>JAOWBW010000214.1:932816-1556310 GCA_026119855.1 Campanula takesimana
TTTTTTTTTTTAGCGAAAGGAGACGGTCTCCCTAGATTTTATTGATATAAAGATAAAGAAAAAATTTACAACATGGTGGGGGACATGACAACCTCAACCACCAGAAAAAAAAGGGACGGACTTACACAAGCCGTAAGCTCCTTAACAAAGAGGGGAAACTACCAAGCATCAAGCATAAAAAATAAAGAAATCTAGCCATCAGAGACTAAGTTCTAACATAAGGGATAGCAGCACTATCTAAGGTATATAAGCACCTTTGCAAGAGTAGGGGAGATCACTAAAGGAGAAATATTCCGAGTTTGCTCTCGAACCAGCAGCAACAGAAGCCAACCTATCAGCAACCTGATTTCCTTCACGAAGGATATGAGTAACTCTAACTCCAATCTGGGAAATAAGCCTTTAATATGAACAACCTCATACCAAATACTCCAAGGAATATGATATTCATGGATTAACACATTTAAAAGAACTTCAGAATCAATTTCCAACCAAAGCGAAGAAATGCCAAACTGAGATGCATAAAGAAGCCCATCCAAAACAGCCTTAGCTTCAGCAATCATATTTGAACCATGACCATAGAATTTAGAGTAAGCAAACAAAAACTTACTTTTTCTATTTCTGAAAATACCACCACCAGAGATTATACCCGGATTTCCTTTTGCCGCCCCGTCCGTATTAAGTTTGAGAATTTCAGATTTAGGAGCTTTCCAGAACAAACCTCATAAGCCGAGGTCTATGAACCGCCATAGGAATTTTAAAGGCTTGAAAAATATGAGCTTCCATATCAGAGCAAGGAAAGCTCAATTTATAAGCCTTAATAATATAACCAATCTGCTCAACCACAGCCCGAATAATTGCTGAAGAAGACATATGAATATTATTGAATTTGGCTTTATTTCGACTCTTCCATAATTCCCAGGTGATGAAACAAGGGAGAACCCGACAAAGCCAAATAATCCCCTTATTTTTCCCCACAGCCGTATTAAACCACCAACTCGCAAGAATAGATTTAACACTATAGAAAATTATGTGAACGCCAATCAGTCTAGAAAACCAATCCCAAGTCTCAAAAGCCACTTGACTATGAACAAAGAGATGCGTAATATCCTCCATGGAACGAGAAGAACAACAAACACAAGACGAGACAAGGGAAATACCACGGGACTGAATAGCCAAATCGGTAGGGAGACCATTATATAACATTCGCCAAAGAAATATGGAGACTTTCAATGGGACATGTTTATTCCAACAATATTCAAAGATTAAACTTCGGGGATTAGCCACTCTACAAACTTGCCAAGCCGAGGAAATAGAAAACTGACCTTTAGAGGAAGGAAGCCAATACATGCGATCCAGCATATCCGAGAGGAAAATATTCTGACTTTGAATAGTATGGAGGGCCTCCATCCCATAGGAATCACGAATATGATTGAGCCTAAGTTGACCCTCATGAAACAAGGAAGAAACTTCAATATGATTACCTGGGAGATGAGACGAGGCCCCTCCAACCATTTTTCATGAATAGAGATAGCCCCTCTACCAATCCTCCAAGCACTATGGTCTTCAACAATATCTTTAGCTTGAAGCATACGACACCAAATATGAGAAGCAAAAGTAGGTTTGCTTACATCCATAGGATGAGTACCAAAACAATATTTGTCAAGCATAAAATCAGACCAAAGAGAATGAGAACTTCTAAAATGCCACCAAAGCTTCATAGCAAAAGCCATAGAAATGTCTTCAAAACAACGAAGACCCAAACTACCTTCACGGGTAGGCCGAAACATCAACTCCCTTCTCACCCAGTGGAATTTGGATTGACCTTCTTCATTACACCAAAAAAAGTGTGCAATAAGCCGGTAAATGGCTTTAATAATACTCTTAGGAGGTTCCACCAAAGAGATATAATAAAGAGGTATAGATTGCAAGCATGATTGAATAAGAGTGAGCTTAGTGCAAAAAGAGAGAATCTTGCCTTGCCAATTAGCAAGCCGGGCAGCCATTTTTTGAAGAACCATATCAAAAAGGCCAACTTTTTTCCTCCCAACATAAAGAGGACAGCCAAGATAACTTATAGGGAGAGATTTCTTTTCAAAGGATGTAGCTGCCTCAATAATACCATCTCTAACCTCATCATGAATGCCAGTAATAAAGCAGGACTTCCGAATATTAACAAGATGGCCCGAAAAGGCTTGATACCAATTCAAACACCTCATATGAGCCTCTAGAGAGTCTTTGGATCCATTGCAAAAAATAATAATATCGTCAGCATAGGAGAGGTGAGAAATCATAGGAGTATGAATATGAGCCCGATATCTATATTGGGGGTAATCAGAATGAAGCCGGTTAAGACCCCTACTTAGCACCTCATCTGCAATAATAAAAAGAGTAGGGGATATAGGATCTCCAAGGCCGCGAGAGGAGTGAAAAAAACCAGAACTTTCCCCATTTACAAGAACCGAAAACCAGCAAGAAGAAATACAGCGATAAATCAAGTCATTCCAAACTTCAGAAAATCCAAACCTTCTAATCACTTTAATCAACGCAAACCAAGAGATACGATCATAGGCTTTAGCCATGTCTAACTTAAGACTAACATTTGAGCCTCTTACCTTTTTCCGAATCGAATGCATGAGCTCTTGAGCTAAAAGAACATTTTCATGGATCAAACGCCTTTTCACAAAACCACTTTGCTGAGGAGAAATAATTCTTGAAAGAATTGGAGCCAGCCGAGAATTAAGGAGCTTCGTAACAATTTTATTAGAGAAATTGCATAAGCTAATAGGTCTCATCTCCGTATAAGAAGTAGGAGCATCAACCTTAGGAATAAGCACAATAAGAGTCGAAGACCAGCTCCTTGGCATAGGAAAACCAGCAAAAAATTCCATAATAGCTCTATAAAAATCATCCTTGATGATGTCCCAACAGCCTTTATAAAAAGCTCCAGTAAAACCCTCCGGACCAGCAGCACTCTGTTCGTTCATTGACCAAATAATCCCTTTTATCTCCTCCAAAGACGGAACAGCCGTAAGCATAACATTATCCTCATCATTGATCAACCGCGGGATTACCTCTAGAATATCATCATTAGGGTTATCAAGGGAAGATTGAAGCTGATCTGAAAAGAAAGAAACAGCCTCATCTTGGATCGCTTCTTTATCATGTAACCAGTTTCCATTACGATCTCTAATTCTGTGAATATAGAGTTGCTGCCTTTTTTTCTTAACATACGCATGAAAAAACTTAGTATTACGATCACCCTCCTTGATCCACTTAATATTAGCTTTTTGACACCACAAATCTTCCTCAGTTTTCAGCTTGGCAAGAAGGTTTGCTTGAGCCAAATTAAGGGCTGCCCTATTGTCATCAGAATTGTTGCTTTGGAAGGCCAATTCTCTTTGACTCACCTCATCTTCAGCCATACGAACCTGTTGATCCACCCTACCAAAAACCTCCTTATTCCAAAGGGATATGCATTTCCGAAGACGAGCAAGTTTCTTTGCAAAACGAACCATTGGACGACCATCCATATAATCCTTCCAAGAATTTGCAACCAACGACATAAAAGAGGAGTGCTTGAGCCAAATGTTAAGAAAACGAAAAGATCCTCGAGTTACTTCAGCCGAAACCTTAATTTGAACCAAAAGGGGACTATGGTCAGAACAAGTACGATTAAGATGAGAGACAGAAGTAACATGAAAGGTATTCATCCATTGAGAATTATAAAGGGCTCTATCCAACCGTTGGAGAATAGTAGACCTACCCCTTGGTTTATTAACCCAAGTGAATTTGTTTCCATAGAAACCAGCATCTATCAAACCAGATAATTGCATCATGTCAGAGAACTCATTTACAGCCTTTCTATAGATTGGTTTGCCACCTACCTTCTCCGACTGCTCTAAAACACAATTAAAATCCCCAATAACCATCCAAGGAGTTGTACAAGTACTGAATTCCATAAGATTATCCCAAAGATCTCTACGCTCAAATCTATCACAGCTAGCATAAACCACAGTCACATGAATAAACGATTCCCGTTGAGCATGAGAAATCTGCATAGTAAGGGCTTGAGCAGAATCTTGAACTACACGGCAAATAAAGCCATGTTTCCAAAAAAACCAAATTTTCCCATTGCAATTAGAAAGACTACCAACACAACCCATTTTCCTCTGCGTAGAGACACGCTGAAACTGATTAACTTTAGGCTCAGACATAGCAAAAAAAGAGGCACCATGAAGACGGAAAAGCCTTTTAGCACGTCTAAATGTTGCACTATTACCAATACCTCGAACATTCCGGAAAAGCATAGCTACCATTGAAAAAGCTGAAAAAACAATAAATGACTCACCAGAATTAAGATACGGGGGAAGAGGATCTGCCACGATTCCTCTTAGATATCACCTTAGTAAAGCCATCTGCATCAACCTCTCTATTGGAAGTATTAGCAAAGGGCGTAGAACCAGCCCTTTCAGTAACAAAAACATTAGATGGAGGACCTCGAGGAGATGAACACTGCCCTCTAACAGCAATTTTAGGAACCACACCCGGAGCCTCCAAGGACTTACTATGGCCAGGGATGTCAATATTTTCAGCCTCCTTCCCAATACCATTAACTTTTGCACCACTACTAAAGGCATCAGTAATCTTTATCTCGTCAGCAACCTTAGATTTGTCTTTTGACTGGAACACCTTTGAAGGCTTCTCTTGCTGCTTATTACCATTCAAATGAGGATGAGCTTTTTTGCAATGAGCAAAGTCATGACCAAACATCCAACAATGCTTACAATAGCTCAACATATATTTCATGGGGGAGTTTTTTAAGTACATCAACTTGGATAAGGATTTTAGCAATACTTGGCCTAGAGAGTTCAGAAGTAGCTTTATCCAAACTTAAAGGGGTTCCAATCATAGAAGCCAAAGTGAAAAGAAATGCTTTATTCATCAAATGGATAGGCAAAGAAGGCAGCCCTACCCAAACAGGTACAATGGATGACTCTTGTTCCGGCCTCCATGCAGGAGTCCAAGAAAGGGTGCGCATAGGAAAACAAGAAACATACCATGTCTCCTTCATAAAAATCCTTTGATAATCCTCCTCATTAGTCAATTGAATCAACAAATGCCGAAAATCAAGATGGCCCAATTTATAGCTTCCTTTTAACTGAAACTTAGCAAAAGAAATCCTTGCATCCTCCATAGAAGGACGACCATGCGAGAATTTTCCAACAAGAGAAAACTTAAAAGGTCTAGCAAAAGCATCAATGATATTTTTATTGAGTTTCACCGAGGGAGTCCCCTTATAATTACCTGTTTGAATAGCTGTAGCGGCTGAATTAATAGGATTAGAAATCCCATTATTCGAAGGACTTGCTGATTGGGAGAACAAATCTGCAAAATATTTGGTGGCTGGAACATTCTGATTCTAATTAGGAGTAGGCTGCGAAGAGGGGCTGGATTGGATCCCAACGCCGGAAGTAAGAGACGGAGAAGAATTAGGGTTTTGGAGCGCTTGTGTAGGGTTTGCATGGGAGGCTGGAGGCGCCGCATTAGGGTTTTCTTGCGGCTCAAAGCCACTAGGGTTTGGGGAAGAAGGAGAATAATAGGGATTGCGATTGCTGGAGTTCAAAGAAGGGAAGAATGATACCGGAGCAGCCATGCCGCCGGCAAGTGGCCTCTAGGGCAGCAACCCTAGTGACGGAAAGAGAGAGAATTTTAGAGAGAGAATTTTCAAAATCTCAATTTTTTTATCGAACAACATCTATGTTGTTTTACTTGATGGCTTACTGTTAGCTTCTGCGTTTGGCATTAATTCCTATGGATAGAGCTTGATTCAGAAGTGTTGGTTAAGATTTTGCTAAGAGAATATCATATTCCTTGGCGAATTCTTTACCTTATTCGCAGAATTATGGGGGCTTATCTCTACTATGCAGACTCGGATCACTCATGTGTATAGAGAAGGCAACAAAGTGGCGGATGGGCTAGCTAATCTTGGTTACTCTTAACTTCATAATGCAGATTTTAACTCTTTTAATGACCTTCCTAATAATTGTAAAGGGGCATTTAAGCTTGATAAAGCTCAAGTGCCTTCTCTTAGACTTTGATGTTCTGTTTTTAGATGGCTAGATTCTTATATTTATTATTCTCTTTATTTTTTAGCCACCCCTCACTATATTGTAAAGGTTCTTACAACATGTGTAAGACCTTCCTCTTAAGATCTTTTTTTGGTGGTTGAGGTTGTCATGTCCCCCACCATTTTTGTAATTTTCATTTTTGCTAATAAAATCTAGGGAGGTACCGTCCTCTTTTCGCCAAAAAAAAAATGGATTTTCAAAGCTTGGTTATGCACAAATTTTGGACATAAAATTGGGTTTTCAAAGCCTCATTGTGCATAACCCCTTTTCATAAAAAAAATTTGGTTTCCAAATTCTTCTTGTTGTGCACAACCTTTTGTACAATTGATTTTCAAAAGGTTGTTCTTATAAAAAAAATTGGTTTCAAAAACCTTTGGTTGTGCACAACCTTTCTATGTACAAAATCTTGTTTCTTGTTTGTTTATATCTTTGTTTGACTACTTGTGCAAATTACTTATTTAAATTGTTTGTCCATATCGTGTACATACTCTTGCTCATGGCATTAAAACGCATTGAAAATTCCTATTTTGACTCAAAAAAGGAACATAGAATGACTCACACAACGCGCACTCGACCTTGTGCACGTCATAAATACCCTTAAAACCTAGGATGGATGCCACGATGCAGCTCGATTGGTGCTCTTGTGCCCTTCTTGCGCGCACAGGTCCATTCCACCTCCCTTTCCGAACCGTGACACACAAATACCGTGACCATGGTTGGTTTTTGGTCTAGCTCACGTCATCACGTCCCTAATACGTGTCCAAACGTTAATTATGGCCAAGTTAACGCCCAAGTTCACGACTCCTTGTGAAAGCAAGTGTGACCAAGGTCATATTTGACCCGGTCCTTGACTTATGCATTAATTCCAACCATAATTAGCTGAAGTCATGTATTAAGGATAGGGTGACACCGTGTCATTAAGCCCTGAATACTTAACCCATCCTAATCATCCTTAGGCCCAAGGTTAAGGTCCGTGATCCCTCATTAAAATGAGATCATGCCGGAATTTTGTTGAAACGTTAAGTCAATCTTAACCTTAACTGGGGGTTAACTATGATAAGAATGGCCCACGAGTTAGAACTTGGTGACGCACTAGACCCTAGGTTTGGTTCTTTTGGTTGGTGGAAGCCGCGTGCCCTATAGGACCCTCGCCCGGGATAGTTCGTCCTTAGGAGCGTGCAATACAGGTGAAAAACGAGGGGTCTATAGACGTAGTGATGGCCTCCACTGAGGATGGGTTTAGAATAGTTGCAAAAAAGAAGAGAAATCTTTTCCAACTATCTAGGAATAAAATGTGTTTTAAGTAAACATGAACAAAAAAAAAAAAAAAAAAACAAAAAAAAACAAAAGAATGATGACCTTCCATGTTTCATGAGCCTAAGCCTTTACCCAAACACTAGATTGAACCGATGCCCGGGTCTGAACAAACCTTCTTGTCCCCCGCAGCTCGTAAGAAGTGGATAAGAGTTCTGGGTCGCCATCTGATTAGTGCCGAGTCTGATAGTTTGTCAGCAGCTTCACTCAGACTTCTCAGGATGACTAGCCCAGCGGGAATTAGTAGTGGGACTGACAATGCAGTGGATCCGAATGGTCTCACCAGGGAAGAACTGGTACAAGCTTTGGAGGCCGCCAGGGCCCGGGAAGAGAGTATCTGTAAACATCAGGAAGAAATGCAAAATAGGGTGGTGGAAGCCCTAAGACAAAAGGGGGTGGCAGTTACGTTCGAAAATGATGGGTCTTTTAATGGTTGGTGTTCTTAGTTGGAATATTCGTGGTATCGGTAATTCTGCTTCTTTGAGAAGGGATAAATGGCTCATTCGTATTCTTCTTTTTTTTTTTTGGCGAAAGGAGACGGTACTCCCTAGATTTTATTATTATGAAATGAAAAATACGAACGAGGTGGGGGACATTACGGCCTTAACCACCTGAAAATAAAAAGCTAAGGGGGAGGCCTTATACATCTTATAAGGACCTCTACAAGAGGAAGGGGGATGATTACTAAAAAGAAGCAAAAGCTTATACAAAGATTTAGCCATAAAGAGAACATCAAAGACGAATATAAGGGATTGAAGCTCTATCCAATCTGTAAGAACCTCGGCAAGCATGTGGAAGATCATAAAAATTGTAGTAAACCGAATTGGACTTAGAGATGGCAGCAACATTGGCCAAAGCATCAGCCACACTGTTACCTTCGTATTCATTGGATTTCTATTGCTGTATTTTATGAGCCAAGATTGATATGTCCAATGTTCAGTCTTATACTCGTAAACTTGGTTGCTCTGGTGATGTCTCTAATTGTTCTGGTACTATTTGGGTTTTTTGGAAACATGGCCTAAATTGTAAAGTTATTGAGGATACAAATCAGATTATTTCTTTCCGTGTCTCTCATTATCAATGGCCCCATGTAGTTATGGTCTCTTTTGTTTATGCTAGCTGTGACAAATATGAAAGGAGAGCTTTGTGGGATTCTTTAATATCCCTTGGTGATACTAATGTTCCTTGGTTGATCTCCGGGGATTTTAACATTGTTTCTCACCAAGGGGAGAAATTTGGGGGAAGGCCTATTCAAGAAAAATGGGTGGCTGAATTTGTTGATGCTTCAATTGGAGCTGGATTGATAGATGCGGGGATATCAAGGTAACCCTTATACGTGGTGGAATAAACGGAGGCGGGCTACTATTTGTCAACGTTTGGATAGGGATTTCTATAATGAGGCGTGGCTGCGGTTATTTCATTCGACCCTGGTGGATCATCTGAATAAGACTTGCTCTGACCACTCTCCCCTGCATATTTCTATCAAGGTTACTGCTGAAGCGACTCGAGGGGCTTTTCGATTCATAAATGCTTGGGTTAATAGTCCTACTTTCCTTCCTCTTATTCAGGAAAAGTGGGATAACATGGTTGAGGGCAGGCCTATGGTAAAGTTTGCTAATAAATTCGGTGTCCTTCGTAAGGCCCTTTCTATTGGAATAGAGAACACTTTGGTAGGATTGATCAACAAGTGGTGATGGCTGAAAATGAGGTTGCTGCAAAAGAGTTGGTTTACCAACAAACCCCTACATAAGAGAATAGAGTAGATCTTCACTTGGCCCAAGAAAACCTTACTATCGATTAAAAATTGAAGATGATTTTTGGAAACAAAGGGCAAATCTTTCATGGATTAAGGATGGGGATCGTAACACTTCTTATTTTCATGCGTGTGTGAAGAAAAAGAGACAGAAATTACATATCCATTGTATTTGAAATACAAATGGGGATTGGGTTACTTCAAAGGATGACATTCAAAATGAGGCGGTTAATTTTTTCTCTTCTTTATTCACTGCACCTCATGATATTCCCTCTGATGACCTTCTACATGTCATCCCTCGGATTATCAATGAGGAAGATAATAATGCCCTTTCAGCCATTCCATCGAGGGAAGATATTTTTGAGACTATAACGATTATGAGCGCCACAAGTGCAGCTGGACCCGACGGATTTACAGGAGAATTTTATAAAGTGTGTTGGCACATTATTAAGGAGGACTTATTCTTAGATATTGGGGACTTCTTCTCGGGTTTCTCTTTGCCTCGAAGTTGGACGAGTACTATTGTTGTGCTCATTCCAAAGGTGGAAGCACCCACTAACTTTGGTGAGATGCGTCCCATTAGTCTTTGCAACTTCTCGAATAAAATCGTCACCAAGCTTATGACTCGAAGATTAGCTAATATTCTGCCTCGAATTATTTCTCCCCAACAAAGTGGTTTTGTTCAAGGCCGTCTCATCCATGATAATGGTCTCCTTGCGATCTCCTGATTACTACCAAATTCTCTCTCTAAAATTCTCTCTCTTTTTCCATCACTAGGGTTGCTGCCCTAGGGGCCTCTTGCCGGCGGCCATGGCTGCTCCGGTATCCTTCTTCCCTTCTTTAAACTCCAGCAATCGTAATCCCTATTACTCTCCTTCTTCCTAGGCCGGCTTGTCTCCATATAACCCTAATGATAGTGCGGCGGCTAAACCTAACCCTAATGCACCGCCGTCTTCCTTGCATGGAAATAATACTTCGGCATCAACCAACACGCAGGAAACAAACTCTAATTCTCCCTCTCCGCAAATACCAATTCCTCCACAACCCAAATCCTTTGCAGACCTCTTCTCACAAGCGCCTATAAGCTCTGGTGCTTTCCCCATTGTCCCGTTATCGACTCGTAAAGGAACCCCATCTCTTAAACTCAGTAGAGAAGCTATTGAGAAACTTGCGCAGCCATTCAAATGGACGTTAGTTGGCAAATTCTCACATGGTAGGCCTTCAATGGAGGATACCCGGATTGCTTTTTCAAAATTTCAACTAAAAGGTGCGTATAAGTTGGGTCACCTTGATGCTAAACATCTTCTCATTCAACTAACAACCGAAGAGGACTACCAGCGCCTTTGGATGAAGGAAGTGTGGTACGTTACTAAATTTCCTATGAGAACTCTTGCATGGTCTCCATCATGGCGCCCGGAGCAAGAGTCACCTATTGTTCCAGTTTGGGTTGGGTTACCCGGACTCCCAACTCATCTTTTCAACAGGTCGTTTATTTTTTCCTTGGCTAATGCTATTGGCACCCCCTTATCTCTTGACAAACCAACAGCGGAATTGACAAGACCTAGTATTGCTAAGGTCTTAATTCAGGTTGATGTTACGAAAAAGCTTCCTAATGAGGTTTTCATTGATTGTGGGGGTTTTATTCCGAGCTTTTATCAAAAGGTTGAATATGATAATATGCCTAGATATTGCAAGCATTGTTCTATGTTGGGACATGATTTTGGTTCATGCAAGCGTGCTAATCCAGCCATTGTAAAGAAAGTGGAAGAGAAAGCAAGTAATAACAAGGATGAGGTGATTCAAGAACAAGGAAATCTGAAAGCAATTGTCCCGACAATGGCTAAAAGAGGTGTGGCGCTTCCAGAGGCTGTTAATAAAGCATTACAAATGGTTTGCAAGGAGGTAATTGATTCTTACAAAAAGGGTGATCAGATTGGGGGGAGTACTGAGGATGATGCATTGAAATCTGATCAGTTTCCCTCTTGTGCGGTGGAGGATAAAACAATGGAAATTCTTTTAATGGATCTGATCATATCCAGGTTACGACTCAACAAGCTGTTGTTGCTCGTGATCCGGTGGGTAATCTCAATCTATCTCCTAGAGCAACTCCTAATACTACTTCCTTTGTGACTGAAAAAGCGGGCTCTACCCCTTTTAACACAACAAACAACTTTTAACACAACAAACAACCTTACTGCTGACTCGGATGGCTTCATTCCTGTGAAGGCAAGGAAACACCGTAGCAAGTCTGCATCTCCTCCTTCTTAATTGTCTGTAAGTCCTTTTACTTCTGAATAATTTGTTTCCCAATGGTAGCTGTTTTATGTTGGAATCTTCGTGGCCTTGCTAACAAAGCCACTGTAAGAAGGATAAATAAGTTGTTCCGTATGCATGGGGTCTCGGCTATGGCTATATTTGAGCCAAAGCAAACATTTCTGCTCTCCCTTCTGTAATTCGGAAACTTCACTGCAGTGGGGGTGTTTCGAATTCTTGTGGTCGAATATGGTTTGTATGGAAGCATGGCTTTAATTGTCAAATTATTCATGATAGTGTCCAAGCTCTTACTGTTCAGATTTCTCATGTTCTATGGCCTTCCCCTGTTCTTGTCACCTGTGTTCATGCTCTTTGTAACAAGTATGAGCGGCGGGTGTTATGGGATGATCTTATCAATATGAGCACTACTATGTTAGCTTGGATGGTTATTGGTGATTTTAATGTTGTTCTTGATCAAGAGGATAAGTTGGGTGGTGCTTCGGTTACTCCAAACAAGGTGAGGGAATCCTCAGATACTATTCAGATGTCGTCTCTTATTGATGCTGGTTTTATGGGGTCAAAATACACATGGTGGAACAAAAGGCTGGGTAGGAGGTCAATTCTTCAACGTATTGACAGAGCCTTTTATAATGAGACTTGGTTACAATCTTTTCATAGTACTTCGATTACTCATTTGAATAGAACATGTTCTGATCATGCTCCTCTGATTGTTTCTATTCGGGTGGAAGCTGAGGTTTGCAAGGGCTCTTTTCGTTTTATTAATGCTTGGACCCGTCATCCTTCCTTCCTAGATATTGTTAAAAAATCTTGGATGGATTGGATGGATGGGAGACCTATGGTTTGCTTTGGGAAGAAGCTTGCTCGCCTTCGTAAAGTGTTGTCTCAATGGAATAAAAGTGTGTTTTGGAGGATCGATCAACAAGTTGCTAATGCAGAAGATGAGGTTATGGCTAAAGAACACCTGGTTGAGCTTGACCCTACGGAGGATAACATGGCTGCTCTTAGTCTTGCTCAAGCTCACTTACAGCACACCCTTTCTATTGAAGACTCGTTTTGGAGGCAAAAAGCTAATATCCGTTGGATTAAAGAAGGGGATAGAAGTTACATAAGCTTATAGGTCTAAGCTCGGGAGCTGAGAATGATTGACCAATTGACTTTTTCTCTCTTCTCTCTCCTCCAGCCGCCTCTTTGTTCTTGCTGAAACCCTAATTAGGATTTTTCTTCATTTGCAATCATGGCTTCATCGTGTTGGGTATTCCCACATATATCTCAGCTTCAATGTAATAGGATTGATTAGATTTGATTGATCCATCACCTAAGTTTTATTTCATGGACTTTAGACCCACATGTAAGAAGTGTTTATACTTCATTTTTTAGGTTGTCCATTGTAATAGAATAGGCTTAGGAATAGGGCAAGAAGATCAAGATTCAAGATAATTCACAAGTGAGTTTGAGCCACGCGCCCTACGCCTTGCATCAATACTCTGCGCCTTTGTGCCACATCTTGGCGCGCGCTTGTTACGCGCCTCAGATGACTTAGAGCGCGCATACGCTACGCGCCTCTCTAGCTCAACGCGCATCATGAATGTTTTTAACACTCAGTGAGTTATTGAAGATTCAAAGACTTGAAGAGATTCAAACTACGCCAATGATCCAACGGTGGTTAAATAACACGTATGCACCCACATCTAAGGACACCTGTCCATAACGGTCATATTTGTGTTATGTGTCTAACGGCTATAAAAGGACACGTACTCCACTCAATGAGCGACAGCACATCCGTCCTTTCTCTGACTCACCAAGGATTTTCAACGGCTAGTTTTTGGGGCTCTACTATAAATACCCCATAACTTCAACCATTTGAAGTTGCTAAGCATTTCCAGAATTTATCTCTCAAGCATTTGTTGAAGATTTGAAGATTGCCTTTGATTTTCCAGAATTCTCAAAAACATCTTCATAACTTCATCCTTAGCCCAGATCCTCAAGCAAAAACACTTTAGTTTTCTTGTGCTCTCAATCTCAAAGATCTAAAAACCCTTGAATCTAAAATCACACACGCACCTCTTTAAGTTTGATCACTTAGATCTTTCTTTTAGAGATACACCGGTTATTGTCTAGGATTTGTTCTTTCAAAGAAATAAATCTTGAGTTAGTGTATAAGCTCAAACGATTGTAATTTGTAACACTCTCTCATAATATAAGATCTTCATTAGAAATCCAAGACTAACCATCTTGGTAGAAGACGTAGATCATTTTCCCGATCGAACCTCTCCAAATAGCGCGTACTTACTATCTTGCTATTTTCTTTCAAGTTCATATCATATCTTACTATTTGTTTCTTTATTCATTGTAGATTGATTGATTGAACTGTGTTGTGTTTGTTATATCATTTGCCTTAGTTTATTATTTCACCCACTTTGAGCCAAAATACTTAGAGTGTGTGTGCGCCCCCTTTATTATACTTTGCGCCTATTTACATTACTAAATTCCGCTGTGCATTTCACTCACTCATATAGGTGCATATCATAACGCTTATTTGATAAAGTGCGCATTTGCAATTGAGTTTATCAAGGGTATGAAAAGAATTTTAAAATAGCTATTCACCCTCCCCTCTAGCTATTTTTCATATCCTTGTTGCCCTTTGGGACCAACAAGTGGTAAATCAGAGCAAACACCTTTATAAAACACTTTTGTTTTTCAAGCTTAACAGCTTGGGTGCCGATTCTAAATGGCAAACTCAAAACCTTCGGCAACTGCTAACTGCACACATGTTCCAGTCTTTGATGAAGATCACTTTGACGTGTGGAAATTCAGCATCTTAACTCATCTCACTTCAATCGATGAAAGACTTCATGACACCGTGGTTTATGGACCTTACATCCCTATGAAAGCGAATCCAAATCCGCGCACCAATGCTGCTCAACCAACCATCAAGAAACCAAGGGAAGAATGGACTGAGGAAGAAACAAGAAGAGTTGCAAATGATGGCAAAGCAAGAAACATTCTCCTAAGCACTCTAAGCACGGCTATGAAACAACAAGTCATGCATTGTGCTACTGCTAATGAGCTATGGGATGCTATTAAAGAACATATAAAAGGAGATACTGTTTGTAAGGAGAACAAGAAATATGAAGTGCAAAAGAGATTCAACAATTTCTCTCAACTCCCCGGTGAAACCTTAAGACAAACTTATGAACGCTACTGTGAAATTATAAATCTATGTATTTTACTTGGCATTAAGTTTTCAAACAAAGATTTGAATGTCAATTTTCTCCAAGCTTTTGGATCAAGATACCTACATAAATCCAGCGCTCTTGAAGACGCCGGAACTTTGGATGTTTGGAATTTAAGGAACCTTTATGCAAATCTCAAAGTTTATGAGCTCAAACTCTAATGAATCAGTGAAACTGAAGGAAAGTCAAAATCCATAGCAATGGTGGCGCATAGAGAAGAAGCGCATGCGCCTGCGCTGGTTCAAGAAGAGAAAATTTCTGATCCCAAAATTTCTACCTCTGAGCTATTAGACATGGATGATGAAGACTTCGCTTTATTTGTGAAGAAATTTCAAAAGTTCAGAAAATTCTCAAGACCCGGCTTAACCAGCAAATTTCAAAGATCTACCAGCAGAGCTCCTCCAAAGTTCACAAGGAGCAGTGATCTCAAAAGAAAAGAAGACCTTGTTTGTTTTAATTGCAGGAAACCAGGACACTTTGCTTCAAGCTGCCCAATTCCAAAATTTGAATATATGCAGAAGAAGAGCAGCCATACTCCCAAGTTCACTCCCAAATTCACTCGTCACAAGGGAATGGTTGCTGAAGAAGAATCACCAGCAAATGAGCAGAACACTTGGATTAAAACAGAGTCAGATGAGAGCGATGAAGATTCTGATGATGGACTCGTTTGTTTGGTGGCAAATGATGATGAAGTTGATATTTATGATTCTGATGATGACTACTCCAAAGATGTTCCTGATATGAATACCTTGAATAAACCTATCAAAAAATCTGCAAGCTTTCAAGAAGAGAAGAAGAAAAAAGGACCAACCATCAGCTAGCTCGTTGAACAAGGATTTCTCACTCCTGCTCAAAGCGATGGTGGATTGTTATTTTCAAGATGTGATTTGAGTGCTAGAAGCAAGCTCAGAAAGAGTGAATATGTTAGACCTCAAGTTGCACCTATTCTTACAATCAACCATGATGAGGACATTGCCAAACAAGAAAAGTTATTCTTAGAAGCCGAAAAGTAATTAGTAAATTTGGCAAAATGAAGGAAGCTTTAGCACTATCATGTGATGAAATTTCCCAGCTTAAGACCGAGAAATCTATACTTAAATCTGAACTCACCCTCCTTAAGGAGCAGATAAAGAGCATGACTCCTCTTACTGTCCAAAACACTTTTCTAACAGAACAGAACTCACTTCTTAAAGTTCAAAACGATGAATTGGTTGCTTAAATTACTGATCTTAAAAAGATTATAAATGAGTGGTCCAATTCTCGTGTCACTATGGAGAATATATTTGAGTCCCAAAAAGTCAGTGGTGATAAAAGTGGCTTGGGATTCTCATCAACTAGTGAAAACTTTAAATGTGATGTCTGTGCTGAAAGAGATAGTGAATTTACTAACCAGCAAACTTTTGAAATTCCCAAGGAAAAACATTCTAATTCAATGGGTAAAGGACAGGAAAAAGTCAAGAGACAAACATTCCATTATGTCTACCCAACGAAGAAATTTAGGAAAGCTAATGGGAAAGATATAGCTACAGATGAATCATCCTCTAGCAATATCCCTCTTGAAACAAAGCGCACTCCTTCTCCGAGTGCTTATTATGTGCCTAGGAGCCACGCGCCTCATCGCCGTGTGCCTCCTAGCTCTATGCGCCCTCCTAGATCAAGCGCTCCAAAATTTCAAAAGAAGGGTTTTGTTAAGGATATTCCATTTGACCCAAAGAAGAATGCTATCCCAAAGAAAAGTAAAGAGTTTGTGAAAACTCATGTGATTGGTGGCTTTCATCATTGTTCCATTTGTGATTGTTCTGGACACAAGGCCGTGGAATGCCTTTTGCAATTCACTCCCAATGCCAAAGGACGTAAAAACCCTAAGGTCAAGCAAGAGTGGGTTGTCAAAAGCTGCTAACCCTAGGACCCAAAAGGAATAAAGGGGACCGACCTACTTAAATGTCTATATTTCAGGTTCTTTGCTTCATGGCTGGATCTTCAAAAGCTAGAAATTATGAATGGATTCTCGATAGTGGGTGTTCAAGACACATGACTGGAGATGAATCCTTATTAGAAGATGTCCATGAAGAAAGAGGTCCCTCAGTAACATTTGGTGATAAAAACAAACGTCA
The DNA here is from genome assembly GCA_026119855.1 of Campanula takesimana. Lineage (NCBI taxonomy): Eukaryota > Viridiplantae > Streptophyta > Magnoliopsida > Asterales > Campanulaceae > Campanula > Campanula takesimana. The sequence goes on from JAOWBW010000214.1 coordinate 949,633, forward strand.
AGTCGTAGCATATGGAAAGCTCAAGAAAGACAAAGTGTGCATTGAAAGAGTCTCTCTCGTCGAAGGGCTCAAGCACAATTTATTATCCATATCTCAATTCTGTGACAAAGGATTAGAATGCCATTTCACCTCAACTCAATGTCTTATCAAGAATGGCAAAACTGGAGCTACATTACTCACGGGATATCGTAAGACAAACATTTACATTATTGATTTCCATAGTATGAACTCTAGTACTAATCTTTGTTTTGTAGCTAAAAGTGTGAGCGAAAATAGTTGGTTGTGGCACAAGCGCTTAAGTCACTTGAACTTCAAATATCTATCTAAACTCAGCAGGAATAACCTTGTTAAAGGACTTCCCAAAGTTGCTGATCATCATGACAAGAAGTGCGTCGCGTGTCAACTTGGCAAACAACCGAAGAAGTCTTTCTCCAGCAAGACCAATCCCTCAACTTCTAGATGTTTGCAACTGCTTCACATTGATCTATTTGGACCAGTCACCACCGCAAGTATTAGAAGAAACAAGTATACTCTAGTTGTGGTGGATGATTATTCAAGATATACATGGGTGGAAATGATGATCTCAAAAGACGATTGTTACGACATTTTGAGCACCTTATTTTGACTGCTCCAAACCCAAAAAGAAGATGACATCGTTAGTGTTCGATCCGACAATGGAACAGAATTTAAGAACAACGGTGTTGCTCGATATTGCGACGATCATGGGATAGATCACAACTTCTCAACCGCTGGAGTTCCTCAACAAAATGGTGTTGTGGAAAGAAAGAATAGGACGTTGATTGAAGCGGGAAAGACGATGATAGCTGAAGCGAAATTGCCTAAGTACTTTTGGGAAGAAGCTATCAATACAGCATGTTTTACTCAAAATCGTTCCCTCATCAACAAACTTCACAACAAGACTCCGTATGAACTTTGGCGTGGTAGAACTCCCAACATTGCATTCTTCAAGATCTTTGGTTGCAAGTGTTATATCCTCTACAACGGAAACGAACATAGAGGTAAATTCGATGCCAAAGCCGACGAAGGTATTTTTGTTGGGTATGCCAAACATTCTAAAGCTTTTCGCGTTTTTAATAGAACTACATTAGTGATAGTTGAATCTGTACATGTTACATTTGATGAACATTCTCTCCTTGAGCCACATTTGGCTTCAAATGTTGCTGATGATTCTATTGAGCTTAATGATACAGGTGCTCCTATTTATGTTGCGCCTACTCAAAATCAAAATCTATCAACTCAAGGAAATCCATCCACATAAGTTGTGCCTAACTCCTCATATGGCGCGCCAAATGGATCATCAGCTACGTCTCACTCACATGTTGCGCCTCTTGATTCCTCTCATGCGCCTATATCTACTGCTGCATCTGGTGTAAACCCAAGTTTCAACTCTACACCAATTCAACCCCCAAATTTTGATGATTTAGAATCTGGTGAAGATGTACCAATTGAAGACCTTCAAGTTACTACGACTCAACCTAACTTACCTCCTAAAATTCGTGAAGTTAGAGGTCACCCAATCAATAATATCATTAGTGATCTAAACGTTGGTGTCCGTACAAGGAGAGCTACAAACTTTGATGCTTACACTGCTTTTATCTCTCAAATTGAACCGAAGAAGGCTGATGAAGCACTCCAAGATCCTAATTGGGTTATTGCAATGCAAGAAGAACTCAATCAATTTGAACGATGTAAGGTTTGGACTCTTGTTCCAAGACCAAATGATCAAGGAGTGATTGGTACGAAATGGGTGTTCAGAAACAAGATGGATGAGAATGGAACCATCACAAGAAACAAAGCAAGATTGGTTGCACAAGGCTATAGGCAAGAAGAAGGAATTGATTACGATGAAACTTTCGCGCCCGTAGCAAGACTTAAAGCTATTAGACTCTTTCTAGCTTACGTCGCTCACAAGAACTTCAAGCTATATCAAATGGATGTGAAGAGCGCGTTTCTAAATGGTGAACTCTAAGAACAAGTCTACGTTGCTCAACCACCTGGGTTTGAAGATTCACAATTTCCAAATCATGTGTACAAACTCCAGAAAGCTTTGTATGGACTCAAACAAGCACCAAGAGCATGGTAAGATACACTATCCAAGTTTCTCATCAAAAAAGGCTTCACTCGCGATAAAATCGATACAACTCTTTTCATTACCAAACATAATGGTCATAAATTACTTGTTCAAATTTATGTTGATGATATTATATTTGGTTCTACTAATGAATTGTTGTGCAAGCGCTTTGAGAAACTAATGAAGAACAAGTTTGAAATGAGCATGATGGGAGAACTCACATTCTTCCTCGGGCTACAAATCAAGCAAATGAGTGAAGGCATATTTATCAACCAAGCCAAATATACAAAGGACTTAATAAAGAAGTTTGGACTTGACAATGCTAAACCATACGATACTCCAATGGCTACCGGCAACAAACTCGACAAAGATTTAAAAGGTAAACGTGTTGATCAAACGCTCTATCGAGGTATGATTGGCTTGCTCCTTTATCTTACTGCTAGTAGGCCTGATATTATGTTTAGTGTTTGTGTTTGCGCTCGTTATCAATCTGACCCTAGAGAAGCGCACTTGATTGCTGTGAAACGTATTATAAGATATCTATCCAGTACTGTTAACCTTGGACTTTGGTACACCAAAGATTCGAACTTTAAACTTGTAGGTTATTCAGATGCGGATTATGCAGCGTGCACAATTGATAGAAAAGCACAAGTGGCACTTGTCATTTCCTCGGATATCGACTTGTGTCATGGGCGAGTAAGAAACAAGCTTCAGTAGCTGTCTCAACAACCGAAGCTGAATATATCGCTGCGGGAAGTTGTTGCTGTCAAATACTATGGATGAAGCAGCAATTGGTGGACTATGATATCATCGAAGAAAATTGTCCCATCTACTGCGACAATACTTCAACCATTGCCGTTTCTGAAAATCCTATCATGCACTCCAAAACAAAGCACATCGACATCAAATATCACTTCCTCAAAGACCACGTGGAGAAATGCAATATTCATTTGGAACACGTGGGAACCGACTATCAAATCGCCGACATTCTAACGAAAGCACTTGACGCGAAACGGTTCATCTTTTTGAGAGGTGAAATGGTTATGCTTGAACTCAACTAAAATTCAATACAGTTTTGTGAATACTAATGATTTTATGTTTTGTTGAGTTATGAGTATTCTAAGTTTTAGATGTTAGATAAATTTAGTTTCAAGGAAACTCTCTGCGCGCTAACTTAAATCCATGCGCGCCCCACTCTTTGCGCGCCTAGCACTCTTAATTTTCCAAATCCTTACGCGCGCCTAGAAAAGATCATGCGCCCCTCATGCGCCCATTTATGATCGCGGCTCAATCAATGCTCAAAATTTATTATTTCAATGATTGAACGTATTAAATTTGTCACAAGTACCAGGTATGTAAATGCTATTCATTTATTATAGGAATTCTTGTCTTTTGACATTCCATAATTGTTCAAGGGTACTTGTGCAATTAATTTTCCCTCGTTTTTCGTTTTTCAAAAATTTTATTTTCTGGGGATATATCTCTTGCACCCCAAACTTACACCAAAACAGATGTTTTTGGGGTTTGTGCAAAAATTTGGTCATAATTGTTCATACACTTATGAGGAAAGTGAGATAATTTCTCTTTACCCAAAATGTCACATCAAGTGTACTTTGGGTCATTCAGCATTTATTAGCCGTCATCTCAAGAAAACCCCTCATAAATGCTTGTCCTTTCCTAAGTCAATCACCATTACTACCCATCTCTTCATCTTCCATTTTTTGTCTAGAAAACCTACCCTATATATATAACCCTAACCCTTCATTTTCCACTTTCATCATTCCCCTACACCCTTATCCTACCAACTCTCTTTCTCTCTCTCACTGCCAGTCTCTCACTCTCACCGTCTCTTCTCACTCTCTCTCTCTATATATTTTCTTCATCTTTTCCTCTCCATTTTTTTCATCTCTCTATATATATATGGGTCCTAAAAGATCATCAAAGACGACCCAAGATGAAATGGTATGATTTCTTATTCCTTAAACTCTTTAAATTTTCGCATTTTTTTCGTCTGCGTATTCGAGTTCTTCTAAACCGAAAATTGCATTTCTTTTGATTAATCTTGTTTCGATTCTCTGTTTTCAAAATCGTTTGTTAGGTTATGTTCGTTTCGTGATTTGGAATCCTTTAAACTAAACTTTTCAACGATCAATTTGTTATATTTTGCGAATCTAAAGATTTTTCATTTTTGAACTTTTCGAATTTTCGGATCTTTGAATCCATTTTCTAGATTTGTTGTTGATTTTTACTTGTCTTGATTTACATATTTGTTATCCTCATCTTCGTGTGGTCGTTTTAATATATTGTATGCTTGATTTGGTGAAGTTTCACGAATTATGTGTTCTTGGTGTTCTTGATGTTCTTCAAGCACTCAAGCATGTTCTTCGTGTTCTTCGTTATGTTTGCATGACTTGGGTTTCAAAATTTTCAAAACATGTTTTTCAAAATTTTCATATTTTGATTCTTAAAAAACTTGCATATGTATGTTTGCATGTGTTTGTGTGTTTTTGTGTGTTTTTATACTTAGTGTGAATTTCACATAGATATGCGCCTAAGTGTTGATTTATGCGCCTAGTTGGTTATGCACCCTATGACCTTATGCGTATTCCTTGATTCATGCGCCTAAGTGTTGATTTATGCGCCTATTGGTTATGCGCCCTATGACCTTATGCGCCTTCCTTGATTCATGCACCTAATAATTGTATGCGCCCTATGCAAATACAAATGTTATGCGCCTCAATCAACTTATGCGCCTAAAGCCATTATGCGCCTAACATTTTATGCGCCTAAATTTTACTTAGTCAAATTTTTATGTTTAATTTTTTCCTTAGTATGTTTCATAGAACCATGATATGCGCCTCGTATTTGTATGCGCCTACAACATATATGCGCCTAATAATAGTATGCACATGCTATTTTTATGCGCCTATATATTGTCCTGCGCCTACTCTATACTTAGCTCATTTTATGATTCTATGCGCCTAATACACTCCTAACTTAAATCATTGTTATGTTTTCAGGATCCAGCAAATTTCAGACCCGGTGAGACATTTAATCTCACTGAACTATCTGCAATCCAAATTGGCGTTGATATTATGGACATCATCAGACAAGCTGGTCTACTGCCTCTATTTACTTTGGAGCAACCTTTCTATTTTTTTTTTGACGAAAGGAGACGGTACTCCCTAGGTTTTATTAATGAAGCAAAAACAGTACAAGAATGGTGGGGGACATGACAACCTCAACCACTAAAAATGAAAAGCTACGGGGGAGGCCTTACACATACTGTAAGGACCTTTGCAATAGAGGGAGGGGAATCTAGAATACAAGGAAAACAGAATAAAGAGAAATCTAGCCATCAAAAGACTAAGAGAGACGAGTATAGGGAACTGCTGCCCTATCCATATGATAGGCACCTTTGCAACCGTGAGGGAGATCCGGAAGATGGTAAAAAACCGAGTTCTGTCTAGACATTGCTGCAACATTAGCAAGCTCATTAGCCACTCTATTGCCCTCTCGAAGAATATGTGTAACTCGAACTGTGATCTGGGACATAATTCTCTTGATTTGCTGAATCTCATACCAAATACTCCAAGGAATATGATATTCATGAATAAGAATTTTCAAAAGAATTTCAGAATCAATCTCTAGCCAAAGAGAAGGAATACCAAACTCCAACGCAAATAAGAGACCATCCAAAACCGCCTTAGCCTCAGCCATTAAGTTAGAACCCCAGCCATAAAATCTGGAAAAGCGAACAATAAATGACCACCCTTGTTTCGAAAAATTCCACCTCCCGAAGATAGCCCCGGGTTTCCCTTGGCAGCCCCGTCCGTGTTTAATTTAAGAAGATCGACCATAGGAGATTTCCAAATAACCAATCGGGCCCTTCGAGGAGGTATAAAAAGTTTTTTCTCTCTCTAGACAGATTCTCTCTCTAGACAAATTCTCTCTTGTTCGTCTCTAGGGTTTCTGCCCTAGGGGTTCTCACCGGCCATGGCCTCTCTGGCACATCTCTTCCCTTCCTTGAATTCTAGTTCAAGGAATCCGTATTATTCACCCTCGTCTCAACCTTTGTGCTTGCTCCAAAACCCTAATGTTGCGCCGCCTTCTATCCATGCTAACCCTAATTCGGTTGTGGCGCCGTCTTCGTGCGTGAATCATTCCATGAATGGAAATCCCTTGTCGCAATTGAATCCTCATGTCAGTGAGAACCCTTCCGTTTCTCCGAATCCTTCCCAAAACCCTACCACACATGTTTCCAAATCCTTTGCTGGTCTGTTTTCTCAATCCAATACTAATATGGATTCCACCCCTATTATTCAAACGGGAAGCTATAAAGGTACCCCCTCGGTTAAACTTTCCAAAGAACTAATTGATGCTTTTGCTAAACCTTTCAAATACATGCTTGTTGGAAAGTTTCAGCATGGTAAACCTACTATGGAAGATGCTCGTATTGCTTTTGCCAAATTTCAGTTAAAAGGTCATTACAAACTTGGTCTTCTTGATTCTCGGCACATTCTAATACAATTATCAAATGAGGAAGATTATCAAAGGTTATTTATGAAAGATGTATGGTATGTTACTCGCTTTCCCATGCGCACGTTGGCTTGGTCTCCAGATTGGAGGCCGGATCAAGAATCTCCGTTTATCCCGATCTGGGTAGGATTTCCAGGTCTCCCTATTCACCTAATGAATAAAGCTTTTATGTTTGCGGCTGCCTCCATGATTGGTACGCCCCTGTCACTTGATAAAGCCACACCTGAACTGTCTCGTCCGAGTATTGCAAAGATCCTTATTAAGGTTGATGCTTCAAAAAAGCTACCTCATGAAATCTTCATTGATTGTGGTGATGTTTGCTCCAGTTTTTATCAAAAGGTTGAGTTTGATACGATCCCCAAGTATTGTAAACATTGTTTGATGTTTGGACATGACATTGTTTCCTGCAATAAAGCTAACCCTAGCCTAGTTCAGCATCCCGCCAAACAGAATATTGAAAAGAAGTATGTCCCTAAGAAAAATGCTGATTCCAATGGGCAATATTCTAGTATTGAAGTGGATAAAGTGAAACAGGTTAATGCTAGGCCTCATAATGATAAAGAAAATGTTGATCGTGTGCATGGCTCTAGCAGTGGGGCTAAGGTGGATGGTATTCAAGTTAATGATCTTGGTGTAGATATAGATAAAGAAACATCGGTTGTAATCCCAAAATTAGCTAAAAGAGGAAATCCCCTCCCTGATGCAGTTAATTTAGCCCTTCAGAAGGCCAGCTTAGAAGCTTTAAAGGTTGGGGAAGATGTTACTAAGAAGCCTGCTGATCCTGATGATGGTATTATGAACTCTGTTATTAGAAAATTGATGAGCATAGGAGTCAGAATACAATGTTTTCATGTTGATGCTAGTGATTCTGAGCCTCCAACCTTCCCTTGCGGCTTAGAAGAGACCTTGAATCTGTCTCCCCGAGCCCCTAAAACTACTGCTTTTGTTACGGATGATGCTGGTGCCATGCCTTTTGCTTCTCAACCTACTTCTATTAATGATGATGGATTTACTAAAGTAAGATCCAGGAAACATCGAAGTAGGTCTGCTTCTCCAACCTCTTAAATCTTGGTGTGTCCATTTATCTTAGTTATAATGGTTAAAATGGTGTCTATGTTATTTTGGAATGTCCGTGGTATAGGTAATAAATCTTCGACTCGTAGGGCTAAAAGGCTGTTTTTGTTACACAATGCCTCCTTTTTAGCCCTTGCTGAACCAAAAGTTCATTCTTCTCATATTCTTGGTGTTCAAAGAAATTTTGGATGTAGTGGTAGTGCTTTTAATTGTAATGGGAATATTTGGGTTTTTTGGAAGCATGGTCATTCTTGCCGTGTTGTCCAAGATTCTACCCAAGCGCTTACTCTTCATGTCACTCATTCTCAGTGGGGAGATTTTGTTTATATTACAGTGGTATATGCTAGTTGTAACAGGTATGCTAGAAGAGAATTGTGGGATACTCTTATGGATTTTAGCTCATGCACTGATCCTTGGGTGGTCATCGGTGATTTTAATTGTGTTCTTGAGCGATCAAAGAAGGTGGGTGGTAAACCTATTAAGCATAGAGTGGTGGCTGAATTCTCTAATACAGTTCAATTCTCAGGTCTTATTGATGCAGGTTACATTGGGAATAAGTTTACTTGGGTTGACAAGCCTAAAAGTAAACCTACCATCTCCCAACGTCTTGATCGTGCGTTCTATAATTCTTGCTGGATGGACAAATTCCACATGACCAAGGTTTCTCATATTAATCGTACCTCTTCGGATCATAACCCTCTTGTTCTCCAAGTCACAGCCTCATCTAATAAGGTGAGAAGCTCTTTTCGATTCTTAAATGTGTGGTTCCGGCATACCACCTTTCTGGATATTGTGACAGCCTCTTGGAATGCTCCTATGGATGGAAGGCCTATGGTTCGCTTTGCTAAAAAGCTTAGTCGGATTAGAAAAGCTATCTCTATATGGAATAAAGAAGTTTTTGGAAGGATTGATCAGCAAGTTCGAGATGCGGAAGATAAGGTGGGTATAAAGGAGGTAGATTATCATAATGATCCTTCGGATCCTAATAGGGTCGCTCTAAGTCTCTGTAAAGCTAATCTTCTTTCCAAATTGAAGATAGAAGAGGATTTCTGGTGTCAAAAAGCTAATATTTCCTGGATAAAGGATGGGGATAAAAATACCAAGTTCTTTCATTCTTATGTGCGAAAAAAGAGACAGAACTCCATATTCATCGTATTAGGAACGGGGATGGGCAGTGGGTGGAATCCAAAGAGGATGTTCAAGATGCAGCCGTATCTTTCTTTACTAATCAGCTTCAAAGGCCTTTAGATAATCCTAATGATGATATTCTTGAGGTGATTCCGCAGCTTATTACTCATGAGGACAATGATATGCTCACGGCCGCCCCACTTTGTTGGAGATTAAGGATGTTGCTTGGTCTGTGAATGGTCAAAGCACAGCGGGCCCGATGGCTTTACTGGGGAGTTCTATAAAGGTTGCTGGGATATTATTATTCATGATCTTCATTCGGCTATTTGAGTTCTTCTCTGGATTTCCTATGCCTCGAAGCTGGACTTCGACTTCTATTGTTCTTATCCCTAAAGGAAGTGTTCCAACGTCTTTTTCTGAGATGTGTCCTATCAGCCTTTGTAATTTCTCAAATAAAATCATCACTAAGATGCTTACTAGCCGGTTGACCAATATTCTTCCTAGAATCATCTCTCCGCAACAAAGTGGTTTTGTTAAAGGGCGTATGATTCATGAGAATATTCTTTGGCTCAAGAAATGATGCAATCAATCAAAAGAAAGTGAGAGGGGTAATGTTAGTTTAAAGCTTGATATGGCAAAAGCATATGATAGGATCTCTTGGTTTGCCCTCATAAAAGTCTTGAGAAGTTTGGCTTTTCTGAAATTTGGAATGACATGATTTTTCCGCTGCATCTCCTCATGTTGGTTTTCGGTTATTGTAAATGGTGAGAGTGCTGGTTTTTTCCCTTCTTCAAGGGGCCTTAGACAAGGTGATCCAATCCTCCCCTACGCTATTTATTATTGCTACTGAGGTTCTTAGTAGAGGGCTGAATTTACTTCATACGGAGTTTCCCCAATATAGGTATCGAGCTCACATTCATACTCCTATGATCTCTCATTTATCTTATGCGGATGACATTATTATCTTCTGTATGGCGCTAAAGACTCCCTTGAGGCTCATATGAATGTCTTGGATGGTATCAAAATTTTTCGGGGCCAACTTGTGAACTAACAAATCTTGCTTCATTACGGGGGTGAATGATGGTACTAGGGATGGAGCCATTGCTGCGGTTACAGGTTTTATTAAGAAACCTCTTCCTACTATGTATCTAGGCTGCCTCTTTTTATGTTGGAAGGAAACGAATTTCTTTGTTTGATCCAGTTATTCGGAAATGGAAGACAGATTGGAAACGTGGCAAGGTAAAATTCTCTCATTTGGTGCCAAACTTACTCTTATCAAAGCATGCCTTCAAGCGATCCCTCTATATTATATATCCTTGCTCGATCCCCCTAAAGGGGTAATGAATGCCATGTATAGATTGATTTCTAATTTCTTCTGGTGTAATGAGGAGGGTCAAAAGAAGTGCCATTGGATCAGAAAAGAGTTGATGTTAGACCTACTTCAGAAGGTGGTTTAGGTCTCCGGCAATTTGAGGATATTGCCTTAGCCTTTGCTATGAAATTGTGGTGGCGATTTCGAGGGTCTTAATCTCTATGGGCAGAATTCATGAATGATAAATATTGCTTTGGTACGCATCCGATGGATGCGATAGGCCTAGCTATGCGTCTCATATTTGGCGTCGTATGTTAGAGGGAAAAACTCTTGTCGAACCGCATATTGGGTGGAGAATAGGAGATGGGAATATCTCCTTGCATGAGAACTGGCTTGATGGCCCGCGTTTAATACTTCCGGGGAATCACATTGAGGTTGCCACCTTGTTTGAAAATGGCCAGCTGAGAAGAGACTATATTCGAGAGAACTATGGTGATGCTTTGGTACGAAGATTCTTGACCAGAATATCTCCCTTTCTAATAGCTCAGATCAAATATTTTGGCTCCCTTCTACTACCGGTAAATTCTCTATCACCTCAGCCTGGAACGTTTGTAGGGAGCAAAACAACAAAAGCTTGATCTTTGATTATTGTTGGCATAAGCATATCCCCCTCAAGATCTCTGTCTTCCTTTGGCGTCTTCTGAATAATGGACTGCCCACGGACTTGGCTATTCAAAACCGAGGTATTCACATTGTTTCTTCTTGTGTTTGTTGCACTCATCATTCTATAGAAGATATCAATCACCTTTTTGTTCATAGTAAGGTCGCTTATGAAACTTGGTCCTTTTTTGCTCATATGGTGGGGGTTAGAATAGCTTTTTATTCTGTTCGTTCCATTTTGGCAAGCTGGTGGTTAGGGAATCTTAAAAGGTTCCGAAAGGTATCAATGGCTGTTCCGTATCCTTCCTTGTTGCATTTCTTGGGAGATTTGGAACACCGAAATAAAGCTCGATTTGAGAATGTTAAGATGTCTTCGGCTGCTGTGATTCGGGACACCTTTAATCTTGTTTCTAATGTCATTAAAGCTTTCAGTTTCTCTTATTCTGAGATGGATTACCATGTGTTGGAGCGGTTTCAAATCCCTTTAAATCAGACCCCTCCTCGAAGGGCCCGTTTGGTTATTTGGAAATCTCTTATGGTCGATCTTCTTAAATTAAACACGGACAGGGCTGCCAAGGGAAACCGGGGCTATCTTCGGGAGGTGGAATTTTTCGGAATAAGGGTGGTCATTTATTGTTCGCTTTTTCCAGATTTTATGGCTGGGGTTCTAACTTAATGGCTGAGGCTAAGGCGGTTTTGGATGGTCTCTTATTTGCGTTGGAGTTTGGTATTCCTTCTCTTTGGCTAGAGATTGATTCTGAAATTCTTTTGAAAAATCTTATTCATGAATATCATATTCCTTGGAGTATTTGGTATGAGATTCAGCAAATCAAGAGAATTATGTCCCAGATCACAGTTCGAGTTACACATATTCTTCGAGAGGGCAATAGAGTGGCTGATGAACTTGCTAATGTTGCAGCAATGTCTAGACGGAACTCGGTTTTTTACCATCTTCAGGATCTCCCTCACGGTTGCAAAGGTGCCTATCATATGGATAGGGCAGCAGTTCCCTATATTCGTCTCTCTTAGTCTTTTGATGGCTAGATTTCTCTTTATTCTGTTTTCCTTGTATTCTAGATTCCCCTCCCTCTATTGTAAAGGTCCTTACAGTATGTGTAAGACCTCCCCCGTAGCTTTTCATTTTTGGTGGTTGAGGTTGTCATGTCCCCCACCATTCTTGTATTGTTTTTGCTTCATTAGTAAAATCTAGGGATTACCGTCTCCTTTCGCCAAAAAAAAAAAAAAAAAAACAATACAGCACCCCCTTCTCTAAGATCAAAAGCACAGGCTGCATCCGAAGATCCGCCGTCGGTTCAACTCAAGAAGACTCAAGAAAATATACCGTTCGAGACTTTATCACACCAAGACCTTATCATCTGCAACAACATCACCATCTCATACGAGACGTCTCCCGAACACCGTACTACATTTTCAACATGGACCTTCCGCCATTTGGGTATCAACCACAAAAAGGGCCATCCATCTCTAAGCAAGAGAAAGAAGGAGACCGCCTTCAAGAGTTCTTCCCAATAGCGCCATCCGCTCCCAACACAATGCTAAGCCGATTCCAAGAAAATTTGAGGCTTCACACCGAAAGGTCTCCACATCCCACCATCTACAAACTTGATAAGCCCATGACATTTGGGGCTTAGCAATCTCTCAAAGCTTGGTATCTATGATTTTCTCTTGGGGCTTACTCACGTCAACAACAAAAGACAGTTTATTTGAATGGGCTAAGAGTTGATTCATCTAGGGGCTTCATAAGCCACTCAAAGTTCAGCATTCGAGGGGCTTTACAATCAACAACCCCTTGGCATCTCAGCATCAATAGTCCTTTTGAAGCCCCATAAACGACAAATCTCTTGGGGCTAGACATCAATTTTCGTTGGACACCGCGGCGACAACATTCAAGCGAGGCAATCCGGACTTCGATCGAACATGACTTGATCTTGGGTTGGCTTTACAAACACACAATGGTCAAAATGGTTCACCCACAAACTAAAAAAAAAAAAAATCTTTTTCTCACGTGTGTGCATATTCTTTTCTTTCTAATTAAAAAAAAAAAGATTTTATTTTCTTTTTTCTTTTCTTGCGCAAAATTATGTGTTTCCTTTTTTGCTTTGCTCCTAGCATTCTCCCCCAGCATTCTCCATCATCCTTGAACTACGCTGGTCTGATTATCTTAAAGGGATACGTAGGCAGCCTTTTGGCACGACCAACCCATCACCCAGAATACCATCTCACCGACACTCCATCAAAGGCAAAAACAATTCATCATCACCAACATCATCATTCTCCATCCAAAGCATGGACATTCTTCATCAAAAGCATCAAACGGCAATGGTAAGTGCAGGTATGAATACATCCGAGGCTTTCCTCAAATCACACCGCACACAAAATCACTTTCTCCATTCTTACAAAAATTCTCTCTCATGCAAAACTGCTTACAAATCACCTCACATCACAAGCACAATTTCTCTCATAACTGTCATTTCACATCTCATACATGTCGCAAGCACATATACCTGCAAAGCACACACTTAATAGGTACCACCACAAGGTCAACAGGATCTGCAACTCAAATCACTTCATCCCCAGCAGAAAGTGATCCGCCATCAACTACGCCTGCATCCCACAGAGTCAAACAATTACAGTTCAATGACAACAACTCGGTCCATGGTGAGCCCCAAAATCACCAACTTTCCATCAAGCAACACAACAATATCACATATAGGCAGACGGAGCCTCGGTTCCCGCCATCAGCAAACGGATCCCGCATCAGCAAATGGATCCCGCTTCAGCAAACGGATCCCGCATCAGCAAACGGATCCCGCTTCAGCAAACGGATCCCGCGTCAGCAAACGGATCCCGCATCAGCAAACGGATCCCGCTTCAGCAAACGGATCCCGTATCAGCAAACAGATCCCGCCATCAGCAAACGGATCCCGCTTCAGCAAACGGATCCCGCTTCAGCAAACGGATCCGCATCAGCAAACGGATCCCGCTTCAGCAAATGGATCCCGCTTCAGCAAACGGATCCCGCATCAGCAAACGGATCCCGCTTCAGCAAACAGATCCCGCTTCAGCAAACGGATCCCGCCATCAGCAAATGGATCCCGCTTCAGCAAACGGATCCCGCTTCTCGCATCAGCAAACGGATCCCGCATCAGCAAACGGATCCCGCTTCAGCAAACGTATCCCACCATCAGCAAACGGATCCCGCTTCAGCAAACGGATCCCGCTTCAGCAAACGGATCCCGCTTCAGCAAACGGATCCCGCTTCAGCAAACGGATACCGCATTAGCAAATGGATCCCGCATCAGCAAACGGATCCCGCTTCAGCAAACGGATCCCGCATCAGCAAACGGATCCCGCTTCAGCAAACGGATCCCGCTTCAGCAAAATGGATCCCGCCATATCCTTTCTATATCAATAAAGCTGCTCACACAGGGAGTGCACCCCTATCCTTCGCAAATTTCAAATTCATGTTTTATCGAGTCTTTGTTTTCTCTTGTCGATGTCCTCGGCGGTTGTCTTTCTTTCGTCGACGCGTCTTGCTTTGCAATCCACGTCGCCGAGGGGCTCTGTAGACATACTGCCTTGGACCTCTCACCCCGATTGCATACATAGTATTTTTATTTAACTTGTTTTTGTTAATTTCTGTTACTTCCATTAAGTTCCTAACTGATTCCGTTAGTTTTGGACTAAACTGCATAACATAATTAATTTTAGAGTCATTTCTGTCTTTCTGTCATTTTTGCCCGCGGGCGCCTCTGACACTGTCAATGGGACGCGCGCGCCTCTTGCCCCAAAAGCGGGACTCGCGCGCTTCCCATTATGGCAGTTACGGATTGCAGCCTTTTCCCTCCCTTTTATTGATAACAAACACTCCCTTTTTCATCCACATTCATCCCCCCTTATTTCATAACTCCCAATCCCACATTCTAAGCCTTTTCTTTAAAACAAAATATTTCCTTTTTATTTTATTTGATTTTCTTTTATTTTATTTGATTTTCTTTTATTTCTTTTATTTATTATTTTATTTATCTTATTTTTGATTGGTCAATTCCATTTCACATGGATGATCATCTTTTCCCTCCAACCTTTCCCTCTCCTTTTTACCTATAAAAACCACCTTCTTCTACCTTAGAAAGGACCTTCTCTTTGACTTGAAATCTCTATACAAATACACTATACACAATTCTCCCAAGAATTCTCTTTACAAGAGTTCTCCCAACAAGAGTTTAACACAAAAAAACTCTACACAAATTGTTCTACAACAATTGCCTTACAACAACACCATTTTCAAGTCCAAGTTTGAAGCCCACTTTCTTAAGGTATTTTATTCTTCTTCTCTTATTTTCACATGTCTTGGTAATGTATGCAATCCCCATCAATGGGACATGACCAAATGGCCATTTTACTACATTAAAGTTGGTTAAGGTTATCTTCCTACATTTTAATCTCTACTTTAATCTCCACATTTCATTATTAATGTAATTGTTAGGATAATTCAACATGTAATCTTTAGCATAAATTAAATCAATAAAATCATTTATCTTTTTATTTCCCCTTTCTTTTCATTTTAATTGTTAGCACTTTTTATTGAAGGACATTTAGCATTAGAACACCAAAAGTAGCAAGACCCGCGTAAGCGGGGCGGAGTGGGTGTTTAAGTACTTCCCACTCCGTCACCTAACCCCCGAACCCTTCTCTTCCCGAATCTCTGGTTTTTGTATATAAAATTGGTTCTTCTTAGGTTTTCTCGCGTTCCTCTAAAACGTGGGTGGCGACTCTAAAATCAAGTAGACATTCTAGGATAATTCACCGCTCTAGCCAACCCGTGGTTTCCCGAGGTATCTACAGGTACAAATATGGTTGCGGAAACAAAAGCTGTTTTGGATGGTTTAAACTTTGCAGTTTCTTTTGGAATATCCTCTATTTGGCTTGAAGTTGACTCGGAGATTCTTTTGAAGATTTTGATCTTGGATTATCACATTCCTTGGTCAATTTGGTATGAAGTTCAGCAAATAAAGAGGATAATGATGCAGATTCGTGTTCGCGTTACTCACATTCTTCGTGAAGGGAATCGTGTGGCTGATGGCTTAGCTAATGTTGCTTCTTTTTCAAGATCCAATTCAGTTTTCTACTCATCAAAGGACCTTCCTCATGTTTGCCGTGGATCTTATAGACTGGATAGAGCTTCCATCCCTTATATTAGGCTTTAATTGTTGGTATGGCTAATTTTCTATACTTTCTAGTTATGATGATTGATAGATCCCCCTCCCTTTATTGTAGATGACCTTACAACTTGTGTCAGGCCTCCCCCTTAGTCTTTTTCTCCTTGGTGGTTGAGGTTGGTCATGTCCCCCACCATTTGTAACTTTGATTTCTTTTAATAAAACCTAGGGAGGTGCCGCCGTCCTTTCGCCAAAAAAAAAAAAAAAAATCTCATGAATGTTAGGCTCTCTTACAATCTCAAACTTTGCTTTGCTTGCTTATAGGAACAATTCCTATGCGATTGCTTATCTCATAAGCATCCATGTGTTCCAGAAACTTCCAAAGTTCTAAACATTTGTCAGCAAGTGTAAGACAATTTATATCCATAGAATCATCCAATGTTTCTAAGATATGTCTTTGTCCGTCCTTATGGCATTAGGTTTCTTAGGAATATATATAACTTTCGTTCTTGCTTAAGAATTCTTATTAAACTCATGACCTAGTCAAATAAGTTAATTTTATTCTCTTTTACATTTTATTAAATCGCAGTGATAAAACATGACTAAAGGTTTAAAATAATATTCTACACAAATATGCAAATTAAATATACTCCTATATTTCATACCATTTCATTTAAGAGATGTTTTAGTTGTATTTCATAAATACTCCCACTAAATTATACAACCTTCATATACAAAAAATGTATAATATAATTTACATGGGCTAAGACCCAACATTAATATTAATTTTACGTCCGCGATGGCAAGATGCATAAAATTAAATTAATAAGGTAGACAACTCTTGTCAATCATATCTCATATGACTCTTAGATCTTTTATGTGATTGTTTAGACATCTCATGTCTTAACATGTTTTAATCACATATGTGCCTTAGGCCCAAAACTCATTTAAATTTTGACACGGCGATGGCAAGTCCCCAAAATTTAAATTATTTTGATAGCCTAATTAAGTCAAACCACTTTAAACGTATAGGAAACTCTAACTCACTCATCATGCTCATATAAAGATAGAATAGTTGCACCTCGCGAGGGTTAGAGCGCGCACAAAACTACCTATGTACCCACATGTGTTTTAATCGTGGGTTGGCACATGACTTAAAATTTTATGAAGGTTTATTTTACACATAGAGGTTAGTTAATCCAATTAATTAACATAAGTGATTTCTTGCAGCAAAGTCATGGGGACGGATACTAAATTTTCTGTAAACTATTTACAGATTGAATGTATCATCCATATGTCCAGAAACAAGGCGTAAGCCTGCCATTGACCCATATTATGAGACAATCCATATTTAGTTTTCCTCTTTTGCAAACAATTTACAGTACATGTGATTTAATTGCAGCAGTTTATAGGGATAAATTATGAAACTTTTTATTCCGCAGAGCATCTTGAAATTGAGAGTACAAAACGTATGGCCGAACTAAGCCAAAAGACAACCAGAATTCCGTACTAAATTTAGAAACTTGCAGAAACGATCATTTCGGAAAGTAACTCGATTCTAAATTCTTTTGTCTCACCAATTTCATAGATTACAGCAATCTTAAACTCTTTAAGATTCAAATTTCTACTACTTTCTGGATTTATGTGTTTAGATCTTCTTCAGCAAACACAGTTTCCAAAACCAGCCATCTAAAATCAGATCCAGTACAGATCAGCCAGACGATTCGTACGGCTGCTTCTGGAAGCATCCAGAACAATCCGTACAGCTCTTTCTGGAAGGTTATAGCAATCCCAAACTCTTTAGGATTCTGATTCTGTCAGTTTTTTGGATTTCTGAATTGAGATCTTTTTAGGTAACACGGTTTCCAAAACCAGCCGTCTGAAACAGATTCAATTCCAGATTCAAATTCTGCAAATGATTTACAGAATAATCTGATCACCAGAAAACACGACAGATTCTGAGACGTACCAAAACTATCCGTACAGATGCTTCTGGAAGCATCCAGACCATCCGTACGGATCCCTTGTACAGGATCCCAGATTTCCAGAATTTCAAAAATTTCCAAATTCGATTAATCCCAGTTTCGTGTTCTTGCATTAACAGATTAAATAAACACGAATTTACAGATTACGAATTTAAACAAATCTAATTCATATAATCAATAACCAATTTATTCCACATACAAATTAGATTTAGACCATCAATAAACATAATCCAATTACAAATTGATAATCTAAGCATGCGATTATACATTTGAATTCAGTTAATGTAACACCCCAAAAATTCTAGTTCCATAAATAACAAAATATCATAACTTACATCTCTAAAATAATATACACTATACAAGATATCACTAATCAACCCAAATTCTCTATAAACTGCTCCGCCCCAAATCCTTTCATCCCGATCATCGCTTAACTGCAAAACTGAAACTGGAGGGGGGTGAGCTGGGGGGCTCAGTAAGAAAGGGGATACACAATATCACAGAAGCCAATGAAACAGAAACACCAAATAACAATGTCCATGAAATTATAAATATGGACATGCCAATAAGACCCGTTTCATAAACCGAATAGCTGATCAATCATACTTTCCAGTCCGATGTACTAATTATATTCGGGTCCAGTGACTCAACCAAATTAACCGAATTGTTGGCCGCCCTCGACGGAGCCAGACCCAACACAAACACAATAACCGAGTCCACTGCGACCGTTACATAATTAGCTATATCGCAACTGTTCCATATAATAAATCTCATATTTGAGAGCAATTAACACACAAAGCATGCTTTCCAAATAACCGTAATATTAACCGAGCAAATTCAATTCCAAAGCAATTATCAAATGAGACCAAACAAATGATATACGTATCAATAATACGGAGTACTACGATATGACGGGTATAAAAAGAAATGACACGGAATCAATACTGTGTAGTCTCCCTTACCTCAAATTTGATAAACTCAGATCACCCAAATAATTATCAGGCGAACTTTGAAACAGAGAATATCTCCACAAAACTTGGCCTAAAAGCTTCGAAAATACCATGCACACAATACGTATCATTGTTATTAACTTTGGCAATGCACTCATTCTCTTATTGGTTACTAAGGCATGAGTCATCATAGGAAGCTCTAAAAAAATTACACCTTTGATAGTATGATTGACTTGCTGTCAACTTAATGGTTTAAGGCCTCCAAGCAAAAGCCACGTCCAATACAACTATGGGCCCCACACTAAGAAAAAACCCACCACAAATTGGTTAGTTTAATCTGTCCCAAAATGTCGTGCTTAATTTCGGGATATTACAATCTTCCCTCCTTAAAAAGAATTCGTCCCCGAATTCTACTTAATCTAGCTCTCGATTTTCTATACGAATACCCCAAGATCCTATCCCCGAGCTAGCTCACAAGCCTTAAGGTCGGGGTTCCGCTCTGATACCAATTGTAACACCCCAAAAATTCTAGTTCCATAAATAACAAAATATCATAACTTACATCTCTAAAATAATATACACTATACAAGATATCACTAATCAACCCAAATTCTCTATAAACTGCTCCGCCCCAAATCCTTTCATCCCGATCATCGCTTAACTGCAAAACTGAAACTGGAGGGGGGTGAGCTGGGGGGCTCTTTTTTTTTTTTTTTTTTTTTTTTTTTTTGGCGAAAGGAGGGCGGCACCTCCCTAGATTTTATTAAATAAATAAAGAAAATACAAACATGGTGGGGGACATGACAACCTCAACCACCAGAAAAAAAACCTAGGGGAAGGCCATACACACGTCGTATGGTCCTCTACAATAGAAGGGGGGTGACTACAATAAACAGAGAACAACAAGTATAAAAACCTGGCCATAAAACTAATTAAACCGAGCATGGGGAATCCTAGCCTTGTCCAAGGCAAAAGAACCTTTACAAGACCTAGGAATATTACTAAGAGCGGTGAATGTGAAATTTCTTTCCTCATTTGCCGCAATGTTAGCTAATCCATCAGCTACTCCATTGCCTTCCCGAAGAATATGAGTGATCCGAACATCCATTTGAGCCATTAATCTATGAATATGGGAGATAACATACCAAATGGACCATGGGATATGGTACTCCCGAATTATGATACGCATCAAAACCTGAGAGTCAACCTCTAACCAGACACGATGGTACCCATGCGTTGAAGCTAAAATAAGCCCATCCCTAGCAGCCAAATCCTCCGCCATCATGTTGGATTGGCAGCCATAATAATGAGAAAATCCAAGAACAAAATCCCCTTTATGATCCCTAAAAATACCACCCCCTGAAGCAATTCCGGGGTTACCCCTAGAGGCTCCATCCGTGTTAAGCTTAATCTCATCAACATATGGGAAATCCCAATACACCATTCGGATTTTAGGCATCACATAGGGTTTAGGATCCAAATGAAACAAGTCCATAATATAGTCATTATCTTGACTTCTCGGAAAGGAGATGGAGAAGGAAGATGCGATATTTGAAGTTTGAGTACGAACCTTGTGAATAATAGCAGTTGAGGTCATATGAACATCTTCAAATCTGCTCTTGTTTCTAGCACACCAAATTTCCCATAATATAAGGGCCGGGAGAAGGCGAGAAAGCCAAGGAAAGTTATTAGGATCAGCATTAGAATGCCCTTGCCACCAACAAATGAGAACCTGATTCAAGCTACCCATGGAACAACGAATGCCACACAAGCCACTAAAGAAATCCCAAACTGTCCTGGCGATATCCCCCTGAACCAGAATATGCACAATGGATTCTTCCCTTGCAGCCATACAACAATTACATTTAGAGGCAAGGAAAATACCTTTAGACCGTATTCTCTCATCCGTAGGAAGGCCGTTATGTAAAGCACGCCAAAGAAAAACCGAAATCTTTTTAGGGATAAACTTGCTCCAGCAAGAGGAATAAATAATAGAGTGAGTTCGACTAGAACGACATTCTCTCCAAGCAGAAGTAACTGTGAATTTCCCATTAGAAGAAGGCTTCCAAATAGGGACATCGTCCTTGTCTGAAAGCGAAATGGCCTGAGAATTTATAAGAGACAGAAGTTGCTGGCCATAAGTCTCTCGAATATGATCATTGCGAGGAATCCCATTGAGGAAAAGGGAAGAGACTTCCACGTGAGCAAAAGGAAGAGGACCCATATCTCCATCCAACCATTTTTCATGAATGGTAATGTCCCCTCTCCTAACCCTCCATGCTAATCTATCCTCCACCAACGGCTTCGCAGCAATTAATCTCTTCCAAATATGAGAAGAATACGAGGTGAGAGCAGCGTCCATAGGGTGTATTTCCCAGCAATATTTAGCCAACATAAGATCACTCCATAAGGATTTCGAGCTACGCAAACGCCACCAAAGTTTCATGGAGAAAGCCATAGCCATGTCTTCAAATTTCCGGATCCCCAAACCTCCCTCTTCAATCGGCCAGCTCATTTTATCCCATGAAAGCCAATAACATTTCTTCTCCCCATCATTAGAATTCCAAAAAAATCTCATAATAATTCGTTCCAAAGCATGATAGACCCCTTTAGGAGGATCAATGAGAGATAAATAATAGAGAGGCATTGCGGAAAGGCAAGATTGAATAAGGGTGAGTTTGGCTCCAAAAGAGAGTAATTTACCTTTCCAAGACGCAAGTCTAGATTCCATTTTCCTAATGAGAGGAGCAAAGAGGCTGATCTTCTTTCTGCCAGTATATAACGGACATCCCAAGTACAACAAAGGGAGATCTTGTTTTACAAAACCCGTAATGGCTGCCACAATCTCATCCCTATCAACATTTTTACCCGTAATGAAGCAAGATTTGTGGATATTAACTAGCTGCCCCGAGAAATTCTGGTACCAGTCCAAATATTTCATGTGCGCCTCTAAGGAAGATTTCGACCCATTGCAGAAAATAATCACATCGTCCGCATAAGCAAGGTGAGAGATTAAAGGAGAATTGATGTGAATACGATACCGGTATTGAGGAAACATAGAATGGAGCTGATCAAGGCCCCTACTCATCATTTCAGCCGCAATAATGAAGAGATAAGGAGATAAGGGGTCGCCTTGTCTAAGTCCCCTTGTAGAATGAAAGAAGCCACAACTCTCACCATTGACAAGGACCGAAAACCAGCTATTGGAGATACATCGGAAGATCAGGTCAATCCAAGCCTCATTAAAACCAAATTGGCGCATAACCTTAATAAGCCCAAACCATGATAACCGGTCGTATGCTTTAGCCATATCAAGCTTGAGAGCCACATTAGAGCCTCGAATCTTTTTGTTAATAGATTGCATAATTTCCTGAGCCAATAAAACGTTCTCATGAATGACTCTCCCTTGAACAAACCCACTTTGCTCTGGGGAAATAATGCGAGGAAGAATAGGGGCTAGACGGCAAGTTAACAACTTTGTAACCACCTTATTACAAAAGTTACAGAGACTAATCGGTCTCAAGTCCGAGAAGGATGAAGGAGACTCTACCTTTGGGATTGTAACAATTAAGGTGCTTGTCCAGCTTCTTGGCATTTGAAACCCAGAAAAGAAATCTCCAATAGCACGAACCAGATCAGCCTTTATAATATCCCAACAGCCCTTATAAAATTCACCCGAGAAACCATCCGGACCAGCAGCACTTTTACCATTCATGGAAAATATCACCTGTCGAACTTCCTCCTCATTAGGGACAGCCGTGAGCGAAGTGTTATCCTCTTCTGTGATCAATCTAGGAATAAGAAACAAGAAATCATCGGAAGGAACCTCACAGTGACCTTGAAGCTGATCCGAATAAAATCTTATAGCCTCCTCTTTAATCTCCCTTTTCTCTTTAAGCCACACTCCATCGCTATTCTTGATTTTGTGAATACATAATTTCTGCCTCTTTTTCTTTACAACAGAATGAAAAAACTTCGTATTTCTATCCCCCTCCTTTAACCACTTTAAGTTAGCTTTTTGAGCCCATAGGTCTTCATCTAATTTCAACTTCGAAAGTAATTGAGCTTGGGCTATATTAAGAGCAGCCCTAGATTCCTCATCACCAAGGGTTTGATATTGAACTTCTTTAGCCAAAACTTCATCTTCTGCGTTTTTAATTTGCTGATCAATTCTCCCAAAGACTCGCTTGTTCCAATCCGAAATTGTTTTCCGAAGACGCCCTAGTTTCTTAGCAAAGCAAACCATAGGTTTTCCATCCATAGGGATATCCCAAGAAGTTTTAACCAGCTCGAAAAATGAGTGATGTTTCAGCCACACATTAAGAAACCTAAAAGAGCCATGTTTCACTTCAGCTTCAAGATTCAAAGTAATAAGAATAGGAGCATGATCAGAACATATTCTCGCTAAATGAGTAGCACGGGTAGAATGAAACAAATTCAACCATTGATCATTATACAAAGCTCTGTCTAACCTTTGATAGATAGCCCTTCTCCCCATTCGATTATTAGACCATGTCATAATATTACCTTCATATCCAGCATCCATAAGGTTAGAAGCTTGGATCATATCTGAAAATTCCGTGACAGCCATCCCATTAATAGGTTTCCCCCCAACCTTCTCACTTTGATCAAGAACACAGTTAAAATCACCCACAACCAACCAAGGGAAATTAACCTCACTAATTGTCATTAACTCTTCCCATAAAGAAATCCGAGAGATTCTGTTGCAACTAGCATGAACAAAAGAGACCCAAACGGCCGCTTCCCAAAGCGGATGAGAAATTTGCAAAGTCAAAGCTTGATCTGAGTCATGAATAACCTCACAATTCATCCCATGCTTCCATAATACCCAAACACGATTATTTCTATTAACTACCCCATCATCACAACCCAACTTACGAACTATAGAGACCATAGAGGAAATTTCAGATTTTGGCTCATAAATAGCCATAAGAGAGACATTGTGAGAACGAAACAAACGTTTAATTCTACGGATTGAGGCCATATTAGCTATGCCACGAGCATTCCAACTTATGAAGCACACCATTAAAAACAGAAGAAAAGAGAGTAAACGGGAGAGAAATAAGAGCAGCCACTTACAAGGAGGGGGATTTCTCCCTACTTTTCTTTTTCTTATAGGAAACTGTTGTAAAGCCATCATTATCATCCTCATCCTTATAAGCAGCCATAGCCATTCTTTCTTTGTAGTCCAGCTGAAAATCAATCACCTGATTAAGAGATGTTACTTTTGGAGCTCTTGGAGAGAGGTTTAAAGAGCTAAAAGCATTCCGTGTTACTTGAGACGAAAGTTTAGCTCGCATTGCTGAATCATCTCTCAAAGGCGTACATAATTTTTTAGGGTCTTGTAACTCCGGAATTGGGACTTTGACATCACCATCATGGGGAGGATTGAAACCACTTTTAGTCTTAATGGCTGCAAGTTTCTTTGACAATGCATCATTAACCGCCTTAGGGAGAAAAACTCCTCTTTTGGCAATAAGAGGAACCTTAGGAGCAGCAGCATCCTTTTTGGTCAAATCAACCATATTATTCTCATCCCTCTTGCTGGTACCTTCTTGTCGATCCTTGTCTTTTGTCTTGTCTTTCTTAATCCACACTTCAACTTTGGTATCCCCCTTCTTTTGATCCTCCTTATGCATATCAGAATCCCTTTGATCATCATTTTTCTTCCCTTGATCAACCTTCTTATGGCCATCCCCATCACTATTTTTCTTATACTCAGAATTGAGAATGCGGCAATTAAAGTTATCATGGCCTAACAGGGAGCAATGACTGCAATACATGGGCATATTATCATACTCAACAGGTTGGGCAAAGCTAGGCATACAATCTCCACAATCTATGTGTATTTTCTCAGGAAGTCGTTTGAGCAAATCCACTTGCACCAGAATTTTAGCCACGCTTGGCCTAGACAATTCAGCGGTAGCTTTATCAAGAGACATAGGTTTTCCAAAGATGCGAGCCAATGAGAATAAAAATATTTTATTAAATAAGTGTACCGGCAACCCAGGTAAACTCACCCACACAGGAACAATTGAAGAGTCCGTTTGTGGCTTCCATGATGGGGTCCAAACTGAAGTACGCATTGGAAAGCGATTAACATACCATACCTCTCTTGTCCAAAGGCGTTGGAAATCTTCTTCGTTGGTTAATTGAATCAGCATATGACGGCTATCAAGATGACCCAATTTATATGCCCCCTTCAAATGAAACGTAGCAAAAGCAATTCTCGCAGCCTCCATTGTAGGACGCCCATTAGTGAATTTGCCCACCAATGTCCAAGCAAAAGGTCTCGCAAAGGCCTCAATAGCCTCCTTCGATAGCTTCAGCGATGGGAGACCTTTATGGGTAGCGGCTGGAAGTAAAGGTATGTCAAGGATCGGGGTAGATTGATTCGGGTTGAGAAGCGATGCAAAGGATTTGCTAGGGTTAGGAGCAGGCGGCGCAATAGAGGGATTAGGGTTTGCATGGGAATTAGGGTTTTGGATAGGCAATGGCGGCGGCAAGGAGGATGAGCTAGGGTTTCCTTGAGGTAATTGATGAGTGGATGCGGAAGGTTGTAGAGGAGGAAAATTCACCGGATCAGCCATGATAAGGCTGCCGGCGGCAAGAGCCTTGGTAACCCTAGGAAGAAGACGGGGGGCTCAGTAAGAAAGGGGATACACAATATCACAGAAGCCAATGAAACAGAAACACCAAATAACAATGTCCATGAAATTATAAATATGGACATGCCAATAAGACCCGTTTCATAAACCGAATAGCTGATCAATCATACTTTCCAGTCCGATGTACTAATTATATTCGGGTCCAGTGACTCAACCAAATTAACCGAATTGTTGGCCGCCCTCGACGGAGCCAGACCCAACACAAACACAATAACCGAGTCCACTGCGACCGTTACATAATTAGCTATATCGCAACTGTTCCATATAATAAATCTCATATTTGAGAGCAATTAACACACAAAGCATGCTTTCCAAATAACCGTAATATTAACCGAGCAAATTCAATTCCAAAGCAATTATCAAATGAGACCAAACAAATGATATACGTATCAATAATACGGAGTACTACGATATGACGGGTATAAAAAGAAATGACACGGAATCAATACTGTGTAGTCTCCCTTACCTCAAATTTGATAAACTCAGATCACCCAAATAATTATCAGGCAAACTTTGAAACAGAGAATATCTCCACAAAACTTGGCCTAAAAGCTTCGAAAATACCATGCACACAATACGTATCATTGTTATTAACTTTGGCAATGCACTCATTCTCTTATTGGTTACTAAGGCATGAGTCATCATAGGAAGCTCTAAAAAAATTACACCTTTGATAGTATGATTGACTTGCTGTCAACTTAATGGTTTAAGGCCTCCAAGCAAAAGCCACGTCCAATACAACTATGGGCCCCACACTAAGAAAAAACCCACCACAAATTGGTTAGTTTAATCTGTCCCAAAATGTCGTGCTTAATTTCGGGATATTACAATCTTCCCTCCTTAAAAAGAATTCGTCCCCGAATTCTACTTAATCTAGCTCTCGATTTTCTATACGAATACCCCAAGATCCTATCCCCGAGCTAGCTCACAAGCCTTAAGGTCGGGGTTCCGCTCTGATACCAATTGTAACACCCCAAAAATTCTAGTTCCATAAATAACAAAATATCATAACTTACATCTCTAAAATAATATACACTATACAAGATATCACTAATCAACCCAAATTCTCTATAAACTGCTCCGCCCCAAATCCTTTCATCCCGATCATCGCTTAACTGCAAAACTGAAACTGGAGGGGGGTGAGCTGGGGGGCTCTTTTTTTTTTTTTTTTTTTTTTTTTTTTTTTGGGCGAAAGGAGGGCGGCACCTCCCTAGATTTTATTAAATAAATAAAGAAAATACAAACATGGTGGGGGACATGACAACCTCAACCACCAGAAAAAAAACCTAGGGGAAGGCCATACACACGTCGTATGGTCCTCTACAATAGAAGGGGGGTGACTACAATAAACAGAGAACAACAAGTATAAAAACCTGGCCATAAAACTAATTAAACCGAGCATGGGGAATCCTAGCCTTGTCCAAGGCAAAAGAACCTTTACAAGACCTAGGAATATTACTAAGAGCGGTGAATGTGAAATTTCTTTCCTCATTTGCCGCAATGTTAGCTAATCCATCAGCTACTCCATTGCCTTCCCGAAGAATATGAGTGATCCGAACATCCATTTGAGCCATTAATCTATGAATATGGGAGATAACATACCAAATGGACCATGGGATATGGTACTCCCGAATTATGATACGCATCAAAACCTGAGAGTCAACCTCTAACCAGACACGATGGTACCCATGCGTTGAAGCTAAAATAAGCCCATCCCTAGCAGCCAAATCCTCCGCCATCATGTTGGATTGGCAGCCATAATAATGAGAAAATCCAAGAACAAAATCCCCTTTATGATCCCTAAAAATACCACCCCCTGAAGCAATTCCGGGGTTACCCCTAGAGGCTCCATCCGTGTTAAGCTTAATCTCATCAACATATGGGAAATCCCAATACACCATTCGGATTTTAGGCATCACATAGGGTTTAGGATCCAAATGAAACAAGTCCATAATATAGTCATTATCTTGACTTCTCGGAAAGGAGATGGAGAAGGAAGATGCGATATTTGAAGTTTGAGTACGAACCTTGTGAATAATAGCAGTTGAGGTCATATGAACATCTTCAAATCTGCTCTTGTTTCTAGCACACCAAATTTCCCATAATATAAGGGCCGGGAGAAGGCGAGAAAGCCAAGGAAAGTTATTAGGATCAGCATTAGAATGCCCTTGCCACCAACAAATGAGAACCTGATTCAAGCTACCCATGGAACAACGAATGCCACACAAGCCACTAAAGAAATCCCAAACTGTCCTGGCGATATCCCCCTGAACCAGAATATGCACAATGGATTCTTCCCTTGCAGCCATACAACAATTACATTTAGAGGCAAGGAAAATACCTTTAGACCGTATTCTCTCATCCGTAGGAAGGCCGTTATGTAAAGCACGCCAAAGAAAAACCGAAATCTTTTTAGGGATAAACTTGCTCCAGCAAGAGGAATAAATAATAGAGTGAGTTCGACTAGAACGACATTCTCTCCAAGCAGAAGTAACTGTGAATTTCCCATTAGAAGAAGGCTTCCAAATAGGGACATCGTCCTTGTCTGAAAGCGAAATGGCCTGAGAATTTATAAGAGACAGAAGTTGCTGGCCATAAGTCTCTCGAATATGATCATTGCGAGGAATCCCATTGAGGAAAAGGGAAGAGACTTCCACGTGAGCAAAAGGAAGAGGACCCATATCTCCATCCAACCATTTTTCATGAATGGTAATGTCCCCTCTCCTAACCCTCCATGCTAATCTATCCTCCACCAACGGCTTCGCAGCAATTAATCTCTTCCAAATATGAGAAGAATACGAGGTGAGAGCAGCGTCCATAGGGTGTATTTCCCAGCAATATTTAGCCAACATAAGATCACTCCATAAGGATTTCGAGCTACGCAAACGCCACCAAAGTTTCATGGAGAAAGCCATAGCCATGTCTTCAAATTTCCGGATCCCCAAACCTCCCTCTTCAATCGGCCAGCTCATTTTATCCCATGAAAGCCAATAACATTTCTTCTCCCCATCATTAGAATTCCAAAAAAATCTCATAATAATTCGTTCCAAAGCATGATAGACCCCTTTAGGAGGATCAATGAGAGATAAATAATAGAGAGGCATTGCGGAAAGGCAAGATTGAATAAGGGTGAGTTTGGCTCCAAAAGAGAGTAATTTACCTTTCCAAGACGCAAGTCTAGATTCCATTTTCCTAATGAGAGGAGCAAAGAGGCTGATCTTCTTTCTGCCAGTATATAACGGACATCCCAAGTACAACAAAGGGAGATCTTGTTTTACAAAACCCGTAATGGCTGCCACAATCTCATCCCTATCAACATTTTTACCCGTAATGAAGCAAGATTTGTGGATATTAACTAGCTGCCCCGAGAAATTCTGGTACCAGTCCAAATATTTCATGTGCGCCTCTAAGGAAGATTTCGACCCATTGCAGAAAATAATCACATCGTCCGCATAAGCAAGGTGAGAGATTAAAGGAGAATTGATGTGAATACGATACCGGTATTGAGGAAACATAGAATGGAGCTGATCAAGGCCCCTACTCATCATTTCAGCCGCAATAATGAAGAGATAAGGAGATAAGGGGTCGCCTTGTCTAAGTCCCCTTGTAGAATGAAAGAAGCCACAACTCTCACCATTGACAAGGACCGAAAACCAGCTATTGGAGATACATCGGAAGATCAGGTCAATCCAAGCCTCATTAAAACCAAATTGGCGCATAACCTTAATAAGCCCAAACCATGATAACCGGTCGTATGCTTTAGCCATATCAAGCTTGAGAGCCACATTAGAGCCTCGAATCTTTTTGTTAATAGATTGCATAATTTCCTGAGCCAATAAAACGTTCTCATGAATGACTCTCCCTTGAACAAACCCACTTTGCTCTGGGGAAATAATGCGAGGAAGAATAGGGGCTAGACGGCAAGTTAACAACTTTGTAACCACCTTATTACAAAAGTTACAGAGACTAATCGGTCTCAAGTCCGAGAAGGATGAAGGAGACTCTACCTTTGGGATTGTAACAATTAAGGTGCTTGTCCAGCTTCTTGGCATTTGAAACCCAGAAAAGAAATCTCCAATAGCACGAACCAGATCAGCCTTTATAATATCCCAACAGCCCTTATAAAATTCACCCGAGAAACCATCCGGACCAGCAGCACTTTTACCATTCATGGAAAATATCACCTGTCGAACTTCCTCCTCATTAGGGACAGCCGTGAGCGAAGTGTTATCCTCTTCTGTGATCAATCTAGGAATAAGAAACAAGAAATCATCGGAAGGAACCTCACAGTGACCTTGAAGCTGATCCGAATAAAATCTTATAGCCTCCTCTTTAATCTCCCTTTTCTCTTTAAGCCACACTCCATCGCTATTCTTGATTTTGTGAATACATAATTTCTGCCTCTTTTTCTTTACAACAGAATGAAAAAACTTCGTATTTCTATCCCCCTCCTTTAACCACTTTAAGTTAGCTTTTTGAGCCCATAGGTCTTCATCTAATTTCAACTTCGAAAGTAATTGAGCTTGGGCTATATTAAGAGCAGCCCTAGATTCCTCATCACCAAGGGTTTGATATTGAACTTCTTTAGCCAAAACTTCATCTTCTGCGTTTTTAATTTGCTGATCAATTCTCCCAAAGACTCGCTTGTTCCAATCCGAAATTGTTTTCCGAAGACGCCCTAGTTTCTTAGCAAAGCAAACCATAGGTTTTCCATCCATAGGGATATCCCAAGAAGTTTTAACCAGCTCGAAAAATGAGTGATGTTTCAGCCACACATTAAGAAACCTAAAAGAGCCATGTTTCACTTCAGCTTCAAGATTCAAAGTAATAAGAATAGGAGCATGATCAGAACATATTCTCGCTAAATGAGTAGCACGGGTAGAATGAAACAAATTCAACCATTGATCATTATACAAAGCTCTGTCTAACCTTTGATAGATAGCCCTTCTCCCCATTCGATTATTAGACCATGTCATAATATTACCTTCATATCCAGCATCCATAAGGTTAGAAGCTTGGATCATATCTGAAAATTCCGTGACAGCCATCCCATTAATAGGTTTCCCCCCAACCTTCTCACTTTGATCAAGAACACAGTTAAATCACCCACAACCAACCAAGGGAAATTAACCTCACTAATTGTCATTAACTCTTCCCATAAAGAAATCCGAGAGATTCTGTTGCAACTAGCATGAACAAAAGAGACCCAAACGGCCGCTTCCCAAAGCGGATGAGAAATTTGCAAAGTCAAAGCTTGATCTGAGTCATGAATAACCTCACAATTCATCCCATGCTTCCATAATACCCAAACACGATTATTTCTATTAACTACCCCATCATCACAACCCAACTTACGAACTATAGAGACCATAGAGGAAATTTCAGATTTTGGCTCATAAATAGCCATAAGAGAGACATTGTGAGAACGAAACAAACGTTTAATTCTACGGATTGAGGCCATATTAGCTATG
Source organism: Campanula takesimana (assembly GCA_026119855.1). NCBI lineage: Eukaryota > Viridiplantae > Streptophyta > Magnoliopsida > Asterales > Campanulaceae > Campanula > Campanula takesimana. Next base: position 980,713 of record JAOWBW010000214.1, read on the forward strand.
CCACGAGCATTCCAACTTATGAAGCACACCATTAAAAACAGAAGAAAAGAGAGTAAACGGGAGAGAAATAAGAGCAGCCACTTACAAGGAGGGGGATTTCTCCCTACTTTTCTTTTTCTTATAGGAAACTGTTGTAAAGCCATCATTATCATCCTCATCCTTATAAGCAGCCATAGCCATTCTTTCTTTGTAGTCCAGCTGAAAATCAATCACCTGATTAAGAGATGTTACTTTTGGAGCTCTTGGAGAGAGGTTTAAAGAGCTAAAAGCATTCCGTGTTACTTGAGACGAAAGTTTAGCTCGCATTGCTGAATCATCTCTCAAAGGCGTACATAATTTTTTAGGGTCTTGTAACTCCGGAATTGGGACTTTGACATCACCATCATGGGGAGGATTGAAACCACTTTTAGTCTTAATGGCTGCAAGTTTCTTTGACAATGCATCATTAACCGCCTTAGGGAGAAAAACTCCTCTTTTGGCAATAAGAGGAACCTTAGGAGCAGCAGCATCCTTTTTGGTCAAATCAACCATATTATTCTCATCCCTCTTGCTGGTACCTTCTTGTCGATCCTTGTCTTTTGTCTTGTCTTTCTTAATCCACACTTCAACTTTGGTATCCCCCTTCTTTTGATCCTCCTTATGCATATCAGAATCCCTTTGATCATCATTTTTCTTCCCTTGATCAACCTTCTTATGGCCATCCCCATCACTATTTTTCTTATACTCAGAATTGAGAATGCGGCAATTAAAGTTATCATGGCCTAACAGGGAGCAATGACTGCAATACATGGGCATATTATCATACTCAACAGGTTGGGCAAAGCTAGGCATACAATCTCCACAATCTATGTGTATTTTCTCAGGAAGTCGTTTGAGCAAATCCACTTGCACCAGAATTTTAGCCACGCTTGGCCTAGACAATTCAGCGGTAGCTTTATCAAGAGACATAGGTTTTCCAAAGATGCGAGCCAATGAGAATAAAAATATTTTATTAAATAAGTGTACCGGCAACCCAGGTAAACTCACCCACACAGGAACAATTGAAGAGTCCGTTTGTGGCTTCCATGATGGGGTCCAAACTGAAGTACGCATTGGAAAGCGATTAACATACCATACCTCTCTTGTCCAAAGGCGTTGGAAATCTTCTTCGTTGGTTAATTGAATCAGCATATGACGGCTATCAAGATGACCCAATTTATATGCCCCCTTCAAATGAAACGTAGCAAAAGCAATTCTCGCAGCCTCCATTGTAGGACGCCCATTAGTGAATTTGCCCACCAATGTCCAAGCAAAAGGTCTCGCAAAGGCCTCAATAGCCTCCTTCGATAGCTTCAGCGATGGGAGACCTTTATGGGTAGCGGCTGGAAGTAAAGGTATGTCAAGGATCGGGGTAGATTGATTCGGGTTGAGAAGCGATGCAAAGGATTTGCTAGGGTTAGGAGCAGGCGGCGCAATAGAGGGATTAGGGTTTGCATGGGAATTAGGGTTTTGGATAGGCAATGGCGGCGGCAAGGAGGATGAGCTAGGGTTTCCTTGAGGTAATTGATGAGTGGATGCGGAAGGTTGTAGAGGAGGAAAATTCACCGGATCAGCCATGATAAGGCTGCCGGCGGCAAGAGCCTTGGTAACCCTAGGAAGAAGACGGGGGGCTCAGTAAGAAAGGGGATACACAATATCACAGAAGCCAATGAAACAGAAACACCAAATAACAATGTCCATGAAATTATAAATATGGACATGCCAATAAGACCCGTTTCATAAACCGAATAGCTGATCAATCATACTTTCCAGTCCGATGTACTAATTATATTCGGGTCCAGTGACTCAACCAAATTAACCGAATTGTTGGCCGCCCTCGACGGAGCCAGACCCAACACAAACACAATAACCGAGTCCACTGCGACCGTTACATAATTAGCTATATCGCAACTGTTCCATATAATAAATCTCATATTTGAGAGCAATTAACACACAAAGCATGCTTTCCAAATAACCGTAATATTAACCGAGCAAATTCAATTCCAAAGCAATTATCAAATGAGACCAAACAAATGATATACGTATCAATAATACGGAGTACTACGATATGACGGGTATAAAAAGAAATGACACGGAATCAATACTGTGTAGTCTCCCTTACCTCAAATTTGATAAACTCAGATCACCCAAATAATTATCAGGCAAACTTTGAAACAGAGAATATCTCCACAAAACTTGGCCTAAAAGCTTCGAAAATACCATGCACACAATACGTATCATTGTTATTAACTTTGGCAATGCACTCATTCTCTTATTGGTTACTAAGGCATGAGTCATCATAGGAAGCTCTAAAAAAATTACACCTTTGATAGTATGATTGACTTGCTGTCAACTTAATGGTTTAAGGCCTCCAAGCAAAAGCCACGTCCAATACAACTATGGGCCCCACACTAAGAAAAAACCCACCACAAATTGGTTAGTTTAATCTGTCCCAAAATGTCGTGCTTAATTTCGGGATATTACAATCTTCCCTCCTTAAAAAGAATTCGTCCCCGAATTCTACTTAATCTAGCTCTCGATTTTCTATACGAATACCCCAAGATCCTATCCCCGAGCTAGCTCACAAGCCTTAAGGTCGGGGTTCCGCTCTGATACCAATTGTAACACCCCAAAAATTCTAGTTCCATAAATAACAAAATATCATAACTTACATCTCTAAAATAATATACACTATACAAGATATCACTAATCAACCCAAATTCTCTATAAACTGCTCCGCCCCAAATCCTTTCATCCCGATCATCGCTTAACTGCAAAACTGAAACTGGAGGGGGGTGAGCTGGGGGCTCTTTTTTTTTTTTTTTTTTTTTTTTTTTTTTTTGGCGAAAGGAGGGCGGCACCTCCCTAGATTTTATTAAATAAATAAAGAAAATACAAACATGGTGGGGGACATGACAACCTCAACCACCAGAAAAAAAACCTAGGGGAAGGCCATACACACGTCGTATGGTCCTCTACAATAGAAGGGGGGTGACTACAATAAACAGAGAACAACAAGTATAAAAACCTGGCCATAAAACTAATTAAACCGAGCATGGGGAATCCTAGCCTTGTCCAAGGCAAAAGAACCTTTACAAGACCTAGGAATATTACTAAGAGCGGTGAATGTGAAATTTCTTTCCTCATTTGCCGCAATGTTAGCTAATCCATCAGCTACTCCATTGCCTTCCCGAAGAATATGAGTGATCCGAACATCCATTTGAGCCATTAATCTATGAATATGGGAGATAACATACCAAATGGACCATGGGATATGGTACTCCCGAATTATGATACGCATCAAAACCTGAGAGTCAACCTCTAACCAGACACGATGGTACCCATGCGTTGAAGCTAAAATAAGCCCATCCCTAGCAGCCAAAGCCTCCGCCATCATGTTGGATTGGCAGCCATAATAATGAGAAAATCCAAGAACAAAATCCCCTTTATGATCCCTAAAAATACCACCCCCTGAAGAAATTCCGGGGTTACCCCTAGAGGCTCCATCCGTGTTAAGCTTAATCTCATCAACATATGGGAAATCCCAATACACCATTCGGATTTTAGGCATCACATAGGGTTTAGGATCCAAATGAAACAAGTCCATAATATAGTCATTATCTTGACTTCTCGGAAAGGAGATGGAGAAGGAAGATGCGATATTTGAAGTTTGAGTACGAACCTTGTGAATAATAGCAGTTGAGGTCATATGAACATCTTCAAATCTGCTCTTGTTTCTAGCACACCAAATTTCCCATAATATAAGGGCCGGGAGAAGGCGAGAAAGCCAAGGAAAGTTATTAGGATCAGCATTAGAATGCCCTTGCCACCAACAAATGAGAACCTGATTCAAGCTACCCATGGAACAACGAATGCCACACAAGCCACTAAAGAAATCCCAAACTGTCCTGGCGATATCCCCCTGAACCAGAATATGCACAATGGATTCTTCCCTTGCAGCCATACAACAATTACATTTAGAGGCAAGGAAAATACCTTTAGACCGTATTCTCTCATCCGTAGGAAGGCCGTTATGTAAAGCACGCCAAAGAAAAACCGAAATCTTTTTAGGGATAAACTTGCTCCAGCAAGAGGAATAAATAATAGAGTGAGTTCGACTAGAACGACATTCTCTCCAAGCAGAAGTAACTGTGAATTTCCCATTAGAAGAAGGCTTCCAAATAGGGACATCGTCCTTGTCTGAAAGCGAAATGGCCTGAGAATTTATAAGAGACAGAAGTTGCTGGCCATAAGTCTCTCGAATATGATCATTGCGAGGAATCCCATTGAGGAAAAGGGAAGAGACTTCCACGTGAGCAAAAGGAAGAGGACCCATATCTCCATCCAACCATTTTTCATGAATGGTAATGTCCCCTCTCCTAACCCTCCATGCTAATCTATCCTCCACCAACGGCTTCGCAGCAATTAATCTCTTCCAAATATGAGAAGAATACGAGGTGAGAGCAGCGTCCATAGGGTGTATTTCCCAGCAATATTTAGCCAACATAAGATCACTCCATAAGGATTTCGAGCTACGCAAACGCCACCAAAGTTTCATGGAGAAAGCCATAGCCATGTCTTCAAATTTCCGGATCCCCAAACCTCCCTCTTCAATCGGCCAGCTCATTTTATCCCATGAAAGCCAATAACATTTCTTCTCCCCATCATTAGAATTCCAAAAAAATCTCATAATAATTCGTTCCAAAGCATGATAGACCCCTTTAGGAGGATCAATGAGAGATAAATAATAGAGAGGCATTGCGGAAAGGCAAGATTGAATAAGGGTGAGTTTGGCTCCAAAAGAGAGTAATTTACCTTTCCAAGACGCAAGTCTAGATTCCATTTTCCTAATGAGAGGAGCAAAGAGGCTGATCTTCTTTCTGCCAGTATATAACGGACATCCCAAGTACAACAAAGGGAGATCTTGTTTTACAAAACCCGTAATGGCTGCCACAATCTCATCCCTATCAACATTTTTACCCGTAATGAAGCAAGATTTGTGGATATTAACTAGCTGCCCCGAGAAATTCTGGTACCAGTCCAAATATTTCATGTGCGCCTCTAAGGAAGATTTCGACCCATTGCAGAAAATAATCACATCGTCCGCATAAGCAAGGTGAGAGATTAAAGGAGAATTGATGTGAATACGATACCGGTATTGAGGAAACATAGAATGGAGCTGATCAAGGCCCCTACTCATCATTTCAGCCGCAATAATGAAGAGATAAGGAGATAAGGGGTCGCCTTGTCTAAGTCCCCTTGTAGAATGAAAGAAGCCACAACTCTCACCATTGACAAGGACCGAAAACCAGCTATTGGAGATACATCGGAAGATCAGGTCAATCCAAGCCTCATTAAAACCAAATTGGCGCATAACCTTAATAAGCCCAAACCATGATAACCGGTCGTATGCTTTAGCCATATCAAGCTTGAGAGCCACATTAGAGCCTCGAATCTTTTTGTTAATAGATTGCATAATTTCCTGAGCCAATAAAACGTTCTCATGAATGACTCTCCCTTGAACAAACCCACTTTGCTCTGGGGAAATAATGCGAGGAAGAATAGGGGCTAGACGGCAAGTTAACAACTTTGTAACCACCTTATTACAAAAGTTACAGAGACTAATCGGTCTCAAGTCCGAGAAGGATGAAGGAGACTCTACCTTTGGGATTGTAACAATTAAGGTGCTTGTCCAGCTTCTTGGCATTTGAAACCCAGAAAAGAAATCTCCAATAGCACGAACCAGATCAGCCTTTATAATATCCCAACAGCCCTTATAAAATTCACCCGAGAAACCATCCGGACCAGCAGCACTTTTACCATTCATGGAAAATATCACCTGTCGAACTTCCTCCTCATTAGGGACAGCCGTGAGCGAAGTGTTATCCTCTTCTGTGATCAATCTAGGAATAAGAAACAAGAAATCATCGGAAGGAACCTCACAGTGACCTTGAAGCTGATCCGAATAAAATCTTATAGCCTCCTCTTTAATCTCCCTTTTCTCTTTAAGCCACACTCCATCGCTATTCTTGATTTTGTGAATACATAATTTCTGCCTCTTTTTCTTTACAACAGAATGAAAAAACTTCGTATTTCTATCCCCCTCCTTTAACCACTTTAAGTTAGCTTTTTGAGCCCATAGGTCTTCATCTAATTTCAACTTCGAAAGTAATTGAGCTTGGGCTATATTAAGAGCAGCCCTAGATTCCTCATCACCAAGGGTTTGATATTGAACTTCTTTAGCCAAAACTTCATCTTCTGCGTTTTTAATTTGCTGATCAATTCTCCCAAAGACTCGCTTGTTCCAATCCGAAATTGTTTTCCGAAGACGCCCTAGTTTCTTAGCAAAGCAAACCATAGGTTTTCCATCCATAGGGATATCCCAAGAAGTTTTAACCAGCTCGAAAAATGAGTGATGTTTCAGCCACACATTAAGAAACCTAAAAGAGCCATGTTTCACTTCAGCTTCAAGATTCAAAGTAATAAGAATAGGAGCATGATCAGAACATATTCTCGCTAAATGAGTAGCACGGGTAGAATGAAACAAATTCAACCATTGATCATTATACAAAGCTCTGTCTAACCTTTGATAGATAGCCCTTCTCCCCATTCGATTATTAGACCATGTCATAATATTACCTTCATATCCAGCATCCATAAGGTTAGAAGCTTGGATCATATCTGAAAATTCCGTGACAGCCATCCCATTAATAGGTTTCCCCCCAACCTTCTCACTTTGATCAAGAACACAGTTAAAATCACCCACAACCAACCAAGGGAAATTAACCTCACTAATTGTCATTAACTCTTCCCATAAAGAAATCCGAGAGATTCTGTTGCAACTAGCATGAACAAAAGAGACCCAAACGGCCGCTTCCCAAAGCGGATGAGAAATTTGCAAAGTCAAAGCTTGATCTGAGTCATGAATAACCTCACAATTCATCCCATGCTTCCATAATACCCAAACACGATTATTTCTATTAACTACCCCATCATCACAACCCAACTTACGAACTATAGAGACCATAGAGGAAATTTCAGATTTTGGCTCATAAATAGCCATAAGAGAGACATTGTGAGAACGAAACAAACGTTTAATTCTACGGATTGAGGCCATATTAGCTATGCCACGAGCATTCCAACTTATGAAGCACACCATTAAAAACAGAAGAAAAGAGAGTAAACGGGAGAGAAATAAGAGCAGCCACTTACAAGGAGGGGGATTTCTCCCTACTTTTCTTTTTCTTATAGGAAACTGTTGTAAAGCCATCATTATCATCCTCATCCTTATAAGCAGCCATAGCCATTCTTTCTTTGTAGTCCAGCTGAAAATCAATCACCTGATTAAGAGATGTTACTTTTGGAGCTCTTGGAGAGAGGTTTAAAGAGCTAAAAGCATTCCGTGTTACTTGAGACGAAAGTTTAGCTCGCATTGCTGAATCATCTCTCAAAGGCGTACATAATTTTTTAGGGTCTTGTAACTCCGGAATTGGGACTTTGACATCACCATCATGGGGAGGATTGAAACCACTTTTAGTCTTAATGGCTGCAAGTTTCTTTGACAATGCATCATTAACCGCCTTAGGGAGAAAAACTCCTCTTTTGGCAATAAGAGGAACCTTAGGAGCAGCAGCATCCTTTTTGGTCAAATCAACCATATTATTCTCATCCCTCTTGCTGGTACCTTCTTGTCGATCCTTGTCTTTTGTCTTGTCTTTCTTAATCCACACTTCAACTTTGGTATCCCCCTTCTTTTGATCCTCCTTATGCATATCAGAATCCCTTTGATCATCATTTTTCTTCCCTTGATCAACCTTCTTATGGCCATCCCCATCACTATTTTTCTTATACTCAGAATTGAGAATGCGGCAATTAAAGTTATCATGGCCTAACAGGGAGCAATGACTGCAATACATGGGCATATTATCATACTCAACAGGTTGGGCAAAGCTAGGCATACAATCTCCACAATCTATGTGTATTTTCTCAGGAAGTCGTTTGAGCAAATCCACTTGCACCAGAATTTTAGCCACGCTTGGCCTAGACAATTCAGCGGTAGCTTTATCAAGAGACATAGGTTTTCCAAAGATGCGAGCCAATGAGAATAAAAATATTTTATTAAATAAGTGTACCGGCAACCCAGGTAAAGTCACCCACACAGGAACAATTGAAGAGTCCGTTTGTGGCTTCCATGATGGGGTCCAAACTGAAGTACGCATTGGAAAGCGATTAACATACCATACCTCTCTTGTCCAAAGGCGTTGGAAATCTTCTTCGTTGGTTAATTGAATCAGCATATGACGGCTATCAAGATGACCCAATTTATATGCCCCCTTCAAATGAAACGTAGCAAAAGCAATTCTCGCAGCCTCCATTGTAGGACGCCCATTAGTGAATTTGCCCACCAATGTCCAAGCAAAAGGTCTCGCAAAGGCCTCAATAGCCTCCTTCGATAGCTTCAGCGATGGGAGACCTTTATGGGTAGCGGCTGGAAGTAAAGGTATGTCAAGGATCGGGGTAGATTGATTCGGGTTGAGAAGCGATGCAAAGGATTTGCTAGGGTTAGGAGCAGGCGGCGCAATAGAGGGATTAGGGTTTGCATGGGAATTAGGGTTTTGGATAGGCAATGGCGGCGGCAAGGAGGATGAGCTAGGGTTTCCTTGAGGTAATTGATGAGTGGATGCGGAAGGTTGTAGAGGAGGAAAATTCACCGGATCAGCCATGATAAGGCTGCCGGCGGCAAGAGCCTTGGTAACCCTAGGAAGAAGACGGGGGGCTCAGTAAGAAAGGGGATACACAATATCACAGAAGCCAATGAAACAGAAACACCAAATAACAATGTCCATGAAATTATAAATATGGACATGCCAATAAGACCCGTTTCATAAACCGAATAGCTGATCAATCATACTTTCCAGTCCGATGTACTAATTATATTCGGGTCCAGTGACTCAACCAAATTAACCGAATTGTTGGCCGCCCTCGACGGAGCCAGACCCAACACAAACACAATAACCGAGTCCACTGCGACCGTTACATAATTAGCTATATCGCAACTGTTCCATATAATAAATCTCATATTTGAGAGCAATTAACACACAAAGCATGCTTTCCAAATAACCGTAATATTAACCGAGCAAATTCAATTCCAAAGCAATTATCAAATGAGACCAAACAAATGATATACGTATCAATAATACGGAGTACTACGATATGACGGGTATAAAAAGAAATGACACGGAATCAATACTGTGTAGTCTCCCTTACCTCAAATTTGATAAACTCAGATCACCCAAATAATTATCAGGCAAACTTTGAAACAGAGAATATCTCCACAAAACTTGGCCTAAAAGCTTCGAAAATACCATGCACACAATACGTATCATTGTTATTAACTTTGGCAATGCACTCATTCTCTTATTGGTTACTAAGGCATGAGTCATCATAGGAAGCTCTAAAAAAATTACACCTTTGATAGTATGATTGACTTGCTGTCAACTTAATGGTTTAAGGCCTCCAAGCAAAAGCCACGTCCAATACAACTATGGGCCCCACACTAAGAAAAAACCCACCACAAATTGGTTAGTTTAATCTGTCCCAAAATGTCGTGCTTAATTTCGGGATATTACAGTTAATATTATAATCACATAATCCCATCATAAACTATCATGCAAATTTTATATCTCATATAAAATCTCAATCACAAAATTCATCTTATCATAATCATGCATAATAATTAATCCAATTAAAATAATATCAACATGATGATTATAAAATTATTGAACATAAATGGGGCTCTGATACCACTGTTGGGTTTCGTGAGATCATGCGCAGCGGAAGACTTAACATGAAGAAACCCAAAGCCTAGATCCGCTTAGAACAATAATTTAAAATACATGTATATAAGATGAATAGAAATCTAATCTTAGATTGCTCGATATGAATTTTGGACTTTAGATGCTTTAAGAAAAACATCCTCTACCGGTGATCCACACTTCGAACGGACTCAAGAACGCTTCTTGATTTGACTGCTAGATCCTTAGGCTTGAAAAACATTGTTGAAGAACTATTCTTCAATCTCCCATAGTGATCATTATGGTTTGATCATCAAGAATAATCAAACCCTAATATCACTAATATAATATGTGTTTTTCTCTCTCCAAGAAACTCTTGTTGATTTCCAAAATCAATGCCTAAGACTTGAATTTCGGCTGAAGAGAACACAATTTATATATTGGGAGAAACCTAATTCCATTAGGTTAAAGGATTTCTTTCCCAGAAAGAAATCTGCCAAAAACTCGTCAGCGGTAAAACTACCCATACGGCTAGTCCAAACTATTCGTACGGCTGTTTTTCCACTTCCTTATTTTTCTCATTTTTCGTGCCAAGTAAGATCCGTTCTGCGTGTGTGACCCAATAGGATTATACTATGTTGGCAACGAGTCCGAAGACCTCGTAAATCATAAGCGGACTCTAGCAAACCATTATGACTACCCAAATAGTATACTTTGAAAGCCCAAAGTTTTCCTAGAATAGAACAAGTCACAATCCCTTTGTCACACTGTCACGACCCGAAATCTAGGCTCTATTTTATTGGTAATAAATAATTATTATTTATTTATTTGCTTATTTATTTATTTAAATTATTATTTATTCAAATATTTATGTGTGCACTTTATGTGTCATAATAAATTATGACTAGCATTTTATTTGGGTCATTTGTGCTAATGTAGAAGTGTTGAGTCTTATTTGTTAGTGGGGAGTTTGTTTGTAGAGAGTAGTAGTAAGGGAGGGGTCTAAGTGTAAGTTTAGTTTTAATCATCTTCTCCCTACTCCCTCTATTTCTCCCTTACCCCTTTCATTCCCAGCATTTCCCTCTCTCTCTAGCTTGAGGTAAGCTTTTTCTCTCTTCCTTCTCTCTTAATTTTCTCCTCCTTCCTCTCATCTTCTCTCATTTCTTAAAACGTGAACATTGTTTAGATCGTCGATAGGATCGTTGGAAGCCAAAAATATTTGAAATCCATCAACCTTGGAAAATTTGGGTAAGTTGCTTTTCCCCTATTTTATGCTAGAAATGCTACTCCATGTTTATTTGATGTTATGAATGCCATTTATTGCATCTTGGGTGGATTTGGGAGTGATTTGCATTTTGTTCATTTTTGTGAAATCTTGGGTATTTGAATCACCCTTGAGTGAGGTCTTTAGTTGATGTTGTTGGAGTTATTTTGGCTCAAAATGGTGTAGGTACCTTAGTTCCCTTCTTGGTAGTGTTAGAAATGGTAAAGAATTGGTGTGTATTGGATTTGGGGTCGTTATTGGTGGAAACCCAGAACTTTTGGCCGGAAATCGCCCTTCCGAGCAAGGAGGCGCGCGCATCCCTCCCTTAGGAGGCGCGCGCACCCTTATGCCATCCTTAATCAATTGTGCTTCTGTCGGATGGAGGCGCACGCACCCATTTATTTGAAGCGCGCGCACCCTCTCCTTCTCCCAACTTGATTCCCCTTCTGATCTAGGAGGCGCGCGCATCCCTCCCTTAGGAGGCGAGCGCACCCCCTCCCCTGTTATGAATTTATTCCCCTTTTTGGTCCAATCTTTCGAGAGTCGTATTGGGTTCATGCGAACTCCGTTTTAGGCGTGTAAACTATCGTTTCAAAGCTCTCTTCGAGTACTACAATATGGTATAGGTTTTCAGTTAAGTTATAAGTTTTATACTTCGGGATTTTATTGGGTGTTTGGGCATCTTATGATGTGTTCGTGGTTGTTCCAATCGAGTTGATTTCGAGTAAGACTTGGTCTAGGTTTTAGGCGATGTCCCATAGTACCTAGAGGGTTGTTGTTGAACACCAAAGTGTAGGGTTTTGTCCGGTCGTGATCATGTTCTTAAGATTAACCTTTTTGATTCGTTTGAGGGTTTTGGGATTGGTTCGTTAAGGACGAAGGTAAAGCGTGTATTGGCAATTGGGTACTTACGGTTTGATTAACCTTAAAGTGTATTCATTCTGATTCCTACTTTGGAATTCCAGGTGTGATGAGATGGCTGAGTTCATAGTCCTAGTACATCTTTATGAGTAAACGTTTAGGATAATTTTGGGTTATAGTCGTTGTACTATTTGTGAGCGACCGTTTGGGTTGTGATCTTTATGATTAACTCGTGGGTATCATATTTGGAATATATCTGGTATGGTTTCTCTTTATGAAATTACGGTATTCTAATAATCATTGTTGTTGTGCTCTTTATGAGAAATTCCGTTTATCGTTGTTGTGCTCTTTTATGAGAAACTTCTTGTGTTCGTTGTTGTTGAACTCTTCATGAGTAATCGTTTGCATCTTTATGGTGATTAATTGGTGTGGTTCCCTACTTTGGAACCTTAAGTTGTTATTCATGCTAAATTATTATTACTTAGCATTTATTTGAAAGTCCAGCTGGTATTTTGTGTGTGTTCGGGCGATGCGAAATATTATGATGGCACGGCCAAGTCCATTATGATGTTGACCATTGTTTTGCCCAATTATTACCCTCCTCCAGATTGGCCTTGGATGTGAGAAGAGCTAGCTCCTTTGTGTGCATTTTAGCTATTTCTTGGAGCATGACTTTGTAGCATGTCTCCCGTCCTTTGTGACACCTCATTGGTTATTGGTTCCGGTACCGGGGTTTTCTCTTCGAGCTTTCATGCTGCTATGAAGATGTTGATTGTTGATTATTGAAGCTGCGCAGCGATCCTTTATTTGGATGTTCCGGTTTGGAAAACCTTGGCTATGTATCCACTTATGAGTGTTTATTTCAGCTTTATGTGTTGCATGATGAGCTGGTCGTTATTTCCAACCGGTATGGGACGGTTGGCGATAGGGAGCCTCTCATTTGTTGTTATATGTTTATTTATATGATTGATTATTGGATGTTACTGTTCGACAGCATGTCACTTATTATTCCGCTGCTATCTATCTTATGTTAATTGCTATCGGTCATTGCATTAGCATGTTATGTAGTTGCATTAGTAACTTACTGAGATTTTATCTCACCCCGTTTATTTCCATCTTTGTTTTTCCTTAACCCCCCCCCAGGAGGAAAAGGATTAGGATTCGTGGATCGAGGAGGACGTCGAGAGGATTGAGATATTGGGGCAGGTTGTTATGGATCGGTTTACATTATTTAAATGTATAACCTTTTGGGGATAGTGTCACCATTATTGACGTCATTAAGAATTGTATATTTATTCTTTTGAGTATAAGCTGTGGAGCTTATGTTGGTTGTACATTGTTGATTTAAACTTGGATTTGTAAAACCTTGTGTTATCATCTTTTGGTTCAAAATGGAATTTTTAACTTCTATATTTTAGAGTTTTGGTTTTAAGTCGACGTCCAGCTCGCGATCTCGGGCCGCGGGGTTCGGGGTCGCGACACACACGATATATTTTATTGGACATAAGTCATGGTCCAAGTCAACTTATCTTGACCAATGCTTTCTCGATCTGAGTAGATTGATATGAGCAAATGACATTGATCTCATCAATTCATTTGAGTATGGCCATACATTTCATCAATCTCACTCTTCGAGCGGCCTAAAGCAGATATCTCTCTTGAGGAGGGACAAATCCTATCTTGACTTATCATTCTTCCCTACAAGAATCCGATCATGCCAATCGTACCCTTTATGATTACCCGGTTAAAGATAACGTTAGAATACGTCAAACATAATGTTTATCATGTGGAAGACGATGATAATCTCAGGTCTAAGGATAACAATGATATGACTATTATGAGATTTAATTATGACATTACCATGACATAAATCTCATAGCGGGTCATGTCCAGTACATGTTTCCAAACATATACCTATAAGTTTGATATGTATCTCATACACATAATCATCTCATGATTATCTATCAACCCTTATACTAGTTTAAAGACAAACCAGGGACCGTGATTATTTGTAAACATGCAAAACATATAATAATCAATGTTGTTATCTCATCGTGATATAACAGAAGGCCTTTCCTAAGGGCCTATGGCATAATCTCTAACAGTCTTACCATTGGACCATACTTTCCAATGAAAGCAAATCCAGACCCCGCTACCAATGCTGCCACACCATCAATCAAGAAACCAAAACCTGAAGGGACCGATGAAGAAAAGAAATTGGTTGGAATGGATGTGAAAGCAAAAATCATACTCTTAAGTACTTTGAGTACGTCTCAGCATCGACAGATCATGGAATGTGCAACTGCAAAAGATCTTTGGGATGCAATTGAAAATTATATCGAAGGAGATCAAGCTTGCAAAGAAAGCAAACGATTTGCAATTCAAAGAAGATTCAACAACTTTGCTAAGATCCCCGGTGAATCACTTAGAGCCACTTATGATCGCTAATGTGAAATCGTGAGTACTTACACCGTACTTGGAAAGAAGCTTACCAAGAAAGAAATCAATGTGAATTTTCTAGCCGCTCTTGGGTCTCAATATCTTCACAAAGGAAACACTCTTGAAGATACCAAGCTTCTAGATGATATGTCACTCAGAAGTCTCTATGCCAACCTCAAAGTCTTTGACATCAAGCTCCACAACATTGAAGAAATGGAAGGCAAAGTAAAATGCTTGTCGTTGGTCGCTCAAAAGGAAGAAATGATCGAGGAAGAAGATCCAAAAATCTCCACATCAGAGTTACTTGATATGGATGATGATGACTTTACTATGTTCGTGAAAAGATTTCAAAAGTTCAGAAAGACAGCAAGACAGGGATCATCAAGCAAGGCTCCAGCTAGGTTTTCTAGGAGCAGCTCCTCGAAGAAAAAAGAGAACTTCAACTTCTCCAAGAAGAAAGAAGATCTTGTTTGTTTTAATTGTAGGAAATCAAGTCATTTCGCATCAGAATTCCCAATTCCCAAGTATGAGTGTATGAAAAAGAAAAGGAACTTTACTCCAAGGTATTCAAAGCAAAAGGGGATGATGACTGAAGAGGACTCTACCACAAAAGAGTTAGCTACCTGGATAGAGTCAGATTCTGATGAAAGCGATGAGGATTCTGAAGAAGGTCACATTTGTTTAGTCGTTCATTTTGATGATGAGGATGATCATAGAAATCATTTCTCACAAAATGCAAAACCCAAATGAAAAAGCTATACGGCTGATGAACTTGCTGATAAAGGATTCTTAACTCCAGTTCAAAAGAATGGTGATCTTCTATTTTCAAGATGTGATGTGAGTGCAGCAAAGAAGGCTCTACCAAACCCCAAAGTGAAGGAAGTTCAATCTACCATTCCTCAAGTCAAGTTTGACATTTCCCCCGATGAACAAGGAAAGATGTTTATGAAAGTTGAACAGGTAATTTGTAAGTTTACTGGCATGAAGAAATTTCACAGCTTAAGACGGAGAAAACTCTTCTAAGATCTGAACTCACCCTCTTTAAGGAGCAGATCAAGAGCATGACTCCTCTTACTGATAGAAACCGTTTCTTAGAAGAACAAAATGCCATATTTAAAGTTAAGAACGAAGAATTGGTTGCTGAGATAAATGACCTCAAAAGGATCACTAATGAGTGGACTAATTCTCGTGCCACTATGGATAAAATCTTAGAATCCCAAAAGTCTAGTGGTGATATGGAAGGCTAGGGATTTCAAATTAGTGACAAATTTAAATGTGCATCTTGTTGTGAAAGAGATGAGAAATTTACCCAAAAAACTTTGGAATGGTCAAAGGCTAAACATCAAGGATCTAAGGGTAAAGGACAAGAACCAAAGAAGAAACTAGAGTTCCATTATGTCTACCCTAAGAAACAAACTGGCAAGGCTTTGAAGTTGAAAGGAAAAGCCATGGAAGATCCTACCGTAGAGGAAGGCTCTAGCAAGGTACCTGAACCTTACCGCACATCTACCTCAAGTCATGGTCGAGTAGCCTTTAAAGTCATGTTGACCGCAAACAAGATCCATGCTGTCAAGTTCAAGAAATTGAACTTCGTTCGGGAACGATCTTCCATACCAGCTAATGATGTTGTGCTCAAGACTTCAACGAAGTTTGTTAACCCTCAGTTGGGTGGCTTCCACCATTGTTCTGTGTGTGATGGTTATGGTCACAAGGCTGGCTGCTGAATGTCTTTTGAGATTCACACCCAATCCTAGAAGGCATAACCCTCATTCTGTGAGACAGGAGTGGGTTGTCAAAAGTTGCTAACCCTTTGTACCCAAAAGAATAAAAGGGGACCTTGTTCTTAAATTTCTATCTTGTAGGTCCTCTTGTGAGAGCCCGCGCTTCGAACCTAATCGAAAACCGGTTCCTCAAAATGGTTTCCCTTTTGAGTTTTGGAAAAGGGGCAGATCAGACCAAAAGGATCTAATGGGCATGAGTACGTTTTGGTCGCTGTAGACTACTTTAATAAGTGGGTCGAAGCACAGTCATATAAGGTGTTAAACGCAAGGAAGGTCACAAAATTCATCAAAACCAACATCATCTATCGGTACGTAGTCCCGTTTGAAATGGTCTCCGATAATGGGACCCATTTTGAAAAGGAAGTTGTGCAATTGCTGGATCAGTTCAGGGTACAGATGCATAAATCATCACCATATCGTCCACAGTCCAATAGCGAAGTCGAAGCGGCCAATAAGACATTGGAAAACATCATTCGAAAAAATGGCAGTGACCGGAAGAGACTGGCCTGAGAAATTATATTTGGATTTATGGGGATACCGCACATCCGTCCGGACTCACACTGGAGCTACCCCATACTCCCTGGCATACGGTATGGAGGTTGTTCTCCCTATTGAACTTGAAATCCCTTCAATGCGTGTGTTACTCGAGAATCAGATAGCCGAGGTTGATTGGCTTAAGAACCGATACGATGAGTTGGCCCTTTTGGACGAGAAACTCCTTCTAGCCATGGAACACAATCTCCTCCTATCAGAGAAGAATGGCCCGCGCGTTCAATAAAAGGGTCAAAGATCGAGATATCAAGGTAGGGGATTTGGTACTGAGCGAGAAGCCACCAAGTTATATCGACAACCGAGGTAAGTGGAAGTCACCGTGGTTGGGACCGTACATATTCAAGAAGATCTTGTCAGGTGGGGCAGTTTTTCTATCAACAGCAGATGGGATCGACCTCGTCCAGCCCTTCAACTTGGAGAAGCTGAAAAAATATTATGCGTAGAAGTGCATTACCTTTCAACTTCTTATAAAGTAAAAAAATCAATCAAAAGTGCAAAAAAGAACCCGCTGGGATTGAAAACCCGAAAGGGCGGTCCTAGGTAAAAAACAGAGGCGCGCATAAAATTCCAGATATAATTGAGTCAAACTACGGAGACCTGAGCCTCTTAGTCCAGTTGTAAAAGAGGAACGTAGGCAGCTGTAAATGCGCGTGATTTAAATTGAGAGTCGCCACGTTGTTTTATTTGTAGTTAAAACATTGAGAAAACCAATTATGAGAATAATAGGGTTCGGGGGTCAAATTACAATAAGAGAAGAATATTATGGTGATCACTCCTATTGCCCGACAAATCGGTCTTTCTATCATGATCAGTGTTAGTGTTTGAGACCGAATCCGAGGATTGCCTACGTTCTTCTCAACGCGAGAAGCTCAAGTCAGCGTAGTTCATTGATGAATTTATAATAGAGATATGAAGCGGGATCATGCATAAAGAGGGGGAAGATTAGGGTTGGAAGTAGTTCCTAGATCATATTAGGGTTTGATGAAACACTAGGATCATCATTGGCTATGTTATGTGCACATAAATAAAGATTAAAACCCGATCTAGTACGTTATACATGTATAAGTCTTAGATCTAGCTTAATAATAAGATCATGAATACATATGAAAAACACATAAACATGAAGATCGCTGCCATAAATATAGCATTATGTAAGTAATATGTAACCTAGATCTAGTGCGGGTTTCATGGAAACCCTAGATCATCATCGGTCAAGAACACGAACGATGAACAAAACCCTAAATCTAGAAATATATGAATAAACTAGATTAAGCAAGAGTAAGAACGTGTTACCAAACCGATCAAAAAGGCTTTGAAGGTTGAATCTTCACTCCTTTGGTTGATGGCGGTGTTGAATCTCTTTGATGATCAAAGATATATCAAAGAGAGGTTTTGAGAGGGTTTTTATAGGGGGAGAGAGAGGCTGAGAATAGCTTTTGCTAGGGATTTCACGTAGGTCAAAGGTATGATTATGAGGGCTGAGGAGAGCTCTATTTATAGGAAAACGGGCTGGAGTTGGAAGACTGGCTGTGTTGGTATTATGCCCTAGGCATGTTGTTTGTAAAATTAATGTTATTATTTATAAAGATATTGAATGGTTGATTATTATATCTATTGCATGTTTATTATAATAATCTCTATCCCTGATAATTATAATTAATTATTTGTATAAGTTTAATAGATAATCATATGATGATTATGGTGTATGGGATACAATTAGACTTATGGGTATTTATTGGAGAACAAGTACTGGACTGGCCCCTATGAGATTTATGTCATGGTCACAATGTCATAATTAAGTCTCATATAGTTATATCACTGGAATCTCTAGACCTGAGGTTATTACAGTCTTCCACATGATGAACATTACGTTTGACATATTCAAACGTTATCCCTAACCAGATAGCTATAAAGAATATGATTGGCGTAATTGGAATCATGTAGGGAAGAGTAATAAGCCAAGATGGGATTTGTTCCTCGTCAAGAGAGATGTCAAGCTTTGGCCACTCGATGAATGGTATTGATGAAATGCATGGCCGTGCTCAAATATGATTTGTAGTATCAATATATTCGGGATCGAGAAAGCATTGAACAAATGTAAGTTGACCATTGACCATGGCTTACGTTCAATAGACATCGTGTAACAAAGAGATTGTGTTATGTTCTATTTTAGGAAACTTTAGATTCCAAAGTTATACTAAATGGGTAGTCATAATGGCTTGCTAGAGTCCGCTTATGACTTACGAGGTTTGACTGGTTCGGACTCGTTGCCAACTTAGTAGGGATGGCTAAAACCGGTTCCGGGCCCGGTTCTGGTTCGGAACCGCCGGTTCCGGTTCGGCAAAAGGGTGACCCTGAACCGGCCCGCGCTTACCCCAGTTCTGGTTCCGGTTTGGCACAATCCGGTTCCGGTTCGGTCCGGTTCCGGTCCCCCCTTTAAAATTATTGAAAAACAATGGATTTTCGGTCTGGTTCCGGTTCCGGTCCGTTTCGGCATATATGTGACCCTGAACCGGCCCGGATGCCTTGCGGTTTCGGTTCGTCCGGTTCCGGTTTCCTCCCCGGTTTGCTCCGGTTCCGGGCTTTTCCAGTCCGGTTTTCCGGTTCCGGTTCGGTTTGGCCATCCCTACAACTTAGTATAATCCTATTGGGTCACACACGTAGAACGGATAATTAAAAGGAGCGAAAAATGAGAAATCTAAAGGAACCCACCGTACAGCTGAATGAGCTTCGTACGGCTCGCTTCAAGCCGTACGACGGCAATCCCGGCAGTCAGATTTATTTAAGTCAATTCTTGTTGGACAAGAAGACCTAAGTCCTAAAGGGTTTTGGACACCCTTAGTATATGATGTAAACTGACGGGAATTGTTCCCTAATTATTGATTTGATCAATTCCAAACTCTTTCTTTGAGAAAGAAAATACACATAATATACTAGGATCATTGTGTTTGAGAAATCCCAATCATCAACCACAATTATCTTTGGGAGCTTTTAAGAATCATTCTTCATCATCGTTGATCAATCTGAAGACCTAGCAGTCAAGTTCAAGAAAGCGTTCTTGAAATCTGTTCATTGTGTGGATCACCGGTAGATGGCGTTTATCTTAACGCTTAATCCAAGTTTTATAAAACGATCTACAAGGGTTAGTTTCTTTCATCTTGTTATTATGAATTATTGTTCATAGCGGATCTAGGCTATTGGGTTTTATTCATGTCTATCTTCCACTGCGCATGATTGCATGAAACCCAACAGTGGTATCAGAGTCCCGTTGATGATCAATAATTCTAATATAGTCATGATATAATTATTTAATGCGATTATTTAATTGATATGATTATGAGAAAGATGAATTTATGTGATGGATTTTATATGAGATATAAAATATGCATGCTAGTTGATGTGGTTGTATTATTGATTTGATTAATATGCATGATCGCATGCTTAGATTATCATGGTATAATTGGATTATAATCGTTGATAATGTTGATCTTATTTGTATGAGGAATAAATTGGTTATTGTTTGTATGAATAAAGTGGGTTAAAATTCGTATTATGTTAATTCGTATTTCTGTAATCTGATTATGTATAAAATACGATATTGGATTGATCGAATTTCTGAAAAACTGGAAATCTGGAGAAAATGATCACAGCATCCGTACGCCTGGACAGACGGTGTACACCTAGGTCCAAGCCGTACGGCGCCGACACGTTTTTCCAGATTTTTGCTCTGTTTTCTGGTATCCAGATTGTTCGGTAAATTGTTTACGGAATTCGTACGGCGTACGCCTAGGTCCAGTAGAATATCTATGTTATAGATATTCTACTTTCTACTTCTAGTTCCTGGGTATTAGATACCGGATGTGGATCTCACATTTGTTTAAATATGCAGGTACTAAGGAATAGGAGGCTACTCAAAGATGGCAAAGTGGACCTGCGAGTGGGGAATGGAGCAAGAGTTGCTGCATTAGCCGTAGGAACATATGATGTCATTTTACCTAGCAGATTAATTCTTGTTTTGAACAATTGTTATTACGTTGCGGATTTGAGTTGAAATATTATTTCAGTTTCTTGTTTGGATAACGAAGGTTATAGTTTTCGTATTAAAATAAGAAGTTTTCTATTTATTTAAATGATATGCTTTATTGTACTGCATGTTCATTTAATGGCCTTTATGTTCTTGATGTTGAAAATAGAAATAATGAGAATATTTATAATGTAAATAAGAAATCCAAACCCAATGAAGTAAATCATACTTCTTTGCTCATATTAATGAGAAACGTATCTCAAAACTCCATGGGGACGGACTTTTAGATTCACATGATTTTGAATCATATGAAACTTGTGAGTCTTGTTTACTTGGAAAGATGACAAAGACACCTTTTACTAAGAGTAGTGAAAGGGCTAGTGACTTGTTGGGACTCATATATACTGATGTGTGTGGACCAATGAGCAGTAATGCTAGGGGAGGATATCAATACTTCATAACATTCACTGATGATTTTAGTAGATATGGTTATGTCTACTTAATGAAACACAAAAGTGAATCTTTTGAGATATTTAGAATATTTCAATATGAAGTACAAAATCAATTTGGCAAGACTATTAAAGCACTTTGATCTGATAATGGTGGAGAATATTTAAGCCAAGAGTTTGACAATCATCTTAAAGATTGTGGAATTGTTTCGCAATTAACTCCACCTGGAACACCACAATGGAATGGTGTGTCTGAGCGGAGAAATAGGACTTTATTGGATATGGTCTGCTCCATGATGAGTCAAGTTGATCTCCCTTTATCCTTTTGGAGACATGCATTAGAAACTGCTGCTCTTACAATAAATAATGTTCCAACAAAATATGTTCCTAAAACACCATATGAGATGTGGAAAAGAAAGAAGCCTAATCTTTCTTTTATGAAGATTTGGGGTTGTGAGGCATATGTCAGAAGGCTTATCTCTGACAAACTCACACACAAGTCTGATAAATGTAATTTCGTGGGATATCCTAAGGAAACTAAATGATACTACTTTTACAACCGCACGGACAACAAAGTGTTTGTTACACGAGATGGTGCTTTTCTAGAGAAAGAGTTTCTCTCTAAAAGAAAATACACATAATATACTAGGATCATTGTGTTTGAGAATTCCCAATCATCAACCACAATTATCTTTGGGAGCTTTGAATAATCGTTCTTCATCATCGTTGATCAATCCGAAGACCTAGCAGTCAAGTTTAAGAAAGCGTTCTTGAAATATGTTCATTGTGTGGATCAATCCGAAGACCTAGCAGTCAATTTTAAGAATGCTAACATGGTGCCGGCATCTGAAACTAGCCCCCATGTAGATTTGGTGTCGGGATTAAACTTGTCTCCTAGAGCTCCTTCTACAACTTTTGTTACTGAGTTGGCGGGTTCTACCCCTTTTAACAATCCACTATCTCATACTGTTGATGCGGATGGCTTTACTTTGGTGAAGCCTAGAAAGAACCGAAGCAAATCTGCTTCTCCTCCTTCTTAATCTCATCCTTGGTGAGTCCTCCTTTCTTCTTCCTATTTGTTTCCCAATGGTATCGTTGATATATTGGAATATTAGAGGTATTGGTAATAAGGCTTCTTGTCGTCGTGCTAAAAGGTTATTCCGTTTGCATGGGACGTCTTTTCTTGCTATTTCGGAGCCTATGTTTCCTCATAACCAGATTTCCAAATTCAAAAGGAAGTTTGGTTGTGATGGTTGTGTAGCTAATGTTAATGGAAAAATCTGGTTGTTTTGGAAACATGGTTTTGATTGTAGGGTTATTCGTGATTCGACCCAAGCAATTACTCTTCAGATTTCTCATCATCATTGGGAGTATACAATTAACATTACGGTGGTGTATGCTAGTTGTGATAGATATATTCGTAGAGAGATTTGGGATGAAATTATGGATTTGAGTTCTAGCGGAGATCCTTGGTTTGTTATTGGTGACTTTAATTGTGTCCTTGATCAATCTGAAAAGTTGGGTGGTAGACCTATTAAGAGAAAAGTTGTTGCTGAATTCTCGGATATGGTTCAATTTTCTGGGCTTATCGATACTGGTTATATTGGTAATATATACACTTGGGTTAACAAACCTAAAGGGAAGCCTTCTATCTTTCAGAGACTAGATAGAGCCTTCTATAATGCAGCGTGGTTGGATAAATTTCATGCTACTACGGTTTCTCATATTAATCGTACTTGTTCCAATCATGCTCCACTTGTGGTTCAAGTTAAAGTGCATGGTGATATTATTCATGGGAGTTTCAGGTTCCTTAATATTTGGACTAAACATCATTCTTTCCTTTCTGTGGTTGAAAACTCTTGGAACTCGTATATGGATGGGAGACCGCTTGTTCGTTTTGCTAAAAAGCTTGCTAAATTAAGAAAGGATATTTCGAAATGGAACAAAGAAGTATTTGGTAGGGTTGATCAACAAGTTAAAGATGCTGAAGATGAGGTGAGTCGCTGTGAACTAAACCTTCAAAATGACCCTAATGATACAACCAAATCCGATCTCAGTTTGGCACAAGCTCGACTTCTTGCTAAGCTTAAGATTGAAGAAGATTTTTGGCGTCAAAAGGCTAATATTTCTTGGATAAAAGATGGAGATAGGAATTCGAAATTTTTTCACTCTTATGTTAGAAAGAAGAGAAAAAAATTATTCATTCATCAGATTCAGAATAGTGAAGGTAATTGGATTTCCAAGAAAGAGGATATTCAACATGCTGCTGTTGATTTTTTTTCGAATCAACTTGATAACCCTCATGATGATATTCTGGATGTCATTCCACGCCTTGTCAATGATGTTGATAATGATAGGCTCACGGCTGTTCCGTCTATGGAGGAGCTTAAGGATACGGTTTGGTTAATGAATAGTCAAAGTGTAGCGGGTCCAGACGGGTTTAATGGTTTTTTCTATAAGGAGTATTGGGACATCATTAAATCTGAATTTTATAGGGCTATCACGGAATTCTTTTCAGGAATTTCTCTTCCTCGGAGTTGGACAGCCACTCTTATTGTTATGCTTCCTAAAGTGAGTGTTCCTACGAGATTCAATGAGTTAAGGCCTATTAGCCTTTGTAATTTCTCTAATAAAGTTATTACAAAGCTTCTTACTTGTAGGCTTGCTTCTCTCTTGCCTAGAATTATCTCACCGCAACAAAGTGGATTTGTCCAAGGACGTTTAATTCATGAGAATGTTCTTCTTGGGCAGGAGCCTGTCCAATCTATAAAGAAAAAGGTGAGAGGATCTAATGTTTGTTTAAAGCTAGATATGGCAAAGGCTTATGATAGAATATCTTGGTTTGCTCTGATTAAAGTCATGCGAAAGTTTGGTTTTTCTGAAGTCTGGAATGATTTAATATTCCGTTGTATTTCATCTTGTTGGTTTTCTGTGCTTGTCAATGGAGAATCGTGTGGTTTTTTTCCTTCCTCTCGAGGGCTTCGTCAAGGTGACCCAATCTCCCCTACCCTTTTTATAATGGCAGCCGAGGTGCTTAGCAGAGGCCTTAATGTGCTTCATTCTGATTTTCCTCGATATAGATATCGGGCTCACATCAATACTCCAATGATTTCCCATTTAGCCTATGCCGATGATATCATTATTTTTTGCAATGGGTCGAAAGATTCCATGGAAGCTCATATGAGATGTTTACAATGGTATCAATCTTTTTCTGGGCAATTGGTTAGAATAGCTAAGTCTTGCTATATTTTGGGTGTGGAAGATGAAAATAGAGATGCAATTATCACTGATGCGACAGGTTTTGTCAAAAAGACTCTCCCAATCACTTATCTTGGCTGCCCTTTATATGTGGGACGGAAGAAAATTTCTCTCTTTGATTCGGTTCTTGCTAAGATGGAGGCTAGATTGGCTTCATGGAAAGGTAAAATTTTATCTTTAGGTGCCAAGCTTTCTCTTATTCAGTCATGTCTTCAAGCAATTCCTTTATACTATATCTCTCTCCTGGATCCCCCAAAAGGTGTTATTGCTGCAATGTATCGTATTATTGCCAATTTCTTTTGGAGTGATGAAGATGGGAATAAAAAATGCCATTGGGTTCGTAGATCTCTTATGTTTAAGCCTAGTTGTGAAGGGGGTTTAGGCTTGAGGAAGTTTGAAGATATTGCCAAAGTTTTCGCTATGAAACTTTGGTGGTGGTTTCGAGGTCATAACTCTTTATGGGCAGATTTTATGCTTGCCAAGTATTGCTTTGGTACACATCCTATGGATGCTTCTCAACCCTCTTTCTCTTCTCATATTTGGTGCCGTATGTTACAAGTAAAAGATATTGTTGAAGCAAATATTGGTTGGAGAATTGGGCGAGGGGATATCTCAGTCCATGAAAATTGGCTAGATGGGTCTCGGCTTCTACTTCCTGGGAATCACATTGAGGTTTCTTCTTTATTTGAAGATGGAAGCCCTCGGGTTGATTACATTCTTGATGTTTATGGTCCGCAGCTTTTGCAATCTATTCAAAATCATACTATCTCCATTTCCAATGTTCCGGATCAATTATATTGGCTCCCATCTAGTAGAGGTCAGTTTACTATTTCTTCTGCTTGGTGTCTTTGTAAGGATGCTGGTACGCATGACTTTGTTTTTGAGTATTGCTGGCATAAGCATGTCCCTCTCAAAATCTCGGTGTTCATATGGAGACTTTTGCATAACGGTATTCCTACTGATGTTGCTATTCAACGCAAAGGTATCTATTTAGCTTCGGGATGTGATTGTTGTATGGCTAAATCCCTTGAAGATGCGGATCATTTATTTGTTCATAGCAGCATTGCATGTAAAGTTTGGGCTGCATTTGGTAATATGTTGGGGGTCCCAATCATTCCTTATAGCATTCGGTCTATCCTTTCTAGCTGGTGGTTTGGCAAATCTAGGGGT
Organism: Campanula takesimana; assembly: GCA_026119855.1. Taxonomy (NCBI): domain Eukaryota; kingdom Viridiplantae; phylum Streptophyta; class Magnoliopsida; order Asterales; family Campanulaceae; genus Campanula; species Campanula takesimana. The sequence continues at coordinate 1,006,323 of JAOWBW010000214.1, forward strand.
TTTATCCCGGGAATAAAGTGGCTTTGTCGGATTATGCCTTGTTTCATTGTTTGGGAGATTTGGAAAAGTCGAAATAAAGCTAGATTAGAGAATATTGCTATGAATGCCGAGTCCATCATTGGGGCTATTAATGATCAGGTTTCTCTCGTGTTCAAGGCTTTCTAGATTAATTTCAAGTTTTATCATAGTGATACTGATATCCTCAAGTACTTTTCCATAAACCACAGCTCTTCTTCCTCTCGGCCGATGAGATTTGTTTCTTGGAAATCTCCGTCCCTTGAGCTATTTAAACTTAATACAGATGGGACTGCGAAAGGTAATCCTGGTCTGATTGCGGGTGGGGGTATTTTTCGAAATTCTCATGGAAACATGCTTTTTGCTTTTTCAAATTTTATGGAGTTGGTACAAATATGGTTGCGGAAGCAAAAGCTGTTTTGGATGGTTTAAACGTTGCTGTTTCTTTTGGTATATCCTCTCTTTGGCTTAAAGTTGATTCGGAGATTCTTTTGAAGATTTTGATCTTGGATTATCATATTCCTTGGTCAGTTTGGTATGAAGTTCAGCAAATAAAAAGGATTATGATGCAGATTCGTGTTCATGTTACTCACATTCTTCGTGAAGGAAATCCGGTGGCCGATGGATTAGCTAATATTGCATATTCTACTAGATCCAATTCAGTTTTCTACTCATCAAATGACCTCCCTCATGACTGCCGTGGCTCTTATAGACTGGATAGAGCATTCATTCCTTATATTAGACTCTAATTGTTTATCTTAGTTTATGGCTAGATATTTGTATAGGCTGCTCTCTTTATTTAGTAGTCACCCTTCCCTTTATTGTAGAGGACCTTACAGGTTGTGTAAGGCCTCCTCCCCTAGTATTTATTTTCAGGTGGTTAAGGCCGTCAAGTCCCCCACCTCGTTTGTAATTATTTTGTTTCATATTAATAAAATCTAGGGAGTACCGTCTCCTTTCGCCAAAAAAAAAAAAGCGGATCTAGGCTATTGGGTTTTATTCATGTCTATCTTTTGCTGCGCATGATTGCATGAAACCCAACAGGCTGTACAGTTTGAACTGAGCTGTACGGTGGGATTGTAGCCGTACGGTGGCATTATCCCAGATTTCTTGCTCATTATGATCTCAGCGAATCCTTATTAGTTTGTTCTCAGGATTTGATCAATATCCTGATGGAATTCGATCTATAACTGATTTCGTCCATCTAGAACTCTGGAGAGCTTTCGAATAAGTCCTTGTCAGGTTATAATTGCCCAAAAGGTCCTTAGAGGTCCCTAAAGGTCTAGGAAGTCCTGTTTTTTCAGATCGGGTACTAACAGTAGCCCCTCGGCAACGCTTTTTGCAAGGCATGGAGGGTCCTCGATTAAAAAAGGAATCGATCTGAAACATGAGTTCCAAATTGGGGGAGAGAAGTAAGAAGGTGACCAGATTGGTCGAACGACTGAACCTTTATTATGCTACCTACGTATCCTAAAGGGAATCAAGGCAGTCGTAGTTCGTGCTCTGTGGGAGAAATGAGACATCATCTTCAGCTGGGGATAGGATCCTTCATGAAGACGAACATTTGTAAGGGGGGAGAGAGAGAGAGAGAGAGAGAGAGAAAGAAACGAGACATCAGCTTCTGCTGGGGATAACACCCTGTATGAACCTGAACATTCATAAGAAAACGAGACATCAGTTCCTGCTGGGGACACCATCCTGTATGAAGACTGAACATTCGTAAGGGAGAAAGAGAAAGAAAATGAGACATCAGCTTCTTATGAAACTGAACATTCGTAAAGGAGAAAGAGAAAGAAAATGAGACATCAGCTTCTTATGAAGCTGAACATTCGTAAGAGACCATAGAATCATTGTTCGGACTCTACTGGGGAAAGAAAGAAAAAAAAGACACGAGGACACTGGCCTTTATGCCAGATGAACATGAAAAACCACGGTATGAGAAGAAAATTCAGCAATCGAGAGCAAAAACAGATAGGGATGCTGACTTCTTATGGAGCGTGCGAATAAAAACAAAGTTAAATGTGTTCGGGGATAATGACAATAGACGTTGGGCGCTGCCAACAACTTATGTAGAACATGAGACATGCGGTATATGAAGAAGCAATGTTACGGAGCGCGTGAATCAAAAGTAACCAAACGTGTCCGAGGATACTGGCAACAATTATTGAGATCATGTCCGGAGTCACCTAGCAACCTATGCCAAAAGAATATGAGACACACGGTATATGAAGGAGCAACCTTACGGAGCGCGTGAATCAAATAAGTTCTCAAAAACTACGGTATATAGAGATGCTAAAACCTCTGGGTCGCAGGATTCGGTCAAACGGTAACGTAGACGGTATATCAGGACGCAAGTGTCTCGGGATCGTATGGGTTACGCCAATAACACTTTTGATTATATCGGGATGCATGTATCTCGGGATCGATTCAGTTATTAATAAAGGATGTGTAACGGTTTCCTTAACCTGTAAATTAACTTAGTACGGCAGATTAATTTAATTTAGGACATATAGCGGTTCCTTAACCTGCATCAGGATTTATAGCGGTTCCTTAACCTGCATCAGGATTTATAGCGGTTCCTTAACCTGCATTAGGATTTATAGCGGTTCTTTAACCTGCATTTTAGTATGTTTTAGGATTTATAGCGGTTCCTTAACCTGCATTTTAGTATAGGTTAGGATTTATAGCAGTTCCTTAACCTGCATAGATCAACTCTCGATGGGGAATAAATTGATTTGGTAATTTATAGTGGTCTTTCGAACCGGAATTCGTAGAATTTGGAGTTTATAGTGGCCTTCCGGGACTAAGGAATGGACTAAGGACAATTCCTAGAGATCGTGGTGTCTTGCAATATGTTTTAGTATAAATGTTTGAATGTAACACTTAAGAGTTTTAGTGTGATAAGATTATTTGTTGTAACCCGGAGGAAAGCATATGTGAGTGATCGCAAGTTTTGAGGGATCAAAGTAGAGAGTGTGTAAAGTTTGGAGATTTGTAGATGTAAGGTACCTATTGTTTAGGTTTTAAGCATTGAGTAATGTTGTTAGAGGAGTTTGAGTGTAAATTACCTATAGTCTAGGGTTTGAGCATTGATTGTTGATGTTTGAAGGGATTTTGAATGTAAATTTCCCAATGTTCGGGGCTTGAATGTGTTAAATGTTGATTTGATTGTAAATTACCCAAGTTTGGGGTTTTGAGTGAATTAGTATTGAATGTACAGGTTTAGTCGTGATTTACCCATAGTTTGGGGTTTAAGGAGGATTTGGTTGTAAATTACCCAAAGTATGGGGTTTTATTATAAATTATTTCTAGTGAGGGACTTGATTGTAAGTTATTTTCCACGAGGGTCTTGATTGTGTTTTTCCCAAAGTATGGGGTTTAATTGATTAATTTTTGTAATTACCCGAAGTTTGGGGTTTAAGTGGGTTAATGTTACGTAGAGGATTTGATTGTAAATTGTCTCAAATGATGGATTTGATTATAAGTTATTCAAATTATGGATTTGATTGCTAATAACCCAAAGTTGGGGTTTGGTTGAATTAAATGTTGAATGTAAGGGATTTAGTTGTAAATTACCCAAGGTTTTGATTGTATTTTTTTTTTGGCGAAAGGAGGGCGGTACCTCCCTAGATTTTATTAATAAAGTAAAAACAATACAAACATGGTGGGGGACATGACAAACTGAACCACCAAAATATAAAAACTAAGGGGGAGGCCTTACACATGTCGTAAGAACCTCTACAATATAGGGATGAGAATCTAGAATACAAAGAAAAAATATTAAATAGATATCTAGCCATAACAATTTACTAAGGCGCATGTAGGGGATCTTGGCCTTGTCCGTAGCAAAGAATCCTTTGCAAGTATGAGGAAGATCAGAAAAGTGAGGGATCTCAATGTTTCTTTCTTCATCCGCAGCCATATTAGCCAAACCATCTGCAACACCATTACCTTCTCGAAGGATATGAGTAACCCTAACCTCCATTTGCATCATGATGCGATGAATATGAGATATAATGTACCAAACAGCCCAAGGAATGTGGTATTCCTTAGTGAGAATATCCACCAAAACTTTCGAGTCTAATTCTAACCAATCACGATAAAAACCACGGGAATTAGCAATGATGAGGCCATCTCGAGCTGCAAGAGCTTCAGCTACCATATTAGATTGGTTACTATAGAAATTAGAAAAAGTGTATACAAAGTCCCCCTGATGATTCCGAAGGATACCCCCACCCGAGGCAAGACCCGGGTTGCCTCGGGAGACTCCATCTGTATTCACCTTAATCCAATCAGCCCAAGGAGGTTCCTATACAACCAATCTGAACAAACAATTGATAGAGGGGGAGTGTGTTTGGAAGGGGCTGGGTTCGATTCCCAGCATCTCAACTTTCTCTCCTCCTATAGTTTGGGCCAAAATTGATAGAGGGGGAAACTTGCAAACGGAAGGCATCCAGCAAATGATTATCACCAAAACTGTGATGGAACGAAAGGGAGGATGAGGCAGCAATATTTGAGACATACGAATGAACCTTGTGAATAATACTATTTGAACACATCCTTATGCCCTCAAACCTGCTTTTATTTCGAGCAACCCACACCTCCCAAACAATAAGCGCAGGAATGATAGAGGTAAGCCATTTGACAAGAGTCAAAGAGGGGAAAGAGGGGCTTTTCCACCAACAAAGAAGAGCCTGATTTAGGCTTCCACAATGCAGTCGAATGCCATAATCAGAACTAAAATGAGCCCAAACTCGGCTTGCACACTCGCCATGAAGAATTATATGCCCAATAGTCACTTCCAGAAGGACAACACTCACATTTGGAAGCCAAAAGGATACCTTTACTTTTTATCTTATCATCTGACGGCATCCCTCCATGCAAAGCTCGCCATAAGAAAACCGAGATCTTTTTTGGGATGTATTTATTCCAGCAATAAGAGAAAACCATTGAACGAACCTTAGGAGTACGACATTCTTTCCAAGCTGAACTCACCGAAAACTTTCCTGAAGCAAAAGGCATCCATATAGGAGTACCCGGAGCATTAGAAAGAGTAATGGCTTGGGATTGAATTGAGGATAAGAGTTGTGAGCCATATGTATTTCTAATGTGATGAATCCGAGGCATGTTGTTCTTAAAAAAGGGTGAATATTTCAGCATCAGCATACGGAATATTACCCTTAGGACCATCTAGCCAATTTTCATGGATAGTAATCTCCCCTCTACCCACACGCCAAGCTAGCCGAGATTCCACCAAATGTTTGGCCTGAATCATTCTTTTCCAAACATGGGATGAATAAGAGGTAAGAATAGCATCCATAGGGTGAATCTCCCAACAGTATTTGGCTAACATAATTCGACTCCAAAGGGAATCATTAGTCTGAATATGCCACCAAAGCTTCATAGCCAAAGCCAAGGAAACATCCTCAAATTTGCGAATACCCAAACCTCCTTCATCGAGCGGCCAGCTCATATGATCCCAAGATAGCCAATGACACTTCCGGCTGCCATCATTGTTACTCCAAAAAAATCTAATAATAATCCTTTCTAAGGTATGAATGACACCTTTAGGAGGATCAATGAGAGATATATAATATAACGGGAAAGCAGCAAGACACAATTGGATTAAAGTGAGTTTTGAACCAAAAGATAATAACTTACCTTTCCAAGAAGCTAACCGGTTCTCCATTTTTCGGATAAGAGGAGCAAAAAGACTAATATTTTTTCTTCCCGTGTATAAGGGGCATCCCAAATAAGTGAGAGGGAGGTCTTGTTTTATAAAACCCGTAATAGAAGCCACCGCCTCATCCCTATTACTGTTCTTGCTGGTGACAAAACAAGATTTTTGGATATTGACAAGCTATCCCGAGAAGCATTGGTACCACTCAAGATACTTCATATGACATTCCAAAGACTCCTTAGAACCATTACAAAAAGTAAGCACATCATCCGCATACGCTAGGTGAGAAACCATTGGAGTGTTAATATGAATACGATATCGACTTTTTTTTTTTTTTTTTGGCGAAAGGAGGACAGCACCTCCCTAGATTTTATTAAATAAAGAAAATAATTACAAACATGGTGGGGGACATTACAACCTCAACCACCAGAAAAAGGAAATCTAGGGGGAGGCCATACACACGTCGTATGGTCCTCTACAATATAAGGAGGGGTGACTACAATAAATAGAAAACAATCTATATAAAAATCTGGCCATAGAGTTAATGAAACCGAGCATGGGGGATCCTAGCCTTGTCCAAAGCAAAACAGGATTTGCAAGGCCTAGGAATATCACTAAAAGAGGAGAATTATGTCCCAGATCACAGTTCGAGTTACACATATTCTTCGAGAGGCAATAGAGTGGCTGATGAACTTGCTAATGTTGCAGCAATGTCTAGACGGAACTCGGTATTTTACCATCTTCAGGATCTCCCTCACGGTTGCAAAGGTGCCTATCATATGGATAGGGCAGCAGTTCCCTATATTCGTCTCTCTTAGTCTTTTGATGGCTAGATTTCTCTTTATTCTGTTTTCCTTGTATTCTAGATCCCCCTCCCTCTATTGTAAAGGTCCTTACAGTATGTGTAAGGCCTCCCCCGTAGCTTTTCATTTTTGGTGGTTGAGGTTGTCATGTCCCCCACCATTCTTGTACTATTTTTGCTTCATTAATAAAATCTAGGGAGTACCGTCTCCTTTCGCCAAAAAAAAAAAAAAAACAATGTTAGCCAAACCATCCGCTACACCATTCCCTTCCCGAAGAATATGAGTAATTCGAACTTCCATTTGAGCCAATAATCTATGGATATGGGCGATAACCGTATGAATACGATATCGACACCAAGGAAAAACCGTATGAAGGTGATTCAACCCTTTACTCATCATCTCAGCGGCGATAGTAAAAAGGCAAGGGGATAGAGGGTCTCCTTGGTGTAGACCTCGAGTAGATGGAAAGAAACCACAACTTTCTCCATTACCAAGGACAGAAAACCAACTATTAGAAATACATCGGAATATCATATCGATCCAAGTTTCATTAAAGCCAAACTGCCGCATCACCTTAATCAGACCAAACCAAGACAATCTATCATATACTTTAGCCATGTCAAGCTTCAACGCCATATTAGAGCCACTAACCTTTTTGTTAATAGATTGCATGATTTCTTGAGTTAGAAGAACATTTTCATGAATTACTCGCCCTTGAACAAAACCACTCTGTTGAGGAGAGATAATTCTAGGAAGAATAGGAGCAAGGCGAATAGTAAGAAGCTTAGTTACAACCTTATTACAAAAATTGCACAGGCTAATAGGTCTAAGGTCTGAGAAAGAGATTGGAGATTCTACCTTCGGAATAGTAACTATTAAGGTACTTGTCCAGCTTCTAGGCATCGAAAACCCCGAGAAAAAAATCCCCAATTGCTCGCATTAGATCATTCTTGATAATATCCCAACAACCCTTATAAAAGGCCCCCGTAAAGCCATACGGTCCCACTGCACTTTGACCATTCATTCAAAAAACAACAGCTCGAATTTCCTCCAAAGTAGGAATAGCCGTAAGCATATTATTGTCATCATCATTGATGAGCCAAGGAATAAGGAATAAATAATCATCTGATAGAAGCTCACATTGGCCTTGAAGATGCGAAGAATAAAATTCCACTGCCTCCTCTTTGATATCATTCTTATCCGAAATCCAATCTCCATGTCTATTTCTAATTCTATGAATAAACAGCTTTTGTCTCTTTTTCTTGACCGTGGCATGAAAAAATCTTGTATTCTGGTCTCCCTCTTTGATCCACTTTAAATTAGCTTTTTGAGCCCATAAATCCTCCTCTATCTTCATTTTTTCCAAGAGATTTGCTTGGGTAAGATGAAGAGGTGCTCTAGATTCTTCATTATTGACTTGCTGATGTAAGTTTCACATAGAAGGACCTCATCCTTAGCATTCTTTATTTGCTGCTCAACCCTCCCAAAAATAGTCTTGTTCCAGCCTATAAGACATTTGTGAAGCCTATTAAGCTTTTTAGCAAACCATACCATGGGTCTACCCTCCATAGGAAGGTCCCAAGAATCTCGGACAACCCTATCAAATGTATGGTTTTAAGCCAAACATTAAGGAACCGGAAAGAGCCCTTTTTAGCCTCAGCTTCAAGACACAAATTAACCACCAAAGGAGCATGGTCAGAGCATAGACGAGATAAATGGAAGACACGGGTATTATGAAAAAGGTTTAACCACTTTTCATTGTAAAGAGCTCTATCAATTCTCTGAAAAATAGCCCTTCTACCCATCCTTTTGTTCGACCAAGTAGCCATGTTACCTTCAAATCCAGCATCCATAAGATTTGTATATTGAATCATATCAGAAAATTCATTAACTGCCATCTCATTAATAGGCTTACTCCCCCCCCCCACTTTTAATGTCCCCCACCATTTTTGTATTTCTTTTTTTTTTAATAAAATCTAGGGAGGTGCCGCCCTCCTTTCGCCAAAAAAAATAAATAAAAAATCTTACCCCCCACCCCACTTTTTCAGATTGATTAAGAACACAATTGAGATCCCCCACAACCATCCAGGGCATATCCACTTCACTAATAGCCATTAGATCCTCCCAAAGATTAATACGAGAAAATCTGTTGCAACTAGCATGCAGAAAAGAAACCCATACTGCTGCATCCCACACAGGATGAGAAATTTGAAGGGTTAGAGCCTCAGGAGAGTCTTGTATAATAGTGCATTGCAAACCATGTTTCCATAGAACCCAGACTCTATTGTTAACATTATCCATACCATCTTCACATCCCATTTTTTGAACAAGAGGCCCCAAAGAATTGATTTCAGATTTTGGCTCATAGATAGCCATTAAGGAAATACCATAAGAGTGAAATAAATGCTTAATTCTTCTCACTGTGGCATTATTAGCAATACCACGAGCATTCCAACTTATAAAAGACACCATTATAAAACAATGATAAAAGAGAGTAAATGGGAGATTAAAAAGAGTAAGGGGCAAGAGAGCTCACAAAGAAGGAGATTTCTCCCTACTTTTCTTCTGTTTGTGAATAACCTTAGTGAATCCATGATCATCATCTTTTTCCTCAACAAGAGAATTTCGCTCCTTGAAATCCAACTGATAATCAAAAACCTGGTCAAGAGAGGTCACTTGAGGTGCCCTTGGAGATAAATTAAGGGAACTAAATGTATTCATTTTGACTTGGGATGAGGGTTTAGCTCGTATCGCAGAATCATCTTTCAAGGGAGTAAATAATTTGTGAGGATCTTGAACTTCAGGAATACATACTTCCGTATCCGTCTCCATAGGTGAATTAGAACCATGTTTCGTTCTTAGGGATTTAAGAGTCTGTGTCAATGCATCATTCACCGATTGCGGGAGAAAAACACCTCTTTTAGCAGTCAAGGGAGCCTTACTATCCTTAGAGTTTCCATCCTTCTTAGTAAGATCAATAACAGATTTGCTATCATCTTTACTAGTTCCTTCTTGATCACCCTTGTTTTGTATCTTGTCTTTCTTAATCCATACCTCATTTTTGGTAACACCCTTCATTTGGTTCTCCTTATGCACAGTCATATCCTTCACTTCTTCACTTTTTTTTCCCGTGAACAACCCTTTTATGGCCATCCCCAGCACTATTCTTCTTATATTCGGAGTTAAGAATACGACAATTAAAAGTGTCATGACCTATCAGAGAGCAATGGCTGCAATACATGGGCATATTATCATACTCCACAGGTTGAACAAATCTAGGCATATAATCGCCACAATCAATATGTATTTTCTTAGGAAGTCTTTTGAGAAGATCCACTTGCACCAAGATCTTATCCACACTTGGCCTAGTCAATTCAGCAGTAGCTTTATCAAGAGACATAGGTTTTCCAAAAATGCTAGCCAAAGAAAATACAAATAATTTGTTGAATAAATGAACTGGAAAACCGGGTAAACTCACCCATACATGAACAATAGGTGAGTCCGTTTGAGGTTTGCATGATGGGGTCCAAATAGAAGTACACATTGGAAATCGATTCACATACCATACCTCTCTTGTCCAAAGGCGTTGGAAGTCTTCTTCATTAGTTAATTGAATCAACATGTGACGGGTATCAAGATGTCCCAATTTATAAGCTCCTTTTAAATGAAATGTAGCAAAAGAAATTCTGACAGCCTCCATGGTAGGGTGACCATTAGGAAATTTGCCCACCAAAGTCCAAGCAAACGGTCGTGCAAAGGCCTCAATTGCCTCCTTAGAAAGTTTCAGCGATGGGAGACCTTTATGAATTGCAGCAGGTAGCAAAGGAATATCTTGGATCGGGGTAGATTGAGTAGGATTGAGTAATGATGCAAAGTATTTGCTACGAGATGTAGAAGGCGGCGCATTAGAAGTGGTAGGGTTTGCATGAGAATTAGGGTTTTGGGTATGCTAAATAGGCGGCAATGAGCTAGGGTTAGGTTTTTCTTGTGCTGTGTGAGAAGCAACAAGATGAGTGGCGGGGCAGGCTTTAGACACTGGTAGTGGGGGAAAGTTTGCCGGATCAGCCATGATTAAGACTGCCGGCGGCAAGAAGCCTAGGTAACCCTAGGAGGAAGACGAGCCTAGAGAGAATTCGCTAGAGAGAGAAAAATTTACTCAAAACCCGTTCGCGTCAAAAATTTTGGTTTTGATTGTAAATTACCAAAGGTATGGGATTTGGATTTAAGTAATGCGAAGTAGAGGTGCTTCGTTGCAAGTTACCTAAGATATGGGGGTTTGGTTGTAATTTTGAACTTAGGGTTTAATGACCTTAAATTGGGGTTTTTGTGAAACTTGTTGATTTCGACCTAAGTTGATTGAAATGGAATCTATTTGTAGCATAGGTAAAGGGTTGATTTTGTGGTTTTGTTGAAAAATGTATTTTTTTTTGTTAAGTCGTATTTTGTCCGTAAATGTTGTAATCTTGGACCGATTTTGACTTGGCTGACTTTGTTAAAAGTGCTTTCTGCTTGACCTTTGTTGTAGCGTGAGTATTTCATTGAGAAAGTTTGTCTTGTATGAAGTTAGATTTTTATCCGTTAATTATTGTAATGCCTTGGACTATTTTGAGTTGACTTGTCCTAGGTAGACTAGGGTTTTGATTGTGAGTTATATAGCATGCGATGTATATGTGCTAAAGTATTTGTGGTGATGTTTTGCGGTATTTGGTAGAGTAATATTGTAATAATCTATATTTACACATGTTATGAAATAAATTGCTAGATTAATTGCATACCTGAGCTGTATATACATGTCTGTGTTTCAGGTTGTATTTCCGCCTTTGAAGTCGAGGGGCTCATGTGGTGTTTTGCATAGCTTGTGGGAGAGGACTCCAGAGACTGTTCAGAGCAGGGTGCAGGCCGCCGGCTTGGGGGCATTTTTTAAGAGCTTATCTGGTCAGGGAGAGTTGACTAAGAGTACTGATCTGATCATGGCGCTACGGGAGCATTGGTGGGATACCACCCATACATTCCATTTTGATTGGGGGGAGGTGACGGTGACTCCGTCGGACTTCACGGCTCTTACCGGTATCCCAGTATAGAGTGATGATGCCCTGCTTGCTGATCGGAGTGCAGATAAGCTTCATAGCTTGATTGGGTTCAACTGTACAAACATCAGGAGTGGTTATGGTGTGCGCCTAGGGGGCTTGAGGATGCGATATAAGAAGCTGTTGGTGGCTCTTGAGGCTGGCGGCGGTGATGTAGAGGTGACTGCCAGAGTATTTATTTGGTACGGGTTGTCGCAGACCATTTTCGCTAACAACAGTACCATGGCGATGATTCCACTGCTTGGATGTCTAGCAGATCTGGATGTAGTGAAGGGAATAGCTTGGGGATCTGCAGGCTTGGTAGAGCTTTATTGATCTTTGGACCAGAGTTGTCAGTCTCAGTTGGCATCAGTCAATTGCTTACACTTTGCCTTGGAGGTATGATCTGTTTCTGATTTCGGTTTTGTCCATCTTTTGTAGATTATTTCTGATTATGCTTCATGATCTCCCTTTCCAATGTTGGGATTATGAGATTCTCGCCGTGAGCTGATTCGGTACGACCAGTGCTCGGTCGACTTACCCAGCCATGTGCCGATGGGTATCGAGATGCAGGAGTAGGGGTGACGAGACCTCTTGGCACTATACATATGCTCGGCTGAAGACCATTTTGGGAGGGCCTCGGCCGAGAGGGACTGACCTTTATCCGTGGTTGGATCTAGATGCTGAGTTTCTTGCTGCAGGGGTACTCGAGGCGGCGGACCTGAGGCGGCTTTTGATTGGCTATAGCGGGGATGCCCTTTATTTAGGTGAGAGAGTACGAGCCCAGGATGGTGCGGGCAGTGTCTATATGGTTCCGGTGGATCCTCCACGCTATATAACCGATCCCGCATCTCTGCATGACCGGGTTAGGTTGACCGAGGGCCTTGATGCCAGACAGTTTATTGTAGAGGGAGCTTCATATGATGATTTTGCTCGGACATGACTTGGGGGCCCATGCGTTGTGATAGAGGAGAAACTACTGGAGATGAGACAGAGGCAGGTTGGGCCAGTGGCACCGGGCCCAGCAGGTCCTTCTTTTGATCGGGATTTTGGAGCTCCTTTATATGATTACACAGATGACCACGGTAACCCTTAGTGGGTTCAGTATGAGGAGGGTGAGATAGCCTCGGAGTTTCAGTTCCCGGCGAATCATGTCAGTGTATGTACTTTTACCCCTTCTTTTATTCATCCCACTTCTGTCTTTAGTCATATTCTCATTTGGACTTGTTCTGACATGCTTGTGTCACTTTTTTCTTAGGTGACTCCTCGGACTTATGAGGCTATGGCACGCCCTGAGTCAGGCCTACGGGCGGTAATTCGGAGGTTGCATAGGAAGGTGGCGAAGGGTCTTCGCAAGTTGGCGGAGTGTGGCGCTTTTCCTCCTTCTAGTGATGACGATGGTGCTCCTAGCGGACGTCCTCCTCCACGAAAGAGGACTTGAGGCGATACCAGTGGATCGGCTTCTTAGATCTGCATTTTGTTAGCGTAGAACGGACAATAGAATAGTAATATTCATGGATGACTGTATAAACATTCATATTTTATGTTTCATGTATAGTAGTTTGTATCATGTAGATAGTATGTATGCATTATGTATGCATGCGATACAGTCTCAGAGCGTGTTGCATGGGCTGATGGTACCCTAGTTGGGTTTATAAACTACTTGGTATTTGGTATCCCTATTTTTATGCAGGTTGTGGATCAGCCTGGCTGGGTGGATTGGGCAGAAGTAGTTCCTAGATCATATTAGGGTTTAATGAAACCCTAGGATCATCATTGGCTATGTATGTGCACATAAATAAGGATTAAAACCCTAGATCCAGTACGTTACGCATGTATAAGTCTTAGATCTAGCATAATAATAAGAACATCATGAATACATATGCATGAACACGTAAACATGAAGATCGCTACCCTAAATATAGCATTATGTAAGTAATATGTGACCTAGATCTAGTGCGGGTTTTGTGGAAACCCTAGATCATCATCGGTCAAGAACACGAACGATTAACAAAACCCTAAATCTAGCAATATATGAATAAACTATATTAAGCAAGAGTAAGAATGTGTTACCAAACCGATTAAAGAGGCTTCGAAGGTTGAATCTTCACTCCTTTGGTTGATGGCGGTGTTGAATCTCTTTGATGATCAAAGAGATATCAAAGAGAGGGTTTGAGAGGGGGAGAGAGAGGCTGAGAATAGGTGCTGCTAGGGATTTCCCGTAGGTCAAAGGTGTGATTATGAGGGCTGAGGAGAGCTCTATTTATAGGAAAACGGGCTGGAGTTAGAAGACTGGTCGTACGGCTTGAACTGATCCGTACGGTGGGATTGTAGCCGTACGGTGGCATTATCCCAGATTTCTTGCTCATCACGATCTCAGCGAATCCTTATCAGTTTGTTCTCGGTATTTGATCAATATCCTGATGGAATTCGATCTATAACTGATTTCGTCCATCTAGAACTCTGGAGAGCTTTCAGATAAGTCCCTGTCAGTTTATAATTGCCCAAAAGGTCCTTAGAAGTCCCTAAAGGTCTAGGAAGTCCTCTTTCTTCAGATCGGGTGCTAACAGCAGCCTACGGGTCCGGTCTATTCAAATAAAGAGACTTTTATTCTCCTTTTCCCTTCTCAAAGATCAAAGGTTACATCGCACACTTGGCTAACATTAAAACACTCAAAACACGAAAACATAAAATAACAACACATCTTGGCATGGCAACCAAGGATTATTTGAAAACACTTGAAATTTCCTTCAGCGACCGAAACGGGCAAAGACACTTCGACGGGTCCAGACAGACGTCCACCCGCATTATCCCTTGAGGCAATCATAGGAACCCCCGAGATAGAAACTTCATCGAGTCGGTTCCATTTTCCTCCACGACGGCATCGCCGTCTGTCAGCAGATGGCTGCCAATCAATAGGTTCCCTCAGGCAAGATACAAACCTATCGATCAGTTCCCTTCCGAGAAGGTTAACCAGTAAACCATGAATTGCATCAGCCTCAACTGCAGTCTCGGGGTATATCCATTCCAGATACTCGGTAGACAGCCGATATGAGTCACCCCTATTCCTAGATAACACAACACTCTCAATGACAGCTTCATTCCGATACCAAGCTTGTTTGATTTGTTCACAGATTGTGCGATTGGTCGGTTCAATCATCTTCACAGCTAAATCCAGATTGGAACTTCCTGAACACGCCCAAACTGACGAGACAGTCTCTGGCCCCAGTAAAAGGTGGTATAGCGTAACCCGATAATCCACACTTGAGAGCATCCAACACTAGACACTATATACCTTCTTAAGCCCCAGTGATGAGGAACCCATAGGATGTCATCTCTATCTATTTCTGAGAAATGCTCTGCCCAATCTCCCATGGTATTATGGCCATGCCTATACAGACCCCTACAAGCAAACTTTACGAGAGTATACTGAGGATCGGTAACCGGTCAAACAATGTGAAAATGCTTTTGAAGCCAAATTTGAAGAAGGATGTGTTGGGTTTTGAGGGTCCTTGCGCAACGGAAAATGGCAATAGAAAATCAACAAAAACCATGAGCCTATGGATCCATTCATGATGATTAAAATAATAGGAAGATGAATTTAGAATACTAACCGTTGTTGTGTGTTTTAAATTTTTGGATCTTCAAATCTTCAAGTGTTCAAGCTTTATGATTTAATCTTTTCCACGTTATTCGGATCACGATCACAGGAACACAAACTTGAGATGCGCAAGCATCCTCTATGTGTATCCATACGCGAACAAATATCTATAACAATTTTAGATCTGGGTTGCTAGATCCCATAGAAACTCTTTCTATCAAAAGGCTATATGAATATTATGCGTTCTTGATCTTTGATTCTCAATCTTAAATAAAGAATTATGTTTCTCAAACATATTGAGTTGCATTAGTTTAATGGCTGGTGAAAAGATATATTTATAGTACGTAGTCATTAACCCTTAATGACCTAGAAGACCTAAATCCCGTCACCCAATTAAACTGTCGAAATTCCAGCGCAGGGACTTTGGCACGGTCGTGCTCACAAAGTGGCACGGCCGTGTCATTTGGTGCAAACCAAAACTGCCTAGGTTGAATACTAGCACGGTCGTGCTTTGTTTCCGGCACAGTCATGCTTTATAACTGGCACGGTCGTGCCAGGCCAAAATTCTACCTTTTTTTTTTCCTTTTTAACAATTCGTTCTATTATGTGTGACCCCATAGGATTATATCAAGTTGGTAATGAGTCCAAACACATTTGTTCTCATAAATCATGAGCATACCCTAGCAGGCCATCATGATTACCCAATTGATATAACTTAACGAAGCTCGTTTATCCTCATAGAACATATCACAATCCTTTTGTCACGCGATATCATATTGAACATAAGTCATGGTCCACGTCAACTTATATTGTTCAATGCTTTTTCGATCCCGAGTAGATTGATATGAGCAAATGACATTGAACACATCAATTCATTTGAGCGTGGCCACGCATTTCATCAATCTCACTCTTCGAGTGGCCCAAGCAGATATCTCTCTTGAAGGAGGGACAAATTCCATCTTGACTTATCATTCTTCTCTACAAGAATCCGATTATGCCAATCATAGCCTTTATGACTACCTGGTTAAGGGTAGCCGTTGACTATGTCAAACATAATGTTCATCATGTGGAAGACCATGATAATCTCAGGTCTAAGGATATCAAATGTTATAACTATATGCGATTTAATTATGACATTTGACCATGACATAAATCTCACAGCGGGTCATGTTTAGTACTTATTCACCAACAAGTACCCATAAGTTTAATTTGTATCATATATAAGAACATGACAAAACATGAGGCCTTTCTCAAGGGCCTAGGGCATAATCTCCAACAATCTCCCACTTGCACTAGGCCCAATCAACACGTATCCAATACCATTGAGCTTAGCTTATGACCATCATAACAGCACGTGGATGATCTTTATGTTAGAAGATCATCCTTGTTATCATCATAAGGTATTTTGCATATTTTGACATCTCCCATATCAATGATTTCTCATAGAGATGGAAATGTCTGAGTGTGTGTTTGGATCACAGATGATTCCTTGGCACCTTAACTTGTATAATAACCATTATTTCACAACAAAGGTCTATAGGATTAGTAGTACTAGAAACTATTTCTAGTTTTACTAATAACATCAATATTCAAACAACTCCCTTAGTTACAACTCATGTAACTAAATACTCAATATTATTTGTAGAATAATTTAGGGTGTCTTTGTTTTGAACTATTCCAACTAATAGCACTTACTTTAAACATATGTCCATACTGCGATCTTTAATTATCCTTGTCGTTATGGAAGCATGCATCTATGTAACCATTTACTAGATTATCTTCCATTCCAACAAGCATCAAGAATGGATCCTTAGTTCTTCTGAAGTACATAAGAATGTTCTTGACCATTATCTAGTGACTTTCAATAGGATATGATTAGTATGTTCTCATCATACTCCAAGTATACGTGTTATCCCGTCTAAGTACATAATATGACATACATGATATATCCAATTGCCGAAGCATATGGAATCCTAATCATGTATTCTTGCTCATTAGTCTTCCAATAAGACTAATTCTTGCCAAGATCATTGTCATTAGATAACTTTTGCAAGTTCTTCTCCAAGAGTCTTGCATACTGAACAATTCAGTACTTTGTCTTTATAAGTACTTTGACACACACCAATCAACTTCCTAGATTTATATCAATAAATATTAATTCCAAGAATGTAAGCGGCTTCTTCCTAAGTCTTTCATTCAGAAACTCTTTCAAATGAACTATATGTCAACCACATATATAAGACTAGGAATAAGACTTTGCTCCCACTAATTTTCCAGAAAACACAAGTCTCATCTTTGATGAATTTCAAAAGATTTGAACACTTCATCAAAATGATTGTTTTAACTCCAAGAAGCTTGCTTCAACCCATCCCATGGATTTCCGCAACTTACATACTTTATTAGAATTTCTAGACTATCAAAACCTTTAGGTTGTATCCAATACATCCTTAATTGAGTTCCCGTTAAGGAACGCTGTTTTGACATCCATTTGTCAAATTTCATATTCCAACTATGAAGATATGAAAATGAGAATTCTAATATCTTAAAGCATGATTTTGAGTGAGAATGTTTCATCATAGTCGAAATATGAGTCAACCTTTTCATATTTTGTCTTTCTTAATTAGTATGTTCCTTGCTACACCCATGTTAGTTTTCTCCAAAAAACTCAATTCCATCATTTGGTTTTTACACCTTAGGTTAGAATGATCAAGTTCCAAACTTTATTATAATACATGGATTGCCTTTTAGATTCTATGACTCCAAGTCATTAATCTAAATATGGAGCGGACATTGCATTTTGATAGGTGGTAAATATGTCATTCTCAATGAACTTTACCGTAATACTTTCTATTACGAGAAATCCAATATTCCTTGTTTATAGATTGTATTCTATCATATATGCAAGTAACTTGTGTAACTTTGAACGGTTTTTCACAATTCCTTGTGAAAGTTTATTCAATTTCCATCTAAGGTTCTATGTTGTTTTCTAGGTCTCAAACCATTCGATATATATTTTACTCCCACTGGTTTTTTTAGAGATAAACAATTTATCTAGAAAAGTACCATCACCAACAAACAATTTGTTTCTTAGAAGTACAATAATATCCTCAAGTTTCCTTAGGATATCCCATGAAAATACATTTATTAGATTTAAGTGTGAGCTTGTCCTAGACAAGTCCTTTCCAAAAGGTCTCACTTTCTTAAATCTTCATGAAAGACAAACCAAGTTTTCTTTCATTCCATATCACATATAATACCTTTGAACCTATTTTGATAGAACTCAAATTAATGTAATTATAGCGGTTTTCAATATATAACCCCAAAATAAATAATGGAAGATCAATTTGACTCTACCATCTAATGAACCATATCTAATAAGGTTCTATACATCCATGTAGACACATCATTCCAAAATGGTGTTCTTGATGGAGTAAATTTGTGAAACAATTTCACAACTTTAAAGATGATTGTCAAATTCTTGGTTTAATTATTCATCATCTCGATCAAATCGGGATCTTTGAATAGTTTTACCAAGTAGTACCAAAATTCTCTTTTAGCATTGCCACTTAATGCACCATATACATCAATTTGTATTAGGTCTAATAAGTTTCTAGCCCTTTTACTACTCCTAGTAAAAGATGTCTTGGTCCGAGTAAATAAGATTTGCATATATCATATGATTCAAAATCATATGACTTTAAAACTCCGTCCCATGGAATTTTTGATATACGTTTCTCATTTATTTGACCAAAACAATAATGCCTTAAGAATTTAATTATTTATGTTATAGCCTTATTTATTATTTTGTTCATCAAGATTTAGGATATAAGATTTATTTATGTGATTTAACAATACAATAAAGTAAATCATAATAAATAAAGCACATTCTTATTCTCAATAAGCAATAAATATCCTTCATTATCTTAAAACAAAATAATATTTTCTACTTAATGAGTAAAGTCACTTCATAAGTGTTCTACGAACAATGTTGCAACTCTTGCATCATTACCATTCGTAGATTAACTTTACTTTTTATAAGTAGTCTTTCTATTTACTAATTGTTGCACATTTATACAAATGTGGGATTGTAGACACCCCATTTTGAACATCCTTTCATAATTACACTACTTTTGTGTCTCGCCTTTGATTTGAGTCGAAACTCGTTAAGTTGGACATGTCTCGTTAAGTTTCTGACTGACTTCGTTAGTTAGGGGCCAAAATGAACATTAAAACCTAGGAAAAGGGTAAAATTGTGATTCCAGCACAAGGCTCATATGAGACATCTAATATCTCGTACGCGACATCCCCCTTGACAGACGAGTTTTTCAGCGGTTTCCTTATCGAGCTCAACCTTGTTTCTTGGCAAACACTCCATAATCCAGGAAAGAAAGGAAGGACGATCTGAGAGTCCAAAAACAACTCCTTGGGAATTGAGTCTTTGATTCCCATCCAAATTTACCCCCTTGGCTTGGTCCCTAAGCCAAGATATCATATAAATATAGGGGTTCTTGAACAAAAATCCCTAATGGTGGTTAGTCGAAAAGGTTCATTCACCTCCTAAACACTCAAAACACCCTCATATAGGTATCACAAAGACAACCCACGAAATTCATCAATCCATAACCCAATTCAAGTCAAGCTTTTTGGATCATCAAGGCCTTTTGTCAAGGCCTCCTAAATCCCTTTGTTTTCTATCTTCTCATCTCCTTCTTTGCTTTGAAGTGGTGTAATTCTATTAAAAGGATCAGCCTAGAGCCTCTTCAATTCATGGAGATGGTCTCGAGCCAACGATCTGACATTCCAAATAAATAAGATATTATTTGTTTGGCTATCTCTGTACATAATTTGCATGATTTCAAGATGATGTTTTCGTAGCAAGACCAATCATAGATTAGGTGGATTGGGTGCTCCTTGACCTTCCCAACCCATAACTTAACCCCCGAACTCAAGAATCTCACTGTCTGTGTTCCGTTAAACATGGTGGCGACTCTCAACAAAATCGAGCAACATTAAAGTCCTTACAACCTGAAACAACGAAAAGGACGTGCGCTCACAGTGGCGACTCTACTGGGGACTGATCAGCTAAGAGGGTTAGACTTGTGTTGAAATCACCATCATTGTTCTTGAAATTCTGCATATTCTGTACTGTTTCTGATCCCAGAATGGGAGTCTCGTACGAGACATTGATGTCTCGTACGAGGCATCTTCTTTTTGTCCGACAGTCTATTATTCTGTTTTGGAAAAAGGATTTTCGTCTGGTTCAAACATGCAAATAGAGTTCTAGATCTTTCCTCCCCCCTGTTTCTGAGTCTTAGGACCTTCCTAAACGACGAAGAAACTCCCCTTATATCAAAAAGCTAACCTTTGTTTTGCAGGAGTATTTGCAAACTTGAATTTTCCTTGATTTTCATATGTTATGCTTTATGTGTGAACTACGAAGGCCTGAGTTCCTCCACAAAAGGGAAACGTAGGCAGCCACTTGGCCCGACCATTGCATGTTTTTGTTTTGTTTAAAAAAAAACTTTCTATTTTCCCTTTGACACCTAGAACTTGACTCTCACACACGTGCACACATGTAGATTAGTTGCACTACATACCCTATAACCCGGGTCCCAATCGTAGGACGGATATCGGTCAGTATTTCCTTGCCGGTCTCTCTAAAGATGGTGTACCCACTCCATGCCACGCTCCTACGATCGTGCCCATGGGGAGCCTTAGCCGTAAGCCCTGCATCAACCTCATGCATACATAATAGTCAAATAGGACACTCCTTGAGACCGGTCGGTTCGATTCTTAGGATTGTTTTAATCTTTGCCCAAGACAATGCCTTTACTACAATCTATAATCCTCCCTTCATGAATTCTTGACGAATGCCCCTTTCGGTAAAAATTGTTAGACAAGGGATCGCGATGGCAAAATTGAGAATTTTTCTATGAGGATTCGAGTCTAGTCTCTTTTGCCGTCAAAAATCCTGCGTTTGACAAAGTCCCTTTCGGTTATCCCTTACAGGAATTCATAAGGTTTGATTGCATAAAGGCGTTGTTTAACAAAGCACGAAACAATTACGGAATGACTTAGGTTTGGCTAATTTGAATGGTGGATTCCGATGAGAATATGGGACCTTTGCCCAAATTATCCATTTGGGAGAGTGCAATACAGGTGAAAAATAAGGGGTGCAATACAGGTGAAAAATAAGGGGCTCATATTCTAGGGTGACAGAATCCACTGTTCCAGGACGAACTAGGTAGTAACCCTCAAAATGGATTAATTTCCATCCGACCAAAATAGGATTAAAATCTGACTTTTGTCTGTCAGGCTGGATGCTTCGTACAAGATATCTATGTCTCGTACGAGACATCCTCCCTCTATATGTGTTTTATGCCTATAGCCAAGGCGTTAATGACCAAGTCAAACAACGCAATGAACAAAGTGAGAAAGATTGGGCCACGATTGAGAAAATGGTTGATGATAATAAACTTGAGACATTGCAAGCCGAATATAATCAAATGAGTACATGGTATGACGCTGCTGTCAAAAGAGCTCAAGACTTAGAAGATAGCAAAGAAGAGGCCATCAATGAAGAAGTGGGTCATTGCATTAGCCTACTCTACAATGACCTCGAGGAACAAATGGAGGAATAACAGCGCCACCACCTTGATGTCATGAGGGATCACTACCAAGGCATCATCCAACGCCTCCAACCCAAGCCCCAAAGGGCTTACACGGATTTGAGTTGCATCCGACTTGGAAGAGTATTTCACGAACTCGAAAGGGAGGGTAAACTCACACCAATGAAAGGGTACAAACCCAAGTACGAAGGAGCTAGAAAAGCTTTGCACTTATACTTCCACTATCACCAATGTTGTGGTCACCACACTGACAAGTGCAACAATCTAAGGGATAGATGTTTTCAGCCACTAGATCATCTCTATATTTCTCTCTCTAGGCGAGCTCTTTCTCTAGGGTTTTCCCTAGGGTTTCTTGGCCGGCAGCCATGGCTGCCCCAGCGGTTTTCCTCCCCTCTTTGAATTCTAGTCCTCGAAATCCTTATTACAATCCTACGATTATGCAAGTCTCGAACTCTGCTCAAAACCCTAGTTGTGCTGCGGCACATCCCATCTCCCATGCAAACCCTAATCATGCGCCACACAATCCCAACCCTCTTCCATCTTCGTCTCTGCAAGAGAAGCCTGTTAATCATGCCGGCATTGGGATTCAATCCAGATCATCTCCGGTTACCAAAACTTTTGCGGATTTATTTTCCCAAACAACAATCCCTTCTCCAATTGGGTCTTCAAGCTCTATCAACTCTGCCGCCACAACTATTCAAACAGGTAACTATAAAGGGATTCCTTCCGTGAAACTTAATAAAGATATCATTGATGCTTTTGCTAGGCCGTTTAAGAACTCTCTTGTGGGTAAATTTTCGCATGGCCGTCCTTCTATGGAGGATGCAAGGATTTTGTTTGCTAAGTTTCAGTTAAAAGGCAGCTATAAATTGGGTCATCTCGATTCTCTCCATTTGCTGATTCAATTGACTAATGAGGAAGATTATCAACGGATTTTTATAAAGGAGACATGGTATGTTTCTCATTATCCAATGCGTACCCTAGCTTGGACTCCGGCGTGGAGGCCGGAACAAGAATCATCTATAGTACCATTTTGGGTAGGGTTGCCTTCTCTACCTATTCACTTGATGAATAAAGCGTTTCTTTTTACATTGGCTTCTATGATCGGAACACCTCTAAGTTTGGATAAAGCTACTTCTGAATTATCTAGACCAAGTATTGCTAAAATCCTTATCCAAGTTGATGTTCTTAAAAAGCTTCCTCATGAAATCTATGTCGATTGTGCTGATGTATGCCCTAGTTTTTTTTTCCAAAAAGTGGAATATGATAATTTGCCAAGTTACTGCAAGCATTATTGGATGTTTGGTCATGATCTTGCGCATTGTAGAAAAGCGCATCCTCACTTGAATGTTTCTAAACAGCAAGATAAGCCTATAAAGGAGTCCCAGTAGAAAGACAAAGCTAAAGTTGATGATGTGAAGGCTACGGCTTCATCTAAAGAGAAGGAAGATAATGGAAAGAAGGGTGGGGACCCTGATCCATCCAATTTTGATGCTGATAAAGGGAATTAAGAAGTTCATCAAAAGAAAGTCTATATAGCTAAGAGGGGACAACCTCTAAATGTTGCAGTGAATAAAGAAGTACAGAAAGCTTGTGAAAATGCTGTACAAGCTTCTTCAAGTGTTAATGGATCTGTAGAGGTGAACACTAACAATGAAGTTCAAGTGTTAGAGAATATAGATGTTCTTCAGGCGCAAGGGGCTGATTCTGCTAATATTGAAATGACTGTAATCAATGAGTCTCAGAATCAGGTAACACTATTGGAAATTTTAATCTTTCTCCTAGAGCTCCATTGGCAAATAATCAGTTTGTAACAGAGATGGCAGGTTCTATGCCATTTAATTCCCATTCTACTTCTGGTGTTGATAGTGAGGGTTTCACGGAAGTTAAATCCAGGAAGCACTGTAGCAAATCAGCCTCTCCTCCATCTTAAGGTCTTCTCTTGCTCTTTTTATATTGTTTCCAATGGTAGCTATTCTAAGTTGGAACCTCCGTGGTGTTGCTAATAAAGCCACGGTGAGGCGTCTTAAGAAGTTGATCAGTTTACATAATGTGTCTGCATTGGCTATTTATGAGCCAAAACAAAAACCCTAGTAGACTTCAATCCCTTATTCGTAAGTTAAATTGTGAAGGTGGTCTATCTAATGTGTGTGGTCGGATTTGGTTTATATGGAAGCATGGTTTTAATTGCTTGGTTATTCATGACAGTGATCAAGCTATTACTCTCCAAATAAATCATGGGTCTTGGACTAACCCTATTTTGGTTTCCTGTGTGCATGCTAAATGTAACAAGTACGATCGGCAAGTTTTATTGGAGGATATAATCAATATCAGATCTACCCCTTTAGCATGGCTTGTTATTGGTGATTTTAATGTGGTTTTAGATCAGGAGGAAAAGCTAGATGGCAGACCTCTCAAAGCAAGTTCGGTTACTGAATTCTCTGATAATATCAAGCTTTCTTCCTTAATGGTTGCGGGGTATAGTGGTTCTAAGTACACCTGGTGGAACAAGCAACTTGGGAGAAAATCTATTCAACAGAGAATTGATAGAGCCTTTTATAATGATCAATGGATTCAGCAATTTCATAGCACTAATGTCATTCATCTCAATAAAACATGTTCTGATCATTCCCCCTTAGTGATCAATGTTCGTGTGTTGGCTGAGTTGACTAAAGGTTCGTTCAGATTTATTAATGCTTGGACTAAACATTCTTCGTTTTTGGATGTTGTACAATCTTCTTGGAGTGAATGGATGGATGGTCGCCCTATGGTCAGGTTTGGGAAGAAGCTTACTCGCCTACGTAAAATTCTTGCAAGGTGGAATAAAGAAACTTTTGGTCGTATTGATCAACAAGTGGCTAATGCTGAGGATGAGGCTTTACGGAAGGAAACAGAGGCAGAAAGAGATCCCTCTGAAGCAAATAGGGATGATTTAAGTTTAGCCCAAGCTCACTTGAAGCATACTCTATCTATTGAAGAGAATTATTGGAAGCAAAAAGCCAATGTTAAATGGCTGAAAGAAGGTGACAAGAATACTAGGTATTTCCACTCTTACGTTAAAAAGAAGAGGCAAAGACTGTTTATTCATCGTATTAGAGATAGAGGGGGTAATATGCTTACAGAGAAAGAAGACATTAATAATGAAGCTGTTGATTTTTATCATAATCATCTTATGGCTGAAAATGAGGTGGAGCCTTCGTATGCTCATGATGTTCTTCTCCATCTTATCCCAACTTTAGTTACGTATGAAGAGAATGAGGCTCTTATTGCCTTGCCTTCTATGGAAGAAATTTTGATGATTATTAAAGGCATGAATGGTCAAAGTGCAGCTGGCCCTGACGGATTCAATGGTGTTTTTTCATACTTTTTGCTGGGAAATTATAAAGGAAGACTTTTATAGAGCCATAAAGGAATTCTTTGCGGTATTTGAGATGCCTAGGTCTTGGACTAGCACTCTAATTGTGACGCTTCAAAAAATTGATAATCCGGTTACATTTTCTGATCTCCGTCCGATTAGCCTTTGTAATTTCTCAAATAAGGTAATTACTAAGCTTTTCACGTGTAGGCTTGGTGTGGTGCTGCCTCGCATTATTTCTCTAAATCAGAGTGGTTTCATGAAGGGTAGGATTATTCATGAGAATGTGTTACTTGCCCAAGAAATGATGCAATCCTTAAGGAAAAAAGTCTGGGGATCAAATGTAGCTATCAAATTGGATATGGCCAAAGCCTATGATCGAATAACATGGGTGTCGCTTATAAAGGTGCTAAAGAAGTTTGGGTTTTCTATAGAATGGGTGGATATGATCTATCGGTGTATATCTTGTTGCTGGTTCTCTGTTCTCGTTAATGGAGAAAGTTGTGGTTTCTTTCATTCCACTCGTGGTCTTCGGCAAGGGGACCCTCTCTCCCCTAGCTTGTTTATTATTTCTACTGAAGTCCTTAGTGTAGACATCCCGCCTTGGACCTCTCATGTCTCGATTGCATACACATTCTCTATCTTCCTCTCTTATGTTATGTTTTTTTACTTTCCGTTAACTTTTGTTACTTTCCGTTAAGTTCTTGACTTACTCCGTTAGTCTTGGATTTGACTAAGTGGCAAAGTCAACCTTGAGTCTTTGTTTCATTTATTTTCATTGACTTTCGTGATGTTCATTAAGTTTTTGGACTAATTCCGTTAGTTTTGGGGCTTAACTGCATAACGGGGTTAACTTTTGGGCTGAAATATGAATTTTCTGAAACTGGGATGCGCACACCTTTGCCCTCCTTTGTGGGAGGCGTGCTCCTCCCATAGGGGGTGGGAAGCGCGCGCTTCCCGCTTCCAGAATCTCAGATTTTGCCAAATTTCCCTCCTTTTTTGATTTGTAACCCCCAAGACCATTATGCCTTGGCTTGATCCGGGGAATGGCCATCTTTGTGACCACAAACACTTCTCCAACACCTATATAAACCTCTTCATTCCATCATGAAAGGGGAGGATGATTTCTTAACACAAAAATACTTCAAAACACACAAAAGTCTATTTTTCAAGAAGTGGTCAACACAAAGATTTGGTTCTTCTCCATTCAAGCATAAGGTACAAGGTTTATTCTCTTCTTCTAAATTCTAAGTATTATTTCCTTTCTTCATCTTCTCATCTCTTCTAAGTGAGTATGCAATCTCCATAAAAAGGGATACAACCAAAAGGCCACTTCACTATTGAAGTTTGGCCAAGGTTATATCCCAACATTCCAATCTCTATTTCAATCATTGATCATTTCTTAATGTAATGATTTAGCAATAATTCAACATGTAATTCTTAGCATAAATCAATAAATAAAACAAAACTCTTTTTATTTCCCTTTTCTTTCCCTTGTAATCGTTAGCACATTTTCATATTAATAAATAGAAGGACTTTTTAGCATTAGAACACCAATTGTAGCAAGACCCGCGTAAGCGGGGCGGAGTGGGTGTTTAAGTACTTCCCACTCCGTCACCTAACCCCCAAACCCTTCTCTTCCCGAATCTTTGGTTTCGTAACATTAAAAAATAGGCTATTTCTAGGTTTTTCTTATGTTCCTTTAAAAACATAGGTGGCGACTCTACAAAATAAAATCAATTAGACATACTAGGATCCTTCCACCGCTCTAGCCAAGCCGTGGGCTCTCCCGGGGTATCTACAGTGGCGACTCTGCTGGGGACTTATTAGAGGGTTAAACTTGCGTTCTTAACTTTTGGTGTTCTTATTACTGTTTTCTGGGCATTCTGGTAAAAAGGGTGTGACGCGCGCGCCTCTGGCCTTCTTGGCCTAAAGCGCGCGCGTCCGACCCCAATTACCAGAATCGCCCGCCTCCTTTCTTGTCCTTCAACTCCATGTTTCTGTGCTAACAATTATTGCAGGGGAAAGATTTTTTTATTTAGGGTCAAGGCAATCCCTTGAACCCACTGATTTGCAGGTACTGCCCAGAATCGGGCGCCTCTGCCCCTCTTTGTCTACCGCGCGCGCCTTCCGCATAGGCCACCCAATGCGCGCGCTTCTGGGCGTATTCCCAAAACAGAACAGTGCACAGAAAACAGAACAGAGCAGAATGACAATGTGTGGGCACCGGGCCTGCACAGAACTTCTTTTATTTTCTGTTTGTTTTATCGGTCACACGGGTGATTCGAAAGTTGTAATTATGTGCTTATTTGTTTTTTTTTTTTATTTCTTTTGAAAAAAAAAATGTTTTGTCACATGTTAGACCTCACACTACATGCACATATTCTTATCAATTGCTCACTATCGAGTCGCACAATGTTCAACCCCAAACCCGTCGAGGCCCGTCCTAGAAAGTTTCAAGCTCCACCCGACCTTGACTCTTTCGAAGCGGTCAACCTCAGCCCGTGGCGTAGTTCAAGACTACATGCCGGGGGTGACCTTTAAGCCTCTCTTTAGCCGAGCACAAGCCACACAATTCTAGTCTAGGGTCTAACACTCCGTGACTCAAGTCGGTTTTCATGTACCGAGATTTCCCTAAACTAATGTCTTCAAATCATACATGCCAATTTGTTGCAATGGACGAAATAAAACTCCGCCCCCAAAAGTGGCTATCTTGGACGAAAATAAAAAATCCGTCCCCGCATGTATGATTTACTACATTAATTTAGTTTAATCCCGTCACATGTAGGTATCACAAGCGTGGTGGAATCCGATGAGTATATGGGACCGCGAGAAGGTCTAAATACTAGTGTGACGATTCCACTATTTTTCTAGAAACCCCAAAAAGGACTCCGTCCTTCCGACTTTGTAAAAAAAAAAATAGTTATTTTTCTCTATGTGGTTGAGTCTTTTTCCTTGTTTGTGGGTTTAATCATATTACTCAAAAGGCGTTTGTGGGGCCAACCTAAGATCAACCGTGTTCTTCCAATAGGTCCAATGGCTTCCAACGGCAACAACAGCAACGGTGGAAATGATTTCGTGTCCAACGAAGGGTTACTCAACATAATGAAATCAATGGGGGAACAAATGGATAGGATTGTCGAGGATGCCCTCCGTAAAGACAATTTGTGGCAAGCCCGTTTCGATATCGACAAGAGGATTCACAAAGAAGAGGTTTCCGAACTCAAGGCCCGTCTTGATTATGAAAGAAGAATTCACGAGGAAGAGGTTTCCGAACTCAAAGCCTGTTTGCAAGAGCTCACCGACGGCAAAGCAAAGTTCAATGGTAAAGCATGCTCAAGTGGCCCGACCCTCAAAAGCTACAAAGGTACCACCAACAACCGAGTTTTCACTCCTCTCCTAGGAGTAACCCAAGCCGAGGCATTTGAAACTTTGGTGGCAAGTGGGAAGGTCAAACCTTTGGAAGGGTACAAGCCGAAGGCGATACTGAAGAATCATGCACATAGTGAATGGTGCGGCTACCACAAGCATAGTGGCCATACTACCGAAGGGTGCTTCCTTCTCCGAAACATCATCCAAGATTTGATCGACAATGGCGAATTTACTGTGGGTGAAAAGCAACCGCTAGAGAATGGCAACATGCAAGAACCCATCAAGGAAAAAGCTTGGTTTTGAAATGGGCCTTCAACAAGAGATCATGCCGCACGGAGACTACAACGGCAAGGACGACGACAGCAATCTCCGTTTCTCTTTCTCTACCTAGTAGCAGGAAAAAAAAAAAAAAAAAAAGTCAAAGTCCTCTTTTGTGTGCATTAAGTTTTCTTCCTTCTCATGTCAATGTTTGAGTCGATCTTATCAAATAAAAGTCGTTCTTGTCCTCATACACAATTCCAAGTTGTTCAATTTAATGAAAAGATGTCTAAACAAGTTTTAGAACGAAGGCCATCGCTTGAATGCCTAGGGGCTAAACATCGTGACGAAGGCAACGACATCAACAACAACGGCGAATCCAAGACATCAAGCATGGAGAAAAATCAAGCAAAGTTTTCAAAGGGGGATCAAAAAAAAAAAAAAAAAAAAAAAAAAGCTCGCTAGGTTGAAATCATCAAATCAACCTAGGCAAAAGTTAGAGCACAAAAAAAAAAATCCCCCTCAATCAAAGAAGATCAACATCATCATCCACCAACAAAGGACGAAGCTACGAAGCAACAATTCCATCACGAAGAATGGAGAATCCACAAGAACTACGGTTACCTGAGCCTCTACACTGGAGGAACGTAGGCAACCTGCGGGTCCGGTCTCATGCAAGAAAGAAGATATGTTTAGCCCTAGCGCGTTATGGTGATCGGCCTTCATCTCGAACTTGTCAAGACATCTTTGTACGATTCATTTGCCAATGAATTAATCACCAAAAAGATTGAACAACTTTCTTAGATTTGGAATCATTTCGCGTTCCTTGTCGAGTCTAGGGACTTCTATTCTTTCTGCATACTCCCAATTTCTTGCAATCAAATTGGGGTTTTCCTTCTTTTCTCTCTTAATGACTTACTTGCCTTCTTGAGTCATTTAAAAAAACGGTCAAATGCATGAAGTCAATACTAGGGACACTTCCCTAATCAAGTCAATGTCACTCACCTTTAGTGACAAGAGGTCTCCACCGCAAAATCACATGTCTTATCTCCTCAGCTAGAGTCAATGCACACTCCCTCATTAATCGAGTCAAAATGAAGACGCAAAAGAGATGCCCGCTAGATTGAAAACCCGAAAGGGCGGTCTAGGCAAAAAACAGGGTGCGTCATAAAAAAAATGAGAGAGTGAGAGAGAGAAGGGAAAGAGAAATGGAGATCTCCGGCCTCTAAAGAAGACAACTGTACGAGCTCTACATTGGATCTCCTCAGCAAGTCAATTCCCCACCGAGTCAACTTTGGGATTGCAAAAGGCTTGACAAGATATGGCACCATCAAAGGTTGTTTTGGGTTATTGGCATCATTCTCCAGCAGTGTGCATTTTTGGGTTCATGAAAAGAAGGCCCGTGGTAGCCAAGACCCATCCGAGAACGAGCCCATCATAAAAGGGCACGAGGTTGCACAAATAATCCCTAGCTAGTCAATTGGCTTGGGCAACAAATAGCAACAACATGTGTCTCAGTTTTCAAAGCTTCTTCAAGTATGTGCTTCTAAAGTACGCCGAAAGGCTCCCGAGAAATGGAGTAGCTCTTGCCATGTCCTCTCATGTTTGTTCCCTCGCACGAGGATGAGTCACTCTTGATTTGCTCAACAAATGGTGACTCCCTAGGGGCTATGTGACTCAAGGACAAGGACTTCTTTTGCTTCACTTGACAATCAATACGCCCTAGAGGCTATGTTCGAGAAAGATGTGTGAGACTATCCTCAAAGTCTCCCAAAAGGGATGTCAAAAAGCCCTCTTGTCGCGTGTGCCCGTGCTCGTTCCCCCAATCAAGGATGGACCTTTCTCGCAATCAATGATGGCACTCTAAGGGCTACGGTCAAGTCTTAAAGGCTCCCTCGGCAAAGAGCAATTAACTCCCCAGCAGTATCCCCAGCCGAGTCATGTGCAACATTGGAAGCTTCCTCAATTCGGCACCGAAGGTCTCAAGGGGCTTCGCAATCTACAATCTTTTGGGCTACGGCATTACAGTAATCCGAGCAAAGGGCAATATTGGGGCTTCGTGACCGACAGTCTTTTGGGCAACAATACTCGAGCAACGCAATTTGGGAGTAGTCTCCATGAAAGGGATCAAGCTTCAAAGGGTCTCTCAACACTTCAAGTCAAAGGCCTCTTGGTGTTAAATGAAGACTCCGATGTTATGAATGAAGTTGATGATTTTTGTTAGAACTCACAGCGAGATTTTGAAGGAAGTCTTAGAGAAAAGGAAAAAGATTCAATATGCTAAACTCTAATCAAAACAGGGTTATAGCGGGAAATGCCACTGCCAATCCTAATGTTTCTGCAATTCAGCACCCCCTTCTCCAAGATCAAAAGCACAAGGTGCAGCTCAGATAAAGTTGGGCCACAGCACTAGTTGCATCCGAAGATCCGTCATTAGTTCAACTCAAGAAGAGTCAAGCAAGCATACTCATTTGGGACTTTATCACACCAAGACCTTATCCTCCGCGACTTCAACGGCACCGCAAGACATTACTGCATCTTTTAACATAAGTCCTCAGCCATTTGGGTATCGACCACAATGAGGCCATTCATCTCCCCAGTAAGAGCAAGAAGGAGATCTCTATCAAAAATTCTACCAAACGGTACATCCGCTCTCAATGCCGAACCGATCACAAGATAATTTTGGGCTTTACATCGAAAGGTCTTCACACTCCACCGTCTTGAAGCTCGCAAACAAGAAGTCCATGACATTTGGGGCTTTGCAATCTCTTGAGGCTTGGTATCAATAATCTACTCTTGGGATTTGCTCACGCCAACAACAAAAGGCGATTTATTTGAATGGGCCAAGAACTGATTTATCTTGGGGCTATGCAAGCCACTCAAAGTTTGGCATCAAAGGCATTCTAGGAGCTTTACAATCAGCAACCCCTTATCTCGGCATCAAATGCCTTTTGGAGCCCCATAATCGACAAATCTCTTGGGGCTAGACATCAATTTCGTTGGACACCACAGCAACAACGACAAAATTCAACTAGGTAATCCGGACTTCGATTGAACACGACTTGATCTTGGTTTGGCTTCACAAGCACACAATGGTTAAAATGGTTCACCCACGAACTAAAAAAAAAAAAAAAATCTTTTCCTCACATGTGTGCATATTCTTTCCCTTCTAATCTAAAAAAAAAAAAAAAATTCTTTTTCTCCTTCTATGTGCAAAAGTATGTGCTTTACTTTGCCTTGCTCCATAGCTTCTTCCCCAGAGTTCTCCATCATCCTTGAACTACGCTGGTCTGATTCCCTTTAAGGGATACGTAGGCAGCCTTTGGCACGACCAACCCATCATCCAGAGTACCATCTCTCCAACCCATCATCAAGAGCGTTCTCTCATCAACATCCAAAGAATGGACATTCTCCATCAAAGCATCCTCCGCGGACATTAGAAATCCATCTCCACTCAAGCGGCAATGGTAAGTGAAGGTATGAATACATCCAATGTTTTCCTCAAAATCACACCACACACAAGATCACTCTCTACATTCTTACTTCTCTCTCATTGCAAGGGTGTTCCAAAATCCCATCACACCCCGAGCACAATTTCTCTCTCTTCATTTCACACTTCATGCATCTTCTTGCAAGAACACATATACCTGTCAAGCACACACATAACAGGTACCACCACGAAGTCAACAACATCCGCTACTCAAGGCACTTCATCCCCACCAGAAAGTGATCAACCGTGCCCACACCCCACAAAGTCAACAACATAAGCAGATGCGGCTCCAAGTCGGCAACTCGGTCCATATCGAGACAAGCTCCATGAGCTCCAAGTCGGCAACTCGGTCCATATCGAGACAAGATCCCATGAGCTCCAAGTCGGCAACTCGGTCCATATCGAGACAAGCTCCCATGAGCCCCAAGTCGGCACTCGGTCTATATCGAGACAAGCTCCCATGAGCCCCAACTCAACAACTCGGTCCATATTGAGACAAGCTCCCATGAGCTCCAATACAACACTCCAGTAAAAGTCGATCATGCAGGGAGCGCACCTCTATCTATCGCAATTTCAAATTCCTACTTTTATCGAGTCTTTGTTTTTTTTCTTCCTTTTTTCTTTGTCGATGTCCTCAGCGGGTGTTTTTACATTCGTCGACGCATTTTGCTTTGCAATCCACGTCGCCGAGGGGCTCTGTAGACACCCCGCCTTGGACCTCTCATGTCCCGATTGCATACACATTCTCTATCTTCCTCTCTTCTGTTATGTTTTGTTACTTTCCGTTAACTTTTGTTACTTTCCGTTAAGTTCTTGACTTACTCCGTTAGTCTTGGATTTGACTAAGTGGCAAAATCAACCTTGAGTCTTTGTTTCATTTATTTTCGTTGACTTTCGTGATGTTCGTTAAGTTTTTGGACTAATTCCGTTAGTTTTGGGGCTTAACTGCATAACGGGGTTAACTTTTGGGCTGAAATATGAATTTTCTGAAGCTGGGATGAGCACGCCTTTGCCCTCCTTTGTGGGAGGGGTGCTACTCCCATAGGGGGGGTGGGAAGCGCGCGCTTCCCGCTTCCAGAATCTCAGATTTTGCCAAATTTCCCTCATTTTCTGATTTGTAACCCCCAAGACCATTATGCCTTGGCTTGATCCGGGGAATGGCCATCTTTGTGACCACAAACACTTCTCCAACACCTATATAAACCTCTTCATTCCATCATGAAAGGGGAGGATGATTTCTTAACACAAAAATACTTCAAAACACACAAAAGTCTATTTTTCAATTTTTTTTTTTTTCGAAAAGAGGACGGTACCTCCCTAGATTTTATTGATTAAAAAGAAAATTACAAACAAGGTGGGGGACATGACAAACTCAACCACCTGGAAATAGAGACTATGGGGGGAAGCCTTACACAAGTTGTAAGGTCCTCTACAATAAAGGGAGGGGTGATTACTAAAACTAGCAAACAATCTAAAACAAAATCTAGCCATAGAGAGAAGTAAATTATCTGAGCCGAATATGGGAAGTAGAGGAGCGATCCAACACAAGGGCACCCTTACAATCCGAGGGCAGATCATCAAATAAATAGTATAAAGAATTGGTACGAGACACCACTGCAGCATTAGCAAGACCATCGGCAACCATATTACCTTCGCGAAGCACATGAGTAATCCGGACCGTCATCAGGTTCAAAAGGCGTTTAATCTCCATAATGTCATACCAAATAGTCCAAGGAATGTGGTATTCCTCAACAATAATTTTGAGGAGAACTTCCGAATCTATTTCTAACCATAAAGAAGAAATACCGAATCTCCAAGAAAAAGCTAAGCCATCCTTAACGGCCTTAGCCTCTGCCAAGAAAAAGTCTATTTTTCAAGAAGTGGTCAACACAAAGATTTGGTTCTTCTCCATTCAAGCATAAGGTACAAGGTTTATTCTCTTCTTCTAAATTCTAAGTCTTATTTCCTTTCTTCATCTTCTCATCTTTTCTAAGTGAGTATGCAATCTCCATAAAAAGGGATACAACCAAAAGGCCACTTCACTATTGAAGTTTGGCCAAGGTTATATCCCAACATTCCAATCGCTATTTCAATCATTGATCATTTCTTAATGTAATGATTTAGCAATAATTCAACATGTAATTCTTAGCATAAAATAAAACAATTCTCTTTTTATTTCCCTTTTCTTTCCCTTGTAATCGTTAGCACGTTTTCATATTAATAAATAGAAGGACTTTTTAGCATTAGAACACCAATTGTAGCAAGACCCGCGTAAGCGGGGCGGAGTGGGTGTTTAAGTACTTCCCACTCCGTCACCTAACCCCCGAACCCTTCTTTTCCTGAATCTTTGGTTTCGTAACATTAAAAAATAGGTTATTTCTTGGTTTTTCTTATGTTCCTTTAAAAACATAGGTGGCGACTCTACAAAATAAAATCAATTAGACATCCAAGGATCCTTCCACCGCTCTAGCCAAGCCGTGGGCTCTCCCGGGGTATCTACACTTAGCAGAGGTCTTAATCACCTTCATGCTTCCATTCCTCGGTTCAGATTTAGAGCTCACATTCATACTCCTTTTATTTCTCATCTCTCTTACGCTGATGATGTCATTATCTTTTGTAACGCTGCTAAAGATTCTATGGAGATGCATATGAAATACTTGGAAAAATATCAAGCTTTTTCTGGGCAAATGGTTAGTATTGGGAAGACTTGTTTTGTCACAGGCAAAAAGGATGATGATAGGGATGCTTTTATTCATGAGATTACGGGATTTCAGAAAAAAAAACCTCCCTTTGGTTTATTTGGGTTTCCCTATTTATGTGGGGAGAAAGGTGCATAGTTTATATAATCCTATCCTTAAGAAAATGGAGAACCGGTTAGCTACTTGGCAAGGTACGTTTCTATCTTTTGGGGCAAAATTAACTCTCATTAAAGCATGTTTACAGCTATTCCTTTATACTATATGGCTATTTTGGAGCCTCCTAAGAGTGTTATTACTGCTATGCAGAGAATCATAATGAACTTTTTCTAGAGCGGCTCGGATGGTGGAAAAAAATGTCTTGGATTGGCTGGGACAAAGTTAGCCGGCCTTTGAATGAAGGAGGTCTTGGCATTCGAAAATTTGAAGACATTTCCGAATCCTTTGCCATGAAGTATGGTGGAGTATATGGAGTTCTGATTCTCTTTGGTCTTCGTTCATGTTATCCAAATATTGTTTTGAGATTCATCCCATGGATGCAACTCTCACTAGTTATGCCTCTCATGTTTGGAAAAGGATGATTGGGGTCAAAGAATTCATGGAAGATAAAATTGGTTGGCGAGTAGGGCAAGGGATGATATCTATTCATGAACATTGGTTGGATGGGCCTAAACCTATCTTACCTAATGGACATGTCCAGATTTTCTCTTTATTTGAGCAAAATCATCCGCGACATCAATTTATTCAAGATCACTTTGGCACTCCTCTTGATGATTATATCACTAAACAATGGGTTATGTTGAATGATAATCCGGATAGGATTATTTGGAAGCCTGCTTCTTCGGGTAAGTTTTCTACAACCTCTGCTTGGCGTGAATGTAGAAAAGCCAAACCTATTGATCTAGTTTTTGCTGCTCTATGGAACAAATATCTTCCGCATAAGATGTCCATTTTGTTATGGAGAGCCCTTCATAAAGGCATGCCCACGGAAGTCTCTATTCAAAATCGAGGTGTCCAACTTGGTTCTAAATGCTCGTGTTGTCTGTCTCCGTCAACTGAATCTATTGAGCACTTATTCGTGCATAGTGATTTGGCAAAAAAGTGCTTGGTCTTTTTTCAGTCAACTTCTTGGTATTAATCTGTGCATGGATAGCTTTCGCCAGCTACTCAATTCTTGGTGGTTTCGGCAACAAAAAAGTGTTCCTTCTTTCTTTTAGTGGCTGAGTAGTATTCTGCCGGGTATCATTGTTTAGTTCATTTGGGCTCAAAGAAATAAGTGGATGTTTGAAGGCGTCCCCCCTAAGGCGAACTCTTTGATTTCTGATTCGGTGCAATATGTGATCACCATCGGCCAAGCATTTAAAATTCATTTTGATTCGGCTTCTCTTGATACTCATATCAAAGACCTGATTAAGATCAGAGGTGGGGTTTCTACAGGCTCATCTTTCCGTATGGTGACTTGGAGAAAACTTAGGATGGGATCTTATAAGCTTAACACTGATGGAGTTTCTAGGGGAAATCCTGGAGAAGCTGCTGGAGGGGGCATTTTTAGAAACTCCCAAGGTGATTTCGTTCTTGCTTTTGGAAATTTTTATGGTACTAAAACCAATATGTGGTCGGAGGCTAGGGCAGCTCTTGATGGCTTAATTCTTGCGCATCAAGTTGGCATTACTCATATTTGGCATGAGCTTGATTCCGAGGTCTTAGCTAAAATTCTCACCAAAATTTACCATATTCCGTGGGACATACACTATCTCATCCACCAGATTTTTCATTATATGGAAGGTATGAACATTGAAGTGACCCATATTCTAAGAGAAGGGAACAAAGTAGCAGACTGTGTGGCGAATAGGGTTGCAGACTCCAAGATTGATCAAATTTGGTACTCTTTTGCAGATTTACCCCCGGTTGCTCGTGGTGCTCTCAATTTGTTTGGATAGAATGGCTATGCCTTCTATTCGGTTTAAATAAGCTTATATTTGATCCTATTAGTTGTTATGGCTAGATATTTGTATTCTTTATTTTCTTTGTACTCTAGTTATCCCTCCCTTTATTGTAGAGGACCTTACAACATGTGTAAGGGCCTCCTCCCTAGTTTTCCTTTCTTGGTGGTTGAGGTTGTCATATCCCCCACCATGTTTGTACTTTATTTGCTTTATTAATAAAATTTAGGGAGGTACCGTCCTCCTTTCGCCAAAAAAAAAAAAAAGCAACAATCTAAGGGATAAGATCCAAGATATTATAGACCAAGGCACTCTCCAATTGATAGGCGATGGAATTGGCCTCGTTTTGAAGAATTAATAGCCCAAGTCTTTTGTTCCTTTTTCCGCTTTATTAGTTAGAAATTTTATAGACTAGCTGTTTCTTTTCTTTTTAGAATAAAAAGGGATCCTACTTATGTGACGACCCGTCCCAATGTCATATAAATTTTACGCAGAATATTATTTTATAATTTAATTTGTGTTAATTTGATTATTTTAAAAGACTTATTTGATCTATTAAAATATTAAATAAAAGTATTTGAGTTGCAAATTGATTAACTAGCTTGAGTAGAAGCTAAAATAGTTGAGTTAGTATTTGTAAATAATGATAAGGGGGTTAGGTGTTAAAGTTGAAACCTTGGGGGTTAAATATAATTGATTAACTTGGAGGGGCCTAAGTGTAAATTGCCAATTATATAATCCCACCTTCCTCTCTTCCTCTCTCTGCGCACACTCACCAGACAAACACTTTCCCAATTTCTCTCCTTCTGTTCTACGAGTATTCCTCCCACAAAAATCATTTTATCTCGTTCATTATTCTTCCGTTCTAAAATCCGACTTCACCAAAATGTTCGGGGCGTCGAGTAGATCAAATCTAGCCGATCAGAAAAATATATCATCGGTACTATTTTCGTAGCAAGTAAGTTATTATTCCCCCTTTAATTATAAAAATGTTCATACATATTATATATGATACTTTTTGTGGTAATTGTTGCTTTGTGAGTAGTATTTGTGCTACTTGAAATTGTTTGTGTTAAAGGGGTGATTTATATGTAATTGTGTTAATTAATTTAACTTGAATAAATAATATGGAAGTTATGTTAGTACTTTTGAGACGGTGAATTAGAGTTAGAATGTTAAATAAATATTTGGGGGAAGTTGTAATAGTACTTTTGAGACGGTAAAACAAAAGGAGTATAAAAGAATTAGTTTTTGACTGGGCGGCCACCCAAATAGGGCAGGCGACCGCCCATTCTATCTGAAAGGTTTTAGGGCTTGGGAGAATTGAGTTGGGCGAACGCACAGTTGCCTGGAGGAACTGAACTGTTCCAATTTGATTGATTTAAGGTTCAATCTTGGTCTAGGTCTTAAGTGATATCCTAGGGTACCTAAATAGTCATGGTGGAATACAAGGGTGTTGGAAATTGGTCCAATTATGAATATGTGAAAGGTGTGGGATTCTTCTAGTTAAGTGCCTTAAAGATTTGTTTAACATCTTAATGATGTATTTGTTTGGAGTCCCTAATTTGGAATCATAAATGTAGAGGAATGGTTGGGTCATTGTGCTATTTATGAGTAATTCGGGGTTATCATCTTTATGATGTATTGTTAGGATTCCCTACTATGGGATCCTGCGTTAAAAGGAATGTTTAAGTGTTCATTGTCTTGGATTTCTTTGATTAAAGTACTGAAAAGATTTGGTTTCGCTATCGAATGTGTAGATATGGTGTATCGTTGCATTTCAAGCTGCTGGTTTTCAGTGCTTATAAATGGGGAAAGCAGTGGTTTCTTTCATTCTACGTGAGGTCTTCGTCAAGGTGACCCTTTATCTCCTAGTCTGTTTATTATAGCTGCTGAAATTCTTAGTCGTGGGCTAAACCATCTTCACGCTGCTCATCCTCATCTTCGGTACAGATCTCATCCCCATACTCCTGTTTTGCATTTATCGTATGCGGATGATGTGCTTATTTTCTGTAATGGCTCGAGGGAATCGCTTCACATGCATATGAATTGTCTAGAAAAGTATCAAAAATTTTCGGGGCAGCTTGTTAGCATTGGAAAATCGTGTTTTATTACTGGGAAGAATGATGTGGCCAAGGATGCTACCATTGTTGAGGAGACTCAATTCCAAAAAAAAAAAGATCTCCCTTTGATATATCTTGGTTGCCCTCTTTATGTGGGATGGAAATCTCAGAATTTGTTCACTCCGTTATTGTGAAAGATGGAAACGAGACTGGCTTCTTGGCAAGGGAAGCTCCTTTCTTATGGAGCAAAAGTCACTTTAATCAAATCTTGTTTACAATCTATCCCGTTGTATTATATGATGGTGTTAGAGCCTCCTAAAAGTGTTATTTTGGTTATGCAAAAGCTAATTCTTAACTTTTTTTGGAGTGCTTTGGATGGTAGCATGAAATGTCACTGGATTGGTTGGCCTCGGATTAGCCGCCCGCAAAATGAAGGTGGTCTAGAAATTCGGAAATTTGAAGATATTTCTGTTGGTAGTGGTGCCCTAGGCACGTTTAATAAACGTTGTAATTTTTATCAATTATTTCATATCAATAAAGAGATGTTTTGATTATTATTGTTGTTCATGTTTACTGATAATAATCTCTGTCCCTGGTACTTGTTAAGCACTAGTATAAAGGCTAAATGATCATGGGATGATCATGTTAGATTTATGGGTACTTGTTTGGAACAAGGTACTGGACATGACCCGCTGTATGAGATTTATGTCATGGTCTATGTCGTACATATATCTCATATTAGTTATGTCATTTGAATCTTTAGACATAAAGTTATTATAGTTGATGAACATTGTGTTTGACATATTCAAACGCTACCTTAACACGGTAGTTATAAAGTGTATGATTGGCACAATCGGATTCACGTGGGGAAGAATAATAAGCCAAATGGATTTGTCCCTCCACGGAGAGATGTCAAGCTTGGGCCCCTCGAAGGAATGATGTTGATGAAATGTTCGGCCGGACTCAAATGGATTGATTGGATCAATAGCATTTGAATTATCAACATATTCGGAATCGAGAAAGTATTGAACAAAACAAGTTGACCGTTTGACCATGACTTGTGTTCAATGACATCGTGGACAAAGGGATTGTGACATATTCTAAAGGAATGCGAAATTGTATCTAGTTACACTATTTGGATAGGTATGACGGTTTGCTAGAACCTAATCATATCTTATGGGTTCATGTTTGAGCCCATTGCCAACTTAGTGTAATCTTAGAGGGTCACACACAAATAGAACGAATCGTAAAGGACTAAATGGGAATTATGGAAAATACCAGTTTTTTGGCTCTGGCACGGTCGTGCGCCTTAAATGGCACGGTCGTGCCATAAATCAAACCAAGGCAACCTGTCGACATGTTTGGCACGACCGTGCCAATTACCAAGCACGACCGTGCCGAAATGGACGGCTGGAATTCACG
Source organism: Campanula takesimana (assembly GCA_026119855.1). Classification (NCBI taxonomy): domain Eukaryota; kingdom Viridiplantae; phylum Streptophyta; class Magnoliopsida; order Asterales; family Campanulaceae; genus Campanula; species Campanula takesimana. Next base: position 1,046,716 of record JAOWBW010000214.1, read on the forward strand.
CGGACTAGATGGCACGACCGTGCCAGATTGTGGGCACGACCGTGCCAGTCAAGTCGGCCAGAATTCTTTGTTGCCTAATTTGGTGACGGGATTTAGGTTTCCTAAGTCCTTAAGGGTTAAGGATTAGGACCTATTTAAGGATCCTTTTTACAGCCATTAGACACATTATTGTGAGTGCCTCCATAAGGTTTTGTGAGGTTATTTTCTTGTTCTAAGATCCCAAAAGTGAAGAACAAGAATATTCATAATTCCATATAGTTCTTGCAATTGTGAAAGTGTGTTTCACAATTTTGGTCTAGCAATCAAGATCAAGAAGTTGCTTGATATTCGTTCGTGGTGTGGATACAGCTAGAGGGTGAAGCTCATCATCTTCAAGGTTCGTATTCTTGCTCACGTGATCAAGCTTCAAATCTCCACCAAGTTCAAAAAGCTAGAAATCAAAATCATCAAGGGTTAGTTTTTCTGATATTCATCTTATATGTATTTGACTCAATCACATGAATGGATCTATGGCTTTGGGTTTCATTAAAATTTAAATGCTTAATTCCGCTGCGCATGTTATTTCGAAACCCAACAGTGGTATCAGAGCCACGTTCATGTCGATTATTTCAATACCTAGATCATGTTGTGTGTATATAAATTGTTTATGTGCCTAACATGATATGAATATTGGATTATATGATGTTTATGTGTTATGTGATTTTATGTGGTTTATTGTTTTAGAAACTTTAATCGCACTATTCAATCGCAATAAAAATTATGGTGGATTTAAAATTGTTTGGGTTATCAAATTTTGATTGGATCAAAGTTTTGATAATTCAAGGATTCAAGAATAAATTGTTTATTCAAAGTTTTGATGATCATGGTGATTGGATCACCAAGAACACCAAATCCTAATTGAATCGGGAAAACAATTTTGAGATAAATTTTGGAACTTTAAAAATTTGGATTTTTCGGGAGGGTCCGACCGGACCCATGCCTTGACCCGGCCGGACCTAGTGTTTGGCGCGGGGGTAGGGTTTGGGTTTTGGGTGTGGATCTTGGGTTTAAATTTCCTATTTGTTTTAGTCTTGTGATTCTAAGATTGGTTCAAGGTTTGGATGGTAAATCTACGTTCATCGAGATTGTGTTTCCCAAACTTGATCGCAATCAAAGTTTCAAGGATAAAACGAAGTTAGAATTATGAAGAGTTCATAATTGCTAAAATTGAGAAACAAAATTCTTGATTCAAAGATTGGAGATCCATGTGGAATTGTGGATGCAATTGGCGTACGTTTATCGAGACCATCTATTGCTTAGTTTCGGCCACATGGATTACTTTCTTGGTTTCTTGAATTAGTGCGGAATTGTGGATGCCTTATGGCTTAGTTTCGGCCGCACCTCTTGTTGTCTTGATTTGGAGATGATAACCAAAGTTCAAATAGTCTCATCCTCATAATCATAGAGAAACTAATGACACATAAATATTATGCTTAAATTAATGGAGATTAATTTAGTGGCTAAACTTGATGCGTAACATGTTTATATTATGTGCTCATAAATGTGTTGTATGCTATATGTAATGAACCTTCAAAGAAAGTTTTAAGTCTTTTATTGCCATGCCATGATTAAAACACTTGTTAGTACATGAGTGATTTTAATGTAGATTCGCCCTAGCGAGGTGCATTAAATTTATTTATGAATGAGCAAGATAGATAATGTGGGCACTCCCTAGCGAGACACATTAACTATACGTTTAAAATGGTTAGACTTAATTGGTATATGATTGACATGATGAGATTAAACATGCTTTTTGAAATAGGATTTCTTAAAGAATCTCATGGAAAAGAATCTAAGAATCATTTGGTATATGATTGACATGATTGTCAACCTAATTAATTTGATTTTATGTTATCCGCCCTAGCGGACTTAAAATTAAATTAAAGTTGGATCTTAGCCCACTAATATTATATTATACATTGGATGTATAAGAAGGTTATATAGTTTAGTGGGAGTATTTTTTGGAAAAATACATTATTTATTTCTTTAATGAAAATTGGTACTTATTAAATTTTGGAAATTTTGCATATTTGTAGATAATGACTAACAACACTCAATCAATGTCATTTCGATCGATCCTTGAGAAGGATAAGCTCGAATAAAATGGTAACAACTATATGGATTGGATCCGTAGCCTAAGAATTGTTCTTAGACAAGAAGACAAGTTGTACATTTTCGATGGGCCACTTCCTGCTGAACCACCGCCTACTGCCCCTAGGGCAGAAAGAGACGCTTACAAGAAACATCGTAATGATTCTAGAGATGTAAGTTGTCTCATGCTTGCTTCTATGTGCTCAAAACTCCAACAAAGTTTGGAACATTTGGAAGCTTATGAGATAAGCGTGGAGTTGAGAGCCATGTTTCAAGAGCAAGCTAGGCAAGAGAGGTACAAGACCATTGTTGCATTCACTACTTGTAAGATGAATGAAGGGCAACAAGTGAGTCCTCACTTTCTTAAAATGAAAGGTTATGTAGAGCACCTTGAGAAACTTGGCTATCCAATCCCATTGGAGCTAGGCACGGATCTCATTCTTAATTCATTGCCTAAAAGTTATAATCAGTTTGTGATGAATTATAACATGCATGGAATGGATAAGAATCTCTCTGAGTTGCATGGGATGCTCAAAACTGCAGAGATGAAAATTGTGGAGAAAGGTTCTCCCGTGCTCTTGGTTCATGATGGGAAGAAGGCTAGTGCCAAAGGAAAGGGTAAGAAAGTTGTCAACCCCAAGATAAGCAAGGCAAAGGTTGCCAAGGCTTCTGAGGCAAAACCCGATTCACAAAAGGATGCAATCTGTTTCCATTGTCAAGAAATTGGTCATTGGAAACGTAATTGCAAGGCTTTCTTGGAAGAGCAAAAGAAGAAGAAGAGTAGCAAGGCTGCGTCGATTTCAGGTATCTATATGATAGATATTCTCCTTTCTACCACTGATTCTTGGGTATTGGATACCGGATATGGTTCTCACATTTGTTTAAATGTGCAGGGACTAAAGAATAGGAGACTACTTAAAGAAGGTGAAGTAGATCTACGCGTGGGGAATGGAGCAAGAGTTGCTGCATTAGCCGTAGGGACTTATGAAGTCACTTTACCTTCCGGATTAATTCTTGTTTTGAACAATTGTTATTATGTTCCGGATTTAAGTAGAAATATTATTTCAATTTCTTGTTTGGATAATGAAGGTTTTAAGTTTCTTATTGAGAATAAGAAATTTTCTATTTATTTAAATGATGTGCTTTATGGTATTGCTAATTCATTCAATGGCCTTTATGTCTTGGATGTCAAGAATGAAAATAATGAAAATGTCTATCATATAAATAAGAAATCTAAACCTAATGATGTAAATCATTCTTATTTGTGGCATTTCCGTCTTGGTCATATTAATGAGAAGCGTATCTCAAAACTCCATGGGGACGGTCTCTTGGGTTCATGTGACCTTGGGTCATATGATACTTTTGAGTCGTGTCTTCTTGGAAAAATGACTAAGACACCTTTTACCAAGCTAGGTGAAAGGGCAAGCGACTTATTGGGGTTGATACATTCCGATGTATGCGGACTATTAAGTAGCAATGCTAGGGGAGGATTTCAATACTTCATAACATTCACGGATGATTATAGTAGATTTGGGTATGTTTACCTAATGAAACATAAGAGTGAAGCATTTGAGATATTTAGAATATTTAAAAATGAAGTAGAAAAACAACTTGGCAAAGGTATTAAGGCACTTCGAATAGATCGTGGTGGAGAATACTTAAGCCAAGAATTTGATGATCATCTAAAGAATTGTGGAATAGTTTCACAATTGACTCCACCCAGAACACCACAATGGAATGGTGTGTCTGAGAGGAGGAATCGGACTTTGTTAGACATGGTTCGATCAATGATGAGTCAAGTTGATCTTCCAATATCCTTTTGGGGTTATGCTCTAGAAACCGCCGCTTTCACACTAAATCAAGTTCCAACTAAATCGGTTCCAAAGACTCCATATGAGATGTGGAGTGGAAAGAAACCTAGTTTGTCTTTCATGAGGATTTGGGGTTGCGAAGCTTATGTCAAGAGACTTATCTCTGACAAACTAGCACACAAATCTGATAAAAATGTATTTTTGTGGGATATCCTAAGGAAACTAAAGGATATTACTTTTACAACCGAGAGGACAACAAAGTGTTTGTTGCCCGAACTGGTGTCTTTCTAGAGGAACAGTTTCTCTCCAAAGAAATCAGTGGGAGTAAAATAAATCTTGAAGAAATTCGAGATCCTACGGGAAGGAAAAAGATAAGCCTTTTTGCACCTCTCATAAGAAAAATGGAGTCTCGGTTAGCTTCTTGGAAAGGTAAACTTTTATCTTTTGGTGCCAAACTTACCTTGATTCAATCGTGTCTTGCTGCAATTCCATTGTATTATGTGTCTCTTATTGACCCTCCCATTGGTGTGATTCGTGCTTTTGAAATAATTATAGTTAGGTTCTTTTGGAGCAGCAATGATGGTAGCAAAAAATGCCATTGGCTTTCTTGGGACAAGATGAGTCATCCCGTGGAGGAAGGCGGTTTGGGGCTGCGGAAATTTGAGGATATTTCTATTGCTTTTGCTATGAAACTTTGGTGGCAATTTCGAAGTATGGACTCCCTTTGGAGCAGCCTTATGCGTGCTAAGTATTGTTGGGAAATTCACCCAATGGATGCTACTCTTACATCATACTCTTCTCATGTTTGGAAAAGGATGATTGAGGCTAAACCGTTGGTGGAAGATCAGATGGCTTGGCGGGTTGGGAGAGGAGAGATTTCTATTCATGAGAGATGGATGGATGAATCTATGGGCGATATTCCTTTTGAGCATGTCCCAATTTCGGACCTTTTTGAGAATGGGCAGCCTCGCATTGATCTGATTCGGCATGTATATGGTCAACAGCTTTTATCCTTAATTCAACGGCATTCTATTACTCTCTCTCATCAACCGGATCTTCCTATATGGCTGCCTTCTACATCGAGTAAATTCACGGTAAGTTCGGCTTGGCAAGAGTGCAGATCTCCTAGGATCCGTTCAGCTGTTTATTCTTCTTGCTGGTCTAAATTTATTCCAAAAAACATTTTGGTGTTCTTATGGCGTGCGTTAAATGGGGGGCTGCCTTCGGATAATAAAGTGAAAAATAAGCGTATTTCTTTGGCCTCTAAATGTGAATGTTGTACGGCTGCTAGTGAGGAATCCATTGGCCATGTTCTTGTTCATGGTGAGTGTGCTAACCATGTTTGGGATTATTTTAGCTCTATGTGTGGTGTTCGGACAAGCTTGGGATGTCTAAACCAAGCGCTAATTTGTTGGTCGCAAGGGCCCTCTCATCCCAAATCGTCTATTACTAAATGGCTCTCGAGTGTCATTCCAGCTCTTATTGTGTGGGAACTTTGGGTTGCTCAAAATAAAAGCAGATTTGAAGGGATTAAGATGTGTTCTAATGGTATCATCCATAGGGTTCGAGTATATGCTTTTCAAATTGCTGTTGCGTTCAAGTTATCCTTCCCACGTTCTTTTGGTGATAATCACTTGTTTGATGCTTTTTCTTTGAGCTCTTCTCCCACGTCTCCTCGTTCCATCAGATTGGTGGTATGGGATCCCCCATGTCTTGATTGGATTAAAATTAACACGGATGGTGCATCTCGAGGTTATCCTGGTATTGCGTCTGGCGGTGGTATTTTACGGAATCATAATGGAGATTTTATATTTGCCTTTGCCAACTTTTATGGGGTTCACTCCAATATGGTTGCTGAGGCTCTTGCTGCAAGAGATGGTCTCATCATTGCTCAAAACCAAGGCTTTCATAGAATTTGGCTTGAACTAGAATCCCAAGCTCTAACCTGAATTATTAATAAGGAATATCATATCCCTTGGAAGGTTTGGTCATATTCATCGTCTTTTGGATCAAATGGAGGTTAAGGTTACTCATATCTTGAGAGAAGGTAATGGAGTTACGGATGGTTTGGCTAATATGGCTGCAAATGATGAAAGGAATTCCGTTGTCAACACTTTCCATGGTCTTCCTTGTCATTGCAAAGGTTACTTTGCTCTTGATAAGGCGCGAGTTCCTTACACTCGGTTATCGTAGTTCTTTCTTGGTTTTGTCTCATGGCTAGGTATCTTTTTATTCTTTTTGCTCTGTACTCTAGATTCCCTTCCCTCTATTATAAAGGTCCTTACGGCATGTGTAAGGCCTTCCCCCTAGATCGTTATTTGTCGGTGGTTGAGGTTGTCATGTCCCCCATCGTGTTTGTAATTTTTTATTAATTAATAAAATCTAGGGAGGTGCTGCCCTCCTTTCGCCAAAAAAAAAAAAAAAAAAAAAAAAAACAATCTCTCGATACTCCTAAAGATCTATTTCTTCCTTGACTTAGTAGGGGCTTGACCACGGTCCGTCTTGTCATCTCTCTTCCTCTTGTACCAAGGTATCTCGAAACCGGGAGGAACATCAAGTCTGCTGAATACTGAGGGAGTCAATCTCGTGAACACATGAGGCCTATCAAGAGCTTGCAATTTACCGGGAAGTCCATTTGCTCTCTTCTCATAAAAGTCACCATCAAGAAAGTCTTGGGTAGCGTCTACAATGACATTAGAAGGATCCTCCTTAGCTTCCTTCTTCCTCAAATTTAAGCTAGGCTCGAATTGGTCCCCCAACAAAGGACAACAAATCTCATCAATACCCTCGACATCGGGACAGAGTTCTTTGAGGAACCAATCCAAATATTTATCCGATAGATAAATATTCCCTCCATCATGCTGGAGATTGGTCCAATGGTCCATGGTGGTGCCCTGCCCCCAAGCACGATCTAAGCTCGTAGCGAACCCCGAGTCGATAAAAGAGATGTCTCGAGCACGTCCCCCTACCATAAAAGTGTCATGTCACTGACCGAACTGTCGCATCACCCTTCGAGCAAAATAAAAAGAGAAATCTCTCAAACCCGGAAGAACGACCCGTTCGTATCCATCGGTACTGGCCACAAACTTCCTCACCTTCCAAAAGGGTGGACACCAAGCAATGTCATCGGTCTCCGCTTTCGCTAAAAGATGGGCCCACTCCTCAATGCTAAGGTCTTTCACTAGCAATCTCCGCCTATGGAATGTATAAGGAGAATACTCGATCGGAGGGCTCAATAATCTGAAATGTTCCCAAAGCCAAATAGTCAACAACAATGGGCTTCCCCGAGTCATAGAGCCAGTTCGGTGCAGCTCATCAAGACCATGAAGGGTCTCCCCTAAAATAAGAGGAACAATGTTGAAGGCCCGTCCTCTAGCTTGCAAAACAATGTCCACGAGCTCCGTGTCTGCCATACCAAACTTTCTCATGAAAAGCACATTCCGAAATAAGCATAAAGCCAAGAGGCAACTCTGAGAGTCCGCACCATGAATGCGTGTCACACGACCCCTAAATCTCCTTGGCAAAGCGGAGAGATCGACATAACAGTTGTGGATATAGCTCTTCGCTTCATAAAGGCCTATGCTCAATAAGTCCATAAGAGACTCTGACGGTACCTTGTCATGCTTAGGAACCGCAATCACACCAGTCAATGGCATATCCAAGATAGTTGCCAACTCCTCCACGGTGGGGACCATCTCATCAAGTGAAAAGTTGGAAAGATGGGTCGAAGGATCCCAAAAGCGTGCCACTCCCTTCAAGAGGTTCCAATCCGGTTTTAGGTTCTTTAGAGTGAAGAGGATCTTGAACCCGAACATCTCTACGAATCTCTCTTGGCGAGACTTGTCAAAGGAATGAACAAACATCGCTAAGTCATCCTTATAGCGCTCCACCGATTCTAAGCCTAGGGAGAATTCATCAACAATCAATGAAGAAGGAACGGACTTGCTTGGGGCCATTGGGAGCAAAAGGTTGAGAATTTAGCTCTAAAAGGAGAGTTCCCAGAACTGATTTGAAGCTGCATGGAATTCTAGGACGGGCTAGAGGTCTTTATATATGAGTTTGGATACCGAATCCTCAAGGAAAAAGGAGAAATTGTGCCAGATATAAGAGATGGCTCGTACGAGACAATGTCTCGTACAAGGCATCCTCCCCTATTCATAACAAAAACAATTCTGCTAAAATTTAGGCTACCCGACATGTCAACACATGTCTCAAGCACCTCAGAAAAGCACCCAAAACAGTTCATACATCACATACAAATGCCCCAACGCGAATCCATCTCATAAAAATCCCACGGTTGACCAACCGAGCGTGAATCAAATCATTAAACAGTCAGAAGCAAAACTAAAATTGGACAAATGTGTGTGCTAAGACCCTTCCAAGTTTTCTGGTTCTTGAATCAATGTAACCAATGAAGTAGACATCCTCCAAGACCTTCAAAGATATATCCTACACTTCTTTGCTAACCCTTGTTAATTTCTGTGTGCAAATATTTTATATGTTTATGTTCTTGAATTTATCTGCTGCTATCATGCTAACTTTTCTTGCAGATTAATTCTCTGCCGATCCAAGCCATCGACACTCCATCTCTCTTATTATTATTCATTTCATTTTGTTTTGTTTTGTTACCTTTACTGGACATCATGTGTGACTTGGCTTAGGGAATGATAATAAATAGATATCTCTGAAACTATTCTTTTACTAAGCTAAGATAGATGTTTTTGCTAAAGGGTGATTGGACTTAAGCAATTAGGAGGAGATTGTTGTTCAAATATATGTATAGATCTTAGAATTGCTTAATCCCAATCATATCTAACACTTAGGATCCCCCAATTTTTATTATAACCTTTATGATATCTTTAGGACTCCTAGTGTCTAGCACAAGTGGAACTCAACTCTTCAAATCAAGGCAAACCAGCTTAAGGGCATCAGAAAACAAATCAGCAGACAAGAAGCCAAGTTGCCGATTAAGGACCTACTCAATGTACAATTCAAGTCACCGGCAACTCTACAATCAGCAAGGACAAACTGAAGCTTACTGGTAGTCAACTCAAGATATTCTTCACATGAATATCCCCAGGTTACATCATTCTATACCTTAATTGACTTTACCGATTGGTTTGTACGATCCTACTGAAAGTAGTTAAACTGCCACTGCTATGTTTTCTGCGCCTGTCTGACACCGAGCTACTTCTAGCTCTACTCTGTCTCTTACTTGATTTTTGCAGGTAATCGGTTGAGACAAAGGGGTCTTTACCCATCGGACTTTTGCAGGCATGCGTGTACGGTATATCTCCACAACGGAATTCTAATACTGCGCCGCAAGACCAAAACCCTACGACACATGCCGCTAAATCTTTCGCTGGCCTATTCTCTCATTCTAATTCGAATAAGGAGTTTACTCCTGTTATCCCTACAGGTAACTATAAAGGTACGCCCTCTGTCAAAGTTTCCAAGGATCTTATTGATGCCTTTGCTTTGCCTTTCAAATTCACGTTGGTTGGAAAATTCCAACATGGTAAACCTTCTATGGAGGATGCCCGCATTGCATTTGCAAAATTTCAGTTAAAAGGACATGGATTCCCAGCATATTCTTATTCAGTTAGCAAATGAAGAGGATTATCAAAGGTTGTTTATGAAAGAAGTTTGGTATGTTACTCGATTTCCAATGCGTACTTTGGCTTGGTCTCCGGAGTGGAGACCCGATTAGGAATCACCTTTTATCCCGGTTTGGGTAGGGTTTCCTGGGCTTCCTATTCACTTGATGAATAAAGCCTTTATGTTTGCTGCTGCATCCATGATAGGTACGCCATTATCACTTGATAAAGCTACTGCTGAACTATCTCATCCGAGTATAGCCAAGATTCTTATTAAGGTTGATGCTTCCAAGAAACTTCCTCATGAAATTTTTATTGATTGTGGAGATGTGTGCTCCAGCTTTTATCAAAAGGTAGAATTTGATTCATTCCCTAAATATTGCAAGCACTGTATGATGTTTGGGCATGATATCTCTTCTTGTCATAAAGAAAATCCTAGTTTGTTGCACGTACCCCCTAAATAGAATGAGAAGATTGCTAAGAAGTATGTGCCTAAACTGGTTGAGAATAAGGCCGCTATTGCATCTAGTAGTGGACCTAAGGAGAATGGGGTAGCTACTGAAATTGAAGTTATTGATATTAGTGATGATAAATCTAAGGATCAAATTGCTGCTGGTGATGGTAATATTAAAGATCAGACTATGGGTACATCCGAAACCAAAAAGACTTTTTTTCCAACAATGGCCATTAGAGGGCAGCCCCTTTCTGAATCTGTTAATAAAGCTCTTCAAAAAGCTTGTAGTTCTGTCTTGCATACGGTGGGCAACCATGGTTCAAATGAGATAAGTGTGGAGGCCATTGCACAGAATGTTTCTCTTCATAAGGTACATAACCAAACTGTTTCCAGCCCTACTATTTCTGAAGCTGCACCTACTCAAGATGTTCCAAATGATATTGTTTCTGCTTTAAATCTGTCTCCAAGAGCTCCACCTACTAATGCTCCTTTTGTTACTGATCATGCTGGCTCTACTCCTTCAGCGAACCAGAATTCAAATGTGGATGAGGATGATTTCATTAAAGTGGTACATCGGAAGAGAAGAGGCCATTCAGCCTCTCCACCCTCATAATTTCCTGTTTGGTCTCCTGTATTCTTCTTCTACATGTGTCATTATGGTAGCTCTAATTAATTGGAATGTGAGAGGGATTGATTGGTAACAAGTCTACTCTCAGAAGATTAAAGCTTCTGACTCGTCTTTATGGTGCTTCTTTTATAGCCATTTTTGAACCTAAGTTAACAACTACAGAGCTCAAAAGAATTCAGCGCACTCTTGGTTGTATTGGAGGCATGTCCAACTGTAATAGCAAGGTCTGGATTTTTGGAAGCATGGTTTTGAGTGCATGGTTGTTCATGACACTGCCCAAGAGCTAACCCTTCAAGTGTCCCATCCCCTTTGGCATTCTCCTGTCCTACTTATGGTGGTGTATGCAAGCTGTGATAGGTATGATAGACGTGACTTGTGGGATACTCTTATGGATTTAAGTTTGACTAATTTACCTTGGCTTATAGTGGGTGATTTTAATTGTGTGATGGAACAAGCTGAAAAAATGGGGGGGGGGGGAACCTATCAAAGAAGCTAATGTCTCGGAATTTGTTGCTATGGTTGAAGTCACTGGCTTTATTGATGTGGGTTATAGAGGTAATGGTTTTACTTGGGTTGATAAGCCAAGAGGGAAGCCAACTATTTATCAACGTCTAGATAGAGTTTTCTATAATATAAAATGGTTAGAGATGTTTCATGCTACTGATGTTACTCATATTAATCGTACTTGTTCTGACCACTCCCCTTTAGTGATCCAACTTAAATCTGAGGCCCAAAGTTCTGGTGGGTCTTTTCGGTTTTTGAATGTTTGGTTGAAGCACAATTCTTTCTTACCGTTAGTGGAGAATTCTTGGAATGAAACTATGGATGGAAGGCCTATGGTTCGGTTTGCCAAAAAAATAGCAAGATTGAGGAAGGTTATTTCCAAATGGAACAAGGAGGTGTTTGGGAGAATTGATCAACAAATTAAGCATGCTGAAGATGAAGTGACTCGATGTGAGTTGCTGCTCCAAAACAATGCATCAGATGATAATTGCATAAATCTTGGGTTGGCTAAGGCTAATTTGTTAGCAAAGCTGAAAGTTGAGGAAGAGTTTTGGTCTCAGAAGGATAACATATCCTAGATCAAGGATGGAGACAGAAATTCCAGGTTTTTTCATTCATATGTCCGCAAGAAGAGGCAAAAACTTCATATTCACCGCATTCGAGATTCTAATGGAAGATGGATTCATTCTAAAGAAGATATTCAGCGTGAGGCAATTTCCTTCTATTCGGATCAGCTCCAAAAGCCTTATAAGAACCCTTCAAATGATCTGCTTGATGTTATTCCTATGCTGGTTATGGAAGAAGATAATACAAGGCTTACGGCAATTCCCTCTGTGTATGAAATTAAAGAGATTGTTTGGTCAATGAGTGGCCAAAGCGCAGCTGGTCCATATGGGTTTACTGGTGAGTTTTATAAGAAATGCTGGGATATAATTAAGGTGGATTTTCAGTTAGCTATTCTGGAGTTTTTCTCGGGCCATGCTATGCCAAGGAGCTGGACTAGCACTCTTATAGTTACTATCCCGAAGGTAATATCTCCATCTTCGTTTTCTGACTTGAGACCTATTAGTTTGTGCAATTTCTCAAATAAAGTTATTACAAAATTGTTAACTTGCCGTTTAGCCTCTCTATTGCCGAGACTCATCTCCCCTCAACAAAGTGGTTTTGTTCAAGGTAGATTGATCCATGAAAATGTCCTTCTTGCTCAAGAATTAATGCAATCTCTTAAGAATAAAGTGTGGGGTTCAAATGTTTGTTTGAAACTTGATATGGCAAAGGCGTATGATCGGATATCGTGGTTTGCCTTGATCAATGTTATGAGAAAGTTTGGCTTTAGTGAGGTATGGAATGACATGATTTTTTTCAAGAAATCAAACGTTACATGCATGCGATGTATGTTCGACTAACCCACATCCTTCGTGAAGGAAATCAAGTAGCTGATGGTTTAGCTAATGCTGCCACATCTTCTGGAATTAATTCAGTTTTCTATTCTTTTAGTGAGCTTCCCAAGGATTGCAAAGGACCATATTTGCTGGACTGCTCCTCTACCCCATACATTCGGCTTAAATAGTTCTATGGCTAGTCTTTTGTGTAAATTCTCTTTTTTTATAGTCTCCTCGCCCTCTATTGTAGAGGACCTTACATTTTGTGTAAGGCCTCCTCCCCTAGTTTTTTATCTTCCGGTGGTTATGGCCGTCATGTCCCCCACCTTGTTTGTAGATATTTTATTTCATTTTACTAAAATCTAGGGAGTACCGTCTCCTTTCGCCAAAAAAAAAAAAAAAAAAAAAACAGAATGACATGATTTTCAGATGCATATCTTCTTGCTGGTTTTCTGTCTTGGTTAATGGTAAGAGTTGTGGTTTTTTCCACACCTCTCGGGGGCTTCGCCAAGGAGATCCCATCTCTCCCACTCTCTTTATCCTTGCGGCTGAAGTTTTAAGCTGGGGTCTCAATTTGCTTCATACTGATTATCCTCAATATCGCTATAGAGCTCACATTAATACTCCTTTGATCTCTCATTTTGCATATGCGGATGACATTGTTATTTTTTGCAATGGGTCTAAGGCTTCTTTGGATGCTCACATGTGTTGCTTAAATTGGTACCAAAACTTTTCTGGCCAATTGGTTAGTTCGGGTAAATCTTGCTTTATTACAGGTGCTTATAATGGAGATAGGGACGCCTCTATAGCAGAAGCTACTAGTTTTCAAAAAAAGGACCTTCCTATTACCTATCTAGGTTGTACTTTATATGTTGGCCGGAAGAGAATTGCTCATTTTGATTCGGTTATGCAAAAAATGGAAGCAAGATTGGCTACTTGGCAGGGTAAACTGTTATCTTATGGTGCAAAGTTAACCCTTATCAAAACTTGCCTCCAAGCTATTCCGTTGTACTATATTTCTCTTCTTGACCCTCCGAAGGGGGTGATGAATGCCATGTATAGGCTGATCTCAAATTTTTTCTGGAGTAATGAAGAGGGAGTCCAAAAATGTCATTGGGTTAATCAAGATAAAATGTTTCGGCCTATTATTGAAGGTGGACTCGGCTTGCGAAGGTTTGAGGAAATATCCACGGCTTTTTCTATGAAATTATGGTGGAGGTTTCGTAGTACTAAATCTTTATGGGTGTCTTTTATGGAAGCTAAGTACTGCAATGGTACCCACCCTATGGATGCCACAAAGCCCTCCTTTGCTTCTCACATATGGATTCAGATGCTTGGTGCTAAAGAGCTAGTTGATCCTAACATTCGTTGGGGGATTGGTTGTGGGGATATTTCAGTTCATGAGAAGTGGGTGGATATTCCTTCTATTCTCCTAGGAACCATATTGAGGTGTCTAGTCTTTTTGACCAAGGGCAGCCCCGTATTGATCATATTAGAGATGTTTATGGTGAGCAACTCTTAAATCTTATTCAAAGGAACAATATTCAGATTGGTGACAAGCCGGACAAACCTTTTTGGAGTCTTTCTGCCACGGGTAAATTTACTATTTTTTTAGCTTGGAAAGCTTCCAGAAAAGAGGGTATCCCTATACCTATGTTCGAGAATTGCTGGAAGAAGCACATTCCTCTCAAAATCTCGGTTTTCATGTGGCGCCTTCTTCACAAAGGTCTTCCTACTGATTTGGCTATCCAACAGAGAGGTATTTCTATGGTTTCTGCTTGCGTTTGCTTCTCTCACCTGGCACTTGAGGATCTTGATCATATCTTTGTTCACAGTGGTATTGTTAAGGTAGTTTGGGCGCATTTTTCAAATTTAATGGGGATTAAGGCTCATACTTATAACACTCGTTCGCTGATAGCTAGCTGGTGGTATAGTATTGATAACAGGACTCCAAAAGGATATATATGGCTTGATCATCTTCTTCCTTGCTTTATCTTATGGGAGATTTGGAAAGGGCGTAACAAAGCAAAGTTTGAAGTCAAAAATATGGCTGCTCATCACATCATTGCCGAGGTTACTTCTGCCTTGCAAGGTATTATTAAAGCTTTTAATATTTCCTTTTGAGCTACATTGAGAGAAACTCAGGCCTTATCTTATTTTGGTATCCCTATTTCCAACACCGTGTGCAAAAAGGCTAGATTAGTGTCTTGGCACCCCCCCCCCTTTGGTTGAACAATTTAAGCTAAATACTGATGGTTCTTCTAAAGGCAACCCATGAATTATGACAGGAGGTGGTATTTTCAGAGATAATATGGGGAAAATTCTCTTTGCTTTTTCTAATTTCTATGGGTACGGAACAAATATGGTGGCTGAAGCTAGAGCGGTTCGTGATGGCTTAGTTTTTGCAAGAAGCTTTGGTATTACTTCCTTATGGCTAGAAATCGACTCTGAAGTTCTTCTTAAAATCCTTATTGAAGAGTATCACATCCCATGGTGCATTTGGTATGAAGTGATGGAAATAAAACGATTAATGCATTTATTTTCGGTCAGAATTTCTCACATACTTCGTGAAGGAAACAAAGTGGCGGATGGCTTAGCTAATATAGCTGCAACTTCAAGAAAGAATTCTGTCTACTACTCTTTGGAGGACCTCCCTGATGATTATAAGGGTCCATATTTTTTGTTTGGACTGCTCTTCATCCCCTTACATTCGGCTTCATTAGTCGTTTATGGCTAGTTCTTTATGCATTTTACTTTCAGTCTTTAGCAGCTTCCCTTCCTTTTATTGTAGAGGTTCTTACGACTTGTGTAAGGCCTTCCCCTTAGCTTTTATTTCCCGGTGGTTGAGGTTGTCATGTCCCCCACCTAGCTTGTATTTTTTCATTATTAATAAATCCTAGGGAGTACCGTCTCCTTTCGCTAAAAAAAAACTATAAATAGAAGACTCAGAGCATTTAAGAACGGTGGTGCATTGAAGAGAGTTGAATAGTTTGAAGCATTCATTGAAGCTCAAACATTCTTGTCTAGAAATCATTAGACATTTATTAAGACATACACTTGTGCACACAAACTCATACTGTTAGTATTCCCAAACTAGATTATTTACGGAATACATTTATTGAGTTTTTCACACACCCACCTGAGTGAGATAAGATCCATTTGGACTTGCCGCTCAAATACACTTGGTTAGTATTTGTATCACGATCCATTAGTGATCCCTAGAGTCTAGGTCTTTGTAACCGGAAAAGTCGTGCTTGTAATAGACTAGGGTAAAATGATAGTGCACTTAACCCAAATCCAAGTTCTGACCAAACTTGGCAGAGGACGTAGCAGTATTTACACTGTGAACCTCTCCAAATCATCTTGTCCCTTTGTGTTTACTATCTTACTGCTTTGTCATTGCCGGTTGGAACTCTATCACCGGTAACTCATTATTATACATACTGATTCATTGTAATTTCCATTGACCAATCTCTTGACATTGAACTTTTACTCACATCTTCTCCGCTGCGCTCACTGATAATAGTTTGCTTGCCGATTAGTGACTTTGTTTTTTGAAGTGTTTCTTTTGAAAAGTTTTTAATTAGGCTATTCACCCCCCCCCCCCTCTAGCCTGTTTTCCTACCAATTGGGCCTAACACTTTTCACAAATCCTGAGCAATCAACCATACCTCCCTCCACTACCCTTCCCTAAGGGGTATTTTGGTCCAAGGAAAGACCTCCATCACCCTCTATATACCCCTAGTTTTGATTAAGAAGGGAGAGGTTACTTTTGGTTGATTCTTCTCTCTACATTACTCCCTTTCTAACTTACCTTTAAAAACTAAAACTACCACTCCACCACCGCAAGTCCACCACTCTTCCACCACAAGTCCACCACCTTTTCCACCATTCCTACACCACTCAAACACTTCAAATAACTCATTCAAATACTCATTCAAACTCAAATCTCAACAAACTACAACAAACCTTCAATCAATCCAAGCTCCTTCAACTCAATCAAAAGAAGTCTTCCCTTGGTAGACAAAGGAAGCACAATTCCATCTCTTTTGCTAGGTAAAGATTTATAGGTAAACTTTAACTCTTTAGCAATGTAGATGATTATGTAACTTAGTTTGGGACCTAGTCAACTAATGACTAGGTCTCCTGTTGGGTATGCTTATCTATTAACCCTCCAATTTATGTTAGAATTGATTGATACCATCACCTATTAGTATTTTATGGACTTTAGGACCCTATGTAAGAAGTTTAATAACTTCAATTTTTAGCTTAGTCCATTTTATAGTATAGGCTTAGAATATAGGACTTGGAGCGAATAGGAATGAAGAACTAAGCAAGACTTCAGTCTCTGCGCATGACTTCTCTGCGCAGGACATTACTGCGCAGGTCTTTGCTGCACAGCCTTTCAACCTTGCTCAGTTTTCAATGTTTTCAGATTACCTAACTTGGAAAGCGCTCAAAAGATGTATGCATATTAAAGTGTTGAGTTGTGCAGAAACGATAATCTAATACACTCAGCATATCTAATGATGGAGATGCGCTCAGATGAAATAATTCAAATGAAGACAGCTGTCCACCTTCTAGAAGAAGCTTTTGAATTTGGTCTTCATGCTTTGACTCCATCGGCTCAAGGACACCTGCGCACCAATCATATTGTGCCAGGTCATCATCCTTGATCAGAGTTCCAAACGGCTATAAAGGACACATGCGCACCAATCATAGTGTGCCAGCTCATCGTCCTTGCTCAGAGCACCAGCGGCTACTTTTAAGCTCTCAGCTATAAATAGCCTGCTCATCTTCATTTCCAAGTTTCTAGAGTTTGAGCTTACTAAGTATCCTTGAAGTTCAGAAGATTGCTGCTTAATTTTCCCAGATTCAAGAACAACCTTCAAACCTTCATACCTTCAAACTCCTGCCCAGATCCTAAGCCTTATATCACCAGAATTCTTCGTGCTCTTCATCTCATAGATTCATAGAGCCCAGAATTTCTGACACACACACACACCTCTTGAAGCTACGATCATATAGATCTTACTTCTTGAGAAACACTGGTTTAGTCTAGGATTTTCTCTTCATAGAATAGATTTTGATTTAAGTTTTGATTCTCTGTAATCTCATTAGAAAATCCAAGACTAACCATCTTGGTAGAGGACGTAGATCTTTCATCGATCGAACCTCTCCAAATATCTTGTTCATTATTCTTACTGCTTATTTCATGCTTACATTATTTCTTAATAGTTGCTTTGTTTGATCTTACCAGATTGCTATTTGCTGCTGTATTTTGTTATTGCTTATTGCCTTAGAACCTTTTTAAAACCAACTCTTTAGCCAAAACTTAGCGCATGCATTTTAGTCCCTGCGCAGTATACCATGCGCAGTGCTGCTTTAAATTTCCGCTGTGCATTTCAGACTCTCTCTGCGCGCTATACTTAGCTTATTTGAGAACTGTGCGCATAAGCCATTGATTTGCAAAAGGGTTTGAAAAGAATTTTAAAAACGCTATTCACCCCCCCCCCTCTAGAATTTTTCATACCCTTGTTGCCCCTTTGGGACCAACGAGTGGTATCAGAGCAAACACCTTCATAAAACTTATTTTGTTTTTCAAGCTTGGGTGCCGATTCAAGATGGCTTCAAAATCTTGAGCAATGGCTAACTATTCACAGGTTCCAGTGCTGATTGAAGATCACTTCGAAATTTGGAAGCACTCCATGCTCACTCATTTTTTATCAATCGACGAGATCCTCCATGACATCATTCTTGAAGGACCCTACATTCCTCTGAAAGCGAATCCTGATGCTGCTACCAACAAGGACAATCCTACTATCAAGAAGAACAAGGATGAATGGACTGATGAAGAACAGAAATGGGTTGGCTATGATGGAAGAGCAAGGAACATCATTCTTAGCACTCTAGACCTCTCCACGCACAATCAAATTGTGAGCGGTGGAACTGCAAAGGAACTATGGGATGCTATTGAAGGATATATGAATGGAGACAAAGTAAGCAAGGAAAACAAAAGATTTGTGGTGCAAAGAAAATTCAACTGCTTCATGAGAAAGGATGGTGAAACCTTGAGACAAACTTATGATCGCTTCTGTGCTGTTGTAAACTCTTGTAAATCTCTCAGAGCTACATTCACCAATAAAGAAGTCAATTCTCAATTCTTAGATGCACTAGGTTCCAGATATGTGCACAAGGCAAGTCATCTGGAAGATTCTGGATTTCTAGATACTTGGCCTCTGCGCAGCTTATACGCCAACTTAAAAGTGTATGAGCTAAAACTTGATCGAATTGATGAAACTGAAGCCAAAGGAAAACTTGTTTCCTATGTTGCGTAAAAGGAACCTGCGCCTGCTCAAACCTCAGATAAAGTTTCCACTTCCTCTCTGCTTGAAATGGATGATGATGATTTCGCTATGTTCGTAAAGCGATTTCAAAAGTTCAGGAAATTCTCAAAGCTAGGATCCTCAAGTAAAGCTCCAGCCAAGTTCTCTCGTGGCAGAGACTCAAAAAAAGATGATGACTTGGTCTGCTACAACTGCAGAAAGTCTGGTCATTTTGCATCAAAATGCCCTACTCCAAAATTTGAGTACATAAAGAGGAACAATGCGCAAAGATATTTTAAGCAGCGCGGAATGGTTGCTGAAAAAGACTGCGCAGAAAAGGAGCTCAAGACCTGGATAGAGACTGACACAGAGGACAGTGATGATGATGATGACTCTGAAGATGGACTGCTCTGCTTAGTGGCGAATGCTGATAATAGCGATTCAGAAAATGACGTTTCAGTAATGAACTCAGCAAAGGCGCCGAGGACAATCAAGAAGAAGAAAGGTCTCACTATCACTAAATTGGTAGAAATGGGACATCTGACTCCAAGCAGACAGAATGGCAAGTACTTATTTGCCAGAGCAGACTTATGAAAGGAATTTCAACCTTCGCCATCGCGTAATCAAGCTCTTGAAATTCCTGCTGAAATTATAATAGAAAAGGATGTCTCTGCTGTTGAGCTGAGACTATTTTTCAACAAGCTGAAAAGGTAATCAAGAAATTTAATTCTATGAAAGAAGCAGTGGACTTATCAATTGGAGAAATTTCACAGCTTAAGATGGAGAAAACTCTTTTAAAATCTGAAATCACCCTCCTTAAAGAGTAGATTAAGAGCATGACTCCTCTTACTGAAAAGAACCGTTTCTTAACAGATCAAAATGCGTTATTTAAAGTAAGAAACGATGAACTGGCTGTGCAAGTCACTGATCTCACAAAGATCACTGATGTGTGGACCAAATCTCGTGTCACTATGGATCAAATCCTAGAATCCCAAAAAGCCAGTGGAGAAAAGGAAGGCTTGGGGTTCTCAACTAGTGACAACTTTAAATGCGCCGTTTGCTCTGAAAGAGAAAAGGAATTTACACCCCAACAAACTGTTGAAATTCCTAAAGCTAAGCATCCTGCTTCAATGGGTAAAGGACAGGAGAAAGTCCGGAGACAAATTTTCCATTATGTCTACCCAAAGAAGCAAACTGGAAAAGCCAAGGGTAAGGCTATAGTTGAACCTGCGCATGACAACGCATATTCTGATTATGGTTGTGCTTCGACTTTGAATGCCAAAACTGCGCACAAGGGCCATGCACATGAAAGCCATGCACCTCAACGCCAGTTGCGCATTCTTAAGAAAAGCGCACCCAAACATCAAAAGATGGTGTTTGTCAAAGCTAGTTCTCCTGCTCCAGTAAAGAATGCTAAGCCAAAGAAAAGTAAAGAGTTTGTAAAAACCCAATCTATAAATGGCTTACATCATTGTGTTGTGTGTGATGGTTTAGGTCGCAAGGCTGCAGAATGCCTTTTTCGATTTGCTCCTAATGCCAAGGGACGTAAAAATCCTAAGGTCAGACAGGAGTGGGTTGTCAAAAGTTGCTAACTCTAGGACCCAAGAATAAAGGGGACCTGCGTTTTTAATGTATATCTTTCAGGTCTCCTGCTTCACTGCGCACTCTTCCCAAGCTAAAGCGCATATATGGTATCTCGACAATGGATGTTCAAGACACATGATTGGAGATGCTACCGCTCTTGAAGATGTGCATGAAGGTAGAGGTCCCTCAGTAACTTTTGGGGACAACAACAAAGGGCACATAGTTGGATATGGAAGAATCAGAAAAGATAAAGTGTGCATAGAAAAGGTCGCTCTCGTAGAAGGCCTCAAGTACAACCTACTCTCCATATCACAATTCTGTGATAAAGGACTCGAATGCCACTTCACTGCAACGCATTGTTATATCAAAGATGGCATATCCAGGCTAACTTTGCTCACAGGGACTCGTAAGACAAATGTTTACATTATTGATCTTACTGCTATAGATTCTATCACTAATCTCTGTTTTGTAGCTAAGAACGTTAGTGAAAGTTGGCTATGGCATAAGCACTTAAGTCATTTGAACTTCAAATATTTGGCAAAGCTAGGAAGGGAAAATCTTGTCAAAGGACTTCCCAAAGTAGCTGACCATCATGATAGGAAATGCGTAGCATGCCAGCTCGGTAAACAACCTAAGCAGTCTTTCTCCAGCAAGATTGCTTCGTCAACTTCCAAATGTTTACAACTGCTTCACATGGACCTGTTTGGGCCTGTCACCACCGCGAGCATTGGAGGACACAAATATACCTTAGTTGTGGTGGATAACTACTCAAGATACACATGGGTCGAAATGATGATATCCAAAGACGACTGCTATGATATCTTGACTGCTCTATTTCGAAGGCTCCAAACTCAAAAGGAAGACGACATCATGAGCATTAGATCAGACAATGGAACTGAATTCAAGAATAACGGTGTTGTTCAATACTGCGATGACCATGGAATTATAACAATTTTTCTGCTGCTGGAGTTCCTCAACAAAATGGTGTTGTGGAAAGGAAGAATCGCACGTTGATTGAGGCTGGAAAAACAATGATAGCAGAAGCAAAGCTTCCAAAGTATTTCTGGGGAGAAGCTGTTAACACTGCTTGCTTTACTCAGAATATATCCCTCATCAACAAAGCCTACAACAAAACTCCATATGAGCTATGGAGAGGAAGAGCGCCCAACATTGCTTTCTTCAAGATTTTTGGCTGCAAATGCTATATCCTCTACAATGGCAAAGATCATAGAGGTAAATTCGACGCCAAAGCAGATGAAGGTATTTTTGTTGGATATGCCAAACATTCTAAAGCTTTTCGTGTTTTTAATAGAACTACTCTAGTAATTATAGAATCTGTACATGTTACTTTTGATGAACATTCTCTCCTTGAGCCACATTTGGCTCCAAATGATTATGATGATTCTGCTGAGAATGATGAGACAGGAACGCAACCTCAAACTGTCACCACCTCCTCATGCGCATGATGTTTCTCCACTTCAGCAAATCACTTTTGATGATCTTGATGCTGGAGCAAATGAAGTACCCATTGAAGATCTTCATATCCCTACCACTCAACCTAACTTACCTCCCGAGGTCCGTGAAGTTAAAGATCATCCAACTACAAACATCATTGGTGATCTCAATGTCGAGGTTCGTACTAGGAGAGCATCAAACTTTGATGATGAGTATCACTCTTTTATCTCGCAAATCAAACCAAAGAAGATTGATGAAGCGCTCCAAGATTCAAGCTGGGTTACTGCTATATAAGAAGAGCTTAACCAATTTGAGAGCTGCAAGGATTGGACTTTGGTTCCCAGACCTACTGACCAAGGAGTTATTGGTACAAAATGGGTATTCAGAAACAAGATGGATGAGAATGGAAGCATCACCAGAAACAAAGCAAGTTTGGTTGCGCAAGGCTATAGGCAAGAGGAAGGAATCGACTATGATGAAACATTCGCGCTTGTAGCAAGACTCGAAGAAATCAGAATTTTCTTAGCTTATGCCTCTCATAAGAAATTCAAGCTTTATCAAATGGATGTATTTCTCAATGGTGAACTCCAAGAGATGATCTACGTAGCTCAACCTCCAGGATTTGAAGATAACAGTTTTCCAAATCACGTCTTCAAACTTCAGAAAGCTTTGTATGGAATTAAGCAAGCTCCAAGAGCATGGTACGATACTCTATCAAAATTCCTGCTAGAGAAAGGCTTCAAGCGCGGTAAAATCGATACAACTCTTTTTATTACTAAGTATAATGATCACTATTTACTTGTTTAAATTTATGTCGATGATATTATATTTGGTTCTACTAATGAGTTACTTTGTAAGCGCTTTGAGAAGCTCATGAAAAGGAAGTTTGAAATGAGCGTGATGGGAGAACTCACATTCTTCCTCGGACTTCAAATCAAACAATTGAATGATGGCATCTTCATAAATCAGCCAAATATATAAGAGACTTGATCAAGAAATTTGAACTTGAGAATGTTAAAGCATACGACACTCCAATGGCCACGGGCAATAAACTTGACAAAGACTTAAAAGGTAAGAAAGTTGATTAAACTTTATATCGAGGTATGATTGGCTCTCTTCTTTATCTTACTGCAAGTAGGCCAGATATTATGTTTAGCGTTTGTGTCTGTGCGCGCTATCAAGCAGACCCTAGAGAAGTGTACTTAACTGCTGTTAAACGAATTATTCGTTATCTTTCTAGAACTGTTAACCTTGGACTTTGGTACACCAAAGATTCGAAATTTGATTTGCTAGGTTATTCAGATGCAGATTACGCAACATGCACAATTGACAGGAAGAGCACAAGTGGGACTTGTCATTTCCTTGGAAATCGACTTGTTGCGTGGGCAAGCAAGAAGCAAGCTGCTGTGTCCATCTCCACTACAGAAGCTGAATATATTGCTGCTGGAAGCTGCTGCTGCCAAATCATATGGATGAAGCAACAATTAGTAGACTATGGAATTCATGAAGGAAATTGCCCAATTTTTTGCGACAATATGTCCACCATAGCAGTCTCCAACAATCTTGTCATGCATTCAAAGACAAAGCACATCGACATCAAATATCATTTTCTCAAGGACGTGGAAAAGGGGAACATTCATTTAGAGCACGTAGGCACCGACAATCAAATTGCTGATATCCTCACAAAAGCTCTTGACGCAAAGAGATTTGTCTTCTTGAGAGGAGAAATGGGTATGCTTGAACTCAGCTAACTTGTCCATATGATTTGTTATTACTAAAAATCTTGTGTTTGCTTGACAAGTATTCAAAGGTTAAGTTTCATGCCTCTGCGCAGCCCCTGCGCAGTAAGTTGATACACATGGAACAATTCAGTTATGAGATTTGAAGAATCTCTGCGCTATTTTAAGCGCTGCGCATAATGTCACATGCGCACTTCTAGGTGGACCGCAGGTAAGTGTTATATTCATTGGATTTTACATATAGGTCATTGACTGAAAAGTCAACGCTTAGTCACAAGGGTACTTGTGTAATTAAAATTTTCCCGCGCCTTTATTTTTTTGAATTTTCTTGGGAAATTACCATTTTAGCCCTGCGCATGTCCCATTGTCATTAATGCACACTGCAAGATGACAGCCTCTTTTTTTGGAATGTCTGCTCACCATTTAATGAGGAAGGTGATGCGACAGCAGTCAGCTTCTTTTCGCTGACACACACGCGCGCAAAGTCTGTGCACGCGCGTTCCCCATTCGGCCACGTCACCCTGCTAACGTGCGCCCGTCCTTTCACTGACTCATCATTTATGAGTAAGGTGACTCGACAGTGACCTGCTTAGAAAGTCACACTCACGCGCGCGCTAGGCCTGCGCACGCGCGCATTCGGTTAGGCCACGTCATCGCAGCACGTGTCCCACTCCGCTTTTCACCAAACCGCTTGTTGACGTCATGCGCTCAATTTTCCCTTTTTGGTATAAAACCCGTCTGCAACCTCCTCTTTCTCTCTCTTCTGCACTCTAGCTTTCTTTAAACCTCCATTTTCTCTCTAGTTTCCTCAACTTCCAATCATTTCCTCTTTCTATCTCTTTGACTTCCTTCGACTTTCTGCAAAACTTCTCTCTTTCTTCCTCTTTCGTGAAACCTCTTTCTCTATAACAATGGCTCCAAAGAAGACTTCAAAGAAAATGTCCGAAATCATTCTTTCCTCTTCTTCTGAGAAAGCTTCTTCATCCTCTCATTCTGGGTCTGAAGAAGAACAACAAGTTCCCAAGAAAGTGGTCAAAGATATGGTATGATTTCTTAAACTTTCTCTCTTGTTTTTACGCTTTCCGCCATTGTTAGGGTTTAAAGCTTTAAAAGCTTCCCTTTGTGATTGTGTGCTTGTATGTTGATTATTTTTGAAATCGATTGTTGTGTTGTGTTCGGTTTTCCCTGATCTACTCTTTCATGTACTTTATTTCATGATCAATACACTATTTAAGTGATTTCTGCAAATATTTTTGTCTAAAAAACCTCCGTGCAGACGAACAGTTTTTCACGTTTTCTGGGTTCGTTTTGTTGTTATTGACTTTTGTGTTTACATGGTTGACTTCATCTCTCTCATGCGATCATTTTGACATGTTTTTTATTCAATTTGAACAACTTTTGATTTTTCATGTTTTTGATGTTCTTCGTGTTCATGAACAGTATTTTCTTGTTCATCAAGTTCTTATCTCTCTTATGCTTTGCCTCGCATAAGAATTTTCTAAGTGTTTGCACTTTGCGCATGATTGCTTGTTTTGCGGATTACTTTTATGATAGTTTATCTATTATGGAGTTACTGCGCGTTGATATGTCTGCGCTATCTGCGCATGCGCAAAGCTCCATGCGCAATATTTTTTTTTGTCTAATTCATCTTTTGTTTTGCGCAGAATCCATTCTATTTCATTTGTGGATGGGAAGTCAATCCACAAGATCTCAACCAGGATGCTGTTGGGCGCAGGTTGAAAAGGCATCTGCGTTCATCCGGAATTCTTCCTCTATTCACCTTAGATCAACCTTTCTATGTGCCATCTCTGGTGGATGAGTTCTTTAAGACTGCGCGCATCATTCCTGCAAAGTACAAGGGTGAGAGCACAGAGATCATTATGGCTGTTGTGCAAAATTGTGAAATCTTAGTGCACCCCAATCACATCCGTAGACTTTGCGAGTTCGATGTGGGTGATGCGCCTGATACTTTTGATACTGCGCGGCAAGACAGACTTGCAATGAAGTTAGTCGACGAGCCCAAACTTGTCAAGCGATGGTCTGTACATGACCGAAAGGAGTTCGGTGAGGTGATGTATCACCTGTGCACCTTAGTTGGAGATTCCTTGAACTGCAAGAATGGAAACAAGGGGAAGTTTATTTCAAAGCAGTGGGAATACTGCGCAGCCATCTATCTGAAGGAGAAACTGGATTAGCCTCAGATCATCTGGAATGAGCTTACTAAAGCCATGTCCAGCTATGATACGCGCCTCAACGCGTCTAAACCCAAGTACAGGACGCACTGCCGCCTACTTTCCAAGCTCCTCCTCCAATACACAGACTTACTAGATTTTGTGAGGAAGAGGCCCATTCTGAAGCAGTCCTGCGCTTCAAAGTTCTATTCTCGTGCGCAGCTACATTTACTGCATGATGAAATTAGCGATTCTGATTACTATCGCATCCGGAAGTCCGATGATGATCCCAACAGGGAACCTTGGTTGGGAAAGTTACCCAAGGAAGGCAAAACCAAGAAGGGCACAGAAGGCCCTAGTGATACGCAGGAAACAGCTGATGAAGCCTCAAGGCGCAAGGGAAAGGGCATTGCTGAGCCCAAGTCCAAGAAGCATAGGGATGCTCCAAATGTCCAGTCCACCGCAGGCATCAAGATCCGTGAGCCTACGCCAGCTGCTCCCAAGCCTCCCTCCAAGAAATACAAGGCTGATGTGCCTGTGCATTCTCCTAAGAAATCCAAACCTTCTCAGTCTGCATTTCAAAGGGTTCCTACTACTGCGCATGACACTGAGTCGCGCATGGATCGCACTGGTGATTCAGAAGATACTGATGTTCAGAGGGAGCCTAGACCCAAGGCCACTGCTGCGCAGGATCCTCCTGCTGCACCAACACCTGCTGCTGATGATGATCCTATCTCTACTCCATGTCGCAAGCAGAAGGTGCGTAGCAGCGCAAAGGGCACCAAGAAGCGCCATACTCCATCTCCTCCTTCCTCTCCAAGAGAACCAACTTCCAGCGCTTTTCAACGCGTTAATATCCCTGTTGGTAATACGCGTAGGGTTACTTCTGTTCTGGATGAAGGCATGGACATTGAGCCTGAGGCTGAGAAGGATGATGATGATGAAGTGGATCAGACTATTGGTGGTGATGGCGCAGCCCCTCCTGAGCCTACTCCTGCTGCGCCCACTGTCCAACCTGACCCTGTTGCGCCGGAAATCCCAGCGCCTCCTCCTGCTGCTGATCCTATTCCTGAAGATTCTGTCAAGGATGGTGCCACTGCCTCCGAGAGCAGTGAGCATTCTTTGGCTCGGCGATCTCCTGCGCATAGGTCTCCCTCTACGTATCGATCTCCTCCACTTGCTCCTATCTCAACCACTTCTCCTCCCAAGACAATAGAGCAACCGCCTCCGAGAGCAGTGAGCATTCTTTATGGGTTTTTCCATACCGAGAAGCTAGACTAGTACGTTGATCGTCACTATCCCTAAGGTTGAATCACCTACTTCTTTTTCTGATCTTAGGCCGATTAGCCTATGCAACTTTTGTAATAAAGTGGTGACAAAGCTTCTTACTAAGCGTCTTGCCCCTATTCTTCCTCGTATTATCTCTCCCCAACAAAGTGGCTTTGTTCAAGGGCGAGTGATTCATGAGAATGTTCTGTTGGCTCAAGAAATTATGCAACCCATTAATAAAAAGGTCTGGGGTTCTAATGTTGCTTTGAAGCTGGATATGGCTAAGGCATATGATAGACTTTCGTGGTTTGGGCTTATTAAGGTCATGCGGCAATTTGGGTTTAGTGAAATGTGGATTGACATGATTTACCGTTGTATTTCTAATAGCTGGTTTGGGCTTATTAAGGTCATGCGGCAATTCGGGCGCATCAATCAAGTTCCAAACTTGATTATCATACATGGAATTAATTTCAGATTCCATGGCTCCAAGCCATTTATCTGAATCAGGAGCGAACATCGCTTTTTGGTAGGAAGTAGGTTCATCATCAACTATGACTTCCATCATTACTATCCGTCATGAGAAATCCATATCTCTCAGGTTTTGATCGCACCCTACCAGTTCTGCGAGGAACTTGAGTATTCTGAATAGGTTCCACAACTCCTTGTGAAACTTGTTCAGATCCAACGTTCTGTTCCATATTATTTTCGGGTTCTCGAACCACTTCGAGATTAATTTTACTCCCACTAATTCCTTTGGAGAGAAACTCTTTCTCTAGAAAGGTACCATCTCGTGCAACAAACACTTTGTTGTCCGTGCGATTGTAAAAGTAATATCCCTTAGTTTCCTTTGGGTAACCCACGAAAATACATTTGTCAGATTTTGGTGCAAGTTTGTCAGAGATCATTCTCTTAACATAAGCATCGCAACCCCAAATCTTCATGAAAGACAAACTAGGTTTTCTTCCAGTCCACATCTCATATGGAGTCTTTGGAACAGATTTAGTTGGACCTCTATTTAGTGTAAGAGCAGCAGTTTCTAGTGCATGTCCCCAAAAGGATAAAGGAAGATCAACTTGACTCATCATGGAGCGGACCATATCTTATAAAGTCCTATTCCTCCGCTCAGACACACCGTTCCATTGTGGTATTCCAGGTGGAGTTAATTGTGAAACAATTCCACAATCTTTAAGATGATTGTCAAATTCATGGCTTAAATATTCTCCACCACGATCAGATCGAAGTTCTTTAATAGTTTTGCCAAGTTGATTTTGTACTTCATTTTGAAATATTCTAAATATCTCAAAAGATTCACTTTTATGTTTCATTAAGTAGACATAGCCATATCTACTAAAATCATCAGTGAATGTTATGAAGTATTGATATCCTCCCCTAGCACTGCTGCTCATTGGTCAACACATATCAGTATGTATGAGTCCCAATAAGTCACTAGCCCTAGATAAAGCTACGACCCTATTGTTGCCGCACATGCAAACCCTAATGCGGCCCCTATACTTTCATCGTCAAACCCTAATCATGTGCCGCAAACGAGTTCATCTCCTTCTATGATTGCGAAGCCGGCGATTCCTATTCCTAATCAGATTCCTAAAGCGCCGGTTTCCAAATCTTTTGCTGAATTATTCTCCCAACCAGCTAATCCTTCTTCGAATGGTATTTCGACCCCATTTAATCAAAGCGTTGATGCTCCCATGATTCCTACTGGATCTCATAAAGGTATTCCCTCGGTAAAGCTCTCCAAAGAAATTATCGAAGCTTTTGCACAGCCGTTCAAGTATTCGCTGGTGGGAAAGTTCATGCATGGTCGTCCCTCTATGGAAGACTCTCGAATCTCTTTCGCCAAATTCCAACTAAAAGGTAATTATAAGCTTGGTAATTTGGATAATAGGCATATGCTTATTCAACTTTCTACGGAGGAAGATTACCAACGTTTATTCTTGAAAGATGTTTGGTATGTCCATCGATTTCCTATGCGTACTTTGGCTTGGTCTCCCTCTTGGAGACCGGAACAAGAATCTCCTATTGTTCCTGTTTGGGTAGGATTTCCTGGGCTCCCAATCCATTTAATGAATAAACAATTTCTCTTTACGGCGGCCTCAATGATTGGTACACCTCTTTCCCTAGATAAAGCTACGGCTGAATTTTCTAGACCAAGTATTGCTAAAGTCTTAATACAAGTGGATGTTCTGAGAAAGTTTCCACATGAGATATTCATTGATTGTGGGGATGTCTGCCCAAGTTTTTTTCAAAAATTGGAATATGATCACATTCCAAAGTATTGCAAGCACTGTTTGGTTCTTGGACATGAAATTTCTGGTTGTAGGAGAGCCAATCCTAGCCTTAAGAATGAGGCTCCGAAGGAGAAGCTATCCAAAGTTTTTGTAGCTAAGAATAAGGAACCTTTGCTTCAAAATGATAAAGAAGGTGGCTCAAAGGAACAGTTGGTGCAGAATGGGTCTAAAACGGATGGTGATGCTAGTAATGGGCAGAATCAGAATATAGGTCAGACGAGTGGACTTGAAAAAAATTTGGATGGCACTACTAACGAGGTTAATGGTGGCACCAAGACTTCAATTCCGGTAATGGCTAAAAGAGGGGTTCCACTTCCTGAAGCTGTTCAAAAGGCTTTGAAGAATGTATGTAATGAATCTATTCATAAAACTGGGAATTCTAATTCTGGTATAGCTATTGAGAATGTATTGAGTAACATTGCTGCTCATAGAGAACAATCTCAAGTTCCTAGTTCTCCTCAAGTATTTGAAGTTGTGACTGTTGATACTCAGGATGGCTACAGTGATAATATTGCTGGTTTAAATCTTTCCCCAAGAGCTCCTCCCTCATTTGTCACAGAACAGGCTGGTTCAACTCCTTTTAATGGTCCTGTTCTTGGAAAAACCGATGCTGATGGCTTCACTATTGTGCAGCCAAGAAAAAAGAGAAGCCAATCTGCTTCTCCACCTTCTTAAGATGGTAACCTTTTTGTTCTCTCTATTATATTTCCAATGGTAGCGTTGATTAATTGGAATGTGAGAGGGATTGGCAATAAAGCTTCTCTCCGTAGACTTAAAAGGTTAATTAGGTTATATGGTGCTTCTTTTGTGGCTATTTCTGAGCCTATGTTGAATTCTGCTCATCTTCTTAAAACTCAAAGAAATCTTGGGTGTGTTGGGGGGTTTGCTAATTGCACTAGTAAAATTTGGGTTTTCTGGAAGCATGGGTATGATTGTCGAGTTCATCACGATTCTGGACAAGATTTAACAATGCAAATCAGTCATCCTTTATGGAGCTTTCCTGTTTTTCTAACTGTGGTTTATGCGAGCTGTGATCGTTATGAAAGGAGGAATTTATGGGATAATCTTATGAGTATGAATGTCGGAGATAATCCTTGGCTTATTGTGGGGGATTTTAATTGTGTTCTTGATCAATCTGAAAAGATAGGTGGCAAGCCTATTAAGGAGAAAGTTGTGGCTGAATTTTCTGATATGGTGCAATTTATTGGTCTTATTGATGCTGGCTATCGGGGTAGTGGTTTTACTTGGGTGAATAAACCCCGGGGATGCCCTACTATTTATCAAAGGCTGGATAGGGCTTTCTACAATACTCAATGGCTGGATAAATTCTATGCTACTAGTGTGACTCACCTTAATAGAACATGTTCGGATCACTCCCCTCTTGTTATTCAACTTCAAACTGAAGCTGAGTCCATTAAAGGCCCTTTTCGTTTCCTGAATGTGTGGATAAATCATCCTACCTTTCAGAATCTTGTGGCTCACTCCTGGAGTGAGTATATGGATGGGCGGCCCATGGTTTGTTTTGCAAAAAAGCTTTCTCGTTTAAAAAAGGCTATTTCGTTGTGGAATAAAGAAAGCTTTGGGAGAATTGATCAACAAATCAAACATGCTGAGGATGAAGTTACTAGATGTGAGATTTTGGTTCAAAATGACCCCTTGGAAGAAAATATTATTGGCTTGAGCATGGCTAAGGCTACCCTGCTAGAGAAACTGAAAATGGAAGAAGACTATTGGTGTCAAAAGGCCAATATATCTTGGATTAAAGAAGGTGATAAGAATACTAAGTTTTTTCATTCATACGTCCGGAAGAAGCGTCAAAAGCTATTTATCCATCGCATCAGAAATTCCAATGGTGACTGGATTCACTCTAAGGATGATATTCAGCAGGAGGCTGTCTCGTTTTATTCCAATCAACTTCAGAAGCCGCATGATAATCCTAGTAATGATATTTTGAGTGTTATTCCGACTTTAATTACTGAAGATGATAATCTGTTGCTTACAGCTCCTCCTACCATGGCTGAGATTAAACAGGTTATTTGGTCTATGAATGGACAGAGTGCTGCAGGGCCGGATGGATACACGGGGGCTTTCTATAAATCTTGCTGGGATATTATTAAAGAAGATTTCTATCGTGCTATTAATGAATTTTTCTCGGGACATGCTATGCCTAGGAGTTGGACTAGCACCCTTATAGTTACAATTCCTAAGGTAATTTCCCCTACATCTTTTTCGGAGTTACGCCCTATTAGCCTTTGTAATTTTTCAAACAAAGTGATTACAAAACTGCTAACTGGGAGGCTTGCTCCCATTCTCCCAAGGATTATCTCCCCTCAGCAAAGTGGTTTTGTCCAAGGTAGGTTGATCCATGAGAATGTTCTCCTTGCTCAAGAGTTAATGCAATCCCTTAGGAAAAAGGTTTGGGGCACTAATGTTACTATGAAGCTTGATATGGCCAAGGCCTATGATCGGATTTCTTGGTTTGCTTTGATTAAGGTTATGAGGAAGTTTGGTTTTAATGAAGTGTGGAATGACCTTATTTTCCGTTGTATCTCTTCTTGCTGGTTTTCGGTGCTTGTGAATGGTGAAAGTTGTGGATTCTTCCAATCTTCTCGAGGGCTTCGTCAAGGTGACCCTATTTCTCCCACTCTTTTTATTATTGCTGCTGAGGTTTTGAGCCGAGGTCTGAACCTTCTTCATTCTGATTTCCCTCAGTATAGATATCGGGCCCATATTCATACTCCTATGATTTCTCATTTGGCGTATGCAGATGATATTATTATTTTTTGCAATGGTTCCAAAGATTCTCTTGATGCTCACATGAGATGCCTTAATTGGTATCAGAATTTCTCTGGCCAACTAGTTAGTTCCGCGAAGTCTTGTTTCATTACTGGGGTTCATAATGATGATAAAGATGCTATTATTTCTGAGGCTACAGGCTTTCAAAAGAAGGAGCTGCCAATCATTTATTTGGGTTGCCCCTTATATGTTGGCCGTAAAAAGATTTCCCTCTTTGATTCGGTCCTGAGAAAAATGGAAGATCGGTTGGCTACTTGGCATGGTAAGCTACTTTCTTTTGGGGCCAAGTTGACTCTTATTAGAACATGTTTACAAGCTATCCCCCTCTATTACATCGCTTTATTAGATCCGCCTAAGGGTGTTATTAATTCTATGTATCGTCTTATTGCTAACTTCTTTTGGTGTGATGAAGAGGGGCATCATAAGTGTCATTGGGTCAGGAGGAATACTCTTTTTCTTCCAACTTCGGAAGGGGGGCTTGGTATTAGAAAGTTTGAAGATATAGCTTTTGCCTTAGCAATGAAGCTATGGTGGAAGTTTCGAAGTGGATCCTCTCTTTGGACAGAATTTTTGGCAGCAAAATATTGCTTCGGGACTCATCCTATGGACGCTTCTAAACCATCTTATGCGTCACACATTTGGTGCAGAATGATCAAAGCTAAACCCATCGTTGAAGGTAAGATTGGGTGGAGAATTGGGCGAGGGGATATCTCTATTCATGATCGTTGGTTGACTGACTCTATCTTGTTGCATGGTAATCATATTGAAGTCTCTTCTTTATTTCTTAATGGGCAGCCGAGAGTGGAGTATATTCAGAATGAGTATGGATGCCATCTTTTAGATTATATCCGAGATAATAATATTGAGATTATGGACAGACCTGATGCGTTATTTTGGATGCCTAATGCCTCGGGCAGTTTTTCCATATCTTCGGCCTGGAATGTATGTCGATCCAAAGGTCTCTCTCGGCCTATTTTTGAACACTGTTGGCATAAAAATATTCCTCTCAAAATCTCAATCTTCATGTGGCGTACTCTTCATAGAGGGATCCCTACAGATTGTGCCATCCAAAAGAGAGGTATTTCCCTTGTTTCTGCGTGTAATTGCTGTTCTACTCCATCTATTGAAGATCTAGAGCATCTTTTTGTGTATGGTGATGTCGCTAGGAAAGTCTGGGTCTATTTTTCTCACATTATAGGCCTGAAGTATTTTACCTACAATCTTCATTCTATTCTGGCCAGTTGGTGGTTTTGCAATACTAAAAAGGTATCCCACGGTATTTCTTGGCTTCGTCGTGTTATACCTTGTTTTATTCTATGGGAAATCTGGAAAGGGAGAAATACATCGAGATTTGAGGGGTTGAAGATGTCTTTTTCTCGGATTACTTCTTTAGTTGTTGCTTCTGTTAAAGATGTGATCAAAGCTTTTGACATTCAGTTTTCGGGTTCTTGGGTAGATAATCTGGTTTTCGCTTTCTTTGGCATTTCGGGTACTCCTACTATCAGAAAGAAAATTAGGATGGTCTCTTTGAATCCTCCTATATTGGAGCACTTTAAGCTAAATACAGATGGAGCTTCGAAAGGTAATCCAGGTATTATTACTGGAGGCGGTATTATTCGGGACTCAAATGGCAATATGGTCTTTGCTTTCTCCCACTTCTATGGCCATGGCACTAATATGGTGGCAGAGGCTAAGGCCGTTAAGGATGGCTTAGCTTTTTCTTGGAGATTCGGTATTTCTTCTTTATGGTTAGAAATAGATTCGGAAGTTCTCCTCAAAATTATTGTTGAGGAATACCACATTCCTTGGACTATTTGGTATGACATTATGGAGATTAAACGCCTTTTGAACCTGATGACGGTCCGGATTACTCATGTGCTTCGCGAAGGTAATATGGTTGCCGATGGTCTTGCTAATGCTGCAGTGGTGTCTCGTACCAATTCTTTATACTATTTATTTGATGATCTGCCCTCGGATTGTAAGGGTGCCCTTGTGTTTGATCGCTCCTCTACTTCCCATATTCGGCTCAGATAATTTACTTCTCTCTATGGCTAGATTTGGTTTTAGATTGTTTGCTAGTTTTAGTAATCACCCCTCCCTTTATTGTAGAGGACCTTACAACTTGTGTAAGGCTTCCCCCCATAGTCTCTATTTCCAGGTGGTTGAGGTTGTCATGTCCCCCACCTTGTTTGTAATTTTCTTTTTAATCAATAAAATCTAGGGAGGTACCGTCCTCTTTTCGAAAAAAAAAAAAAAAAAAAAAAAAAATAGTATTGAAATAATCAACATGAACGGGGCTCTGATACCACTGTTGGGTTTCGTAGTAACATGCGCAGCGGAATAAAGCATTTAAATTTTGATGAAACCCAAAGCCCATAGATCCGTTCATATGATTAAATCAAATACAACAAGATGAATAAAAGAAAAACTAACCCTTGATGGCTATTAAATCTTCCTTGGTCTTTGGTGGAGAAACTTGAAGCTTGATCAAGGAGAAAGTAAGAACACGAACTTTGAAGATGATGAGCCCACCCTCTAGCGGTATCCACACCTTGAACGAATATCAAAGGAACTTCTTTGATCTTGGTTGCTAGACCAAAATTGTGAAACACGTTTTCACAATTATATTGACTATATGGAACTATGAATTTCTTGATCTAATCAAGAATATTATTGTCTCAATGAACTAGGAATTTCTTTGATCAATGGCTGGTGAAAAGATGCTTTTATAGGACCTAGTCATTAACTCTTAATGACCTAGGATTCCTAAATCCCGTCACCTTAATTAAGGCAAGTCCTTATTCTGCCAGGAATTCTGGCACGGTCGTGCCCCTTTATTTGGCACGGTCGTGCCAAATGGGTCGAACCTGCCAGACCTTCCCCGAATATTGGCACGGTCGTGCCCCTATGTTTGGCACGGTCGTGCCAAACGGACCGAGCCTTTTGCCTTGGTTTGGATTTATGGCACGGTCGTGCCGTTTAAAGACGCACGGTCGTGCCAAAGCCAAAACCCGACATATTTCCATAATTCCCATTTAGTCCTTTATGATTCGTTCTATTTGTGTGTGACCCTCTAGGATTATACTAAGTTGGCAATGGGCTCAAACATGAACTCATAAGATATGATTAGGTTCTAGCAAACCGTCATACCTACCCAAATAGTGTAACTAGATACAAGTTCCCATTCCTTTAGAATATGTCACAACCCTTTTGTCCACGATGTCATTGAACACAAGTCATGGTCAAACAGTCAACTTGTCTTGTTCAATACTTTCTCGATTCCGAATATATTGATAATTCAAATGCTATTGATCCAATCAATCCATTTGAGTCCGGCCGAACATTTCATCAACATCATTCCTTCGAGGCGCCCAAGCTTGACATCTCTCCGTGGAGGGACAAATCCATTTAGCTTATTATTCTTCCGAGCGTGAATCCGATTATGCCAATCATACCCTTTATAACTACCCGGTTAAAGGTAGCGTTTGAATATGTCAAACATAATGTTCATCAAGTGGAAGACTATAACAACTTCATGTCTAAGGATTCAAATGACATAACTAATACGAGACATATGTTCGACATAGACCATGACATAAATCTCATACAGCGGGTCATGTCCAGTATCTTGTTCCAAACAAGTACCCATAAATCTAACATGATCATCCTATGATCATTTAGCCTTTATACTAGTGCTTAACAAGTACTAGGGACGGAGATTATTATAAGTAAACATGAACAACAATAATAATCAAAACATCTCTTTTATTGATATGAAATAAATGATAACAATTACAACATTTATTAAACGTGCCTAGGGCACCACTACCAACAATCTCCCACTTTCCCTAGGCCCAATCTCCCATGTATCTAATACCCATGGACCTAACATGACCATCATGTTTAGCTTGTGGAAGTCCCTTTGTTAGCGGGTCCGCAACATTGTCATCAGTAGGTACTCTGCATATATTTACGTCTCCCCTATCAACGATCTCTCGAATGATATGAAAACGCCTAAGTATGTGTTTGGATTTCTGATGTGCTCTTGGTTCCTTTGCTTGAGCAATAGCACCATTATTATCGCAATAAAGGTCTATTGGATTAGCAATACTAGGAACCACTTCAAGTTCAGTTATGAACTTCTTAATCCAAACAGCTTCCTTTTCAGCATCCGATGCAGCAATATACTCAGCTTCTGTTGTAGAATCAGCGGTTGTACTTTGCTTGGAACTCTTCCAGCTTACAGCTCCACCATTTAACATAAACACAAAACCCGATTGCGATCGACTATCATCTCTGTCGGTTTGGAAGCTTACATCCGTGTAAGCACTTACAACGAGATCATCTTCCATTCCTCCATAGACCAAAAACGACTCTTTAGTCCTTCTTAAGTACTTAAGAATCGCTTTTACAGCCACCCAGTGATTTTCACCAGGGTCGGATTGGTATCTGCTTGTCATGCTTAAAGCATAAGATACATCCGGCCTAGTACATATCATGGCATACATGATGGACCCAATTGCTGAAGCATATGGAACATCTTTCATTTTCTCACGCTCATCATTTGTCTTAGGACATTGAGTCTTGCTTAGAGAAACTCCATGTAACACTGGCAAGGTTCCTCTCTTAGAGTTTTCCATACGGAATCTTCTAATGACCTTGTCAATGTATGTACTTTGGCTTAAACCAAGTAGCCTTCTTGATCTATCTCTATAGATCTTGATGCCAAGCATATATGCGGCTTCACCCATATCTTTCATTGCGAAGCACTTTCCTAATCAAGTCTTTACAGACTGAAGTGTAGGAATGTCGTTTCCAATGAGCAATATGTCATCCACATATAAGATAAGGAATAGCACTATGCTCCCACTAATCTTCTTGTATACACAAGGTTCATCTTCGCTCTTGATGAAACCAAACTCTTTGACCGATTCATCAAAACGGAGATTCCAACTCCTAGAAGCTTGCTTCAATCCATAGATGGATCTCTGCAATTTGCATACCTTAGAATTTTGCTCAAAACCTTCTGGTTGTGTCATATACACATCCTCTTCTAATTTTCCATTTAGGAAAGCGGTTTTGACATCCATTTGCCATATTTCATAGTCATGATATGCGGCAATGGCAAGCAGAATTCTTATAGACTTGATCATTGCTACGGGTGAAAAGGTCTCATCATAGTCAATACCATGAACTTGCCTATAACCCTTCGCTACAAGCCTAGCTTTGTAAGTATGCACCTTCCCATCCATGTCAGTCTTCTTCTTGAAGACCCATTTGCATCCTATGGTTTTTACACCTTCGGGCGCATCAATCAAATTCCAAACTTGATTATCTTGCATGGATTGTAATTCGGATTCCATGGCTCCAAGCCACTTGTCCGAATCAGGAGAAGACATCGCCTCTTGTTAGGTTCTAGGTTCATCATTCTCAATGATTTCCACCTCATTACTATCCGTTACGAGAAATCCATATCTCTCGGGTTCGGATCGTACCCTACTAGATCTGCGAGTTACTTGTGTATCTTGAACAGGTTCCACAACTCCTTGTGGTTCTTGTTCCCGTTCCACTATTGGTTCAATGTTATTTTCTGGGTCTCGATTTTCTTCAAGATTTATTTTACTCCCACTGATTTCTTTGGAGAGAAACTGTTCCTCTAGAAAGACACCAGTTCGGGCAACAAACACTTTGTTGTCCTCTCGGTTGTAAAAGTAATATCCTTTAGTTTCCTTAGGATATCCCACGAAAATACATTTATCAGATTTGTGTGCTAGTTTGTCAGAGATAAGTCTCTTGACATAAACTTCACAACCCCAAATCCTCATGAAAGACAAACTAGGTTTCTTTCCACTCCACATCTCATATGGAGTCTTTGAAACCGATTTAGTTGGAACTTGATTTAGTGTGAAAGCAGCGGTTTCTAGAGCATAACCCCAAAAGGATATTGGAAGATCAACTTGACTCATCATTGATCGAACCATGTCTAACAAAGTCCGATTTCTCCTCTCAGACACACCATTCCATTGTGGTGTTCCGGGCGGAGTCAATTGTGAAACTATTCCACAATTCTTTAGATGATCATCAAATTCTTGGCTCAAGTATTCACCACCTCGATCTGATCGAAGTGCCTTTTTACTTTTGCCAAGTTGTTTTTCTACTTCATTTTGAAATATTCTAAATATCTCGAATGCTTCACTTTTATGTTTCATTAGGTAAACATACCCAAATCTACTATAATCATCAGTGAAGGTTATGAAGTATTGAAATCCTCCCCTAGCATTGCTACTTAATGGTCCGCATACATCGAAATGTATCAACCCCAATAAGTCACTTGCCCTTTCACCTAGCTTGGTAAAAGGTGTCTTAGTCATTTTTC
Organism: Campanula takesimana; assembly: GCA_026119855.1. Lineage (NCBI taxonomy): Eukaryota > Viridiplantae > Streptophyta > Magnoliopsida > Asterales > Campanulaceae > Campanula > Campanula takesimana. The sequence goes on from JAOWBW010000214.1 coordinate 1,085,244, forward strand.
CAAGAAGACACGACTCACAAGTATCATATGACCCAAGGTCACATGAACCCAAGAGACCGTCCCCATGGAGTTTTGAGATACGCTTCTCATTAATATGACCAAGACGGTAATGCCACAAATAAGTATGATTTACATCATTAGGCTTAGATTTCTTATTTACATGATAGACATTATTTTCATTCTTGACATCCAAGATATAAAGGCCATTAAATGAATTAGCAATACCATAAAGCACATCATTTAAATAAATAGAAAATTTCTTATTCTCAATAAGAAACTTAAAACCTTCATTATCCAAACAAGAAATTGAAATAATATTTCTGCTTAAATCCGGAACATAATAACAATTGTTCAAAACAAGAATTAATCTGGAAGGTAAAGTGACTTCATAAGTCCCTACGGCTAATGCAGCATTGCTCCATTCCCCACGCGTAGATCTACTTCACCTTCTTTAAGCAGTCTCCTATTCTTTAGTCCCTGCACATTTAGACAAATGTGAGAACCACATCCGGTATCCAATACCCAAGAATCAGTGGTAGAAAGGAGAATATCTATCATATAGATACCTGAAGTCGACGCAGCCTTGCTGCTCTTCTTCTTCTTTTGCTCTTCCAAGAAAGCCTTGCAATTACGTTTCCAATGACCAATTTCTTGACAATGGAAACAGATTGCATCCTTTTGTGAATCAGGTTTTGCCTCAGAAGCCTTGGCAACCTTTGCCTTGCTTATCTTGGGTTTGACTACTTTTGCCTTACCCTTTCCTTTGGCATTAGCCTTCTTCCCATCATGAACCAAAAGCACGGGAGAACCTTTCTCCACAATTTTCATCTCTGCAGTTTTAAGCATCCTATGCAACTCAGAGAGATTCTTATCCATTCCATGCATGTTATAATTCATCACAAACTGATTATAACTTTTAGGCAATGAATTAAGAATGAGATCCGTGGCTAACTCCAATGGGATTGGATAGCCAAGTTTCTCAAGGTGCTCTACATAACCTTTCATTTTAAGAAAGTGAGGACTCACTTGTTGTCCTTCATTCATCTTACAAGTAGTGAATGCAACAATGGTCTTGTACCTCTATTGCCTAGCTTGTTCTTGAAACATGGTTCTCAACTCCACGCCTATCTCATAGGCTTCCAAATGTTCCAAACTTTGTTGGAGTTTTGAACACATAGCAGTAAGCATGAGACAACTTACATCTCTAGAATCATTACGATGTTTCTTGTAATTGTCTCTTTCTGCCCTAGGGGCAGTAGGCGGTGGTTCAGCAGGGAGAGGCCCATCGAGAATGTACAACTTATCTTCTTGCCTAAGAACGATTCTTATGCTACGGATCCAATCCATAAAGTTAGTACCATTCTCTTCGAGCTTATCATTCTCAAGGATCGATCGCAACGACATTGATTGAGTGTTATTAGTCATTATCTACAAATATGCAAAATTTCCAAAATTTAATAAGTACCAATTTTTCATTAAAGAAATAAACAATGTATTTTGCCAAAAATACTCCCACTAAATTACATAACCTTCTTATACATCCAATGTATAATATAATTTAAATGGGTTAAGATCCAACTTTAATTTAATTTCAAGTCCGCTAAGGCGGATTACACAAAATCAAACTAATTAGGTAGACAACTCTTGTCAATCATATCTCATATGACTCTTAGTTTCTTTTATGAGATTCTTTAAGAAATCCAATTTCAAAAAGCATGTTAAACCTCATCTTTGCCTAGGCCCAAAACTGTTTTGACGCCCAATTAAGTCTAACCATTTTAAACGCATAGTTAATGTGTCCCGCTAGGGCGTGCCCACATTATCTATCTTGCTCATACATAAATAAATTTAATGCACCTCGCTAGGGCGAATCTATATTAAAATCACTCATGTACTAACAAGTGTTTTAATCATGGTATGGCAATAAAAGACTTAAAACTTTCTTTGAAGGTTCATCACATATAGCATATAACACATTTATGAGCACATAATATAAACATGTTACACATCAAGTTTAGCCACTAAATTAATCTCCATTAATTTAAGCATAATATTTATGTGTCATTAGTTTCTCTATAATTATGAGGATGAGACTATTTGAACTTTGGTTATCATCTCCAAATCAAGACAACAAGAAGTGCGACCGAAACTAAGCCATATGTCATCCACAATTCCGCACTAATTCAAGAAACCAAGAAAGTAGTCCATGTGGCCGAAACTAAGCAATAGATGGTCTCGATGAACGTGGGCCAATTGCATTCACAATTCCACATGGATCTCCAATCTTTGAATCAAGAACTTTGTTTCTTAATTTTAGCAATTATGAACTCTTCATAATTCTAACTTCGTTTTATCTTTGAAACTTCGATTGTGATCAAGTTTGGGAAACACAATCTCGATGAACGTAGATTAGCCATCCAAACCTTGAACCAATCTTAGACTCACAAGACTAAAACAAATAGGAAATTTAAACCCAAGATCCTCACCCAAGACCCAAGCCCTACCACACGCCAAACCCTAGGTCCGGCCGGGTCAAGGTATGGGTCCGGTCGGACTCTTCCGAAAATCAAAATTTTAAAGTTCCAAAATTTGTCTCAAAATTGTTTTTCCCGATTCAATAAGGATTTGGTGTTCTTGGTGATCCAATCACCATGATCAACAAAACCTTGAATAAACAATTTATTCTTGAATCCCTAGAATATCAAAACTTTGATCCAATCAAAAATTGATAATCCAAACAATTTTAAATCCACCGTAATTTTTATTGCGATTGAATAGTGCGATTAAAGTTTCTAAAACAATAAACCACATAAAATCATATAACACATAAACATCACGTAATCCAATATTCATATCATGCTAGGTACATAAACAATTTATATACACACAACATGATCTTAGTATTGAAATAATCAACATGAACGGGGCTCTGATACCACGGTTGGGTTTCGTAGTAACATGCGCAGCGGAATAAAGCATTTAAATTTTGATGAAACCCAAAGCCCATAGATCCGTTCATATGATTAAATCAAATACAACAAGATGAATAAAAGAAAAACTAACCCTTGATGGCTATTAAATCTTCCTTGGTCTTTGGTGGAGAAACTTGAAGCTTGATCAAGGAGAAAGTAAGAACACGAACTTTGAAGATGATGAGCTTCACCCTCTAGCGGTATCCACACCTTGAACGAATATCAAAGGAACTTCTTTGATCTTGGTTGCTAGACCAAAATTGTGAAACACGTTTTCACAATTATATTGACTATATGGAACTATGAATTTCTTGATCTAATCAAGAATATTATTGTCTCAATGAACTAGGAATTTCTTTGATCAATGGCTGGTGAAAAGATGCTTTTATAGGACCTAGTCATTAACTCTTAATGACCTAGGATTCCTAAATCTCGTCACCTTAATTAAGGCAAGTCCTTATTCTGCCAGGAATTCTGGCACGGTCGTGCCCCTTTATTTGGCACGGTCGTTCCAAATGGGTCGAACCTGCCAGACCTTCCCCGAATATTGGCACGGTCGTGCCCCTATGTTTGGCACGGTCGTGCCAAACGGACCGAGCCTTTTGCCTTGGTTTGGATTTATGGCACGGTCGTGCCGTTTAAAGACGCACGGTCGTGCCAAAGCCAAAACCCGACATATTTCCATAATTCCCATTTAGTCCTTTATGATTCGTTCTATTTGTGTGTGACCCTCTAGGATTACACTAAGTTGGCAATGGGCACAAACATGAACTCATAAGATATGATTAGGTTCTAGCAAACCGTCATACCTACCCAAATAGTGTAACTAGATACAAGTTCGAATTCCTTTAGAATATGTCACAACCCTTTTGTCCACGATGTCATTGAACACAAGTCATGGTCAAACAGTCAACTTGTCTTGTTCAATACTTTCTCGATTCCGAATATATTGATAATTCAAATGCTATTGATCCAATCAATCCATTTGAGTCCGGCCGAACATTTCATCAACATCATTCCTTCGAGGGGCCCAAGCTTGACATCTCTCCGTGGAGGGACAAATCCATTTAGCTTATTATTCTTCTGAGCGTGAATCCGATTATGCCAATCATACCCTTTATAACTACCCGGTTAAAGGTAGCGTTTGAATATGTCAAACATAATGTTCATCAAGTGGAAGACTATAACAACTTCATGTCTAAGGATTCAAATGACATAACTAATACGAGACATATGTTCGACATAGACCATGACATAAATCTCATACAGCGGGTCATGTCCAGTATCTTGTTCCAAACAAGTACCCATAAATCTAACATGATCATCCTATGATCATTTAGCCTTTATACTAGTGCTTAACAAGTACTAGGGATGGAGATTATTATAAGTAAACATGAACAACAATAATAATCAAAACATCTCTTTTATTGATATGAAATAAATGATAACAATTACAACATTTATTAAACGTGCCTAGGGCACCACTACCAACAATCTCCCACTTTCCCTAGGCCCAATCTCCCATGTATCTAATACCCATGGACCTAACATGACCATCATGTTTAGCTTGTGGAAGTCCCTTTGTTAGCGGGTCCGCAACATTGTCATCAGTAGGTACTCTGCATATATTTACGTCTCCCCTATCAACGATCTCTCGAATGATATGAAAACGCCTAAGTATGTGTTTGGATTTCTGATGTGCTCTTGGTTCCTTTGCTTGAGCAATAGCACCATTATTATCGCAATAAAGGTCTATTGGATTAGCAATACTAGGAACCACTTCAAGTTCAGTTATGAACTTCTTAATCCAAACAGCTTCCTTTTCAGCATCCGATGCAGCAATATACTCAGCTTCTGTTGTAGAATCAGCGGTTGTACTTTGCTTGGAACTCTTCCAGCTTACAGCTCCACCATTTAACATAAACACAAAACCCGATTGCGATCGACTATCATCTCTGTCGGTTTGGAAGCTTACATCCGTGTAAGCACTTACAACGAGATCATCTTCCATTCCTCCATAGACCAAAAACGACTCTTTAGTCCTTCTTAAGTACTTAAGAATCGCTTTTACAGCCACCCAGTGATTTTCACCAGGGTCGGATTGGTATCTGCTTGTCATGCTTAAAGCATAAGATACATCCGGCCTAGTACATATCATGGCATACATGATGGACCCAATTGCTGAAGCATATGGAACATCTTTCATTTTCTCACGCTCATCATCTGTCTTAGGACATTGAGTCTTGCTTAGAGAAACTCCATGTAACACTGGCAAGGTTCCTCTCTTAGAGTTTTCCATACGGAATCTTCTAATGACCTTGTCAATGTATGTACTTTGGCTTAAACCAAGTAGCCTTCTTGATCTATCTCTATAGATCTTGATGCCAAGCATATATGCGGCTTCACCCATATCTTTCATTGCGAAGCACTTTCCTAATCAAGTCTTTACAGACTGAAGTGTAGGAATGTCGTTTCCAATGAGCAATATGTCATCCACATATAAGATAAGGAATAGCACTATGCTCCCACTAATCTTCTTGTATACACAAGGTTCATCTTCGCTCTTGATGAAACCAAACTCTTTGACCGATTCATCAAAACGGAGATTCCAACTCCTAGAAGCTTGCTTCAATCCATAGATGGATCTCTGCAATTTGCATAACTTAGAATTTTGCTCAAAACCTTCTGGTTGTGTCATATACACATCCTCTTCTAATTTTCCATTTAGGAAAGCGGTTTTGACATCCATTTGCCATATTTCATAGTCATGATATGCGGCAATGGCAAGCAGAATTCTTATAGACTTGATCATTGCTACGGGTGAAAAGGTCTCATCATAGTCAATACCATGAACTTGCCTATAACCCTTCGCTACAAGCCTAGCTTTGTAAGTATGCACCTTCCCATCCATGTCAGTCTTCTTCTTGAAGACCCATTTGCATCCTATGGTTTTTACACCTTCGGGCGCATCAATCAAATTCCAAACATGATTATCTTGCATGGATTGTAATTCGGATTCCATGGCTCCAAGCCACTTGTCCGAATCAGGAGAAGACATCGCCTCTTGTTAGGTTCTAGGTTCATCATTCTCAATGATTTCCACCTCATTACTATCCGTTACGAGAAATCCATATCTCTCGGGTTCGGATCGTACCCTACTAGATCTGCGAGTTACTTGTGTATCTTGAACAGGTTCCACAACTCCTTGTGGTTCTTGTTCCCGTTCCACTATTGGTTCAATGTTATTTTCTGGGTCTCGATTTTCTTCAAGATTTATTTTACTCCCACTGATTTCTTTGGAGAGAAACTGTTCCTCTAGAAAGACACCAGTTCGGGCAACAAACACTTTGTTGTCCTCTCGGTTGTAAAAGTAATATCCTTTAGTTTCCTTAGGATATCCCACGAAAATACATTTATCAGATTTGTGTGCTAGTTTGTCAGAGATAAGTCTCTTGACATAAACTTCACAACCCCAAATCCTCATGAAAGACAAACTAGGTTTCTTTCCACTCCACATCTCATATGGAGTCTTTGAAACCGATTTAGTTGGAACTTGATTTAGTGTGAAAGCAGCGGTTTCTAGAGCATAACCCCAAAAGGATATTGGAAGATCAACTTGACTCATCATTGATCGAACCATGTCTAACAAAGTCCGATTTCTCCTCTCAGACACACCATTCCATTGTGGTGTTCCGGGCGGAGTCAATTGTGAAACTATTCCACAATTCTTTAGATGATCATCAAATTCTTGGCTCAAGTATTCACCACCTCGATCTGATCGAAGTGCCTTTTTACTTTTGCCAAGTTGTTTTTCTACTTCATTTTGAAATATTCTAAATATCTCGAATGCTTCACTTTTATGTTTCATTAGGTAAACATACCCAAATCTACTATAATCATCAGTGAAGGTTATGAAGTATTGAAATCCTCCCCTAGCATTGCTACTTAATGGTCCGCATACATCGAAATGTATCAACCCCAATAAGTCACTTGCCCTTTCACCTAGCTTGGTAAAAGGTGTCTTAGTCATTTTTCCAAGAAGACACGACTCACAAGTATCATATGACCCAAGGTCACATGAACCCAAGAGACCGTCCCCATGGAGTTTTGAGATACGCTTCTCATTAATATGACCAAGACGGTAATGCCACAAATAAGTATGATTTACATCATTAGGCTTAGATTTCTTATTTACATGATAGACATTATTTTCATTCTTGACATCCAAGATATAAAGGCCATTAAATGAATTAGCAATACCATAAAGCACATCATTTAAATAAATAGAAAATTTCTTATTCTCAATAAGAAACTTAAAACCTTCATTATCCAAACAAGAAATTGAAATAATATTTCTGCTTAAATCCGGAACATAATAACAATTGTTCAAAACAAGAATTAATCTGGAAGGTAAAGTGACTTCATAAGTCCCTACGGCTAATGCAGCATTGCTCCATTCCCCACGCGTAGATCTACTTCACCTTCTTTAAGCAGTCTCCTATTCTTTAGTCCCTGCACATTTAGACAAATGTGAGAACCACATCCGGTATCCAATACCCAAGAATCAGTGGTAGAAAGGAGAATATCTATCATATAGATACCTGAAGTCGACGCAGCCTTGCTGCTCTTCTTCTTCTTTTGCTCTTCCAAGAAAGCCTTGCAATTACGTTTCCAATGACCAATTTCTTGACAATGGAAACAGATTGCATCCTTTTGTGAATCAGGTTTTGCCTCAGAAGCCTTGGCAACCTTTGCCTTGCTTATCTTGGGTTTGACTACTTTTGCCTTACCCTTTCCTTTGGCATTAGCCTTCTTCCCATCATGAACCAAAAGCACGGGAGAACCTTTCTCCACAATTTTCATCTCTGCAGTTTTAAGCATCCTATGCAACTCAGAGAGATTCTTATCCATTCCATGCATGTTATAATTCATCACAAACTGATTATAACTTTTAGGCAATGAATTAAGAATGAGATCCGTGGCTAACTCCAATGGGATTGGATAGCCAAGTTTCTCAAGGTGCTCTACATAACCTTTCATTTTAAGAAAGTGAGGACTCACTTGTTGTCCTTCATTCATCTTACAAGTAGTGAATGCAACAATGGTCTTGTACCTCTCTTGCCTAGCTTGTTCTTGAAACATGGTTCTCAACTCCACGCCTATCTCATAGGCTTCCAAATGTTCCAAACTTTGTTGGAGTTTTGAACACATAGCAGTAAGCATGAGACAACTTACATCTCTAGAATCATTACGATGTTTCTTGTAATTGTCTCTTTCTGCCCTAGGGGCAGTAGGCGGTGGTTCAGCAGGGAGAGGCCCATCGAGAATGTACAACTTATCTTCTTGCCTAAGAACGATTCTTATGCTACGGATCCAATCCATAAAGTTAGTACCATTCTCTTCGAGCTTATCATTCTCAAGGATCGATCGCAACGACATTGATTGAGTGTTATTAGTCATTATCTACAAATATGCAAAATTTCCAAAATTTAATAAGTACCAATTTTTCATTAAAGAAATAAACAATGTATTTTGCCAAAAATACTCCCACTAAATTACATAACCTTCTTATACATCCAATGTATAATATAATTTAAATGGGTTAAGATCCAACTTTAATTTAATTTCAAGTCCGCTAAGGCGGATTACACAAAATCAAACTAATTAGGTAGACAACTCTTGTCAATCATATCTCATATGACTCTTAGTTTCTTTTATGAGATTCTTTAAGAAATCCAATTTCAAAAAGCATGTTAAACCTCATCTTTGCCTAGGCCCAAAACTGTTTTGACGCCCAATTAAGTCTAACCATTTTAAACGCATAGTTAATGTGTCCCGCTAGGGCGTGCCCACATTATCTATCTTGCTCATACATAAATAAATTTAATGCACCTCGCTAGGGCGAATCTATATTAAAATCACTCATGTACTAACAAGTGTTTTAATTATGGTATGGCAATAAAAGACTTAAAACTTTCTTTGAAGGTTCATCACATATAGCATATAACACATTTATGAGCACATAATATAAACATGTTACACATCAAGTTTAGCCACTAAATTAATCTCCATTAATTTAAGCATAATATTTATGTGTCATTAGTTTCTCTATAATTATGAGGATGAGACTATTTGAACTTTGGTTATCATCTCCAAATCAAGACAACAAGAAGTGCGACCGAAACTAAGCCATATGTCATCCACAATTCCGCACTAATTCAAGAAACCAAGAAAGTAGTCCATGTGGCTGAAACTAAGCAATAGATGGTCTCGATGAACGTGGGCCAATTGCATTCACAATTCCACATGGATCTCCAATCTTTGAATCAAGAACTTTGTTTCTTAATTTTAGCAATTATGAACTCTTCATAATTCTAACTTCGTTTTATCTTTGAAACTTCGATTGTGATCAAGTTTGGGAAACACAATCTCGATGAACGTAGATTAGCCATCCAAACCTTGAACCAATCTTAGACTCACAAGACTAAAACAAATAGGAAATTTAAACCCAAGATCCTCACCCAAGACCCAAGCCCTACCACACGCCAAACCCTAGGTCCGGCCGGGTCAAGGTATGGGTCCGGTCGGACTCTTCCGAAAATCAAAATTTTAAAGTTCCAAAATTTGTCTCAAAATTGTTTTTCCCGATTCAATAAGGATTTGGTGTTCTTGGTGATCCAATCACCATGATCAACAAAACCTTGAATAAACAATTTATTCTTGAATCCCTAGAATATCAAAACTTTGATCCAATCAAAAATTGATAATCCAAACAATTTTAAATCCACCGTAATTTTTATTGCGATTGAATAGTGCGATTAAAGTTTCTAAAACAATAAACCACATAAAATCATATAACACATAAACATCACGTAATCCAATATTCATATCATGCTAGGTACATAAACAATTTATATACACACAACATGATCTTAGTATTGAAATAATCAACATGAACGGGGCTCTGATACCACGGTTGGGTTTCGTAGTAACATGCGCAGCGGAATAAAGCATTTAAATTTTGATGAAACCCAAAGCCCATAGATCCGTTCATATGATTAAATCAAATACAACAAGATGAATAAAAGAAAAACTAACCCTTGATGGCTATTAAATCTTCCTTGGTCTTTGGTGGAGAAACTTGAAGCTTGATCAAGGAGAAAGTAAGAACACGAACTTTGAAGATGATGAGCTTCACCCTCTAGCGGTATCCACACCTTGAACGAATATCAAAGGAACTTCTTTGATCTTGGTTGCTAGACCAAAATTGTGAAACACGTTTTCACAATTATATTGACTATATGGAACTATGAATTTCTTGATCTAATCAAGAATATTATTGTCTCAATGAACTAGGAATTTCTTTGATCAATGGCTGGTGAAAAGATGCTTTTATAGGACCTAGTCATTAACTCTTAATGACCTAGGATTCCTAAATCTCATCACCTTAATTAAGGCAAGTCCTTATTCTGCCAGGAATTCTGGCACGGTCGTGCCCCTTTATTTGGCACGGTCGTTCCAAATGGGTCGAACCTGCCAGACCTTCCCCGAATATTGGCACGGTCGTGCCCCTATGTTTGGCACGGTCGTGCCAAACGGACCGAGCCTTTTGCCTTGGTTTGGATTTATGGCACGGTCGTGCCGTTTAAAGACGCACGGTCGTGCCAAAGCCAAAACCCGACATATTTCCATAATTCCCATTTAGTCCTTTATGATTCGTTCTATTTGTGTGTGACCCTCTAGGATTACACTAAGTTGGCAATGGGCACAAACATGAACTCATAAGATATGATTAGGTTCTAGCAAACCGTCATACCTACCCAAATAGTGTAACTAGATACAAGTTCGAATTCCTTTAGAATATGTCACAACCCTTTTGTCCACGATGTCATTGAACACAAGTCATGGTCAAACAGTCAACTTGTCTTGTTCAATACTTTCTCGATTCCGAATATATTGATAATTCAAATGCTATTGATCCAATCAATCCATTTGAGTCCGGCCGAACATTTCATCAACATCATTCCTTCGAGGGGCCCAAGCTTGACATCTCTCCGTGGAGGGACAAATCCATTTAGCTTATTATTCTTCTGAGCGTGAATCCGATTATGCCAATCATACCCTTTATAACTACCCGGTTAAAGGTAGCGTTTGAATATGTCAAACATAATGTTCATCAAGTGGAAGACTATAACAACTTCATGTCTAAGGATTCAAATGACATAACTAATACGAGACATATGTTCGACATAGACCATGACATAAATCTCATACAGCGGGTCATGTCCAGTATCTTGTTCCAAACAAGTACCCATAAATCTAACATGATCATCCTATGATCATTTAGCCTTTATACTAGTGCTTAACAAGTACTAGGGATGGAGATTATTATAAGTAAACATGAACAACAATAATAATCAAAACATCTCTTTTATTGATATGAAATAAATGATAACAATTACAACATTTATTAAACGTGCCTAGGGCACCACTACCAACAATCTCCCACTTTCCCTAGGCCCAATCTCCCATGTATCTAATACCCATGGACCTAACATGACCATCATGTTTAGCTTGTGGAAGTCCCTTTGTTAGCGGGTCCGCAACATTGTCATCAGTAGGTACTCTGCATATATTTACGTCTCCCCTATCAACGATCTCTCGAATGATATGAAAACGCCTAAGTATGTGTTTGGATTTCTGATGTGCTCTTGGTTCCTTTGCTTGAGCAATAGCACCATTATTATCGCAATAAAGGTCTATTGGATTAGCAATACTAGGAACCACTTCAAGTTCAGTTATGAACTTCTTAATCCAAACAGCTTCCTTTTCAGCATCCGATGCAGCAATATACTCAGCTTCTGTTGTAGAATCAGCGATTGTACTTTGCTTGGAACTCTTCCAGCTTACAGCTCCACCATTTAACATAAACACAAAACCCGATTGCGATCGACTATCATCTCTGTCGGTTTGGAAGCTTACATCCGTGTAAGCACTTACAACGAGATCATCTTCCATTCCTCCATAGACCAAAAACGACTCTTTAGTCCTTCTTAAGTACTTAAGAATCGCTTTTACAGCCACCCAGTGATTTTCACCAGGGTCGGATTGGTATCTGCTTGTCATGCTTAAAGCATAAGATACATCCGGCCTAGTACATATCATGGCATACATGATGGACCCAATTGCTGAAGCATATGGAACATCTTTCATTTTCTCACGCTCATCATCTGTCTTAGGACATTGAGTCTTGCTTAGAGAAACTCCATGTAACACTGGCAAGGTTCCTCTCTTAGAGTTTTCCATACGGAATCTTCTAATGACCTTGTCAATGTATGTACTTTGGCTTAAACCAAGTAGCCTTCTTGATCTATCTCTATAGATCTTGATGCCAAGCATATATGCGGCTTCACCCATATCTTTCATTGCGAAGCACTTTCCTAATCAAGTCTTTACAGACTGAAGTGTAGGAATGTCGTTTCCAATGAGCAATATGTCATCCACATATAAGATAAGGAATAGCACTATGCTCCCACTAATCTTCTTGTATACACAAGGTTCATCTTCGCTCTTGATGAAACCAAACTCTTTGACCGATTCATCAAAACGGAGATTCCAACTCCTAGAAGCTTGCTTCAATCCATAGATGGATCTCTGCAATTTGCATAACTTAGAATTTTGCTCAAAACCTTCTGGTTGTGTCATATACACATCCTCTTCTAATTTTCCATTTAGGAAAGCGGTTTTGACATCCATTTGCCATATTTCATAGTCATGATATGCGGCAATGGCAAGCAGAATTCTTATAGACTTGATCATTGCTACGGGTGAAAAGGTCTCATCATAGTCAATACCATGAACTTGCCTATAACCCTTCGCTACAAGCCTAGCTTTGTAAGTATGCACCTTCCCATCCATGTCAGTCTTCTTCTTGAAGACCCATTTGCATCCTATGGTTTTTACACCTTCGGGCGCATCAATCAAATTCCAAACTTGATTATCTTGCATGGATTGTAATTCGGATTCCATGGCTCCAAGCCACTTGTCCGAATCAGGAGAAGACATCGCCTCTTGTTAGGTTCTAGGTTCATCATTCTCAATGATTTCCACCTCATTACTATCCGTTACGAGAAATCCATATCTCTCGGGTTCGGATCGTACCCTACTAGATCTGCGAGTTACTTGTGTATCTTGAACAGGTTCCACAACTCCTTGTGATTCTTGTTCCCGTTCCACTATTGGTTCAATGTTATTTTCTGGGTCTCGATTTTCTTCAAGATTTATTTTACTCCCACTGATTTCTTTGGAGAGAAACTGTTCCTCTAGAAAGACACCAGTTCGGGCAACAAACACTTTGTTGTCCTCTCGGTTGTAAAAGTAATATCCTTTAGTTTCCTTAGGATATCCCACGAAAATACATTTATCAGATTTGTGTGCTAGTTTGTCAGAGATAAGTCTCTTGACATAAACTTCACAACCCCAAATCCTCATGAAAGACAAACTAGGTTTCTTTCCACTCCACATCTCATATGGAGTCTTTGAAACCGATTTAGTTGGAACTTGATTTAGTGTGAAAGCAGCGGTTTCTAGAGCATAACCCCAAAAGGATATTGGAAGATCAACTTGACTCATCATTGATCGAACCATGTCTAACAAAGTCCGATTTCTCCTCTCAGACACACCATTCCATTGTGGTGTTCCGGGCGGAGTCAATTGTGAAACTATTCCACAATTCTTTAGATGATCATCAAATTCTTGGCTCAAGTATTCACCACCTCGATCTGATCGAAGTGCCTTTTTACTTTTGCCAAGTTGTTTTTCTACTTCATTTTGAAATATTCTAAATATCTCGAATGCTTCACTTTTATGTTTCATTAGGTAAACATACCCAAATCTACTATAATCATCAGTGAAGGTTATGAAGTATTGAAATCCTCCCCTAGCATTGCTACTTAATGGTCCGCATACATCGAAATGTATCAACCCCAATAAGTCACTTGCCCTTTCACCTAGCTTGGTAAAAGGTGTCTTAGTCATTTTTCCAAGAAGACACGACTCACAAGTATCATATGACCCAAGGTCACATGAACCCAAGAGACCGTCCCCATGGAGTTTTGAGATACGCTTCTCATTAATATGACCAAGACGGTAATGCCACAAATAAGTATGATTTACATCATTAGGCTTAGATTTCTTATTTACATGATAGACATTATTTTCATTCTTGACATCCAAGATATAAAGGCCATTAAATGAATTAGCAATACCATAAAGCACATCATTTAAATAAATAGAAAATTTCTTATTCTCAATAAGAAACTTAAAACCTTCATTATCCAAACAAGAAATTGAAATAATATTTCTGCTTAAATCCGGAACATAATAACAATTGTTCAAAACAAGAATTAATCTGGAAGGTAAAGTGACTTCATAAGTCCCTACGGCTAATGCAGCATTGCTCCATTCCCCACGCGTAGATCTACTTCACCTTCTTTAAGCAGTCTCCTATTCTTTAGTCCCTGCACATTTAGACAAATGTGAGAACCACATCCGGTATCCAATACCCAAGAATCAGTGGTAGAAAGGAGAATATCTATCATATAGATACCTGAAGTCGACGCAGCCTTGCTGCTCTTCTTCTTCTTTTGCTCTTCCAAGAAAGCCTTGCAATTACGTTTCCAATGACCAATTTCTTGACAATGGAAACAGATTGCATCCTTTTGTGAATCAGGTTTTGCCTCAGAAGCCTTGGCAACCTTTGCCTTGCTTATCTTGGGTTTGACTACTTTTGCCTTACCCTTTCCTTTGGCATTAGCCTTCTTCCCATCATGAACCAAAAGCGCGGGAGAACCTTTCTCCACAATTTTCATCTCTGCAGTTTTAAGCATCCTATGCAACTCAGAGAGATTCTTATCCATTCCATGCATGTTATAATTCATCACAAACTGATTATAACTTTTAGGCAATGAATTAAGAATGAGATCCGTGGCTAACTCCAATGGGATTGGATAGCCAAGTTTCTCAAGGTGCTCTACATAACCTTTCATTTTAAGAAAGTGAGGACTCACTTGTTGTCCTTCATTCATCTTACAAGTAGTGAATGCAACAATGGTCTTGTACCTCTCTTGCCTAGCTTGTTCTTGAAACATGGTTCTCAACTCCACGCCTATCTCATAGGCTTCCAAATGTTCCAAACTTTGTTGGAGTTTTGAACACATAGCAGTAAGCATGAGACAACTTACATCTCTAGAATCATTACGATGTTTCTTGTAATTGTCTCTTTCTGCCCTAGGGGCAGTAGGCGGTGGTTCAGCAGGGAGAGGCCCATCGAGAATGTACAACTTATCTTCTTGCCTAAGAACGATTCTTATGCTACGGATCCAATCCATAAAGTGAGTACCATTCTCTTCGAGCTTATCATTCTCAAGGATCGATCGCAACGACATTGATTGAGTGTTATTAGTCATTATCTACAAATATGCAAAATTTCCAAAATTTAATAAGTACCAATTTTTCATTAAAGAAATAAACAATGTATTTTGCCAAAAATACTCCCACTAAATTACATAACCTTCTTATACATCCAATGTATAATATAATTTAAATGGGTTAAGATCCAACTTTAATTTAATTTCAAGTCCGCTAAGGCGGATTACACAAAATCAAACTAATTAGGTAGACAACTCTTGTCAATCATATCTCATATGACTCTTAGTTTCTTTTATGAGATTCTTTAAGAAATCCAATTTCAAAAAGCATGTTAAACCTCATCTTTGCCTAGGCCCAAAACTGTTTTGACGCCCAATTAAGTCTAACCATTTTAAACGCATAGTTAATGTGTCCCGCTAGGGCGTGCCCACATTATCTATCTTGCTCATACATAAATAAATTTAATGCACCTCGCTAGGGCGAATCTATATTAAAATCACTCATGTACTAACAAGTGTTTTAATCATGGTATGGCAATAAAAGACTTAAAACTTTCTTTGAAGGTTCATCACATATAGCATATAACACATTTATGAGCACATAATATAAACATGTTACACATCAAGTTTAGCCACTAAATTAATCTCCATTAATTTAAGCATAATATTTATGTGTCATTAGTTTCTCTATAATTATGAGGATGAGACTATTTGAACTTTGGTTATCATCTCCAAATCAAGACAACAAGAAGTGCGACCGAAACTAAGCCATATGTCATCCACAATTCCGCACTAATTCAAGAAACCAAGAAAGTAGTCCATGTGGCCGAAACTAAGCAATAGATGGTCTCGATGAACGTGGGCCAATTGCATTCACAATTCCACATGGATTTCCAATCTTTGAATCAAGAACTTTGTTTCTTAATTTTAGCAATTATGAACTCTTCATAATTCTAACTTCGTTTTATCTTTGAAACTTCGATTGTGATCAAGTTTGGGAAACACAATCTCGATGAACGTAGATTAGCCATCCAAACCTTGAACCAATCTTAGACTCACAAGACTAAAACAAATAGGAAATTTAAACCCAAGATCCTCACCCAAGACCCAAGCCCTACCCCACGCCAAACCCTAGGTCCGGCCGGGTCAAGGTATGGGTCCGGTCGGACTCTTCCGAAAATCAAAATTTTAAAGTTCCAAAATTTGTCTCAAAATTGTTTTTCCCGATTCAATAAGGATTTGGTGTTCTTGGTGATCCAATCACCATGATCAACAAAACCTTGAATAAACAATTTATTCTTGAATCCCTAGAATATCAAAACTTTGATCCAATCAAAAATTGATAATCCAAACAATTTTAAATCCACCGTAATTTTTATTGCGATTGAATAGTGCGATTAAAGTTTCTAAAACAATAAACCACATAAAATCATATAACACATAAACATCACGTAATCCAATATTCATATCATGCTAGGTACATAAACAATTTATATACACACAACATGATCTTAGTATTGAAATAATCAACATGAACGGGGCTCTGATACCACGGTTGGGTTTCGTAGTAACATGCGCAGCGGAATAAAGCATTTAAATTTTGATGAAACCCAAAGCCCATAGATCCGTTCATATGATTAAATCAAATACAACAAGATGAATAAAAGAAAAACTAACCCTTGATGGCTATTAAATCTTCCTTGGTCTTTGGTGGAGAAACTTGAAGCTTGATCAAGGAGAAAGTAAGAACACGAACTTTGAAGATGATGAGCTTCACCCTCTAGCGGTATCCACACCTTGAACGAATATCAAAGGAACTTCTTTGATCTTGGTTGCTAGACCAAAATTGTGAAACACGTTTTCACAATTATATTGACTATATGGAACTATGAATTTCTTGATCTAATCAAGAATATTATTGTCTCAATGAACTAGGAATTTCTTTGATCAATGGCTGGTGAAAAGATGCTTTTATAGGACCTAGTCATTAACTCTTAATGACCTAGGATTCCTAAATCTCGTCACCTTAATTAAGGCAAGTCCTTATTCTGCCAGGAATTCTGGCACGGTCGTGCCCCTTTATTTGGCACGGTCGTTCCAAATGGGTCGAACCTGCCAGACCTTCCCCGAATATTGGCACGGTCGTGCCCCTATGTTTGGCACGGTCGTGCCAAATGGACCGAGCCTTTTGCCTTGGTTTGGATTTATGGCACGGTCGTGCCGTTTAAAGACGCACGGTCGTGCCAAAGCCAAAACCCGACATATTTCCATAATTCCCATTTAGTCCTTTATGATTCGTTCTATTTGTGTGTCACCCTCTAGGATTACACTAAGTTGGCAATGGGCTCAAACATGAACTCATAAGATATGATTAGGTTCTAGCAAACCGTCATACCTACCCAAATAGTGTAACTAGATACAAGTTCGCATTCCTTTAGAATATGTCACAACCCTTTTGTCCACGATGTCATTGAACACAAGTCATGGTCAAACAGTCAACTTGTCTTGTTCAATACTTTCTCGATTCCGAATATATTGATAATTCAAATGCTATTGATCCAATCAATCCATTTGAGTCCGGCCGAACATTTCATCAACATCATTCCTTCGAGGGGCCCAAGCTTGACATCTCTCCGTGGAGGGACAAATCCATTTAGCTTATTATTCTTCCGAGCGTGAATCCGATTATGCCAATCATACCCTTTATAACTACCCGGCTAAAGGTAGCGTTTGAATATGTCAAACATAATGTTCATCAAGTGGAAGACTATAACAACTTCATGTCTAAGGATTCAAATGACATAACTAATACGAGACATATGTTCGACATAGACCATGACATAAATCTCATACAGCGGGTCATGTCCAGTATCTTGTTCCAAACAAGTACCCATAAATCTAACATGATCATCCTATGATCATTTAGCCTTTATACTAGTGCTTAACAAGTACTAGGGATGGAGATTATTATAAGTAAACATGAACAACAATAATAATCAAAACATCTCTTTTATTGATATGAAATAAATGATAACAATTACAACATTTATTAAACGTGCCTAGGGCACCACTACCAACAATCTCCCACTTTCCCTAGGCCCAATCTCCCATGTATCTAATACCCATGGACCTAACATGACCATCATGTTTAGCTTGTGGAAGTCCCTTTGTTAGCGGGTCCGCAACATTGTCATCAGTAGGTACTCTGCATATATTTACGTCTCCCCTATCAACGATCTCTCGAATGATATGAAAACGCCTAAGTATGTGTTTGGATTTCTGATGTGCTCTTGGTTCCTTTGCTTGAGCAATAGCACCATTATTATCGCAATAAAGGTCTATTGGATTAGCAATACTAGGAACCACTTCAAGTTCAGTTATGAACTTCTTAATCCAAACACCTTCCTTTTCAGCATCCGATGCAGCAATATACTCAGCTTCTGTTGTAGAATCAGCGGTTGTACTTTGCTTAGAACTCTTCCAGCTTACAGCTCCACCATTTAACATAAACACAAAACCCGATTGCGATCGACTATCATCTCTATCGGTTTGGAAGCTTACATCCGTGTAAGCACTTACAACGAGATCATCTTCCATTCCTCCATAGACCAAAAACGACTCTTTAGTCCTTCTTAAGTACTTAAGAATCGCTTTTACAGCCACCCAGTGATTTTCACTAGGGTCGGATTGGTATCTGCTTGTCATGCTTAAAGCATAAGATACATCCGGCCTAGTACATATCATGGCATACATGATGGACCCAATTGCTGAAGCATATGGAACATCTTTCATTTTCTCACGCTCATCATCTGTCTTAGGACATTGAGTCTTGCTTAGAGAAACTCCATGTAACACTGGCAAGGTTCCTCTCTTAGAGTTTTCCATACGGAATCTTCTAATGACCTTGTCAATGTATGTACTTTGGCTTAAACCAAGTAGCCTTCTTGATCTATCTCTATAGATCTTGATGCCAAGCATATATGCGGCTTCACCCATATCTTTCATTGCGAAGCACTTTCCTAATCAAGTCTTTACAGACTGAAGTGTAGGAATGTCGTTTCCAATGAGCAATATGTCATCCACATATAAGATAAGGAATAGCACTATGCTCCCACTAATCTTCTTGTATACACAAGGTTCATCTTCGCTCTTGATGAAACCAAACTCTTTGACCGATTCATCAAAACGGAGATTCCAACTCCTAGAAGCTTGCTTCAATCCATAGATGGATCTCTGCAATTTGCATAACTTAGAATTTTGCTCAAAACCTTCTGGTTGTGTCATATACACATCCTCTTCTAATTTTCCATTTAGGAAAGCGGTTTTGACATCCATTTGCCATATTTCATAGTCATGATATGCGGCAATGGCAAGCAGAATTCTTATAGACTTGATCATTGCTACGGGTGAAAAGGTCTCATCATAGTCAATACCATGAACTTGCCTATAACCCTTCGCTACAAGCCTAGCTTTGTAAGTATGCACCTTCCCATCCATGTCAGTCTTCTTCTTGAAGACCCATTTGCATCCTATGGTTTTTACACCTTCGGGCGCATCAATCAAATTCCAAACATGATTATCTTGCATGGATTGTAATTCGGATTCCATGGCTCCAAGCCACTTGTCCGAATCAGGAGAAGACATCGCCTCTTGTTAGGTTCTAGGTTCATCATTCTCAATGATTTCCACCTCATTACTATCCGTTACGAGAAATCCATATCTCTCGGGTTCGGATCGTACCCTACTAGATCTGCGAGTTACTTGTGTATCTTGAACAGGTTCCACAACTCCTTGTGGTTCTTGTTCCCGTTCCACTATTGGTTCAATGTTATTTTCTGGGTCTCGATTTTCTTCAAGATTTATTTTACTCCCACTGATTTCTTTGGAGAGAAACTGTTCCTCTAGAAAGACACCAGTTCGGGCAACAAACACTTTGTTGTCCTCTCGGTTGTAAAAGTAATATCCTTTAGTTTCCTTAGGATATCCCACGAAAATACATTTATCAGATTTGTGTGCTAGTTTGTCAGAGATAAGTCTCTTGACATAAACTTCACAACCCCAAATCCTCATGAAAGACAAACTAGGTTTCTTTCCACTCCACATCTCATATGGAGTCTTTGAAACCGATTTAGTTGGAACTTGATTTAGTGTGAAAGCAGCGGTTTCTAGAGCATAACCCCAAAAGGATATTGGAAGATCAACTTGACTCATCATTGATCGAACCATGTCTAACAAAGTCCGATTTCTCCTCTCAGACACACCATTCCATTGTGGTGTTCCGGGCGGAGTCAATTGTGAAACTATTCCACAATTCTTTAGATGATCATCAAATTCTTGGCTCAAGTATTCACCACCTCGATCTGATCGAAGTGCCTTTTTGCTTTTGCCAAGTTGTTTTTCTACTTCATTTTGAAATATTCTAAATATCTCAAATGCTTCACTTTTATGTTTCATTAGGTAAACATACCCAAATCTACTATAATCATCAGTGAAGGTTATGAAGTATTGAAATCCTCCCCTAGCATTGCTACTTAATGGTCCGCATACATCGAAATGTATCAACCCCAGAAGCCCTAAAATTTCTGCGAAAATTTACACAAAAGGCTCTAGCTTTCTCTCTCTAAGGCGATTCTCTCCTCCCCGTCGCTAGGGTTCTCCCTAGGGGCAGTGGCCGTTGGCCATGGCTACTCCGATCGCGTTATTTCCCTCCGTTAATTCCAGTTCTCGAAACCCTTATTTCTCCCCAGTTGTTAATGACCCTATTGTTGCCGCACATGCAAACCCTAATGCGGCCCCTATACTTTCATCGTCAAACCCTAATCATGTGCTGCAAACGAGTTCATCTCCTTCTATGATTGCGAAGCCGGCGATTCCTATTCCTAATCAGATTCCTAAAGCGCCGGTTTCCAAATCTTTTGCTGAATTATTCTCCCAACCAGCTAATCCTTCTTCGAATGGTATTTCGACCCCATTTAATCAAAGCGTTGATGCTCCCATGATTCCTACTGGATCTCATAAAGGTATTCCCTCGGTAAAGCTCTCCAAAGAAATTATCGAAGCTTTTGCACAGCCGTTCAAGTATTCGCTGGTGGGAAAGTTCATGCATGGTCGTCCCTCTATGGAAGACTCTCGAATCTCTTTCGCCAAATTCCAACTAAAAGGTAATTATAAGCTTGGTAATTTGGATAATAGGCATATGCTTATTCAACTTTCTACGGAGGAAGATTACCAACGTTTATTCTTGAAAGATGTTTGGTATGTCCATCGATTTCCTATGCGTACTTTGGCTTGGTCTCCCTCTTGGAGACCGGAACAAGAATCTCCTATTGTTCCTGTTTGGGTAGGATTTCCTGGGCTCCCAATCCATTTAATGAATAAACAATTTCTCTTTACGGCGGCCTCAATGATTGGTACACCTCTTTCCCTAGATAAAGCTACGGCTGAATTTTCTAGACCAAGTATTGCTAAAGTCTTAATACAAGTGGATGTTCTGAGAAAGTTTCCACATGAGATATTCATTGATTGTGGGGATGTCTGCCCAAGTTTTTTTCAAAAATTGGAATATGATCACATTCCAAAGTATTGCAAGCACTGTTTGGTTCTTGGACATGAAATTTCTGGTTGTAGGAGAGCCAATCCTAGCCTTAAGAATGAGGCTCCGAAGGAGAAGCTATCCAAAGTTTTTGTAGCTAAGAATAAGGAACCTTTGGTTCAAAATGATAAAGAAGGTGGCTCAAAGGAACGGTTGGTGCAGAATGGGTCTAAAACGGATGGTGATGCTAGTAATGGGCAGAATCAGAATATAGGTCAGACGAGTGGACTTGAAAAAAATTTGGATGGCACTACTAACGAGGTTAATGGTGGCACCAAGACTTCAATTCCGGTAATGGCTAAAAGAGGGGTTCCACTTCCTGAAGCTGTTCAAAAGGCTTTGAAGAATGCATGTAATGAATCTATTCATAAAACTGGGAATTCTAATTCTGGTATAGCTATTGAGAATGTATTGAGTAACATTGCTGCTCATAGAGAACAATCTCAAGTTCCTAGTTCTCCTCAAGTATTTGAAGTTGTGACTGTTGATACTCAGGATGGCTACAGTGATAATATTGCTGGTTTAAATCTTTCCCCAAGAGCTCCTCCCTCATTTGTCACAGAACAGGCTGGTTCAACTCCTTTTAATGGTCCTGTTCTTGGAAAAACCGATGCTGATGGCTTCACTATTGTGCAGCCAAGAAAAAGAGAAGCCAATCTGCTTCTCCACCTTCTTAAGATGGTAACCTTTTTGTTCTCTCTATTATATTTCCAATGGTAGCGTTGATTAATTGGAATGTGAGAGGGATTGGCAATAAAGCTTCTCTCCGTAGACTTAAAAGGTTAATTAGGTTATATGGTGCTTCTTTTGTGGCTATTTCTGAGCCTATGTTGAATTCTGCTCATCTTCTTAAAACTCAAAGAAATCTTGGGTGTGTTGGGGGGTTTGCTAATTGCACTAGTAAAATTTGGGTTTTCTGGAAGCATGGGTATGATTGTCGAGTTCATCACGATTCTGGACAAGATTTAACAATGCAAATCAGTCATCCTTTATGGAGCTTTCCTGTTTTTCTAACTGTGGTTTATGCGAGCTGTGATCGTTATGAAAGGAGGAATTTATGGGATAATCTTATGAGTATGAATGTCGGAGATAATCCTTGGCTTATTGTGGGGGATTTTAATTGTGTTCTTGATCAATCTGAAAAGATAGGTGGCAAGCCTATTAAGGAGAAAGTTGTGGCTGAATTTTCTGATATGGTGCAATTTATTGGTCTTATTGATGCTGGCTATCGGGGTAGTGGTTTTACTTGGGTGAATAAACCCCGGGGATGCCCTACTATTTATCAAAGGCTGGATAGGGCTTTCTACAATACTCAATGGCTGGATAAATTCTATGCTACTAGTGTGACTCACCTTAATAGAACATGTTCGGATCACTCCCCTCTTGTTATTCAACTTCAAACTGAAGCTGAGTCCATTAAAGGCCCTTTTCGTTTCCTGAATGTGTGGATAAATCATCCTACCTTTCAGAATCTTGTGGCTCACTCCTGGAGTGAGTATATGGATGGGCGGCCCATGGTTTGTTTTGCAAAAAAGCTTTCTCGTTTAAAAAAGGCTATTTCGTTGTGGAATAAAGAAAGCTTTGGGAGAATTGATCAACAAATCAAACATGCTGAGGATGAAGTTACTAGATGTGAGATTTTGGTTCAAAATGACCCCTTGGAAGAAAATATTATTGGCTTGAGCATGGCTAAGGCTACCCTGCTAGAGAAACTGAAAATGGAAGAAGACTATTGGTGTCAAAAGGCCAATATATCTTGGATTAAAGAAGGTGATAAGAATACTAAGTTTTTTCATTCATACGTCCGGAAGAAGCGTCAAAAGCTATTTATCCATCGCATCAGAAATTCCAATGGTGACTGGATTCACTCTAAGGATGATATTCAGCAGGAGGCTGTCTCGTTTTATTCCAATCAACTTCAGAAGCCGCATGATAATCCTAGTAATGATATTTTGAGTGTTATTCCGACTTTAATTACTGAAGATGATAATCTGTTGCTTACAGCTCCTCCTACCATGGCTGAGATTAAACAGGTTATTTGGTCTATGAATGGACAGAGTGCTGTAGGGCCGGATGGATACACGGGGGCTTTCTATAAATCTTGCTGGGATATTATTAAAGAAGATTTCTATCGTGCTATTAATGAATTTTTCTCGGGACATGCTATGCCTAGGAGTTGGACTAGCACCCTTATAGTTACAATTCCTAAGGTAATTTCCCCTACATCTTTTTCGGAGTTACTCCCTATTAGCCTTTGTAATTTTTCAAACAAAGTGATTACAAAACTGCTAACTGGGAGGCTTGCTCCCATTCTCCCAAGGATTATCTCCCCTCAGCAAAGTGGTTTTGTCCAAGGTAGGTTGATCCATGAGAATGTTCTCCTTGCTCAAGAGTTAATGCAATCCCTTAGGAAAAAGGTTTGGGGCACTAATGTTACTATGAAGCTTGATATGGCCAAGGCCTATGATCGGATTTCTTGGTTTGCTTTGATTAAGGTTATGAGGAAGTTTGGTTTTAATGAAGTGTGGAATGACCTTATTTTCCGTTGTATCTCTTCTTGCTGGTTTTCGGTGCTTGTGAATGGTGAAAGTTGTGGATTCTTCCAATCTTCTCGAGGGCTTCGTCAAGGTGACCCTATTTCTCCCACTCTTTTTATTATTGCTGCTGAGGTTTTGAGCCGAGGTCTGAACCTTCTTCATTCTGATTTCCCTCAGTATAGATATCGGGCCCATATTCATACTCCTATGATTTCTCATTTGGCGTATGCAGATGATATTATTATTTTTTGCAATGGTTCCAAAGATTCTCTTGATGCTCACATGAGATGCCTTAATTGGTATCAGAATTTCTCTGGCCAACTAGTTAGTTCCGCGAAGTCTTGTTTCATTACTGGGGTTCATAAAGATGATAAAGATGCTATTATTTCTGAGGCTACAGGCTTTCAAAAGAAGGAGCTGCCAATCATTTATTTGGGTTGCCCCTTATATGTTGGCCGTAAAAAGATTTCCCTCTTTGATTCGGTCCTGAGAAAAATGGAAGATCGGTTGGCTACTTGGCATGGTAAGCTACTTTCTTTTGGGGCCAAGTTGACTCTTATTAGAACATGTTTACAAGCTATCCCCCTCTATTACATCGCTTTATTAGATCCGCCTAAAGGTGTTATTAATTCTATGTATCGTCTTATTGCTAACTTCTTTTGGTGTGATGAAGAGGGGCATCATAAGTGTCATTGGGTCAGGAGGAATACTCTTTTTCTTCCAACTTCGGAAGGGGGGCTTGGTATTAGAAAGTTTGAAGATATAGCTTTTGCCTTAGCAATGAAGCTATGGTGGAAGTTTCGAAGTGGATCCTCTCTTTGGACATAATTTTTGGCAGCAAAATATTGCTTCGGGACTCATCCTATGGACGCTTCTAAACCATCTTATGCGTCACACATTTGGTGCAGAATGATCAAAGCTAAACCCATCGTTGAAGGTAAGATTGGGTGGAGAATTGGGCGAGGGGATATCTCTATTCATGATCGTTGGTTGACTGACTCTATCTTGTTGCATGGTAATCATATTGAAGTCTCTTCTTTATTTCTTAATGGGCAGCCGAGAGTGGAGTATATTCAGAATGAGTATGGATGCCATCTTTTAGATTATATCCGAGATAATAATATTGAGATTATGGACAGACCTGATGCGTTATTTTGGATGCCTAATGCCTCGGGCAGTTTTTCCATATCTTCGGCCTGGAATGTATGTCGATCCAAAGGTCTCTCTCGGCCTATTTTTGAACACTGTTGGCATAAAAATATTCCTCTCAAAATCTCAATCTTCATGTGGCGTACTCTTCATAGAGGGATCCCTACAGATTGTGCCATCCAAAAGAGAGGTATTTCCCTTGTTTCTGCGTGTAATTGCTGTTCTACTCCATCTATTGAAGATCTAGAGCATCTTTTTGTGTATGGTGATGTCGCTAGGAAAGTCTGGGTCTATTTTTCTCACATTATAGGCCTGAAGTATTTTACCTACAATCTTCATTCTATTCTGGCCAGTTGGTGGTTTTGCAATACTAAAAAGGTATCCCACGGTATTTCTTGGCTTCGTCGTGTTATACCTTGTTTTATTCTATGGGAAATCTGGAAAGGGAGAAATAAATCGAGATTTGAGGGGTTGAAGATGTCTTTTTCTCGGATTACTTCTTTAGTTGTTGCTTCTGTTAAAGATGTGATCAAAGCTTTTGACATTCAGTTTTCGGGTTCTTGGGTAGATAATCTGGTTTTCGCTTTCTTTGGCATTTCGGGTACTCCTACTATCAGAAAGAAAATTAGGATGGTCTCTTGGAATCCTCCTATATTGGAGCACTTTAAGCTAAATACAGATGGAGCTTCGAAAGGTAATCCAGGTATTATTACTGGAGGCGGTATTATTCGGGACTCAAATGGCAATATGGTCTTTGCTTTCTCCCACTTCTATGGCCATGGCACTAATATGGTGGCAGAGGCTAAGGCCGTTAAGGATGGCTTAGCTTTTTCTTGGAGATTCGGTATTTCTTCTTTATGGTTAGAAATAGATTCGGAAGTTCTCCTCAAAATTATTGTTGAGGAATACCACATTCCTTGGACTATTTGGTATGACATTATGGAGATTAAACGCCTTTTGCACCTGATGACGGTCCGGATTACTCATGTGCTTCGCGAAGGTAATATGGTTGCCGATGGTCTTGCTAATGCTGCAGTGGTGTCTCGTACCAATTCTTTATACTATTTATTTGATGATCTGCCCTCGGATTGTAAGGGTGCCCTTGTGTTGGATCGCTCCTCTACTTCCCATATTCGGCTCAGATAATTTACTTCTCTCTATGGCTAGATTTTGTTTTAGATTGTTTGCTAGTTTTAGTAATCACCCCTCCCTTTATTGTAGAGGACCTTACAACTTGTGTAAGGCTTCCCCCCATAGTCTCTATTTCCAGGTGGTTGAGGTTGTTGGGTTTCTAAGTAACATGCGCAGCGGAATATAGCAATTAAAATTTTAAGAAACCCAAAGCCATGGATCCGTTCATATGATTAAATCAAATACAACAAGATGAATAGAGGAATAACTAACCCTTGATGGCTATGAATTTTCTCTTGATCTTTGGTGGAGAAACCTTGAAGCTTTATCGCGAACAAATCACGAACTTTGCAAGATGATAAAATTCACCCTCTAGCGGTATCCACACTTCGAACGAATATCAAAGGAGCTTCTTTGATCTTGGTTGCTAGACCAATATTATGAAACACACTTTCACAATATAATAAAAGAACTATATTGAATTTATTTGTGAATTGTTTTGTTCCTCAATCAAGGATATCTTAGAACAAAATAATATCTCTCTCAAACTCTTTGAGACTCACAAAATCACTTGTAAATATGGTCTGGCCGAATTGGGGTTTTTATACACAATTAAGACCTATTCCAAATAGGAATCTTGTGCCAAAAACCTTCCCAAATCGAATTAGGAATTTTCCTGTCGGCAGCACCAGGCGCCCGCCTGTAAAGGGCCAGGCGCCCGCCTGAATGACCAGAAGGTCCCTGTCTTTCTGGAATTACTTCAGGCGCCCGCCTGGTCTGAACCAAGCGCCCGCTCGGTAGACCAAACAGCCCAGAATGTTTCCAAAATTCCTCCAAGGTCCTTTGACTCTAAATTCCAATATATTCCTCTTATTAAAGATTCGTTCTATTGTGTGTGACCCTCTAGGATTATACTAAGTTGGCAATGGGCTCAAACATGATCCCATAAGATATGATTAGGTTCTAGCAAACCGTCATACCTACCCAAATAGTATAACTAGATACAAGTTCGCATTCCTTTAGAATATGTCACAATCCCTTTGTCCACGATGTCATTGAACACAAGTCATGGTCAAACAGTCAACTTGTTTTGTTCAATACTTTCTCGATTCCGAATATGTTGATAATCCAAATGACATTGATCCAATCAATTCATTTGAGTCCGGCCGAACATTTCATCAACATCATTCCTACGAGAGGCCCAAGCTTGACATCTCTCCGTGGAGGGACAAATCCATTTAGCTTATTATTCTTCCCAACGGGAATCCGATTATGCCAATCATACCCTTTATAACTACCGTGTTAAGGTAGCGTTTGAATATGTCAAACACAATGTTCATCAAGTGGAAGACTATAATAACTTCATGTCTAAGGATTCAAATGACATAACTAATATGAGATATATGTTCCACATAGACCATGACATAAATCTCATACAGCGGGTCATGTCCAGTACCTTGTTCCAAACAAGTACCCATAAATCTAACATGATTATCTCATGATCATTTAGCCTTTATACTAGTGCTTAATAAGTACTAGGGACGGGGATTATTATAAGTAAGCATGAACAACAATAATAATCAAAACATCTCTTTATTGATATGAAATAAATGATAACAATTACAACGTTTATTAAACGTGCCTAGGGCACCACTACCAACAATCTCCCACTTGCCCTAGGCCCAATCTCCCATGTATCTAATACCCATGGACCTAACATGACCATCATGTTTAGCTTGTGGAAGTCCCTTTGTTAGCGGGTCCGCAACATTGTCATCAGTAGGTACTCTGCATATATTTACGTCTCCCCTATCAACGATCTCTCGAATGATATGAAAATGCCTAAGTATGTGTTTGGATTTCTGATGTGCTCTTGGTTCCTTTGCTTGAGCAATAGCACCATTATTATCACAATAAAGGTCTATTGGATTAGCAATACTAGGAACCACTTCAAGTTCAGTTATGAACTTCTTAATCCAAACAGCTTCCTTTGCAGCATCCGATGCAGCAATATACTCAGCTTCTGTTGTAGAATCAGCGGTTGTACTTTGCTTGGAACTCTTCCAGCTTACAGCTCCACCATTTAACATAAACACAAAACCCGATTGCGATCGGCTATCATCTTTGTCAGTTTGGAAGCTTGCATCCGTGTAGGCATTTACAACGAGATCATCTTCCATTCCTCCATAGACCAAAAACGAGTCTTTAGTTCTTCTCAAGTACTTTAGAATCGCTTTTACAGCTATCCAGTGATTTTCGCCAGGGTCGGATTGGTATCTACTTGTCATGCTCAAAGCATAAGATACATCCGGCCTAGTACAAATCATGGCATACATGATGGACCCAATTGCCGAAGCATATGGAACATCATTCATTTTCTCACGCTCATCATTTGTCTTAGGACATTGAGTCTTGCTTAGAGAAACTCCATGTAACACTGGCAAGGTGCCTCTCTTAGAATTTTCCATACGGAATCTTCTAATGACCTTGTCAATGTATGTACTTTGGCTTAAACCAAGTAGCCTTCTTGATCTATCTCTATAGATCTTAATGCCAAGTATATATGCGGCTTCACCCATATCTTTCATTGCGAAGCACTTTCCTAACCAAGTCTTCACAGACTGAAGTGTAGGAATGTCGTTTCCAATGAGCAATATGTCATCCACATATAAAATAAGGAATAGCACTATGCTCCCACTAATCTTCTTGTATACACAAGGCTCATCTTCGTTCTTGATGAAACCAAACTCTTTGACCGATTCATCAAAACGGAGATTCCAACTCCTTGAAGCTTGCTTCAATCCATAGATGGATCTTTGCAATTTGCATACCTTAGAATCTTGTTCAAAACCTTCTGGTTGTGTCATATACACATCCTCTTGGAGTTTTCCATTCAGGAAAGCGGTTTTGACGTCCATCTGCCATATTTCATAGTCATGATATGCGGCAATGGCAAGCAAAATTCTTATAGACTTGATCATTGCTACGGGTGAAAAGGTCTCATCATAGTCAATACCATGAACTTGCCTATACCCTTCGCTACAAGCCTAGCTTTGTAAGTATCTCTTTGTGCATGGAGACATTGCTAGGGAAGTTTGGGACTTCTTTTCACATTGTTTAGGCATTAGATGGTATTCTTTCTCTATTCATTCCATTCTGTCCAGCTGGTGGTTTTGCAACACAAAGCATGACTCTCGAGGTATCTCTTGGCTTCGGCGGGAAATTTGGAAAAGTAGAAATAAGGCCAGATTTAATAATCTTAAAATGGCTGCTGCTCATATTATTTCTTTGGTTGTTGCCTCAATTAAAGCTGTTGCTAAAGCTTTTGATATTCAGTTCTCGGGCTCTTGGATTGACAATCAAATTTTTACTTTCTCTGGTATCGCGGGTTATACTAAGTTAAGTAAGAAGATGAGACTTGTTTCCTGGCTTCCCCCTTCTCTGGAGCATTTCAAACTGAATACTGATGGTGCTTCAAAAGGTAACCCTGGTACTATTACTGGGGGTGGAATTATTAGGGATGCAAAAGGAGATCTTATTTTTGCTTTTTCCCACTTCTATGGTCATGGCACTAATATGGTGGCAGAGGCTAAGGCTGTTAGGGATGGCTTAGCTTTTGCTTGGGGCTTTGGCATTGCCTCCTTGTGGTTAGAAATTGATTCAGAAGTCCTTCTCAAAATAATTGTCGATGAATATCATATTCCTTGGTCCATTTGGTACGATATCCTAGAAATTAAACGTTTCTTGAGCCTCATGACAGTTTGGATCTCGCATATTCTCAGAGAAGGTAATAAGGTTGCTGATAGTCTTGCTAATGCTGCTGTAGCATCTCGTGCTAATACTCTTTATTACTCTTTTGATACCCTTCCTTCTGATTGTAAGGGCCCCCTTATGTTAGATCGCCTCTCTACATCTTATATTCGGATTAGATAGTTTTTTGTTTATGGCTAGATATTGTATAGGTTGCTCTCTTTATTTAGTAGTCACCCTTCCCGTTATTGTAGAGGACCTTACAGATTGTGTAAGGCCTCCTCCCCTAGTATTTATTTCCAGGTGGTTAAGGCCGTCAAGTCCCCCACCTCGTTTGTATTTATTTTGTTTCATATTAATAAAATCTAGGGAGTACCGTCTCCTTTCGCCAAAAAAAATGTTATTTATGCGGTCTTTGATCAGATTTCTACCTTTGTCAAAGCTTATAATCTGCATTTTATGAGTCCTAAGTTGAGCCCTCATCTTTTTTAGCGCTTTAATATTCCTATAGCTGGTCATTCTCCTTCGAAGTTGAGGTTTGTTTTGTGGAAATCCCCTTCTATTGAGCTCATCAAGCTGAATACGGATGGGGCAGCCAAAGGCAACCCAGGCATTATTTCTGGAGGGATTATCTTTCGAAATAGACATGGGCATATGGTGTTTGCTTATTTGAAGTTTTATGGCACGGGCTCGAATATGGTTGCTGAAGCTAAGGCTGTCCTTGATGGTCTTATTTATGCCTCTCGATTTGGTATATCGTCTCTTTGGTTAGAAATTGATTCTGAAGTTCTTTTGAACGTGTTGATTCGTGAGTATCATATTCCTTGGAGCATTTGGTATGAAGTTCTTCATATTAAAAGGCTTATTTCTCAGATTGGAGTTCGTATTACTCATATACTTCGGGAAGGGAATCAGGTTGCAGACAGATTGGCTAATGAGGCTGCGGTTAATGGTAATAGTTCGGAATTTTATTCCATTGGTGATCTCCCCGTCTCTTGCAAAGGTGCTTATAACCTTGATAGACCTGCTATTCCTTATATTAGACTTTAGTCCTTTGCTATGTCTAGAACCCTTTATTTTTTAGTTTTGATGTTTGGTAGTTTCCCCTCCCTCTATGCTCTATGGTAGAGGTCCTTACGACATGTGTAAGGCTTCCCCCTAGTTTCTTTATGGTGGTTGAGGTTTTCATGTCCCCCACCTCGTTTGTACTTTCTTTTTGATTAATAAAAGATAGGGAGGTACCGTCCTCTTTTCGCCAAAAAAAGAAGAAGATAATCTCTTGAGGGACACCGTATCGGCATATGATGTTGGTCTTTACGAATTCGGCTACTTTCTTCGCATTGAGAACTCAGTAAGCTTGTGCCTCAATCCACTTTGTAAAATAATCCACGACCACTAGAACGAATGATTGTCCATTGCTTCCCGTGGGATGAATCTTGCCGATGATATCTATGCCCCAAAAAGAGAATGGCCACGGCGTGGTCATGTTGTATAGTTGCGAAGGTGGAGTAAGTTGCAAATTGGCATGGACTTGGCACTTGGCGCATCTTTTGACTTTCTCGATGCAATCTCTCTCCATAGTACTCCAATAGTAACCAATACGGAGTATCTTTTTGGCTAACATGATCCCATTCATGTGGGGTACACATTCACCTTCGTGGACTTCATGCATTATCTCTTGAGCTTCAGTTTCATTAGCAAATAAGAGATTGATCCCTTCATAGTGTCTCTTGTAAACTCGGTTCCCAATCAATACATATCTTGATGCCAGCTTTTGTAATGCCACTTGAGCTTTCTTATTGCTTTCCTCGGGGAAATCACCGTCCTTGAGGAAATTCATGATGTCAGTATACCACAGAGGGCTTGCTTGAGTTTCATTGATCTCAATGCTCATACAATATGCCGGACTAGTCCTTCTTAAAATTTTGAAGGGCTTCACCATTTACCCTCGGGCATTTCGACTAGAGAGGCTATGGTGGCTAATGCGTCGGCAAAGCGATTCTTGTCTCTTGGAAAATAATTGACGAGACGTCTTGGAATTGTTCGACCGACTCTTCGAGGTGTTGACCATATTGCTGAAGGGTCGGGTCTTGAATTTTCCACTTGCCAGACGCTTGATTGATGATGAGCAGAGAATCACCAAACACTTCTAATTCTGTGACGTTTCTTTCTAGGGCCGCTTCTAGCCCTGCTATGCATGCTTCATATTCGGCAATGTTGTTGGTGGCTTTGAATTCGAGGCGGATTGCAATTGGAGTGTAGATGTCCTTTGGATCGACAAGCAACATTCATATTCCATAACCATGCTTATTGGCTACCCCATCTAAAAAAAAGTTGCCACTTGTTTTCCCCGGTTGTAATGCAAATTAAGTCTTCGTCAGGAAATTGTAAGTCTTCCCCCTTCACTTTGTCACACGGAAATTCAGCAAGCTGATCACTGAACACTTTCCCCCTGATGGATTTGAGTGTGACGTAAGTGATATCACAACCGGCGAGCATTAAGTACCACTTGGCTATCCTTGTTGACATGAAAGGCTTCTCGAAGATGTAGCGGAGTGGATCCACTTTTGCTACTAGCTTGATTTGAAAGGCTTTCATGTAGTGTTTGAGCTTCTGAGTGACCCAGACTAATGCGGCACTGTGAATACCCCTTTCCGAATGTGGGCGACGCATGGGAAGTCTTTTATTATTATCTTATTTATCTTTTCTATGGGATTAGGATATTCAAGTCGGCATTCAATTTATTTTGAGTCGCCACGCCGTTTTATTGAGCTAAAACATTGAGAAAATATAACAGAGAGGGTTCGGGGGTCAAGTTACGATAAGAGAAGAATATAGCAGTGATCAATCCTATCGCCCGATAGATCGAACTTTCTATCATGATAAAGGTGTTAGTAGTGTGTTAGTGATTTTGACCAGATCCCAAGATTGCCTACGTTCCTCTGTATGAGAAGCTCAGGTCAACGTAGTTCGCATATAATCGGAATAGAGAGAAGAAGTGGGATCATGCATGTGATGGGGGAGGAGAAAGAATCATACAAAATGATCACATCCTAGAATAATGATTTTTTTGGCGAAAGAGGACGGTACCTCCCTAGATTTTATTAATTAAAGAATCATACGTTTTATAGCCTTAATTTCATACCAAATCTGCCAGGGGATATGATACTCGTCAATGAGGATCTTGAGAAGGACGATGTCCCTATTTGGAAGCCTTCTTCTAATGGGAAATTCACAGTTACTTCTGCTTGGAGAGAATGTCGTTCTAGTCGAACTCACTCTATTATTTATTCCTCTTGCTGGAGCAAGTTTATCCCTAAAAAGATTTCGGTTTTTCTTTGGCGTGCTTTACATAACGGCCTTCCTACGGATGAGAGAATACGGTCTAAAGGTATTTTCCTTGCCTCTAAATGTAATTGTTGTATGGCTGCAAGGGAAGAATCCATTGTGCATATTCTGGTTCAGGGGGATATCGCCAGGACAGTTTGGGATTTCTTTAGTGGCTTGTGTGGCATTCGTTGTTCCATGGGTAGCTTGAATCAGGTTCTCATTTGTTGGTGGCAAGGGCATTCTAATGCTGATCCTAATAACTTTCCTTGGCTTTCTCGCCTTCTCCCGGCCCTTATATTATGGGAAATTTGGTGTGCTAGAAACAAGAGCAGATTTGAAGATGTTCATATGACCTCAACTGCTATTATTCACAAGGTTCGTACTCAAACTTCAAATATCGCATCTTCCTTCTCCATCTCCTTTCCGAGAAGTCAAGATAATGACTATATTATGGACTTGTTTCATTTGGATCCTAAACCCTATGTGATGCCTAAAATCCGAATGGTGTATTGGGATTTCCCATATGTTGATGAGATTAAGCTTAACACGGATGGAGCCTCTAGGGGTAACCCCGGAATTGCTTCAGGGGGTGGTATTTTTAGGGATCATAAAGGGGATTTTGTTCTTGGATTTTCTCATTATTATGGCTGCCAATCCAACATGATGGCGGAGGCTTTGGCTGCTAGGGATGGGCTTATTTTAGCTTCAACGCATGGGTACCATCGTGTTTGGTTAGAGGTTGACTCTCAGGTTTTGATGCGTATCATAATTCGGGAGTACCATATCCCATGGTCCATTTGGTATGTTATCTCCCATATTCATAGATTAATGGCTCAAATGGATGTTCGGACCACTCATATTCTTCGGGAAGGCAATGGAGTAGCTGATGGATTAGCTAACATTGCGGCAAATGAGGAAAGAAATTTCACATTCACCGCTCTTAGTAAAATTCCTAGGTCTTGTAAAGGTTCTTTTGCCTTGGACAAGGCTAGGATTCCCCATGCTCGGTTTAATTAGTTTTATGGCCAGGTTTTTATACTTGTTGTTCTCTGTTTATTGTAGTCACCCCCCTTCTATTGTAGAGGACCATACGACGTGTGTATGGCCTTCCCCTAGGTTTTTTTCTGGTGGTTGAGGTTGTCATGTCCCCCACCATGTTTGTATTTTCTTTATTTATTTAATAAAATCTAGGGAGGTGCCGCCCTCCTTTCGCCAAAAAAAAAAAAAAAAAAAAAAAAAAAGAGAAGGACTTCCGAGTTAATATCAAGCCAAATATTTGTCATACCAAACGATAATGCATAAGAAACCCCATCAAGGACAGCCTTAGTCTCAGCTACCATATTGGTCCCTTTACCATAGAATTTTGAATAAGCAAACAACATTTTACCCTTGGAGTTCCGAAAAATGCCTCCACCAGATATCAACCCTGGATTACCCTTTGATGCACCATCGGTATTCAGTTTGATTTGGCCAATAGAAGGGCCATGCCAAGAGACCAGCCTCAACCGCCGGCAAAGGGGGGGGGGGAGAAGGCTGAAATCCGAAAGTCTTAATAAGGTGGTTATCCAACATTGAAACCTTTGGATGAAAATCCTTATGAATCCCATTCACCGAAGCAATAACCGAATGAATTATATTCATCGAAGACATGGGAGAATCTTCAAACTTAGCCTTGTTCCTTCCTTTCCAGATTTCCCAAATAATAAAGACTGGAAGCATTCTAGCCAGCCAAAGATTACCCTTCCCACAATTTTTGAATTTGAACAGCCACCAACTCTTAAGGATAGAGTGGAGAGAGTAATAACACAAATGAATCCCCATTATATGTGAAAAATGAGACCAAACATCCACTGCAATCTCACTATGACAAAAGAGATGACAAATATGCTCCATAGCATGGTTATTGCAGCAAACACAAACCGAGGTAAGCTGAATGCCCCTCTTTTGAATAGCCTTATCAGTGGGAAGCCCATTATGGAGGACACGCCACATAAAGACAGAAACTTTCAAGGGGATATGCTCATGCCAACAAAAATCAAAAATCATACTATTATCCTTTTTCAATCGACAGATTTTCCATGCGGGGGAAAGGGTAAATTTACCTGAGGCGGAGGGGAGCCAGAATATTTGATCCGGAGTATTACTAATAACAGACATTCAGATCTTGAATACACTTGAGAAGGTGATCGCCATATTCATGTTGGATAAACTCCACACGGGGTAGACCATTCTGAAAAAGAGAAGAGACCTCAATGTGGTTTCCAGGGAGATAAAGATTATCATTAACCCAATTTTCATGAATAAAAATGTCCCCACGACCAACACGCCAACCAATATTCTGCTCGACCACGTCTTTCACCTTCAGCATTCGAAGCCAAACATGGGAAGCATAAGAAGTTTTTGTTGCATCCATAGGATGTGTTTCATGACAATATTTCGCCAAAAGAAACTCAGTCCATAAGGAAGTAGAACCTCTAAGCCGCCACCAAAGTTTCATAGCCAAAGCTGAAGCAATGTCCTCAAACCGTCTAAGCCCTAGACCGCCTTCATTCGTGGGTAAAAACATCTTCAAATGGTTCACCCAATGGCATTTTCTGGAACCATCAATATCACACCAAAAAAATTGGCAATTAGGCGATACATGGCCTTGATGGTGCCCTTAGTAGGCTCAAGGAGAGAAATATAATATAACGGGAGGGCTTGAAGACAAGTCTTGATAAGGGTGAGTTTTGCCCAAAAGAAAGTAACTTTCCTTGCCAGGTTGCTAACCTATCTTCCATTTTCTTTAGAACCCCATCAAAAAGAGACATTTTTTTCCGCCCAACATAAAGAGGGCAGCCTAGATAAGAAATAGGGAGCTCCTTTTTTTGAAAACCTGTTGCTTCAGAAATAATCAAGTCTCTCTCCTCATTATGAGATCCCGTAACAAAACAAGATTTAGCGATACTCACAAGCTATCCCGAGAAGTCTTGGTACCAATTCAGACATCTCATGTGAGCCTCCAAAGAGTCTTTCGAGCCATTACAGAAAATGATAATATCATCCGCATACGATAAATGAGAAATCATTGGAGTGTGAATATGGGCTCGAAATCTATATTGGGGATATTCAGAATGGAGCGTATTTAAAGCTCGACTTAAGACTTCCGCAGCAATGATAAACAAAGTAGGAGAAATAGGGTCCCCCTGATGGAGGCCTCGAGTAGAAGAGAAAAAACCACAACTTTCACCATTTACGAGGAGGGAGAACCAACAAGAGGAGATACACCGATAAATCATATCATTCCAAACTTCATTAAACCCAAATTTCCTTAGGACTTTAATCAAAGCAAACCAAGACATACGATCATAAGCCTTAGCCATATCAAGCTTAAGACTCACATTAGTACCCCAAACCTTCTTTTTTATAGATTGCATGAGTTCTTGAGCAAGAAGAACATTTTCATGAATTAATCTTCCCTTAACAAATCCACTTTGCTAGGGGGAGATAATTTTGGGCAGAATATTAGCAAGCCGGCTTGTAAGAAGTTTAGTAACCACCTTATTGGAGAAGTTACATAAACTAATAGGTCTAAGATCAGAGAAGGTAGTAGGGGATATTACCTTTGGAATTGTAACAATGAGGGTACTCGTCCAGCTTCTGGGCAAATTATAACCCGAAAAGAATTCCCCAATGGCTTGAACAAAGTCTGATTTAATAATGTCCCAGCAATGTCTATAAAACTTCCCAGTAAAACCATCTGGGTCAGCAGCAATCGTACCATTCATAGACCATATCGTGGCCTTAATCTTTTTCGAAGAGGGAGTAGCTGTAAGCATAACATTATCTTCTTCAGTTACCAGTGTGGGGATAACATCCAAAAGATCATTGGAGGGGTTCTCAAGAGGTTTTTGAAGCTGATTGGCATAGAATGCTACAGCCTCATTTTGAATATCTTCTTTCGAGTAGAGCCAGTCACCACTACCATTTCTGATACGATGTAAATGCAGATTTTGTCTCTTCTTTTTCACATAAGAGTGAAAAAATTTCATGTTTTTATCACCATCCTTAATCCAAGAGATGTTAGCTTTTTGAGCCCAAAAATCTTCTTCGAGTTTAAGCTTAGATAACAGATTAGCCCTAGCTTTACCCAAAGCTATCAACTGATCATCTGTCAGGTTCCCATTAATTACCAGCTCACACCGATTAACTTCATCTTCTGCATCCTTAATTTGTTGATTGACACAACCAAAAACTTCTTTATTCCAAATAGAAATGACCTTACGCAGCCTAGCAAGCTTTTTTGCAAATCTCACCATCGGTCTCCCATCCATCGGTTCCTTCCAAGAATTCTGAACCACATCCGCAAATCCATTATGTTTAAGCCAGATATTGAGGAACCGAAAATCCCCCCTAATAATCCCAGCTTCAACTTGAACATTAACAACAAGCGGGGAATGATCTGAACAAGTTTTATTAATATGAGAAACCGTCGTTAGATGAAACTTATCCACCCATTGACTATTATAAAATGCCCTATCCAACTGCTGAAAAATAGTTGGCTTCCCCCGAGATTTATCAACCCAAGTGTATATATTCCCCATATAACCTGCGTCAATGAGCCCAGCAAATTGGACCATATCCGAAAACTCAGCCACAACTTTTTCTTGAATAGGTTTACCCCCCAGCTTTTCTGATTGATTAAAGCACACAGTTAAAATCTCCAATAACCATCCAAGGTTCAATGCAAGAGCTCCATTCCATAAGATCATCCCATAATTCTCTCCTATCAAATCTATTACATCGAGCATAAACCACAGTGATACGGATAAAAGAATCCCATAATGCATGAGAAATCTGCATAGTTAAGGCCTGGGATGTATCATGAATAACTTGACAATCAAACCCATGCTTCCAAAAGAACTAAATCTTGTCAGAACAATTAGAAACCCCTCCAACACAACCAATTTTACGCTGAAAACCACTAAGTTTAGAAGAAGGCAACATGGGCTCCGAAACAGCAGAAAAGGATAAGCCATAGATACGGATTAACCTTTTAGCACGACGTAGGGAAGCCCAATTTCCAAAACCTCGAATATTCCAAAAATCATAGACACCATTAAAAACCAGAGAAATAAGAATAAAGGGACTCACCGAGGAGAGTTAAGAAGGAGGGGACAATGATTTACTACGATTCTTCCAATAAGAAACCCTAGTAAACCCATCACTTGAGATATTAGTAGAGAAAGGGGTGGAGCCCGCAAGCTCAGTCATAAAAGAGGTAGAAGGTGGGGCCCTTGGAGACAAGTTCAAACCGGAACAAGATTAGAAGAATTTTCCACCAAAACTTCCTCATTTTCTACAACAACCTGATTGAGCACCCTATGAGATGCAATATTCTGTGCCTTATGCCTGTTAATATTATTCAAGATTTTTTCCATAAGATCAACATTAGCTACAGGATTCTGCACTTGAACCTGATCAGTCAAAGCTTGGTCTTCCATAATAGACCCATGCACATCTTTTTCTGCTCATTTTTGTTCAAATTGATAACATCAGCACACACCTTCTTTAAGACCTTATTAATAGATTCAGGAAGAGGCTGCCCACGCCTAGCCATATTAGGGACAGGCCCTAAAGGATGTTCCATAATATTCTTCCCCTTATCTACCGTTGATGAACTATCCTCAGTGGCTTTCACAAGGCTACTAGATGCAATATCACCTTCCACCACAACAGGATTATTAACCTTAGGATCCTTTGAGTTATCCTTTGGTTTGTAAACCTTCTCAACTATAGGTTTAGAAACCTTAGGCTGTTTCGGTTGTTGATCAGTCATGCTATGGTTTGCCTTACAACATTGTTGGGAATCATGCCCAAACATCCAGCAATGCCTACAATATTTAGGCAAATTATCATACTCAACCTTCTGATGAAAACTCGGCCAAGCATCACCACAATCGATAAATATCTCATTGGGTAGTTTCTTCAAGACATCAACAAGAACACGAATTTTAGCAACACTTGGACGGGATAGCTCAGTTGTAGCCTTATCCAAAGACAAAGGAGTACCAAACATAGCTGCCACCGTGAACAAAAATTGTTTATTAATTAAATGAACCGGCAAACCAGGGAATCCTACCCAAACTGGAATGGTAGACGATTCCTGATCTGGTCTCCACGCCGGTGACCATGCTAGGGTTCTCATAGGAAAACGAGAGACATGCCAAACCTCTTTCATAAATAATCTCTGATAATCAACATCATTTGAAAGTTGAATGAGCAAATGACGAGAATCCAAGTTACCAATCTTGTAGTGACCTTTAAGCGAAAACTTAGCAAAAGCAAGCCTAGCTTCTTCCATAGACGGCCTCCCATGCATAAATTTGCCAACAAGAGTGAATTTAAAAGGCATAGAGAACGTATCTATCAATTCTTT
Source organism: Campanula takesimana (assembly GCA_026119855.1). Lineage (NCBI taxonomy): Eukaryota > Viridiplantae > Streptophyta > Magnoliopsida > Asterales > Campanulaceae > Campanula > Campanula takesimana. The sequence goes on from JAOWBW010000214.1 coordinate 1,125,551, forward strand.
AGAGAGCTTGACAGCGGGGATACCTTTATGATTCCCAGTCGGAATGGGAATGTTAATAGCGCAGCAATCTGATCCACTACAGGAGCATGAGAAAACAAACCCGCAAAGGATTTAGGTTTTGGGGTATCAGTTGTAGACTGATTAGGGTTAACGACAGCCTCATGAATCCCTCTTGACGGCGCACTAATGGCACCAGACGGAATTAGGGTTTCGCCTCCAGCATTATTGGAGACGGTGCTAGGGTTAGCAGGAGCAAGAGACTTTGCCACCAAAGAATCCGATGATGAGAAAGGGGGAGCAACAGGAATGTCAAAGAAACTGGCCGGAAAGGCCATAAGGAGACGACAGAGCCCCTAGGGCAGGCCCTAGATCGGAGAGGAGCAATCGCCTAGAGAGAGAAAAAATGATCACTTCATTCCTAGAATAATGATTATACCATTGATAGGATCAATGTGTAGTCATCATATTCTTCACAGGAGAGTTAATGATCATGGGAATATTTACCTAAAGTTTAGGGTTTAGAAGTAGTTCCTAGATCTTGTCGATCATCATCGGCTATGCATATAAATAGGGATTACAACCCTAAATCTAGTATGTTACGCATCTAGCATAATAATAAGAACATCATGAACATGTATGAATAAACACGTAAGCATGAAGATCGCTACCCTACATATAGAGCAGAATATGAATTACAGTTAAGAACATGAAGAACACATTACGAATCATATGAATATGAATGTATAAACATAATGAAAAACATGTATAAATCAGATCTATACTAGTAAAACATAGAAAACCTCACCAATCTTGACAAGAGCGAAGCCGAATCTTGGACGTAGATTCGCCGGACCTTCGGGATTGCTAGAAAGGCTTGGAGAGAGAGTTATGTCGTCATTTTAGACTCTGGAACTCGGGGGAGAGAATTATGTATTGAAAATGTGAACCGAGGCCACCTATTTATAGGTGTTTTGGTTCGAAAACACTGGCCGCCCGGCCAGGGAAGATGTGGCCGCCTGGCCAACCGTGGAGGTTGGCGTGGTTCCCAAGGTTACGATCAGAACTGGACTATAGAGAACGTCTTTCTTCGAAGATAATCCGATCAGGCGTAAATATCCTCTTATCTGGGCTTTTCAGGAAATTTCGGATAAGTCCTGTGCAGCTTGTAAATACCTGTGAGGTCCCTGTGAGTTCTGGAATGCCTAACAACTCATTTTTTAGGCCGGGTATTAACAGTAGCCCCTCGGCGACGCTTCTTGCAAGGCATGGAGGGTCGTCGATTAAAAAAGGAACCGATCTGAAACATGAGTTCCAAATCAGGGAGAGAAGAGAAAGAAAGGTGACCGGGTTGGTCAAGCGGCTGAACCTTTGTCAGGCTACCTACGTATCCTAAAGGGAATCAAGCCAGTCGTAGTTCGTGCGTTGGTGGTTGAAACGAGACATCATCTCCTGCTGGGGATAACTGTCCTAAGGACACCATTCTGTATGAAAACTTGAACATTCGTTTAGGATAATAGAATCCTTGTTCGGACTCTACTGGGGAAAGAAGGCAAAGCCATACGCATGGCGCGAGAAGAAGATTCAAGAATCAAGAACAAAATTAGGGATGGATTCTGACTTCTTATGGATCGCTCGTATTCAAAAGATCATCAAACGTGTCCGAAGACTAACAACAACTGAAATTATGTCATGAGACACCAGCAACTTGTACTAAAACATGAGACACATGGGTTATGAAGAAGAAATCTTACGGAGCGCGTGAATCAAATAATTTCTCAACAAACTACGGTATATAGAGATGCTAAAACATCAGGATCGCAGAATTCGGTAAAACGGTAACGTAGATGGTATATCGGGACACAAGTGTCTTGGGATCGTACGGGTTACGCCAATAACTCTTTCGATTATATATGGATGCATGTATCTCAGGATCGATTCGGTTATTAATCAAGGATGTGTAATGGTTTCCTTAACCTGTAAGCTAATTTTAATATCCTTCTTGGTGGTTGAGGTTGTCATGTCCCCCACCATGCTTGTATTATTTTTGCTTTATCAATAAAATCTAGGGAGGTACCGTCCTCTTTTCGCCGAAAAAAAAAGAAAGTAAGCTAATTTTAATACGGCGGATTAATTTTAACTTAGGACATATAGCGGATCCTTAACCTGCATTAGGATTTATAGCGGTTCCTTAACCTGCATTAATTATGATTTAGGATTTATAGCGGTTCCTTAACTTGTATTAATTATGATTTAGGATTTATAGCGGTTCCTTAACCTGCATTAATTGGCTCTCACTAGGGAAATAGATTGATTTGGTAATTTATAGCAGTCTTTCGAACCGAAGTAGATTAAATTTAAAGTTTATAGTGGTCTTTCGGACCCAAATCTGGTTAAATATGACTAAGGGCATCAATTTTGGATAAAAGATAAGTTGGAGGGGTTAAAATGAAAATTTCGGCACCTAGAGGAATAAGTGGCCGCATGGCCAGTCCTTCTGATTGGCTGGACTTTGACCACAAGGATAGCTGAAGAGCACGCGTGATGGAGGGTTGAGATGGTGCCACGTCACCCTGGACACACTGGCCGCGCGGATGGTCCTTCCGATTGACTGGGTTCAAGAAGTCGAGGCAGAGTCTCCTTCTTCTTCAACGCAATCTGGAGAGAGAAACACGATTTTGAGAGAGAAAACACCATTGTTGGGTGATTTCTACGCATTTTAGTGATGGATTTTCAATTTCTCGTTGGTACGGAGCAACACTTTGAGCAAGGTGAAGGTGCGGAGCTACCCCACCACGAGGAGCAACATCAACAAAGGGGGAGAATGCCGGCTAGGAACTGCCGTCCCCATGAGTGGCATTTTGTCATGGGACAACACTTTGAGCTGTACGTGGGGGCGGACAAGCACTGGTCCAGAGGGCAAATGATGGGGACGACAGAAGTAAGTATCCCGCTTTTTCATCGCTTTTGGGTATTTTGTGTCTTTTATTGATACTTGTTGCATTATTTAAGACTGTCTAATTAATTAATCATTGTAGATTATTTAATTTATGGATTTGTTGATTATTTTTGGGAACGGCAAATATATGCACCAATTAATAAATAAAGCAGGCATGTACACTTTAAATATAACACTTAGCATATAGTTGGTATTCAATTTCTAGTTAGTAACGTACCTTTACTGTGCTTACCTGCAGAGAATGAAATCTCAGGGGGTCCACTAAGTTGGTAGCGGAGGCATGGAGTATGCTGCCACCGGGAGGTATGGTGAAGGAGAGGATCCGAGCTCTGGGCTTTGGTCCATTTTTTGATGTTGTGCAGGCTATCGGGGGGACCCAGAAGGTGATGGGTCTAGTGGAGACCATGAGGGAGTACTGGTGGGACACCACACATTCGTTCCATTTTAGTTGGGGAGAGGTGACCATCACTCCGACCGATTTTACTGCTATTACTGGGTTGCAGTTCACTGATTTGGACCTGCCTTTTGACGAGGCTTTGTCTGAGGATCCTCAGCATCAGGCTGACTTAATAGGGATGCAGCTGGGCAGAGGTGTGAAGGGGAACGGCTTTGAGGCGGGCCGTTTGAGGACCTTGCTTGACGGAGCCATTCGGGGCTTCGTGGAGGGTGTCAGTGACACTGACTGTTTGGTGCGGGCTATCTTATGGTATAGTCAGACGCAGACTTTATTTCTGAGTGCCGGCACTTTCTATCGGTTTTCTTTGCTGGGTGCTCTAGTTGATTTGGAGCATGCGAGCTGGGTCTCTTGGGGCGGAGCCGGGCTAGCGGAGATGTACAGAGCCCTTAATTTTCGCTCAAGGTCTAGTACCTCGTCTTTCGATTGCTTTCAGTTTGCCTTCGAGGTATCTTTCTGACTCACTCTTTTACTCCATATATGTCCTTCGTTTAGAACAGTATAGACTGAAATACTGCTTGTCCACAGGTGTGGGTTTATGAGCTTTTCCACATTGCTCCCTTTGGTGTGCAAGGGGTGAAGGAGGTTCCAGTGATGAGATTCTGGGAGAAGAGGAACCGGGTGGAGGGACGTGGCAAGGACAGGAAGATGCCTGATTTGGAGGTCTTTGCTGCGAGGCTATGGGGTCCACTATATGAGGATTTCCAGTTTTTCCCTTGGTCAGATAGAGTGCTAGCAGGAGTAGGCTTTTCCCAGGAGTTTAGTACCTCTCGGTGCTTTCTGGTAGGTTTGACTGGGGATGCCATGTATCTAGGCGAGAGGGTTTGTAGGCAGCACATTACGCACCCTATAATATGGGCTCCGAGTGAGCCACCTCGGAACATGCTGTATCCCGCTAGGCTCCGGGCGAGCGGTGATTACTTCGTGAGGACTCCAGCTAGTCAGTACCAGAGTGGTGGTGACTATGCTTGGTATGTTGAGCATGTGTTGGTCAGTCTGCAGGTGGCGTCTAGGAGTCAGGTGGTTACTCGGCCAGTTCTAGTTGAGGGGCTAGATATGCCATGGATATGCCGCGGTTTCCAGATACCATCAGGATGCAGCAGGGTGGCATCGAGGTGGATTTTGACCTTACTTCGACCGAGGCTGATGAGGTCACTGGGACCCATCTTCCTCTGCTAGGAGCTACGGTATAACACCCTTTGCTTTTCATTTCTGTCTTGCACACACATATTTAGATTTGTCATCTTTGATTGTGGTTATCTGTCTCAGGTGACTCGGGAGGCCTATATCCGCTCTGTCCGTCGGGGAAACATTTTTAAGCGCCTGTTCCGGACCTTGGTTGCCACTTGTACCTGCCGCCAGGAGGATGTGATAGCACTGGAGCGCTGAGAGAGATCGCCTACGGAGGCTGCTTCTTCGTCTCGTGCTCATCGGAGGTCCGTCAGAGGTAGGGGCTCTGGAGCTGGTGGGTCCCATTATGTGCAGCAGCGGGGCCACGGAGATGGAGGTGATGGTGGTGACGATGAGTCTAGTGATGATGATGAGGAGGAGGTAGAGATCAAGGAGAGCTCAGACTAGATATAGTCCTTTTATTTCCTGCAATGTTAGAAAGAGAGAGAGAGGAAACACAGGCAAATAATTTATGTACATTATTTTACTTGCTTTTTATGTAAGTATTTAATTAGTATTTTATTTACATGTCTTTATATTTGGTACAATGCATGAGCCTTAGGGGTAAAACGGGGATTATACACACTGTCTGGGTACTACCACCTTCTTTGCTAGGCAGCTTTTGTGACTTGGAACCTTTGCAATATCTGAGATGGGTACATTCCGGTGTTTGGTGGAAGTGGGCCCGCAATCTGGTGGTGACAGATGAAGTGGCCGCGTGGCCAGTTATCTGGAAAGACTGGCCGCGCGGACAGTCCTTGCTTCTGACAAGTTTTTTTGTCAGATTTTCCCTTGTATGATCAGGACTTAAACTCCCTATTCTATTTAACAGCAGCCTACGCAGATAGACAGGACAGACAACAGTTTTCTTTGTTTTTGCTCTAGATTTCGACCCTTCTGCGCCCTTCCGATGGAGAGATACCCTAGGATTTCTAAAGAAAAGCAATGCCTCTTTGTTAAAGGCTTGAAGATATGGATCTGAAAGCTTTCTAGATCCACTCGAGCATCTTTTGATAGGAGATTTGGAATCAAGTGCCTCTGGTCGTTGTTCAAAGTTAAGGTAGATGAGAACATGCTTCATGCTGCTGCTAAGTTCTTGGATGAGGACAACCATGTTTTCAACTTTTCTTATAATGAAATCACCCCTACTTATGAGGATTTTGTGGCTCTCTGCAGTGGGAGAATAACGGACAAGGTAGCCATGCCATAATTTCAAGTACCTCCGGCGACTCGGGTTGCCCAACTGCTCAAAATTTCTGTTGAAGAGGCGAGAGGCTTATTCTTGGGGGACAACGTTGTGTTGGGTTTCCTGCAATCATGCGCAGCGGAAGATAAACATGAATAAAACCCAATAGCCTAGATCCGCTATGAACAATAATTCATAATATTAAAATGAAAGAAACTAACCCTTGTAGATCGAGATAAAACTTGGGTTTAGACGTTAGGTAGAACGCCCTCTATCAGTGATCCTCACAACGAACAGATTTCAAGAACGCCTTCATGAACTTGACTGCTAGGCCTTCGGATTGATCAACAATATTGAAGAAAGATTCTTCAAAGCTCCTAATTATTATTGTGACTTGATGATAGGGAATAATCAATCACAATAACCCAAGAATATAATGTGTGTTTTCTCTCTCAAACAAAGAATTTAGAATTGATCAAATCAACAACTAGGGAACAATTCCCATCAGTTTACATTATCTACTAGGGATGTCCAAAACCGTTTAGGACTTAGGTATTCTTGTCCAACAAGAATTGCTTAAAATAAAACTGTCAGCCGAGATTGCAGCCGTACGGCGCCTAGACAGGCGTACGGCGCCTGTCCAGCCGTACGGTGGTCCTGGTCAGTTTCCTCATTTTTCGCTCCTTTTAATTATCTGTTCTGCGTGTGTGACCCAATAGGATTATACTAAGTTGGCAACGAGTCTGAACCAGTCAAACCTTGTAAATCATAAGCGGACTCTAGCAAGCCATTATGACTACCCAATTAGTATAACTTTGAAATCCAAAGTTTCCTAAAATAGAACATAACACAATCTCTTTGTTACACGATATCTATTAAACGTAAGCCATGGTCAATGGTCAACTTACAATTGTTCAATGCTTTCTCGATCCCGAATGTATTGATAATACAAATCTTATTAGAGCACGGCCATGCATTTCATCAATACCATTCATCGAGTGGCCAAAGCTTGACATCTCTCTTGATGAGGAACAAATCCCATCTTGGCTTATTACTCTTCCCTACATGATTCCGATTACGCCATTCATATTCTTTAAAGCTATCCGGTTAGGGGTAACGTTTGAATATGTCAAACGTAATGTTCATCATGTGGAAGACTGTAATAACCTCAGGTCTAGAGATTATAGTGATATAACTATATGAGACTTAATTATGACATTGTGACCATGACATAAATCTCATAGGGGTCAGTCCAGTATTTGTTCTCCAACAAATACCCATAAGTCTAATTGTATCCCATACACTATAATCATCATATGATTATCTATTAAACTTATACTAATAATTAATCATAATTATCAGGGACGGGGATTATTATAATAAACATTCAAAAGATATAATAATCAAACATTCAATATCTTTATAAATAATAACATTAATTTTACAAACAACATGCCTAGGGTATAACACCAACAATCTCCCACTTGCACTAGGCCTAATTAATGTATCGAATACCCATAGACCTAACATGACCATCATGCTTCACTTGCGGAAGACCCTTTATCAACGATCTCTCGAATGATATGAAAACGCCTAAGTATGTGTTTGGATTTCTGATGAGATCTAGGTTCCTTTGCTTGAGCAATAGCACCATTATTATCACAATAAAGGTCTATTGGATTAGCAATGCTAGGAACCACCTCTAGTTCACCAATGAACTTCTTAATCCAAACAGCCTCTTTAGCAGCATCGGATGTAGCAATATACTCAGCTTCAGTTGTTGAATCTACTACGGTACTTTGCTTAGAAATCTTCCAGCTAACAGCACCTCCATTAAGCACAAATACAAATCTAGATTGCGATCTAGAATCATCCTTGTCAGTTTGGAAACTTGCATCTATGTAACCATTTATAACAAGATCATCTTACATACCTCCATACACCAAGAACGAATCTTTAGTCCTTCGCAAGTACTTTAGAATCATCTTGACTGCAATCCAGTGACTCTCACCAGGATCTGATTGGTATCTGCTCGTCATGCTCAAAGCATACGAGACATCGGGTCTAGTACATATCATGGCATACATGATTGATCCAATTGCAGAAGCATATGGAATTCCAATCATTCTTTCACGCTCATCAGTTGTCTTGGGACACTGATTCTTGCTTAGAGTTATGCCATGACCTACTGACAAATTTCCTCTCTTAGAGTTTTCCATGCGGAATCTCTTAAGAACTTTGTCAATATATGTATCTTGACTTAAACCAATCAATTTCTTAGATCTATCACGATAGATCCTTATGCCAAGGATGTAAGTGGCTTCTCCCATATCTTTCATTGAAAAGACTTTCCTAACCAAGTCTTTACAGACTGCAGTGCAGGAATATCGTTTCCAATGAGCAATATGTCATCAACATATAGCACAAGAAATAATACTACGCTCCCACTAATCTTCTTGTATACACAAGGTTCATATTCGTTCTTGATGAAGCCAAACTCTTTGAACGATTCATCAAATCGAAGATTCTAACTCCTAGAGCCTTGCTTCAATCTATAGATGGATCTTTGCAACTTGCATACTTTGTTAGAATTTTCTGGAATTACAAAACCTTCAGGTTGTGTCATATAAACATCCTCAAGTAAGTTCCCGTTAAGGAACGCTATTTTGACATCCATTTTCCATATATCATAGTCAAAATATACAGCTATGGAAAGTAAAATTCTTATAGACTTGATCATTGCTACGGGCGAAAAGGTTTCATCATAGTCAATACCATGAATCTGACTATAGCCTTTCGCTACAAGTCTAGCTTTATAAGTATGCACCTTTCCATCTATGTCAGTTTTCTATATGAAAACCCACTTGCATCCTATGGTTTTTACACCTTCGGGCGCATCAATCAAGTTCCAAACTTGATTATCATACATGGAATTAATTTCAGATTCCATGGCTCCAAGCCATTTATCTGAATCAGGAGCGAACATCGCTTTTTGGTAGGAAGTAGGTTCATCATCAACTATGACTTCCATCATTACTATCCGTCATGAGAAATCCATATCTCTCAGGTTTTGATCGCACCCTACCAGTTCTGCGAGGAACTTGAGTATTCTGAATAGGTTCCACAACTCCTTGTGAAACTTGTTCAGATCCAACGTTCTGTTCCATATTATTTTCGGGTTCTCGAACCACTTCGAGATTAATTTTACTCCCACTAATTCCTTTGGAGAGAAACTCTTTCTCTAGAAAGGTACCATCTCGTGCAACAAACACTTTGTTGTCCGTGCGATTGTAAAAGTAATATCCCTTAGTTTCCTTTGGGTAACCCACGAAAATACATTTGTCAGATTTTGGTGCAAGTTTGTCAGAGATCATTCTCTTAACATAAGCATCGCAACCCCAAATCTTCATGAAAGACAAACTAGGTTTTCTTCCAGTCCACATCTCATATGGAGTCTTTGGAACAGATTTAGTTGGACCTCTATTTAGTGTAAGAGCAGCAGTTTCTAGTGCATGTCCCCAAAAGGATAAAGGAAGATCAACTTGACTCATCATGGAGCGGACCATATCTTATAAAGTCCTATTCCTCCGCTCAGACACACCGTTCCATTGTGGTATTCCAGGTGGAGTTAATTGTGAAACAATTCCACAATCTTTAAGATGATTGTCAAATTCATGGCTTAAATATTCTCCACCACGATCAGATCGAAGTTCTTTAATAGTTTTGCCAAGTTGATTTTGTACTTCATTTTGAAATATTCTAAATATCTCAAAAGATTCACTTTTATGTTTCATTAAGTAGACATAGCCATATCTACTAAAATCATCAGTGAATGTTATGAAGTATTGATATCCTCCCCTAGCACTGCTGCTCATTGGTCAACACATATCAGTATGTATGAGTCCCAATAAGTCACTAGCCCTTTCACTACTCTTAGTAAAAGTTGTCTTTGTCATCTTTCCAAGTAAACAAGACTCACAAGTTTCATATGATTCAAAATCACGTGAATCTAAAAGTCCGTCCCCATGGAGTTCTGAGATACGCTTCTCATTAATATGACCAAGACGGCAATGCCACAAATAAGTATGATTTACATCATTAGGTTTGGATTTCTTATTTACATTATAAATATTCTTATTTTTAATAAGAAAACTATAACCTTCATTATCCAAACAAGAAACTGAAATAATATTTCTACTCAAATCCGGAACGTAATAACAATTGTTCAAAACAAGAATTAATCCGTTAGGTAAAATGACATCATGTTCCTATGGCTAATGCAGTAACTCTTGCTCCATTCCCCACGCGTAGGTCCACCTCGCCATCTTTGAGTAGCCTCCTATTCCTTAGTGCCTGCACATTTAAACAAGTGTGAGATCCACATCCGGTACCTAATACCCAGGAACTAGAAGTAGAAAGTAGAATATCTATAACATAGATACCTGAAGTAGGACAGGTATACTCCTTCAAATTACTATTTGTTGTTGACAGATAGTGGGGAACCAGAATGTTATGCGGAGGCTGTTCGTAGTTCACTTTGTGATAAGTGGAAAGCTGCGATGGATGATGAGATGGACTCATTGAAAGCCAACAAAACTTGGGAGTTGATTAGACTGCCTAAGGGGAAGAAGGCATTGCATAACAAGTGGGTTTACAGGATTAAGGAGGAGGCAAACGGCAGTAAACGTTACAAGGCAAGGTTGGTTGTAAAAGGGTTTCAGCAAAAGTACGGTATTGACTACACCGAGGTATTCACTCCTGTTGTGAAGATGACTACTATCAGAATGGTTCTGGGGATAGTAGTGGCGGATAACTTGTTGCTGGAGCAAATGGATGTAAAGACGGCTTTTCTTCATGGGGATTTGGAGGAAGAAATTTACATGGTACAACCAGAGGGCTACTTGTCTAAGGGTAGCGAGGAACTGGTTTGCAGGTTGACTAAGAGCTTGTATGGCCTTAAACAAGCTCCTAGGCAGTGGTACAGGAAGTTCGATGGATTCATGCATGACATTAACTTTGTCAGATGTGAGGCGGATCATTGTTGCTACTTCAAGAACACGGACAATGGGTATATAATCTTGCTGTTATATGTGGATGACATGCTAATAGCGGGCTCTAGCGTTAGAGAGATAAACAGATTGAAGGCTCAGTTGTCAGAACGGTTCGAGATGAAGGATTTGGGGGAGGCCAGAAAAATCTTGGGCATGCGGATTGACCGGGATAGGGAGTCGGGTAAGTTGGTTCTTTCACAAGCAGAATACGTTGAGAAAGTCTTGGCAAGGTTTTGCATGGAGGAAGCGAAGCCAACAGGGACACCATTGGGTATGCACTTCAAGCTATCCGAGAAGGACTCACCTAAGGGCAAGGAGGAGCGTGACAAGATGGAGAGGACTCCATATGCTTCGGCAGTGGGGAGTCTAATGTATGCAATGGTGTGTACAAGGCCGGACATTGCACATGCGGTGGGAGTAGTCAGCCGGTACATGGGCAATCCAGGGAAGCAACATTGGGAAGCGGTTAAATGGATCCTGCGTTACTTAAAGGGTACTGCTGGTAAGGCTCTATGTTTCTCAAGCAAGGAGGTCGTGTTAGCGGGTTATGTGGATACGGATTTGGCATCAAGTGATCTTGATAAGAGGAGAAGTACTACGGGTTATGTTTTCACATTAGGTGGTACGGCTATCTCCTGGGCTTCTAAATTGCAGAAGATCGTCGCTCAGTCGACTGCGGAAGCAGAATATGTGGCAGTGACAGAGGCAAGTAAAGAGATGGTATGGTTGCAGAACTTCTTGGGTGAACTTGGGAAGACGCGAAGTGGTAATGCTCTCTACAGTGACAATCAGAGTGCAATTCATCTAGCAAGGAATCCGGCGTTTCATTCTAGGACGAAGCACATCGAGCTGAGGTTTCACTACATCAGGCATCTCTTGGAGAGGAAGATCTTAAGGCTGGAGAAGATTTTGGGATCGGAGAACCCGGCTGACATGTTGACAAAGGTTGTAAACCTTGAAAAGTTGAAGCTATGCATAGCTTCAATTGGGCTTGGAGAATAGGAGAGGAGGAAGGCACTACCATGATCGAGGTGAGCACTAGGACGACACCAAGGATGAGTTGAAGAACGGATACGGGGCTTGTATGAGCGGTTGATCTCTAGGTGGGAGATTGTTGGAATAGAGGACCAACCGGGACTAGACTTCGGAGCAAAAAGGAAGAAAATCGTCGGAGGGACTGTTGCTTTGGACGGCCGCCCAAGGTGATGGTGGGCGACCGCCCACTTAATCAGACAGTTCAATCTGGAGAGCAGTTTTATGGGCGACCGCCCAGGACCAAAGTGGGCGACCGCCCACTTGTTGGGAGAGGCAAAAACTGGTTCGGATTTTAGGCCAATTTTCGGGTCCCTTTGTCCATCTAGGGTTAGGTTTGTATTCCTGGGCACATATTTAAGTAAAGTTCCGCCTCTAAACTCATTGTAACTTCAAGATAACATATTATAGTGCAAGATCCTGGCTTGGTAGTGCCCCCAGACGTAGTCAAACATATTGACGAACTGGGTAAACAATTTATGTGTCTTTTCTTGCTTTGATTTCTTGTGCTTTGTTTGTGTGCCTCTTATTGTTCTTGTGGGTTTGCTTGGGTAGTGGAGGGTGTTGGGTTTCGATCAAACATGCGCAGCGGAATTTAGCATTTAAAATTTTGAAACCCAAAGCCATAGATCCGTTCATACGATTAAATCAAATACGACATAAGAATAAGGAATAAACTAACCCTCGATGGCTATCAAATTCTCTTGGTCTTTGGTGGAGGTTTGAAGACTTGATCACGATCACAAAGCTTGAACACGAACTTTGAAGATGATGATTTTCACCCTCTAGCGGTATCCACACTTCGAACGAATATCAAAGGAGCTTCTTTGATCTTGGTTGCTAGACCAAATTGTGAAACACTTTTTCACAATCAAAAGAACTATATGGAATTTATTTTGTGTATTATTTTGTTCCTCAACCAAGAATGTCTTGGAACAAAATAAACCCTCTCTCAAACTCTTTGAGACTCACAAAATCATTGGCCTAGAGTGCTGGCCGTCTTTTATACACAAGTATGACCTATTCCAAATAGGAAACTTGTGTCAAAATCCTTCCAAAATTCGTTTCCAAATCAAATTAGGAATCTGCCACCCGACAGCACTGTGCGGCCGCCCAAAATCATCTGTGCGGTCGCACAACTATCTGAAGCAAAACTGGTATAAAACTGAACTAAGTGTGCGGCCGCCCAGTCAATACTGTGCGGTCGCCCACTCTTCAGAATGTCCAGAATTTCCAAAATTCCAATATAGTCCCTTTTAAAGATTCGTTCTATTGTGTGTGACCCTCTAGGATTATACTAAGTTGGCAATGAGCTCAAACATGATCCCATAAGATATGATTAGGTTCTAGCAAACCGTCATACCTACCCAAATAGTATAACTAGATACAAGTTCGCATTCCTTTAGAATATGTCACAATCCCTTTGTCCACGATGTCATTGAACACAAGTCATGGTCAAACAGTCAACTTGTTTTGTTCAATACTTTCTCGATTCCGAATATGTTGATAATCCAAATGACATTGATCCAATCAATTCATCTGAGTCCGGCCGAACATTTCATCAACATCATTCCTACGAGTGGCCCAAGCTTGACATCTCTCCGAGGAGGGACAAATCCATTTAGCTTATTATTCTTCCCAACGGGATTCCGATTATGCCAATCATACCCTTTATAACTACTCGGTTAAAAGTAGCGTTTGAATATGTCAAACATAATGTTCATCAAGTGGAAGACTATAATAACTTCATGTCTAAGGATTCAAAGGACATAACTAATATGAGATATATGTATGACATAGACCATGACATAAATCTCATAGAGCGGGTCATGTCCAGTACCTTGTTCCAAACAAGTACCCATAAATCTAACATGATCATCCCATGACCATTTAGCCTTTATACTAGTGCCTAACAAGTACTAGGGACGGGGATTATTATAAGTAAACATGAACAACAATAATAATCAAAACATCTCTTTATTGATATGAAATAAATGATAACAATTACAACGTTTATTAAACGTGCCTAGGGCACCACTACCAACAGAGGGCCATATCCACAACACCAATGCTAGGAAACTCCCATTTAACCAATCTGATTTTGCGATAGAAATGAGTAGGAAAACTCATGTTGAAGGCATCAAACAAGGTAGTATCGCCAAAGGATCTTAGAAAGGACAGATTAAAGGATTTAGCTATATTAGAAACATACAAGCGTACCTTTTGAATTATGCTGTTTGGATACATCTTAATCCCTTCAAATCTGCTTTTATTGCGAGTAACCCAAACTTCCCACACAATAAGAGCAGGAAGGAAATTAGAAATCCATTTGGAGACAGGAGAATGGGGGTGGGAGGGACCATCCCACCAGCAAATAAGAGCTTGATTGAGGCTACCCAAAGAAGATCGAATGCCACACAAACCACTGAAATGATCCCAAACATAAGTAGCACAGAAGCCATGGACAAGGATATGATCAATAGAATCCTCGCTAGCAGCTGGGCAACATTCACACTTAGACGCAAAAGAAACACCCTTAATTCTGACTTTGTTATCCGATGGCAGCCCACCGTGCAATGCACGCCACAAGAACACCGAAATCTTCTTTGGAATAAATTTGCTCCAGCAAAAGCCAAAAATAGCTGACCGCACCCTATTAGATCTACATTCTTGCCAAGCGGAGCTCACAGAAAATTTGCCCCAGGAAGAAGGTAACCATACAGGGGTATCCGGATGAGTAGAGAGGACAATAGAATTGTGATGGATCAGATTTAGAAGTTGCTCTCCATAAGCATTCCGAATGTGGAGACTACGAGGCTGACCATTCTCAAATAAAGTGAATACCTGCTCATGCTCAAAGGGGACGTCCCCCATGGGGTCATCAATCCATTTTTCATGAATAGAAATCTCGCCTCGACCAACTCACCAAGCCATATTTTCTTCAACAAAAGGTTTAGCCTTGATCATTCTTTTCCAAATGTGGGATGAATAAGAAGTCTTTTTTTTTTTTTTTTTTTTTTTTTTCGAAAAGAGGACGGTACCTCCCTAGATTTTATTGATTAAAAAGAAAATTACAAACAAGGTGGGGGACATGACAACCTCAACCACCTGGAAATAGAGACTATGGGGGGAAGCCTTACACAAGTTGTAAGGTCCTCTACAATAAAGGGAGGGGTGATTACTAAAACTAGCAAACAATCTAAAACAAAATCTAGCCATAGAGAGAAGTAAATTATCTGAGCCGAATATGGGAAGTAGAGGAGCGATCCAACACAAGGGCACCCTTACAATCCGAGGGCAGATCATCAAATAAATAGTATAAAGAATTGGTACGAGACACCACTGCAGCATTAGCAAGACCATCGGCAACCATATTACCTTCGCGAAGCACATGAGTAATCCGGACCGTCATCAGGTTCAAAAGGCGTTTAATCTCCATAATGTCATACCAAATAGTCCAAGGAATGTGGTATTCCTTAACAATAATTTTGAGGAGAACTTCCGAATCTATTTCTAACCATAAAGAAGAAATACCGAATCTCCAAGAAAAAGCTAAGCCATCCTTAACGGCCTTAGCCTCTGCCACCATATTAGTGCCATGGCCATAGAAGTGGGAGAAAGCAAAGACCATATTGCCATTTGAGTCCCGAATAATACCGCCTCCAGTAATAATACCTGGATTACCTTTCGAAGCTCCATCTGTATTTAGCTTAAAGTGCTCCAATATAGGAGGATTCCAAGAGACCATCCTAATTTTCTTTCTGATAGTAGGAGTACCCGAAATGCCAAAGAAAGCGAAAACCAGATTATCTACCCAAGAACCCGAAAACTGAATGTCAAAAGCTTTGATCACATCTTTAACAGAAGCAACAACTAAAGAAGTAATCCGAGAAAAAGACATCTTCAACCCCTCAAATCTCGATTTATTTCTCCCTTTCCAGATTTCCCATAGAATAAAACAAGGTATAACACGACGAAGCCAAGAAATACCGTGGGATACCTTTTTAGTATTGCAAAACCACCAACTGGCCAGAATAGAATGAAGATTGTAGGTAAAATACTTCAGGCCTATAATGTGAGAAAAATAGACCCAGACTTTCCTAGCGACATCACCATACACAAAAAGATGCTCTAGATCTTCAATAGATGGAGTAGAACAGCAATTACACGCAGAAACAAGGGAAATACCTCTCTTTTGGATGGCACAATCTGTAGGGATCCCTCTATGAAGAGTACGCCACATGAAGATTGAGATTTTGAGAGGAATATTTTTATGCCAACAGTGTTCAAAAATAGGCCGAGAGAGACCTTTGGATCGACATACATTCCAGGCCGAAGATATGGAAAAACTGCCCGAGGCATTAGGCATCCAAAATAACGCATCAGGTCTGTCCATAATCTCAATATTATTATCTCGGATATAATCTAAAAGATGGCATCCATACTCATTCTGAATATACTCCACTCTCGGCTGCCCATTAAGAAATAAAGAAGAGACTTCAATATGATTACCATGCAACAAGATAGAGTCAGTCAACCAACGATCATGAATAGAGATATCCCCTCGCCCAATTCTCCACCCAATCTTACCTTCAACGATGGGTTTAGCTTTGATCATTCTGCACCAAATGTGTGACGCATAAGATGGTTTAGAAGCGTCCATAGGATGAGTCCCGAAGCAATATTTTGCTGCCAAAAATTATGTCCAAAGAGAGGATCCACTTCGAAACTTCCACCATAGCTTCATTGCTAAGGCAAAAGCTATATCTTCAAACTTTCTAATACCAAGCCCCCCTTCCGAAGTTGGAAGAAAAAGAGTATTCCTCCTGACCCAATGACACTTATGATGCCCCTCTTCATCACACCAAAAGAAGTTAGCAATAAGACGATACATAGAATTAATAACACCTTTAGGCGGATCTAATAAAGCGATGTAATAGAGGGGGATAGCTTGTAAACATGTTCTAATAAGAGTCAACTTGGCCCCAAAAGAAAGTAGCTTACCATGCCAAGTAGCCAACCGATCTTCCATTTTTCTCAGGACCGAATCAAAGAGGGAAATCTTTTTACGGCCAACATATAAGGGGCAACCCAAATAAATGATTGGCAGCTCCTTCTTTTGAAAGCCTGTAGCCTCAGAAATAATAGCATCTTTATCATCATTATGAACCCCAGTAATGAAACAAGACTTCGCGGAACTAACTAGTTGGCCAGAGAAATTCTGATACCAATTAAGGCATCTCATGTGAGCATCAAGAGAATCTTTGGAACCATTGCAAAAAATAATAATATCATCTGCATACGCCAAATGAGAAATCATAGGAGTATGAATATGGGCCCGATATCTATACTGAGGGAAATCAGAATGAAGAAGGTTCAGACCTCGGCTCAAAACCTCAGCAGCAATAATAAAAAGAGTGGGAGAAATAGGGTCACCTTGACGAAGCCCTCGAGAAGATTGGAAGAATCCACAACTTTCACCATTCACAAGCACCGAAAACCAGCAAGAAGAGATACAACGGAAAATAAGGTCATTCCACACTTCATTAAAACCAAACTTCCTCATAACCTTAATCAAAGCAAACCAAGAAATCCGATCATAGGCCTTGGCCATATCAAGCTTCATAGTAACATTAGTGCCCCAAACCTTTTTCCTAAGGGATTGCATTAACTCTTGAGCAAGGAGAACATTCTCATGGATCAACCTACCTTGGACAAAACCACTTTGCTGAGGGGAGATAATCCTTGGGAGAATGGGAGCAAGCCTCCCAGTTAGCAGTTTTGTAATCACTTTGTTTGAAAAATTACAAAGGCTAATAGGGCGTAACTCCGAAAAAGATGTAGGGGAAATTACCTTAGGAATTGTAACTATAAGGGTGCTAGTCCAACTCCTAGGCATAGCATGTCCCGAGAAAAATTCATTAATAGCACGATAGAAATCTTCTTTAATAATATCCCAGCAAGATTTATAGAAAGCCCCCGTGTATCCATCCGGCCCTGCAGCACTCTGTCCATTCATAGACCAAATAACCTGTTTAATCTCAGCCATGGTAGGAGGAGCTGTAAGCAACAGATTATCATCTTCAGTAATTAAAGTCGGAATAACACTCAAAATATCATTACTAGGATTATCATGCGTCTTCTGAAGTTGATTGGAATAAAACGAGACAGCCTCCTGCTGAATATCATCCTTAGAGTGAATCCAGTCACCATTGGAATTTCTGATGCGATGGATAAATAGCTTTTGACGCTTCTTCCGGACGTATAAATGAAAAAACTTAGTATTCTTATCACCTTCTTTAATCCAAGATATATTGGCCTTTTGACACCAATAGTCTTCTTCCATTTTCAGTTTCTCTAGCAGGGTAGCCTTAGCCATGCTCAAGCCAATAATATTTTCTTCCAAGGGGTCATTTTGAACCAAAATCTCACATCTAGTAACTTCATCCTCAGCATGTTTGATTTGTTGATCAATTCTCCCAAAGCTTTCTTTATTCCACAACGAAATAGCCTTTTTTAAACGAGAAAGCTTTTTTGCAAAACAAACCATGGGCCGCCCATCCATATACTCACTCCAGGAGTGAGCCACAAGATTCTGAAAGGTAGGATGATTTATCCACACATTCAGGAAACGAAAAGGGCCTTTAATGGACTCAGCTTCAGTTTGAAGTTGAATAACAAGAGGGGAGTGATCCGAACATGTTCTATTAAGGTGAGTCACACTAGTAGCATAGAATTTATCCAGCCATTGAGTATTGTAGAAAGCCCTATCCAGCCTTTGATAAATAGTAGGGCATCCCCGGGGTTTATTCACCCAAGTAAAACCACTACCCCGATAGCCAGCATCAATAAGACCAATAAATTGCACCATATCAGAAAATTCAGCCACAACTTTCTCCTTAATAGGCTTGCCACCTATCTTTTCAGATTGATCAAGAACACAATTAAAATCCCCCACAATAAGCCAAGGATTATCTCCGACATTCATACTCATAAGATTATCCCATAAATTCCTCCTTTCATAACGATCACAGCTCGCATAAACCACAGTTAGAAAAACAGGAAAGCTCCATAAAGGATGACTGATTTGCATTGTTAAATCTTGTCCAGAATCGTGATGAACTCGACAATCATACCCATGCTTCCAGAAAACCCAAATTTTACTAGTGCAATTAGCAAACCCCCCAACACACCCAAGATTTCTTTGAGTTTTAAGAAGATGAGCAGAATTCAACATAGGCTCAGAAATAGCCACAAAAGAAGCACCATATAACCTAATTAACCTTTTAAGTCTACGGAGAGAAGCTTTATTGCCAATCCCTCTCACATTCCAATTAATCAACGCGACCATTGGAAATATAATAGAGAGAACAAAAAGGTTACCATCTTAAGAAGGTGGAGAAGCAGATTGGCTTCTCTTTTTTCTTGGCTGCACAATAGTGAAGCCATCAGCATCGGTTTTTCCAAGAACAGGACCATTAAAAGGAGTTGAACCAGCCTGTTCTGTGACAAATGAGGGAGGAGCTCTTGGGGAAAGATTTAAACCAGCAATATTATCACTGTAGCCATCCTGAGTATCAACAGTCACAACTTCAAATACTTGAGGAGAACTAGGAACTTGAGATTGTTCTCTATGAGCAGCAATGTTACTCAATACATTCTCAATAGCTATACCAGAATTAGAATTCCCAGTTTTATGAATAGATTCATTACATGCATTCTTCAAAGCCTTTTGAACAGCTTCAGGAAGTGGAACCCCTCTTTTAGCCATTACCGGAATTGAAGTCTTGGTGCCACCATTAACCTCGTTAGTAGTGCCATCCAAATTTTTTTCAAGTCCACTCGTCTGACCTATATTCTGATTCTGCCCATTACTAGCATCACCATCCGTTTTAGACCCATTCTGCACCAACCGTTCCTTTGAGCCACCTTCTTTATCATTTTGAACCAAAGGTTCCTTATTCTTAGCTACAAAAACTTTGGATAGCTTCTCCTTCGGAGCCTCATTCTTAAGGCTAGGATTGGCTCTCCTACAACCAGAAATTTCATGTCCAAGAACCAAACAGTGCTTGCAATACTTTGGAATGTGATCATATTCCAATTTTTGAAAAAAACTTGGGCAGACATCCCCACAATCAATGAATATCTCATGTGGAAACTTTCTCAGAACATCCACTTGTATTAAGACTTTAGCAATACTTGGTCTAGAAAATTCAGCCGTAGCTTTATCTAGGGAAAGAGGTGTACCAATCATTGAGGCCGCCGTAAAGAGAAATTGTTTATTCATTAAATGGATTGGGAGCCCAGGAAATCCTACCCAAACAGGAACAATAGGAGATTCTTGTTCCGGTCTCCAAGAGGGAGACCAAGCCAAAGTACGCATAGGAAATCGATGGACATACCAAACATCTTTCAAGAATAAACGTTGGTAATCTTCCTCCGTAGAAAGTTGAATAAGCATATGCCTATTATCCAAATTACCAAGCTTATAATTACCTTTTAGTTGGAATTTGGCGAAAGAGATTCGAGAGTCTTCCATAGAGGGACGACCATGCATGAACTTTCCCACCAGCGAATACTTGAACGGCTGTGCAAAAGCTTCGATAATTTCTTTGGAGAGCTTTACCGAGGGAATACCTTTATGAGATCCAGTAGGAATCATGGGAGCATCAACGCTTTGATTAAATGGGGTCGAAATACCATTCGAAGAAGGATTAGCTGGTTGGGAGAATAATTCAGCAAAAGATTTGGAAACCGGCGCTTTAGGAATCTGATTAGGAATAGGAATCGCCGGCTTCGCAATCATAGAAGGAGATGAACTCGTTTGCGGCACATGATTAGGGTTTGACGATGAAAGTATAGGGGCCGCATTAGGGTTTGCATGTGCGGCAACAATAGGGTCGTAGCTTTATCTAGGGCTAGTGACTTATTGGGACTCATACATACTGATATGTGTTGACCAATGAGCAGCAGTGCTAGGGGAGGATATCAATACTTCATAACATTCACTGATGATTTTAGTAGATATGGCTATGTCTACTTAATGAAACATAAAAGTGAATCTTTTGAGATATTTAGAATATTTCAAAATGAAGTACAAAATCAACTTGGCAAAACTATTAAAGAACTTCGATCTGATCGTGGTGGAGAATATTTAAGCCATGAATTTGACAATCATCTTAAAGATTGTGGAATTGTTTCACAATTAACTCCACCTGGAATACCACAATGGAACGGTGTGTCTGAGCGGAGGAATAGGACTTTATAAGATATGGTCCGCTCCATGATGAGTCAAGTTGATCTTCCTTTATCCTTTTGGGGACATGCACTAGAAACTGCTGCTCTTACACTAAATAGAGGTCCAACTAAATCTGTTCCAAAGACTCCATATGAGATGTGGACTGGAAGAAAACCTAGTTTGTCTTTCATGAAGATTTGGGGTTGCGATGCTTATGTTAAGAGAATGATCTCTGACAAACTTGCACCAAAATCTGACAAATGTATTTTCGTGGGTTACCCAAAGGAAACTAAGGGATATTACTTTTACAATCGCACGGACAACAAAGTGTTTGTTGCACGAGATGGTACCTTTCTAGAGAAAGAGTTTCTCTCCAAAGGAATTAGTGGGAGTAAAATTAATCTCGAAGTGGTTCGAGAACCCGAAAATAATATGGAACAGAACGTTGGATCTGAACAAGTTTCACAAGGAGTTGTGGAACCTATTCAGAATACTCAAGTTCCTCGCAGAACTGGTAGGGTGCGATCAAAACCTGAGAGATATGGATTTCTCATGACGGATAGTAATGATGGAAGTCATAGTTGATGATGAACCTACTTCCTACCAAAAAGCGATGTTCGCTCCTGATTCAGATAAATGGCTTGGAGCCATGGAATCTGAAATTAATTCCATGTATGATAATCAAGTTTGGAACTTGATTGATGCGCCCGAATTGCCGCATGACCTTAATAAGCCCAAACCAGCTATTAGAAATACAACGGTAAATCATGTCAATCCACATTTCACTAAACCCAAATTGCCGCATGACCTTAATAAGCCCAAACCACGAAAGTCTATCATATGCCTTAGCCATATCCAGCTTCAAAGCAACATTAGAACCCCGGACCTTTTTATTAATGGGTTGCATAATTTCTTGAGCCAACAGAACATTCTCATGAATCACTCGCCCTTGAACAAAGCCACTTTGTTGGGGAGAGATAATACGAGGAAGAATAGGGGCAAGACGCTTAGTAAGAAGCTTTGTCACCACTTTATTACAAAAGTTGCATAGGCTAATCGGCCTAAGATCAGAAAAAGAAGTAGGTGATTCAACCTTAGGGATAGTGACGATCAACGTACTAGTCTAGCTTCTCGGTATGGAAAAACCCATAAAGAAGTCCCCAATAGCTCGGCATAGATCTACCTTGATAATGTCCCAGCATCCTTTTTAGAAATCCCCTGTAAACCCATCCGGACCAGCAGCACTTTGACCATTCATACCGACAACAATATCATACACTTCATCCATATTTGGGGTAGCCGTAAGCATAAGGTTATCCTCATCATTAATAAGACGAGGAATTAGGAATAAGTAATCATTAGATGGAATTTCACATTGACCTTGGAGTTGGTCCTAATAAAATCCCAAAGCCTCTTCTTTGATGTCATTTTTATCGGTGAGCCATTCGCCTTGTCTATTTCTAATTCTGTGAATGAACAGACGTTGCCTCTTCTTTTTAACTGTGGCATGAAAAAACCTTGTATTTCAATCCCTTTCTTTAATCCACTTTAAATTAGCCTTTTGGGCCCAAAGGTCTTCCTCCATATTCATCTTCTGAAGGAGATGAGCTTGAGCAAGATGTAGGGCTGTCCTTGATTCTTCATTATTCATTTGTTGATGCTGATTCTCACAAGCAATGACTTCATCTTCCGCGTTCTTAATTTGTTGTTCCACTCTTCTGAAAATGTTTTTATTCCATCCCATAATAGCCTTCCGTAACCTACTGAGCTTTTTAGCAAAGCACACCATAGGCCGACCCTCCATAGGGGCTTCCCAAGAAGCTTTAACAATGTTACTGAAATCATGATGTTTAAGCCAAATATTAAGAAACCGAAATGAGCCTTTAGAAGCTTCAGACTCAAGTTGAATATTAATCACTAAAGGGGCATGATCCGAGCACACCCGAGATAAATGAGTGACACGGGTTAGATGGAACAGATTCAACCATTGTTCATTGTAAAGAGCACGGTCAAGACGTTGATAAATAGCTCTTCTACCCCTCCTTTTATTTGACCAAGTAGCTATATTGCCTTCAAAACCAGCATCCATAAGATTAGCATATTGAACCATGTCAGAAAACTCATTCACCGCCATCTCATTAATAAGCTTACCTCCCACTTTTTCGGTTTGATTAAGCACACAGTTTAGGTCACCCACCACCATCCAGGGATATTCCACTTCACTAATAGCCATTAATTCCTCCCATAGACCAATACGAGAAAATCTGTTACAACTGGCATGCACAAAAGAAATCCAGACTGAATTTGTCCATGAAGGGTGAGAGATTTGTAAGGTTAAGGCCTGAGTAGAGTCTTGAATAACAACACCATGCAGCCCATGCTTCCAAAGAACCCAAACCCTATTAGAGACATTAGCCATCCCATTTTCACACCCGACCTTTTTAATAAACTGATCCAGAGAGGAGCTATCAACTTTAGGTTCATAAAGAGCAATCAAAGAGGCTCCATAAGAACGAAATAAATGTTTAATTCTTCTCACCGTAGCACAATTAGCAATGCCACGAGCATTCCAACTTATAAACGATACCATTAAAACATAAATAAAAAGGAATTAAAGGATGAAGATAAAAGGAAGTGAAGGGCTTACAGCATAGGGGATTTCTCCCTACTCTTTTTCTTCTTATGAGAGACAGTGATAAATCCATCATCATCATTACCCTTGTTCTCCATAAGTGCCTCACGCTCCTTAAAATCCAACTGAAAACCAATAACATGATTCAAAGATGTAACTCTTGGAGCCCTCGGAGATAAGTTGAGGGAGCTGCAAGTATCCATTTTAGTGGATGACGAGAGCTTAGATCTTATGGCTGAGTCATCACGTAAAGGAGTTTGCAATTTGAGAGGATCCTGCACATTAGGCATATCAATTGCCCCCTTATTGCTATCCAATCCATTCTTCATTTTAATAGCTGCGAGTTTTTTGCTTAACATATCATTGACACCTTTAGGTAAATAAACACCCCGTTTTGCTATATAAACACCCTGAGACTTGGAGCTAGTAGCAACATCTTTATTTAGGGTTGCAGCACCCTTATTAGGCATATCACCACTCTCAATGGTTCCCGTATCAGTCTTAGATGTAGAAATCTGAATACCAACCTGTTTCGGGACCATATTAGTATCATCCATTTTAGGGTTAGGGTTACTGTTGGTCCCAAAGGGGCAACAAGGGTATGAAAAATGCTAGAGGGGCGTGAATAGCGTTTTTAAGAATTCTTTTCAAACCCTTTTAGAAAGCAGTGGCTAATGCGCACAGTTCTCAAATAAGCTAAGTATAGCGCGCAGAGAGAGTGTGAAATGCACAGCGGAAATTTAAGCAGCTACTGCGGAGGGTATACTGCGCAGAAGGTAAAAACGCACGTGCTAAGTTTTGGCTAAAGAGTTGGTTAAAAAATTCTAAGGCAATAAGCAGTAACAAAACAGTAGCAGATAGCAATCTGATAAGATCAAACAAAGCAGCTATTAAGATATAAAGTAAGCAGGAAATAAGCAGTAAGAATAGAGAACAAGCTATTTGGAGAGGTTCGATCGATGAAAAATCTACGTCCTCTACCAAGATGGTTAGTCTTGGATTTTCTAATGAGATTTATATTGATGTGAGGAGCTTTTACAAGATTACAAAGAATCAAAACTCAAATCAAAATCTAATCTATGAAGAGCAAATCCTAGACTAAACCAGTGTATCTCAAGAAGTAAGATCTAAATGATCAAAGCTTCAAGAGGTGTGTATGTGACAGAAATTCTGGGCTCTATGAATCTATGAGATGAAGAGCACGAAGAATTCTGGTGATATAAGGCTTAGGATCTGGGCAGGAGTTTGAAGGTATGAAGGTTTGAAGGTTGATCTTGAATCTGGGAATATTAGCAACAATCTTCTTAACTTCAAGGATACTTATGAAAGCACAAACTCTAGCGACTTGGAAATGAAGATGAGCAGGCTATTTATAGCAGAGAGCTTAAAACTAGCCGTTGGTGCTCTGAGCAAGGACGATGAGCTGGCACAATATGATTGGTACGCAGGTGTCCTTTATAGCCGTTGGGGCTCTGATCAAAGTTGATGACCTGGCATAATATGATTGGTGCGCAGGGATCTTTGAGCCGTTGGAGATTGAGCATGAAGACCAAATACAAAATCTTCTTCTAGAAGGTTGACAGCTGTCTTTATTTGAATTGCTTCATCTGAGCGCATCTCCACCGTTGGATATGTTGAGTGTGCAAATTTGACGTTTCTGCACACCTCAGCACTTTAATAAGCGTGCATCTTCTAAGCGTTTTCCAAGTTAGGTGATCTGAATGTATCGAAATCTGAGCAAGGCAGGATGCTGCGCAGGAGAGACCTGCGCAGTGGTGTCCTGCGCAGAGAAGTCCTGCACAGCGACCACAGTCTTGCTTAGATCTTCATTCCTTTTCGCTCCAAGTCCTATATTCTAAGCCTATACTATAAAATAGACTAAGCTAAAAATTGAAGTTATAAAACTTCTTACATAGGGTCCTAAAGTCCATAGAATATTCTTAGGTGATGGTATCAATCAATTCTAACATAATTAGGAGGGTTAAGAGATAAGCATACCCAACAATCTCCCCCTAAATGATTGATGCCATTACCTACTATAACAAAGGCAATTCATTGTACTTGATAATAACATGTCCATAAAAATGAAAATGGTAAATCATGCCTCAAGTCAATGCACACACTAGCCTATGCTATAGATTTCTAGTATATCCAAAAGATTAACTTACAGTATGGGAAAGATAGAAATAACATGCAGCGCATACAAATGATATGAATTTTAGTTTAAGTATGCGTTTAAACTGAATGTTTAAACATTATGCGTAGAAAATGTGAGCAGTTAATAATATGCGCATGAGGTGAAATAAAACATTCATTGTTCCACAAACGAATAGTTTGAATTGAACAAGGTTTTGGAAACTAATGATGCGATTTTTCTCATTAAAACTTGGACTGTTAAGAGTTGAGAATTACAAGTTTGAATAAGAAAAACGACAAAATACGCACAAAAAGGAATTTACCTTGCGCAAAAGCAAAAATTACATAGAGCCTAATCTATGTTGATCCGGTGCAGGGCTTCGTGCAGCTCATTCTGCAGGCTGTTGAACTTGTTCATAAGCTCAACTTTGAGTGCTTGAAACTTGTCTTTGAACGCAACAACTTATTCAACATAAACTGTGATCCCTCTGCGCACATCCCTGTTGTCTGCTTGCAGCTCTCGGAAGTTTGCTGCGTAGGCCATCTGATGCCCAGTCATCTGGTTGAAATATGACTGCTCAGCAACATTGTTGGTGTCGATGATGGTGGCCTGTGTAGCTTCAAGGCGAGTGTCGGTGTGGAGACGCTGGGTGTTCACGCTGTCTTGAATGTCAAACATTGCTTGATCCATCCTTGCGTTGAACCCATCAGCAAAGTCAGTCATAGCTTGAGTTATGCACTCCCTGATACTTTCCATGTTGAGCGCACTAGCTTGCGCAGGTCCACCTTGCGCAATCTTCTCTACTAACTGCGCTTCCAAACTGGCAAACCCCTCATATAAGCCATCTGATAAGTTCTTGCGCAGCTTCCTTAGAATTTCCTTGAACCCATCATCAATAGCTTCATAGGTGCACACATTTTCAAGCATCCCAGCTATTGACTTAAGTGAGTCCAGGACCATATTATCTAAGTCATCAGGGACTCGCTGCGCAGAGGGGCCGGCAGAGAGACTTGCCGTTGATGCATTCTCCCCCTTAATGGCAGCAATCTCCAATCGCTGCGCATTAAGTTGATCTTGAATAGCGGTTTGCGCAGTGATGAGTTGAGCCATCTGAGACTGCGCAGCAACTTGATTCACTTGAATGGAATTCAAGGCTTGTAAGATCTGGCGCAGCTCATTTGAGGAGGAGAGAGATGAGGTAGATACCGCATGAACCGTTGAGGTAACAGGAGGCGGTTGTTCTGTTGTCTTGGGAGGAGAGGTGGTTGAGATGGGATTAAGAGGGGACTGGCGCGGAGTAGACAGATGCGCAGGAGATCTATGCGCAGAAGAATGTTCACTGCTTTCAGAGGCAGTGACACCATCCTTAGCAGAATCTTCAGGGATAGGATCAGCAGCAGGAGGAGGCGCTGGAATCTCTGGCGCAACAAAGTCTAGTTGGACAGTGGGCGCATCAGTAGGCTCAGGAGGAGCTGCACCATCATCACCAACAGTCTGATCCACTTCATCAGCATCATCCTTCTCAGCCTCAGGCTCAATGTCCATGCCTTCATCCAGAATAGAGGTAACCCTGTGTGTATTGCCAACAGGGATATTAACGCGCTGAAATGCACTGGATGTTGGTTCTCAAGGAGAGCTTAGAGGAGAAGGAGTATGGCGCTTTTTGGAGTCCTTTGTGCTACTACGCACCTTCTGCTTGTGCCGAGGAGAAGAAAGATGGGCATCAGCAGGAGGCGCGGGCGCAACATTAGGGTCCTGCACAGTTGGGGCCTTGGGATGAGTCTCCCCCTGAATGCAGCATCTTCAGAATCACCAGTGTGATCCATGCGCGACTCAGAGTCATGCGTAGGAGGAATACGTTGGAAGGCACTCTTGGCAGTCTTGGTCTTCTTCGGGGAGGGCGCAGGCGCATCAGCCTTGCGCTTCTTGGAGGGAGGCTTTGGAGCAGCAGGGGTAGGCTCTCTGATCTTAATGCCTGCGGTGGATTGGACGTTGGGAACATCCTTGTGCTTCTTTGACTTGGGCTCAGCAATGCCCTTGCCCTTGCGCTTGGATGCTTCATCAGCCGTTTCCTGCGCAGCACTTGGGCCTTCTGTGCCCTTGGCCTTGCCTTCCTTGGGTAACTTTCCCAACCAAGGTTCCCTGTTGGGATTATCATCTGATCTCCAGATTCTGTAGTAGTCCGCATCGCCAATCTCATCGCGCAGCAGATGAAGCTGTGCTTGAGAATAGAACTTTGAAGCACAGGACTGCTTTAGAATAGGTTCCTTCCTTATAAAGTCATTTAATTTAGTGTATTGGAGCAGGAGCTTGGATAGCAGGTGACAGTGCGTCTGATACTTAGGTTTTGACGCGTTGAGGCGCGGATGGTATGGCTAACATGGCAGCAAATGATGAAAGGAATTATAATTTTCTATCCTTGAGTGATATCCCTCGGCATTGCAAAGGCTGCTTTGTTTTAGACAAGGCAAGGACTCCCAATACTCAGTTTCATTAACTTTTATGGCTAGATTTCTTTTTAAATTACTTTCTTATCTTTGTAGTCACCCCTCCTTATTTTGTAGAGGACCATACGACTTGTGTATGGCCTCATCCCTAATTTTCGTTTCCTGGTGGTTGAGGTTGTCATGTCCCCCACTAAGTTTGTATTTAATTTTTACTATTAATAAAACCTAGGGAGGTACCGCCCTCCTTTCGCCAAAAAAAAAAAAAAAAACTTTAAGTAGATGGCGGAGCAATATTCCCATTGCTTGGAAATAAACTTTCCCTTGTTCCCATTCTTGCAGTTCAGGGAATCGCCAATCAAGCTGCACAGGTGATACATCACCTCACCAAATTCTTTGTGATCATGCACAGACCATCGCTTAACAAGAGTGGGCTCGCCAACTAACTTCATCGCCAATCTGTCTTTCCGCGCAGTATCAAAAGTCTCTGGCGCATCACCAACATCGAAGTCGCAAAGTCTGCGGATGTGGTTTGGGTATACCAAGAATTCGCAATTCTGCACCACCGCCATAATGATCTCAGTGCTCTCACCCTTGTGCTTGGCAGGAACAACACGCGCAGTCTCGAAGAATTCATCGACAAGAGAAGGCACGTAGAATGGCTGATCCAAAGTGAAGAGAGGAAGAATTTCAGAGGATCGCAGATGCCTTATCAATCTGCGCCCAACAGCATCCTGGTTAAGATCTTGCGGATTGACTTCCCATCCACAAATGAAATAGAAGGGATTCTGCGCAAAACAAAAAATATGAATTAGACGTTATATTGCGCATGGAGCGTTGCGCATGCGCAGATAACGCATGGATACCTATGCGCAGTAACTCCATACTTGATAAAATGTCATAAAAGTAATGCGCAAAGCCAAGCAAGCATGCGTAAAACGTAAACACTTGGAAATTCTTATGCGAACCAGAGCATGAGAGAAAAATCAAGAAATTGATGAACACGAAATGAACTGTTCATGAACACGAAGGACATCAAGAACACCAAAAATCAAAAGTTGTCCAAATCCAATAAAAAATACATCGAAATGACCGCATGAACAGGACAAAGTCAACCATGTAAACAATATAGACAACAACATTAAAACAAACTCAGAAATTCAGAATAACCGTTCGTCTGCTATGGAGGTTTTTGGACAGAAAATTTTGTAGAAATCACTTAAAAAGAGTATTGATCATAAAATAAATTACATGAAAGACGAACACAACACAACAATCGATTTCAAAAATAATCATCAAACAAGCACACAATCACGAAGGGAAGCTTTTAAAGCTTTAAACCCTAATAATGGCGGAAAGCTTAGAATAAAGAGAAAGAGTTTGAGAATCCATACCATATCTTCGACAGTGGGCTTGGGAGGTTGTTGTTCTTGATGAGATATAGACCGAGAGGAGGAAGAAGGAAGTTTTGGGAAGATGAAATCTGGAGAAGTTGAAGGTCAAAGAGAGAAGAAGAGGAAATCTTTGGAAGTTGGTAAGTAGAGAGAGAAATGAAGGTTTGGTGAAAGATAGAAAGCTAGAAGAGAAAGAAGGGAGAGGTTACAGACGGTTATAAGCCGAAAAGGAAAAAATTAGTGACGTCAGCGCAAGGACAGTTTGGTGAAAAGCGAAGTGGGGCACGTGCTGCGATGACGTGGCCCAACCGGATGCGCGCGTGCGCAGGCCTAGCGCGCGTGTGAGTGTCAAGTCCTAAGCCGGTCACTGTCGAGTCAACTTCCTCATAAATGATGAGTCAGTGAAAGGACGGGCGCACGTTAGCAGGGTGGCGTGGCCGAATGGGGGACGCGCGTGCGCAATATTTCCGCGCGCGTGTGTCAGTGAAGAGAAGCTGACGGCTGTCGCATCACCTTCCTCATTAAATGGTGAGCAGACATTCAAAAGGTGTGCTGTCATTAATCACAGTTTGCATTAAATGACAATGGGACATGTGCAGGGGTAAAAAGGTAATTTCCCAAGAAAATTCAAAAAAATAAAGGCGCGGGAAAATTTAAATTACACAAGTACCCTTGTGACTAAGCGTTGACTTTTTAGTCAAGGACCTATGTGCAAAATCTAATGAATAGAACACTTACCTGCGGTCCACTTAGAAGTGCGCATGTCGTTTTGCGCAGAGCGAATATTGTGCAGAGATTCTTCAAATCTCAACTTAATTTTTCATGCGCATTAACTTACTGCGCAGTAGCTGCGCAGATGCATGAAATCTTAACCTTTAAGAACTTATCAAGCAAACACAAAAACATTAGTATTAACAAATTATATGGACAAGTTAGCTGATTCAAGCATACCCATTTCTCCTCTCAAGAAGACAAATCTCTTTGCGTCAAGAGCCCTTGTGAGGATATCAGCAATTTGATTATCTGTGCCCACGTGCTCTAAGTGTATATTTCCTTTTTCCACGTGGTCCTTGAGAAAATGATATTTGATGTCGATGTGCTTTGTCTTTGAATGCATGACAGGATTGTTGGAGACTGCTATGGTGGACATATTGTCGCAGAAAATTGGGCAATTTCCTTCATTAATTCCATAATCCACTAGTTGTTGCTTCATCCATAGGATTTGGCAGCAGCAGCTTCCAGCAGCAATGTATTCAGCTTCTGTAGTGGAGATGGACACAGCAGCTTGTTTCTTGCTTGCCCACGCAACAAGTCGATTTCCAAGGAAATGACAAGTTCCACTTGTGCTCTTCCTGTCAATTGTGCATGCTGCGTAATCTGCATCTGAATAACCTAGCAAATCGAAATTCGAATCTTTGGTGTACCAAAGTCCAAGGTTAATAGTTCCAGAAAGATAACGAATAATGCGTTTAACAGCAGTTAAGTGCGCTTCTCTAGGGTCCGCTTGATAGCGCGCACAGACACAAACACTAAACATAATATCTGGCCTACTTGCAGTAAGGTAGAGTAGAGAGCCAATCATACCTCGATATAAAGTTTGATCAACTTTCTTACCTTTTAAGTCTTTATCAAGCTTATTGCCCGTAGCCATTGGAGTGTCGTATGCTTTAGCATTCTCAAGTCCAAATTTCTTGATTAAGTCCCTTGTGTACTTGGCTTGATTTATGAAGATGCCATCATTTAATTGTTTGATTTGAAGTCCGAGGAAAAATGTGAGTTCTCCCATCATGCTCATCTCAAACTTGCTTTTCATGAGTTTCTCAAAGCGCTTACAAAGTAACTCATTAGTAGAACCAAATATAATATTATCGACATAAATTTGAACAAGTAAAGAATGATTATTATACTTAGCAATAAAAAGAGTTGTATCGATTTTACCGCGATTGAAGCCCTTTTCTAGCAGGAATTTTGATAGAGTATCGTACCATGCTTTTGGAGCTTGCTTAAGTCCATACAAAGCTTTCTGAAGCTTGAAGACGTGATTTGGAAATCTGCTATCTTCAAATCCAGAAGGTTGAGCTACGTAGACCGTCTCTTGGAGTTCACCGTTGAGAAATGCGCTCTTCACATCCATTTGATAAAGCTTGAATTTCTTGTGAGAGGCATAAGCTAAGAAAATTCTGATAGCTTCTAGTCTTGCTACAGGCGCAAAAGTTTCATCATAATCGATTCCTTCCTCTTGCTTTTTTTTTTAGCGAAAGGAGGACAGCACCTCCCTAGATTTTATTAATATAAAATGAAAATACAAACATGGTGGGGGACATGACAACCTCAACCACCAAACAATAGAAAATAAGGGGGGAGGTCTTACACAAGTTGTAAGATCCTCTACAAAAAAGGGAAGGGGGTCCTACCAAAAGAAAGACAAAACAAATACTAACCATACTGACTATCTTCGAAAATATGGAGTACCTTTCTTATCATTAAGAAAATACCTCTTACAAGAAGAAGGAAGCTCAATGATAGAGGAGAACTCACAATCAACTCTATAATCCGCTGCAAAATTAGCAATTCCATCTGCGACTTGGTTGCCTTCCCGGAGAATATGAGTAAACCGAATCTGAAGAAAGGAAGCAAGATGCTTAATTTCTTTAATATAATGCCAAATTTCCCATGGAGTGAGACAGGAGCCATTGAGAATATTAACTAAAACTTCCGAGTCCATTTCAGCCCATAAAACTAAATAACCACGATCAATAGCAATACGAATTCCATCTAATAACGCACGGGTTTCAGCCACCATATTAGAAGCAGTGCCATAATATCTACCAAAGCAGTAAACCATATTACTCTCAACATCACGAAAAACACCCCCTCCTGCTGCAATGCCCGGATTATTCCTTGAAACTCCATCCGTATTTAACTTGATATGACCATTAAAGCCTTCCACAAGAAGACCGAAACCTTTAAAGGAATATGTTTGTGCCAACAACTAGCAAAGACCATACTATGAGCTCTAGACAGACGACAAACTTTCCAAGCAGAAGTTATAGAAAACTTACCCGTCCGAGAAGGAGTCCAAAAAGGAATGTCATCCCCATTATCAATAGAAATGAACCTATCTTGCATGAGATTCACAACTTGCTGGCCATAAACTTGCCGAACATGATCAATTCTGATCCTCCCGTCGTCAAATAGCGAGGCAATGGAAACATGAGCCTCATCTTGAAGAGTAAGGTCCATATTTAACCAATGCTCTTGAATAGATATATGACCAGCTCTAACACCCCAAAATAAACGATCCTCAACTAGTCCCTTTGCTGCCATCATTCTTTTCCAAATGTGAGAACAACCACCTCGAATGGAAGCATCCATAGGATGAGAATTATGGCAATATTTTTCCATAAGGAACCGAGACCATAAGGAATCCCCACAACAAAAACGCCACCATAATTTCATAGCAAAAGCCAACGACATATCATCAAACTTTCTGAACCCCAAACCCCCTTCATTCAAAGGCCAATAAAATTCTTTTTTGGACACCCAATGACACCTTTTTTCTCCTTCGGCATTACTCCAGAAAAAAATTAGAAATAAGACGAGTCATCGAATTGATGGTACCTTTGGGAGGTTCAAGTAATGAAATATAATAAATAGGAATGGCTTGAAGACAAGACTTAATCAAAGTTACCTTAGCCCCCATAGATAAAATCTTCCCTTGCCAAACATCAAGTTTATCTTCCATCTTCCTTATAACCGGCGCAAGATAGGTGATAGGGAGGTGTTTGTGCTGAAAGCCCGTCCATGCAGCCACCAAATCAGCCCTTGCAAGATCTCTTTTACCCAAAATAAAACACGATTTTGATACACTAACTAACTACCCAGAAAAGTCCTGGTACAAATTAAGGAAGTGCATGTGCATATCGATAGAAAGCTTGCTCCCATTGCAAAAAATTATAATGTCATCCGCATACGAGAGATGAGAAATAATAGGAGCGTGGATTGCACCCGAGTGATAAATAAGATGGTGATGATTTGCATGAAGAGCGTTCAGCCCACGACTTAAGATCTCTGCAGCAAGAATAAATAAAGAGGGAGAAATTGGATCACCTTGGCGCAGGCCTCTAGCTGAAGGAAAATAACCCACATTCTCACCATTAATAAGAATAGAGAACCAGCAATCAGAAATACAGCGAAAGATCATATCAATCCAAGTTTCTGAAAAGCCGAAATTACGCATCACCTTTATTAACGCAAACCATGACAAACGATCATATGCCTTGGCCATGTCCAACTTTAGGGCAATGTTACCTCCAAACACTTGCCTATTAATAGAGTGAATGAGTTCTTGAGCAAGAAGGACATTCTCATGAATGAGCCGCCCTTTAAGAAAACCACTTTGTTGAAGAGAGATATTTTTTTATTTTTTATTTTTTGGCGAAAGGAGACGGTACTCCCTAGGTTTTATTGATTAAGTGAAAAAGGTACAAAACAATGGTGGGGGATGTGACGGCCTTAACCACCGGAAAATAAAGCCAAGGGGGAGGTACTTATACAAGCCATAAGACCTCTACAAAAAGGATGGGGAGAATTCAAAATAGAAACAAACCTAAACAAAAGATCAGCCATGAGGACCTAATGACTTCTAATATAAGGGGTAGATGCTTTATCTAAGTGATAAGCACCTTTACAACTATGGGGGAGGTTATGAGAATCATAGACAAAAAGGTTACGTTTCGAGATGGCCGCCACATTAGCAAGGCCATCGGCCACCCTATTTCCCTCGCGAAGGATGTGAGTAACACGAACAGCAATATGAGACATAAGACATTTAATTTGATGAATCTCGTACCAGATGCTCCAAGGGATGTGATAATCTTGAATGAGGATTTTGAGCAGAATCTCGGAGTCTATTTCAAGCCATAAAGCCGAAATACCAAACTCAAAAGCAAAAGTAAGACCAGTCAATACAGCCCTGGTTTCGGCCATGAGATTAGTACCAACTCCATAATACTTAGAGAAAGCAAAAATGATTTCTCCATCTTTATTCCGAAAGATACCCCCACCCGAGATACAACCAGGGTTTCTTTTCGCAGCCTCATCCGTATTTAACTTAACATGCTCAAAATTAGGGAAAATCCAATGGACTAACCTAATTTTCCGAGGGGGAGGAGTGGACAGAGGGATCTGAAATAAATCAATAAAATGATTTTTATCCGAGGAAGAGGGGAAAGAAACATTAAAAGCTTTGACCACATTCAGAATATGCGAGAAAACAGCCCCAATAATAGCCCGAGACGTCATCTTAATACCTTCAAATCTGGCCTTGGTTCGACTAATCCATATTTCCCAAAAAATAAAACAAGGAAGAATTCTGCACAACCATTGAAAACCTTTATGACCTTTCTTCCTTCTGAACCACCAAGAAGATAGAATGGACCGAGGACTATACATAACAATAGAGAGTCCCATAACTCGAGAAAAATAAGACCAGATCTCAGTTGCCACCATACTATGAGCAAATAAATGATGATTATCTTCAAGAGAATGCCGACTGCAGAAATCACAAGAAGAGACTATGGGGATACCTCTATGTTGGACAGCCAAATCCGTAGGAAGGCCATTATGAATCAGCCGCCATAAGAAAACAGAAATCTTAGGAGGCAAATGCTTATGCCAACAGTAATCAAAGAGCAGACTACTAATACCTTTCTCTCTACAAATTTGCCAAGCTGAAGAGAC
The DNA here is from genome assembly GCA_026119855.1 of Campanula takesimana. NCBI lineage: Eukaryota > Viridiplantae > Streptophyta > Magnoliopsida > Asterales > Campanulaceae > Campanula > Campanula takesimana. The sequence goes on from JAOWBW010000214.1 coordinate 1,160,987, forward strand.
TGAGAAATTACCTTTGGAAGAGGGAAGCCAATAGATCTGATCCGGGACATTAGAAACCCGAATATTCTGCTCTTGCATTAACTGAAGAAGCTGCTCACCATAAGTTTCCCGAACAAAATGTTCTTTGATCTGGCCTTCTTCAAAAATAGAAGAGATTTCGACATGATTCCCTGGGAGAGAAAGAGAGGGACCATCTAACCATCTCTCATGAATAGATATTCTCCCATGCCCAATCCTCCATCCAATATGCTGTTCAGCCAGGTCTTTTGCTTGAATCATACGGGCCCATACGTGAGAAGCATAAGTTGGCTTAGTAGCATCAATGGGGTGAGATCCAAAGCAATATTTGTCCATCATAAAATCAGTCCATAAGGATTGAGTACTCCGAAAACGCCACCACAATTTCATTGAAAAAGCCATAGCTTCAAATCGACGCAGCCCTAGACCCCCTTCATCCGTTGGCATAAACATCAAGTCTTTACGTACCCAATGACATTTCTTGTGGCCTTCTTCATTGCACCAAAAGAAATCAGCGATTAGTCTATACATCGCAGAGATGACACCCTTCGGGGGATCAAGCAAGGAGATATAATAGAGAGGGATAGCCTGAAGACAAGTCCGAATAAGAATTAATTTAGCTCCAAAAGACAGAATTTTCCCTTGCCAAGTAGCTAATCGGTCTTCCATTTTTTTAATCACCGGATCAAACAACGATATACGTTTTTTCCCCACATATAATGGACAGCCAAGATAGGTAATAGGGAGGGATTTCTTACCAAAACCTGTCACTGCAGCAATAGTAGCATCTCTAGTGTCATCATGCGCACCAGTTGTTGGGTTTCGTAGTCACATGCGCAGCGGAATTAAGCATTTAAAAATTTAATGAAACCCAAAGCCATGGATCCGTTCATATGATTAAATCAAATACAACAAGATGAATAGAGGAATAACTAACCGTTGATGGCTATGAATTTCTAGCTTTTGAACTTGGTGGAGATTTTGAAACTTGATCAAGAACGCGAACCTTGAAGATGATGAGCTTCACCCTCTAGCGGTATCCACACCACGAACGAATATCAAGCAACTTCTTGATCTTGGTTGCTAGACCAAATTGTGAAACACACTTTCACAATTGCAAGAACTATATGGAATTATGAATATTCTTGTTCTTCACCTTTTGGATCTTAGAACAAGAAAAATAACCTCTCAAAACCTTATGGAGGCACTCACTATAATATGTCTAATGGCTGCTGAAGGATCTTTAAATAGGTCCCAATCCTTAACCCTTAAGGACTTAGGAATCCTAAATCCCGTCACCAAATTAGGCAACAAGGAATTCTGGCCGACTTGACTGGCACGGTCGTGCCCTATAATCTGGCACGGTCGTGCCATCAGATCCGCGTGAATTCCCCCAGTCGACCAATTTCGGCACGGTCGTGCTTGACATATTGGCACGGTCGTGCCAAACAGGTCGACAGATTTGCCTTGGTTTGTATTTATGGCACGGCCGTGCCATTTTAAGGCGCACGACCGTGCCAGAGCCAAAACCTGACATTTTTCCATAATTCCAATTTAGTCCTTTATGATTCGTTCTATTTGTGTGTGACCCTCTAGGATTACACTAAGTTGGCAATGGGCTCAAACATGAACCCATAAGATATGATTAGGTTCTAGCAAACCGTCATACCCATCCAAATAGTGTAACTAGATACAATTTCGCATTCCTTTAGAATATGTCACAATCCCTTTGTCCATGATGTCATTGAACACAAGTCATGGTCAAACGGTCAACTTGTTTTGTTCAATACTTTCTCGATTCCGAATATGTTGATAATCCAAATGACATTGATCCAATCAATTCATTTGAGTTCGGCCGAACATTTCATCAACATCATTCCTACGAGGGGCCCAAGCTTGACATCTCTCCGAAGAGGGACAAATCCATTTAGCTTATTATTCTTCCCAACGGGAATCCGATTATGCCAATCATACCCTTTATAACTACCGTGTTAAGATAGCGTTTGAATATGTCAAACATAATGTTCATCAAGTGGAAGACTATAATAACTTCATGTCTAAGGATTCAAATGACATAACTAATATGAGATATATGTACGACATAGACCATGACATAAATCTCATACAGCGGGTCATGTCCAGTACCTTGTTCCAAACAAGTACCCATAAATCTAACATGATCATCCCATGATCATTTAGCCTTTATACTAGTGCTTAACAAGTACTAGGGACGGGGATTATTATAAGTAAACATGAACAACAATAATAATCAAAACATCTCTTTATTGATATGAAATAAATGATAACAATTACAACGTTTATTAAACGTGCCTAGGGCACCACTACCAACAATCTCCCACTTGCCCTAGGCCCAATCTCCCATGTATCTAATACCCATGGACCTAACATGACCATCATGTTTAGCTTGTGGAAGTCCCTTTGTTAGCGGGTCCGCAACATTGTCATCAGTAGGTACTCTGCATATATTTACGTCTCCCCTATCAACGATCTCTCGAATGATATGAAAACGCCTAAGTATGTGTTTGGATTTCTGATGTGCTCTTGGTTCCTTTGCTTGAGCAATAGCACCATTATTATCGCAATAAAGGTCTATTGGATTAGCAATTCTAGGAACCACTTCAAGTTCAGTTATGAACTTCTTAATCCAAACAGCTTCCTTTGCAGCATCAGATGCAGCAATATACTCAGCTTCTGTTGTAGAATCAGCGGTTGTACTTTGCTTGGAACTCTTCCAGCTTGCAGCTCCACCATTTAACATAAACACAAATCTCGATTGCGATCGGCTATCATCTTTGTCGGTTTGGAAGCTTGCATCCGTGTAAGCATTTACAACGAGATCATCTTCCATTCCTCCATAGACCAAAAACGAGTCTTTAGTCCTTCTCAAGTACTTAAGAATCGCTTTTACGGCTATCCAGTGATTTTCGCCAGGGTCGGATTGGTATCTACTTGTCATGCTTAAAGCATAAGATACATCCGGCCTAGTACAAATCATGGCATACATGATGGACCCAATTGCCAAAGCATATGGAACATCATTCATTTTCTCACGCTCATCTTTTGTCTTAGGACATTGAGTCTTGCTTAGAGAAACTCCATGTAACACGGGCAAGGTTCCTCTCTTAGAATTTTCCATACGGAATCTTCTAATAACCTTGTCAATGTATGTACTTTGGCTTAAACCAAGTAGCCTCCTTGATCTATCTCTATAGATCTTAATGCCAAGAATATATGCGGCTTCACCCATATCTTTCATTGCGAAGCACTTTCCTAACCAAGTCTTCACAGACTGAAGTGTAGGAATGTCGTTTCCAATGAGTAATATGTCATCCACGTATAAAATAAGGAATAGCACTATGCTCCCACTAATCTTCTTGTATACACAAGGCTCATCTTCGTTCTTGATGAAGCCAAACTCTTTGACCGATTCATCAAAACGGAGATTCCAACTCCTTGAAGCTTGCTTCAATCCATAGATGGATCTTTGCAATTTGCATACCTTAGAATCTTGTTCAAAACCTTCTGGTTGTGTCATATACACATCCTCTTGTAGTTTTCCATTTAGGAAAGCGGTTTTGACATCCATCTGCCATATTTCATAGTCATGATATGCGGCAATGGCAAGCAAAATTCTTATAGACTTGATCATTGCTACGGGTGAAAAGGTCTCATCATAGTCAATACCATGAACTTGCCTATAACCTTTCGCTACAAGCCTAGCTTTGTAAGTATGCACCTTCCCATCCATGTCAGTCTTCTTCTTGAAGACCCATTTGCATCCTATGGTTTTTACACCTTCGGGCGCATCAATCAAATTCCAAACTTGATTGTCTTGCATGGATTGCAATTCGGATTCCATGGCTCCAAGCCACTTGTCCGAATCAGGAGAAGACATCGCCTCTTGGTAGGTTGACGGTTCATCATTCTCAATGATTTCTACCTCATTACTATCCGTTACGAGAAATCCATATCTCTCGGGCTCGGATCGTAACCTACTAGATCTGCGAGTTACTTGTGTATTTTGAACAGGTTCCACAACTCCTTGTGGTTCTTGTTCTTGTTCCACTATTGGTTCAATGTTATTTTCTGGGTCTCGAATTTCTTCAAGATTTATTTTACTCCCACTGATTTCTTTGGAGAGAAACTCTTTCTCTAGAAAGACACCAGTTCGGGCAACAAACACTTTGTTGTCCTCACGGTTGTAAAAGTAATATCCTTTAGTTTCCTTAGGATATCCCACGAAAATACATTTATCGGATTTCTGTGCTAGTTTGTCAGAGATAAGTCTCTTGACATAAACTTCGCAACCCCAAATCCTCATGAAAGATAAACTAGGTTTCTTTCCACTCCACATCTCATATGGAGTCTTTGGAACCGATTTAGTTGGAACTTGATTTAGTGTGAAAGCAGCGGTTTCTAGGGCGTAACCCCAAAAGGATATTGGAAGATCAACTTGACTCATCATTGATCGAACCATGTCTAACAAGGTCCGATTCCTCCTCTCGGACACACCATTCCATTGTGGTGTTCCCGGTGGAGTCAATTGTGAAACTATTCCACAATTCTTTAGATGATCATCAAATTCTTGGCTCAAGTATTCACCACCTCGATCTGATCGAAGTGCCTTTATACTTTTTCCAAGTTGTTTTTCTACTTCATTTTGAAATATTCTAAATATCTCAAATGCTTCACTTTTATGTTTCATTAGGTAAACATACCCAAATCTACTATAATCATCAGTGAAGGTTATGAAGTATTGAAATCCTCCCCTAGCATTGCTACTTAATGGTCCGCATACATCGGAATGTATCAACCCCAATAAGTCGCTTGCCCTTTCACCTAGCTTGGTAAAAGGTGTCTTAGTCATTTTTCCAAGAAGACACGACTCACAAGTATCATATGACTCGAGGTCACATGAACCTAAAGGTCCATCCCCATGGAGTTTTGAGATACGCTTCTCATTGATATGACCAAGACGGCAATGCCACAAATAAGTATGATTTACATCATTAGGTTTAGATTTCTTATTTACATGATAGACATTATTTTCATTCTTGACATCCAAGATATAAAGGCCATTAAATGAATTAGCAATACCATAAAGCACATCATTTAAATAAATGGAAAATTTCTTATTCTCAATAAGAAACTTAAAACCTTCATTATCCAAACAAGAAATTGAAATAATATTTCTGCTTAAATCCGGAACATAATAACAATTGTTCAAAACAAGAATTAATCCGGAAGGTAAAGTGACTTCATAAGTCCCTACAGTCAGTTGTTGAATCTACTACGGTACTTTGCTTAGAAATCTTCCAGCTAACAGCACCTCCATTGAGCACAAATACAAATCTAGATTGCGATCTAGAATCATCCTTGTCAGTTTGGAAACTTGCATCTGTGTAACCATTTATAACAAGATCATCTTACATACCTCCATACACCAAGAACGAATCTTTAGTCCTTCGCAAGTACTTTAGAATCATCTTGACTGCAATCCAGTGACTCTCACCAGGATCTGATTGGTATCTGCTCGTCATGCTCAAAGCATACGAGACATCGGGTCTAGTACATATCATGGCATACATGATTGATCCAATTGCAGAAGCATATGGAATTCCAATCATTCTTTCACGCTCATCAGTTGTCTTGGGACACTGATTCTTGCTTAGAGTTATGCCATGACCTACTGACAAATTTCCTCTCTTAGAGTTTTCCATGCGGAATCTCTTAAGAACTTTGTCAATATATGTATCTTGACTTAAACCAATCAATTTCTTAGATCTATCACGATAGATCCTTATGCCAAGGATGTAAGTGGCTTCTCCCATATCTTTCATTGAAAAGACTTTCCTAACCAAGTCTTTACAGACTGCAGTGCAGGAATATCGTTTCCAATGAGCAATATGTCATCAACATATAGCACAAGAAATAATACTACGCTCCCACTAATCTTCTTGTATACACAAGGTTCATATTCGTTCTTGATGAAGCCAAACTCTTTGAACGATTCATCAAATCGAAGATTCTAACTCCTAGAGCCTTGCTTCAATCTATAGATGGATCTTTGCAACTTGCATACTTTGTTAGAATTTTCTGGAATTACAAAACCTTCAGGTTGTGTCATATAAACATCCTCAAGTAAGTTCCCGTTAAGGAACGCTATTTTGACATCCATTTTCCATATATCATAGTCAAAATATACAGCTATGGAAAGTAAAATTCTTATAGACTTGATCATTGCTACGGGCGAAAAGGTTTCATCATAGTCAATACCATGAATCTGACTATAGCCTTTCGCTACAAGTCTAGCTTTATAAGTATGCACCTTTCCATCTATGTTAGTTTTCTATATGAAAACCCACTTGCATCCTATGGTTTTTACACCTTCGGGCACATCAATCAAGTTCCAAACTTGATTATCATACATGGAATTAATTTCAGATTCCATGGCTCCAAGCCATTTATCTGAATCAGGAGCGAACATCGCTTTTTGGTAGGAAGTAGGTTCATCATCAACTATGACTTCCATCATTACTATCCGTCATGAGAAATCCATATCTCTCAGGTTTTGATCGCACCCTACCAGTTCTGCGAGGAACTTGAGTATTCTGAATAGGTTCCACAACTCCTTGTGAAACTTGTTCAGATCCAACGTTCTGTTCCATATTATTTTCGGGTTCTCGAACCACTTCGAGATTAATTTTACTCCCACTAATTCCTTTGGAGAGAAACTCTTTCTCTAGAAAGGTACCATCTCGTGCAACAAACACTTTGTTGTCCGTGCGATTGTAAAAGTAATATCCCTTAGTTTCCTTTGGGTAACCCACGAAAATACATTTGTCAGATTTTGGTGCAAGTTTGTCAGAGATCATTCTCTTAACATAAGCATCGCAACCCCAAATCTTCATGAAAGACAAACTAGGTTTTCTTCCAGTCCACATCTCATATGGAGTCTTTGGAACAGATTTAGTTGGACCTCTATTTAGTGTAAGAGCAGCAGTTTCTAGTGCATGTCCCCAAAAGGATAAAGGAAGATCAACTTGACTCATCATGGAGCGGACCATATCTTATAAAGTCCTATTCCTCCGCTCAGACACACCGTTCCATTGTGGTATTCCAGGTGGAGTTAATTGTGAAACAATTCCACAATCTTTAAGATGATTGTCAAATTCATGGCTTAAATATTCTCCACCACGATCAGATCGAAGTTCTTTAATAGTTTTGCCAAGTTGATTTTGTACTTCATTTTGAAATATTCTAAATATCTCAAAAGATTCACTTTTATGTTTCATTAAGTAGACATAGCCATATCTACTAAAATCATCAGTGAATGTTATGAAGTATTGATATCCTCCCCTAGCACTGCTGCTCATTGGTCAACACATATCAGTATGTATGAGTCCCAATAAGTCACTAGCCCTAGATAAAGCTACGACCCTATTGTTGCCGCACATGCAAACCCTAATGCGGCCCCTATACTTTCATCGTCAAACCCTAATCATGTGCCGCAAACGAGTTCATCTCCTTCTATGATTGCGAAGCCGGCGATTCCTATTCCTAATCAGATTCCTAAAGCGCCGGTTTCCAAATCTTTTGCTGAATTATTCTCCCAACCAGCTAATCCTTCTTCGAATGGTATTTCGACCCCATTTAATCAAAGCGTTGATGCTCCCATGATTCCTACTGGATCTCATAAAGGTATTCCCTCGGTAAAGCTCTCCAAAGAAATTATCGAAGCTTTTGCACAGCCGTTCAAGTATTCGCTGGTGGGAAAGTTCATGCATGGTCGTCCCTCTATGGAAGACTCTCGAATCTCTTTCGCCAAATTCCAACTAAAAGGTAATTATAAGCTTGGTAATTTGGATAATAGGCATATGCTTATTCAACTTTCTACGGAGGAAGATTACCAACGTTTATTCTTGAAAGATGTTTGGTATGTCCATCGATTTCCTATGCGTACTTTGGCTTGGTCTCCCTCTTGGAGACCGGAACAAGAATCTCCTATTGTTCCTGTTTGGGTAGGATTTCCTGGGCTCCCAATCCATTTAATGAATAAACAATTTCTCTTTACGGCGGCCTCAATGATTGGTACACCTCTTTCCCTAGATAAAGCTACGGCTGAATTTTCTAGACCAAGTATTGCTAAAGTCTTAATACAAGTGGATGTTCTGAGAAAGTTTCCACATGAGATATTCATTGATTGTGGGGATGTCTGCCCAAGTTTTTTTCAAAAATTGGAATATGATCACATTCCAAAGTATTGCAAGCACTGTTTGGTTCTTGGACATGAAATTTCTGGTTGTAGGAGAGCCAATCCTAGCCTTAAGAATGAGGCTCCGAAGGAGAAGCTATCCAAAGTTTTTGTAGCTAAGAATAAGGAACCTTTGGTTCAAAATGATAAAGAAGGTGGCTCAAAGGAACGGTTGGTGCAGAATGGGTCTAAAACGGATGGTGATGCTAGTAATGGGCAGAATCAGAATATAGGTCAGACGAGTGGACTTGAAAAAAATTTGGATGGCACTACTAACGAGGTTAATGGTGGCACCAAGACTTCAATTCCGGTAATGGCTAAAAGAGGGGTTCCACTTCCTGAAGCTGTTCAAAAGGCTTTGAAGAATGCATGTAATGAATCTATTCATAAAACTGGGAATTCTAATTCTGGTATAGCTATTGAGAATGTATTGAGTAACATTGCTGCTCATAGAGAACAATCTCAAGTTCCTAGTTCTCCTCAAGTATTTGAAGTTGTGACTGTTGATACTCAGGATGGCTACAGTGATAATATTGCTGGTTTAAATCTTTCCCCAAGAGCTCCTCCCTCATTTGTCACAGAACAGGCTGGTTCAACTCCTTTTAATGGTCCTGTTCTTGGAAAAACCGATGCTGATGGCTTCACTATTGTGCAGCCAAGAAAAAAGAGAAGCCAATCTGCTTCTCCACCTTCTTAAGATGGTAACCTTTTTGTTCTCTCTATTATATTTCCAATGGTCGCGTTGATTAATTGGAATGTGAGAGGGATTGGCAATAAAGCTTCTCTCCGTAGACTTAAAAGGTTAATTAGGTTATATGGTGCTTCTTTTGTGGCTATTTCTGAGCCTATGTTGAATTCTGCTCATCTTCTTAAAACTCAAAGAAATCTTGGGTGTGTTGGGGGGTTTGCTAATTGCACTAGTAAAATTTGGGTTTTCTGGAAGCATGGGTATGATTGTCGAGTTCATCACGATTCTGGACAAGATTTAACAATGCAAATCAGTCATCCTTTATGGAGCTTTCCTGTTTTTCTAACTGTGGTTTATGCGAGCTGTGATCGTTATGAAAGGAGGAATTTATGGGATAATCTTATGAGTATGAATGTCGGAGATAATCCTTGGCTTATTGTGGGGGATTTTAATTGTGTTCTTGATCAATCTGAAAAGATAGGTGGCAAGCCTATTAAGGAGAAAGTTGTGGCTGAATTTTCTGATATGGTGCAATTTATTGGTCTTATTGATGCTGGCTATCGGGGTAGTGGTTTTACTTGGGTGAATAAACCCCGGGGATGCCCTACTATTTATCAAAGGCTGGATAGGGCTTTCTACAATACTCAATGGCTGGATAAATTCTATGCTACTAGTGTGACTCACCTTAATAGAACATGTTCGGATCACTCCCCTCTTGTTATTCAACTTCAAACTGAAGCTGAGTCCATTAAAGGCCCTTTTCGATTCCTGAATGTGTGGATAAATCATCCTACCTTTCAGAATCTTGTGGCTCACTCCTGGAGTGAGTATATGGATGGGCGGCCCATGGTTTGTTTTGCAAAAAAGCTTTCTCGTTTAAAAAAGGCTATTTCGTTGTGGAATAAAGAAAGCTTTGGGAGAATTGATCAACAAATCAAACATGCTGAGGATGAAGTTACTAGATGTGAGATTTTGGTTCAAAATGACCCCTTGGAAGAAAATATTATTGGCTTGAGCATGGCTAAGGCTACCCTGCTAGAGAAACTGAAAATGGAAGAAGACTATTGGTGTCAAAAGGCCAATATATCTTGGATTAAAGAAGGTGATAAGAATACTAAGTTTTTTCATTCATACGTCCGGAAGAAGCGTCAAAAGCTATTTATCCATCGCATCAGAAATTCCAATGGTGACTGGATTCACTCTAAGGATGATATTCAGCAGGAGGCTGTCTCGTTTTATTCCAATCAACTTCAGAAGCCGCATGATAATCCTAGTAATGATATTTTGAGTGTTATTCCGACTTTAATTACTGAAGATGATAATCTGTTGCTTACAGCTCCTCCTACCATGGCTGAGATTAAACAGGTTATTTGGTCTATGAATGGACAGAGTGCTGCAGGGCCGGATGGATACACGGGGGCTTTCTATAAATCTTGCTGGGATATTATTAAAGAAGATTTCTATCGTGCTATTAATGAATTTTTCTCGGGACATGCTATGCCTAGGAGTTGGACTAGCACCCTTATAGTTACAATTCCTAAGGTAATTTCCCCTACATCTTTTTCGGAGTTACGCCCTATTAGCCTTTGTAATTTTTCAAACAAAGTGATTACAAAACTGCTAACTGGGAGGCTTGCTCCCATTCTCCCAAGGATTATCTCCCCTCAGCAAAGTGGTTTTGTCCAAGGTAGGTTGATCCATGAGAATGTTCTCCTTGCTCAAGAGTTAATGCAATCCCTTAGGAAAAAGGTTTGGGGCACTAATGTTACTATGAAGCTTGATATGGCCAAGGCCTATGATCGGATTTCTTGGTTTGCTTTGATTAAGGTTATGAGGAAGTTTGGTTTTAATGAAGTGTGGAATGACCTTATTTTCCGTTGTATCTCTTCTTGCTGGTTTTCGGTGCTTGTGAATGGTGAAAGTTGTGGATTCTTCCAATCTTCTCGAGGGCTTCGTCAAGGTGACCCTATTTCTCCCACTCTTTTTATTATTGCTGCTGAGGTTTTGAGCCGAGGTCTGAACCTTCTTCATTCTGATTTCCCTCAGTATAGATATCGGGCCCATATTCATACTCCTATGATTTCTCATTTGGCGTATGCAGATGATATTATTATTTTTTGCAATGGTTCCAAAGATTCTCTTGATGCTCACATGAGATGCCTTAATTGGTATCAGCATTTCTCTGGCCAACTAGTTAGTTCCGCGAAGTCTTGTTTCATTACTGGGGTTCATAATGATGATAAAGATGCTATTATTTCTGAGGCTACAGGCTTTCAAAAGAAGGAGCTGCCAATCATTTATTTGGGTTGCCCCTTATATGTTGGCCGTAAAAAGATTTCCCTCTTTGATTCGGTCCTGAGAAAAATGGAAGATCGGTTGGCTACTTGGCATGGTAAGCTACTTTCTTTTGGGGCCAAGTTGACTCTTATTAGAACATGTTTACAAGCTATCCCCCTCTATTACATCGCTTTATTAGATCCGCCTAAAGGTGTTATTAATTCTATGTATCGTCTTATTGCTAACTTCTTTTGGTGTGATGAAGAGGGGCATCATAAGTGTCATTGGGTCAGGAGGAATACTCTTTTTCTTCCAACTTCGGAAGGGGGGCTTGGTATTAGAAAGTTTGAAGATATAGCTTTTGCCTTAGCAATGAAGCTATGGTGGAAGTTTCGAAGTGGATCCTCTCTTTGGACAGAATTTTTGGCAGCAAAATATTGCTTCGGGACTCATCCTATGGACGCTTCTAAACCATCTTATGTGTCACACATTTGGTGCAGAATGATCAAAGCTAAACCCATCGTTGAAGGTAAGATTGGGTGGAGAATTGGGCGAGGGGATATCTCTATTCATGATCGTTGGTTGACTGACTCTATCTTGTTGCATGGTAATCATATTGAAGTCTCTTCTTTATTTCTTAATGGGCAGCCGAGAGTGGAGTATATTCAGAATGAGTATGGATGCCATCTTTTAGATTATATCCGAGATAATAATATTGAGATTATGGACAGACCTGATGCGTTATTTTGGATGCCTAATGCCTCGGGCAGTTTTTCCATATCTTCGGCCTGGAATGTATGTCGATCCAAAGGTCTCTCTCGGCCTATTTTTGAACACTGTTGGCATAAAAATATTCCTCTCAAAATCTCAATCTTCATGTGGCGTACTCTTCATAGAGGGATCCCTACAGATTGTGCCATCCAAAAGAGAGGTATTTCCCTTGTTTCTGCGTGTAATTGCTGTTCTACTCCATCTATTGAAGATCTAGAGCATCTTTTTGTGTATGGTGATGTCGCTAGGAAAGTCTGGGTCTATTTTTCTCACATTATAGGCCTGAAGTATTTTACCTACAATCTTCATTCTATTCTGGCCAGTTGGTGGTTTTGCAATACTAAAAAGGTATCCCACGGTATTTCTTGGCTTCGTCGTGTTATACCTTGTTTTATTCTATGGGAAATCTGGAAAGGGAGAAATAAATCGAGATTTGAGGGGTTGCAGATGTCTTTTTCTCGGATTACTTCTTTAGTTGTTGCTTCTGTTAAAGATGTGATCAAAGCTTTTGACATTCAGTTTTCGGGTTCTTGGGTAGATAATCTGGTTTTCGCTTTCTTTGGCATTTCGGGTACTCCTACTATCAGAAAGAAAATTAGGATGGTCTCTTGGAATCCTCCTATATTGGAGCACTTTAAGCTAAATACAGATGGAGCTTCGAAAGGTAATCCAGGTATTATTACTGGAGGCGGTATTATTCGGGACTCAAATGGCAATATGGTCTTTGCTTTCTCCCACTTCTATGGCCATGGCACTAATATGGTGGCAGAGGCTAAGGCCGTTAAGGATGGCTTAGCTTTTTCTTGGAGATTCGGTATTTCTTCTTTATGGTTAGAAATAGATTCGGAAGTTCTCCTCAAAATTATTGTTGAGGAATACCACATTCCTTGGACTATTTGGTATGACATTATGGAGATTAAACGCCTTTTGAACCTGATGACGGTCCGGATTACTCATGTGCTTCGCGAAGGTAATATGGTTGCCGATGGTCTTGCTAATGCTGCAGTGGTGTCTCGTACCAATTCTTTATACTATTTATTTGATGATCTGCCCTCGGATTGTAAGGGTGCCCTTGTGTTGGATCGCTCCTCTACTTCCCATATTCGGCTCAGATAATTTACTTCTCTCTATGGCTAGATTTTGTTTTAGATTGTTTGCTAGTTTTAGTAATCACCCCTCCCTTTATTGTAGAGGACCTTACAACTTGTGTAAGGCTTCCCCCCATAGTCTCTATTTCCAGGTGGTTGAGGTTGTCATGTCCCCCACCTTGTTTGTAATTTTCTTTTTAATCAATAAAATCTAGGGAGGTACCGTCCTCTTTTCGAAAAAAAAAAAAAAAAAAAAAATAAGTCACTAGCCCTTTCACTACTCTTAGTAAAAGTTGTCTTTGTCATCTTTCCAAGTAAACAAGACTCACAAGTTTCATATGATTCAAAATCACGTGAATCTAAAAGTCCGTCCCCATGGAGTTCTGAGATACGCTTCTCATTAATATGACCAAGACGGCAATGCCACAAATAAGTATGATTTACATCATTAGGTTTGGATTTCTTATTTACATTATAAATATTCTTATTTTTAATAAGAAAACTATAACCTTCATTATCCAAACAAGAAACTGAAATAATATTTCTACTCAAATCCGGAACGTAATAACAATTGTTCAAAACAAGAATTAATCCGTTAGGTAAAATGACATCATGTTCCTATGGCTAATGCAGTAACTCTTGCTCCATTCCCCACGCGTAGGTCCACCTCGCCATCTTTGAGTAGCCTCCTATTCCTTAGTGCCTGCACATTTAAACAAGTGTGAGATCCACATCCGGTACCTAATACCCAGGAACTAGAAGTAGAAAGTAGAATATCTATAACATAGATACCTGAAGTAGGACAGGTATACTCCTTCAAATTACTATTTGTTGTTGACAGATAGTGGGGAACCAGAATGTTATGCGGAGGCTGTTCGTAGTTCACTTTGTGATAAGTGGAAAGCTGCGATGGATGATGAGATGGACTCATTGAAAGCCAACAAAACTTGGGAGTTGATTAGACTGCCTAAGGGGAAGAAGGCATTGCATAACAAGTGGGTTTACAGGATTAAGGAGGAGGCAAACGGCAGTAAACGTTACAAGGCAAGGTTGGTTGTAAAAGGGTTTCAGCAAAAGTACGGTATTGACTACACCGAGGTATTCACTCCTGTTGTGAAGATGACTACTATCAGAATGGTTCTGGGGATAGTAGTGGCGGATAACTTGTTGCTGGAGCAAATGGATGTAAAGACGGCTTTTCTTCATGGGGATTTGGAGGAAGAAATTTACATGGTACAACCAGAGGGCTACTTGTCTAAGGGTAGCGAGGAACTGGTTTGCAGGTTGACTAAGAGCTTGTATGGCCTTAAACAAGCTCCTAGGCAGTGGTACAGGAAGTTCGATGGATTCATGCATGACATTAACTTTGTCAGATGTGAGGCGGATCATTGTTGCTACTTCAAGAACACGGACAATGGGTATATAATCTTGCTGTTATATGTGGATGACATGCTAATAGCAGGCTCTAGCGTTAGAGAGATAAACAGATTGAAGGCTCAGTTGTCAGAACGGTTCGAGATGAAGGATTTGGGGGAGGCCAGAAAAATCTTGGGCATGCGGATTGACCGGGATAGGGAGTCGGGTAAGTTGGTTCTTTCACAAGCAGAATACGTTGAGAAAGTCTTGGCAAGGTTTTGCATGGAGGAAGCGAAGCCAACAGGGACACCATTGGGTATGCACTTCAAGCTATCCGAGAAGGACTCACCTAAGGGCAAGGAGGAGCGTGACAAGATGGAGAGGACTCCATATGCTTCGGCAGTGGGGAGTCTAATGTATGCAATGGTGTGTACAAGGCCGGACATTGCACATGCGGTGGGAGTAGTCAGCCGGTACATGGGCAATCCAGGGAAGCAACATTGGGAAGCGGTTAAATGGATCCTGCGTTACTTAAAGGGTACTGCTGGTAAGGCTCTATGTTTCTCAAGCAAGGAGGTCGTGTTAGCGGGTTATGTGGATGCGGATTTGGCATCAAGTGATCTTGATAAGAGGAGAAGTACTACGGGTTATATTTTCACATTAGGTGGTACGGCTATCTCCTGGGCTTCTAAATTGCAGAAGATCGTGGCTCAGTCGACTGCGGAAGCAGAATATGTGGCAGTGACAGAGGCAAGTAAAGAGATGGTATGGTTGCAGAACTTCTTGGGTGAACTTGGGAAGACGCGAAGTGGTAATGCTCTCTACAGTGACAGTCAGAGTGCAATTCATCTAGCAAGGAATCCGGCGTTTCATTCTAGGACGAAGCACATCGAGCTGAGGTTTCACTACATCAGGCATCTCTTGGAGAGGAAGATCTTAAGGCTGGAGAAGATTTTGGGATCGGAGAACCCGGCTGACATGTTGACCAAGGTTGTAAACCTTGAAAAGTTGAAGCTATGCATAGCTTCAATTGGGCTTGGAGAATAGGAGAGGAGGAAGGCACTACCATGATCGAGGTGAGCACTAGGACGACACCAAGGATGAGTTGAAGAACGGATACGGGGCTTGTATGAGCGGTTGATCTCTAGGTGGGAGATTGTTGGAATAGAGGACCAACCGGGACTAGACTTCGGAGCAAAAAGGAAGAAAATCGTCGGAGGGACTGTTGCTTTGGACGGCCGCCCAAGGTGATGGTGGGCGACCGCCCACTTAATCAGACAGTTCAATCTGGAGAGCAGTTTTATGGGCGACCGCCCAGGACCAAAGTGGGCGACCGCCCACTTGTTGGGAGAGGCAAAAACTGGTTCAGATTTTAGGCCAATTTTCGGGTCCCTTTGTCCATCTAGGGTTAGGTTTGTATTCCTGGGCACATATTTAAGTAAAGTTCCGCCTCTAAACTCATTGTAACTTCAAGATAACATATTATAGTGCAAGATCCTGGCTTGGTAGTGCCCCCAGACGTAGTCAAACATATTGACGAACTGGGTAAACAATTTATGTGTCTTTTCTTGCTTTGATTTCTTGTGCTTTGTTTGTGTGCCTCTTATTGTTCTTGTGGGTTTGCTTGGGTAGTGGAGGGTGTTGGGTTTCGATCAAACATGCGCAGCGGAATTTAGCATTTAAAATTTTGAAACCCAAAGCCATAGATCCGTTCATACGATTAAATCAAATACGACATAAGAATAAGGAATAAACTAACCCTCGATGGCTATCAAATTCTCTTGGTCTTTGGTGGAGGTTTGAAGACTTGATCACGATCACAAAGCTTGAACACGAACTTTGAAGATGATGATTTTCACCCTCTAGCGGTATCCACACTTCGAACGAATATCAAAGGAGCTTCTTTGATCTTGGTTGCTAGACCAAATTGTGAAACACTTTTTCACAATCAAAAGAACTATATGGAATTTATTTTGTGTATTATTTTGTTCCTCAACCAAGAATGTCTTGGAACAAAATAAACCCTCTCTCAAACTCTTTGAGACTCACAAAATCATTGGCCTAGAGTGCTGGCCGAATTTGGTCTTTTATACACAAGTATGACCTATTCCAAATAGGAAACTTGTGTCAAAATCCTTCCAAAATTCGTTTCCAAATCAAATTAGGAATCTGCCACCCGACAGCACTGTGCGGCCGCCCAAAATCATCTGTGCGGTCGCACAACTATCTGAAGCAAAACTGGTATAAAACTGAACTAAGTGTGCGGCCGCCCAGTCAATACTGTGCGGTCGCCCACTCTTCAGAATGTCCAGAATTTCCAAAATTCCAATATAGTCCCTTTTAAAGATTCGTTCTATTGTGTGTGACCCTCTAGGATTATACTAAGTTGGCAATGAGCTCAAACATGATCCCATAAGATATGATTAGGTTCTAGCAAACCGTCATACCTACCCAAATAGTATAACTAGATACAAGTTCGCATTCCTTTAGAATATGTCACAATCCCTTTGTCCACGATGTCATTGAACACAAGTCATGGTCAAACAGTCAACTTTTTTGTTCAATACTTTCTCGATTCCGAATATGTTGATAATCCAAATGACATTGATCCAATCAATTCATCTGAGTCCGGCCGAACATTTCATCAACATCATTCCTACGAGTGGCCCAAGCTTGACATCTCTCCGAGGAGGGACAAATCCATTTAGCTTATTATTCTTCCCAACGGGATTCCGATTATGCCAATCATACCCTTTATAACTACTCGGTTAAAAGTAGCGTTTGAATATGTCAAACATAATGTTCATCAAGTGGAAGACTATAATAACTTCATGTCTAAGGATTCAAATGACATAACTAATATGAGATATATGTATGACATAGACCATGACATAAATCTCATAGAGCGGGTCATGTCCAGTACCTTGTTCCAAACAAGTACCCATAAATCTAACATGATCATCCCATGACCATTTAGCCTTTATACTAGTGCTTAACAAGTACTAGGGACGGGGATTATTATAAGTAAACATGAACAACAATAATAATCAAAACATCTCTTTATTGATATGAAATAAATGATAACAATTACAACGTTTATTAAACGTGCCTAGGGCACCACTACCAACAATCTCCCACTTGCCCTAGGCCCAATCTCCCATGTATCTAATACCCATGGACCTAACATGACCATCATGTTTAGCTTGTGGAAGTCCCTTTGTTAGCGGGTCCGCAACATTGTCATCAGTAGGTACTCTGCATATATTTACGTCTCCCCTATCAACGATCTCTCGAATGATATGAAAACGCCTAAGTATGTGTTTGGATTTCTGATGTGCTCTTGGTTCCTTTGCTTGAGCAATAGCACCATTATTATCGCAATAAAGGTCTATTGGATTAGCAATGCTAGGAACCACTTCAAGTTCAGTTATGAACTTCTTAATCCAAACAGCTTCTTTTGCAGCATCCGATGCAGTAATATACTCAGCTTCTGTTGTAGAATCAGCGGTTGTACTTTGCTTGGAACTCTTCCAGCTTACAGCTCCACCATTTAACATAAACACAAAACCCGATTGCGATCGGCTATCATCTTTGTCAGTTTGGAAGCTTGCATCCGTGTAAGCATTTACAACGAGATCATCTTCCATTCCTCCATAGACCAAAACGAGTCTTTAGTCCTTCTCAAGTACTTAGGAATCGCTTTTACAGCTATCCAGTGATTTTCGCCAGGGTCGGATTGGTATCTACTTGTCATGCTCAAAGCATAAGATACATCCGGCCTAGTACAAATCATGGCATACATGATGGACCCAATTGCCGAAGCATATGGAACATCATTCATTTTTTCACGCTCATCTTTTGTCTTAGGACATTGAGTCTTGCTTAGAGAAACTCCATGTAACACGGGCAAGGTTCCTCTCTTAGAATTTTCCATACGGAATCTTCTAATGACCTTGTCAATGTATGTACTTTGGCTTAAACCAAGTAGCCTCCTTGATCTATCTCTATAGATCTTAATGCCAAGAATATATGCGGCTTCACCCATATCTTTCATTGCGAAGCACTTTCCTAACCAAGTCTTCACAGACTGAAGTGTAGGAATGTCGTTTCCAATGAGCAATATGTCATCCACATATAAAATAAGGAATATCACTATGCTCCCACTAATCTTCTTGTATACACAAGGATCATCTTCGTTCTTGATGAAACCAAACTCTTTGACCGATTCATCAAAACGGAGATTCCAACTCCTAGAAGCTTGCTTCAATCCATAGATGGATCTCTGCAATTTGCATACCTTAGAATCTTGTTCAAAACCTTCTGGTTGTGTCATATACACATCCTCTTGGAGTTTTCCATTCAGGAAAGCGGTTTTGACGTCCATCTGCCATATTTCATAGTCATGATATGCGGCAATGGCAAGCAAAATTCTTATAGACTTGATCATTGCTACGGGTGAAAAGGTCTCATCATAGTCAATACCATGAACTTGCCTATAACCCTTCGCTACAAGTCTAGCTTTGTAAGTATGCACCTTCCCATCCATGTCAGTCTTCTTCTTGAAGACCCATTTGCATCCTATGGTTTTTACACCTTCGGGCGCATCAATTAAATTCCAAACTTGATTGTCTTGCATGGATTGCAATTCGGATTCCATGGCTCCAAGCCACTTGTCAGAATCAGGAGAAGACATCGCCTCTTGGTAGGTTGACGGTTCATCATTCTCAATGATTTCTACCTCATTACTATCCGTTACGAGAAATCCATATCTCTCGGGCTCGGATCGTAACCTACTAGATCTGCGAGTTGCTTGTGTACTTTGAACAGGTTCCACAACTCCTTGTGGTTCTTGTCCTTGCTCCACCATTGGTTCAATGTTATTTTCTGGGTCTCGAATTTCTTCAAGATTTATTTTACTCCTACTGATTTCTTTGGAGAGAAACTGTTCCTCTAGAAAGACACCAGTTCGGGCAACAAACACTTTGTTGTCCTTTTGGTTGTAAAAGTAATATCCTTTAGTTTCCTTAGGATATCCCACGAAAATACATTTATCAGATTTGTGTGCAAGTTTGTCTGAGATAAGTCTTTTGACAAAAACTTCACAACCCCAAATCTTCATGAAAGATAGACAAGGCTTCTTTCCGCTCCACATCTCATATGGAGTCTTTTGAACCGATTTAGTTGGAACACGATTTAGTGTGAAAGCAGCGGTTTCTAGAGCGTAACCCCAAAAAGATATTGGAAGATCAACTTGACTCATCATTGATCGAACCATGTCTAACAAAGTCCGATTCCTCCTCTCGGACACACCATTCCATTGTGGTGTTCCGGGTGGAGTCATTGTGAAACTATTCCACAATTCTTTAGATGATCATCAAATTCTTGACTTAAGTATTCACCACCACGATCTGATCGAAGTGCTTTAATTCTTTTGCCAAGTTGTTTTTCTACTTCATTTTGAAATATTCTAAATATCTCAAATGCTTCACTCTTATGTTTCATTAGGTAAACATACCCAAATCTACTATAATCATCAGTGAAGGTTATGAAGTATTGAAATCCTCCCCTAGCATTGCTACTTAATGGTCCGCATACATCGGAATGTATCAACCCCAATAAGTCGCTTGCCCTTTCACCTAGCTTGGTAAAAGGTGTCTTAGTCATTTTTCCAAGAAGACACGACTCACAAGTATCATATGACTCGAGGTCACATGAACCTAAAAGTCCGTCCCCATGGAGTTTTGAGATACGCTTCTCATTAATATGACCAAGACGGCATTGCCACAAATAAGTATGATTTACATCATTAGGTTTAGATTTCTTATTTACATGATAGACATTATTTTCATTCTTGACATCCAAGATATAAAGGTCATTAAATGAATTAGCAATACCATAAAGCACATCATTTAAATAAATAGAAAATTTCTTATTCTCAATAAGAAACTTAAAACCTTCATTATCCAAACAAGAAATTGAAATAATATTTCTGCTTAAATCCGGAACATAATAACAATTGTTCAAAACAAGAATTAATCCGGAAGGTAAAGTGACTTCATAAGTCCCTACGGCTAATGCAGCAACTCTTGCTCCATTCCCCACGCGTAGATCTACTTCACCTTCTTTAAGCAGTCTCCTATTCTTTAATCCCTGCACATTTAGACAAATGTGAGAACCACATCCGGTATCCAATACCCAAGAATCAGTGGTAGAAAGGAGAATATCTATCATATAGATACCTGAAGTCGACGCAGCCTTACTGCTCTTCTTCTTCTTTTGCTCTTCCAAGAAAGCCTTGCAATTACGTTTCCAATGACCAATTTCTTGACAATGGAAACAAATTGCATCCTTTTGTGTATCGGGTTTTGCCTCAGAAGCCTTGGCAACCTTTGCCTTGCTTATCTTGGGTTTGACAACTTTTGCCTTACCCTTGCCTTTGGCACCAGGCTTCTTCCCATCATGAACCAAGAGCACGGGAGAACCTTTCTCCACAATTTTCATCTCTGCAGTTTTGAGCATCCCATGCAACTCAGAGAGATTCTTATCCATTCCATGCATGTTATAATTCATTACAAACTGATTATAACTTTTAGGCAATGAATTAAGAATGAGATCCGTGGCTAGCTCCAATGGGATTGGATAGCCAAGTTTCTCAAGGTGCTCTACATAACCTTTCATTTTAAGAAAGTGAGGACTCACTTGTTGCCCTTCATTCATTTTACTAGTAGTGAATGCAACAATGGTCTTGTACCTCTCTTGCCTAGCTTGCTCTTGAAACATGGTTCTCAACTCCACGCCTATCTCATAGGCTTCCAAATGTTCCAAACTTTGTTGGAGTTTTGAACACATAGCAGCAAGCATGAGACAACTTACATCTCTGGAATCATTACGATGTTTCTTGTAATTGTCTCTTTCTACCCTAGGGGCAGTAGGCGGTGGTTCAGTGGGGAGAGGCCCATCGAGAATGTACAACTTATCTTCTTGCCTAAGAACGATTCTTATGCTCCGGATCCAATCCATAAAGTTAGTACCATTCTCTTCGAGCTTATCCTTCTCAAGGATCGATCGCAACGACATTGATTGAGTGTTATTAGTCATTATCTACAAATATGCAAAAATTTCCAAAATTTAATAAGTACCGGTTTTCATTAAAGAGATAAATAATGTATTTTAAAACAAAATACTCCCACCAAATTATACAACCAAATTATACATCCAATGTATAGTATAATTTAAATGGGTTGAATTCCCGCTTTAATCTAATTTTGAGTACGCTTTGGCGCACCGCTCAGAATTAAATTAATTAGGTAGACAACTCTTGTCAATCATATCTCATATGACTCTCAGTTATTTTCATGAGATTCTTTAAGAAATCCAATTTCAAAAAGCATGTTAAATCTCATCTTTGCCTTAAGCCTAAAATTGTTTTGACGCTTAATTAAGTCCAACCATTTTAAACGCATAGGAAACTCTTATTCACTCATCTTGCTCAAACATGAATAAAATCGATGCACCTCGCTTTGGCGAGCCCACATAAAATTACTCATGTATAAACAAGTGTTTTAATCATGGCATGGCAAAAGGACTTAAAACTTTCTTTGAAGGTTCATCACATATAGCATATAACACATTTATGAGCACATAATATAAACATGTTACACATCAAGTTTAGCCATTAAATTAATCTCCATTAATTTAAGCATGGTATTTATGTGTCATTAGTTTCTCTATAATTATGAGGATGAGACTATTTCAACTTTGGTCATTATCTCCAAATCAAGACAACAAGAAGTGCGGTCGAACTAAGCCATTAGGCAACCACAATCCCGCACTAATTCAAGAAACCAAGAAAGTAGTCCATGTGGCCGAAACTAAGCAATAGATGGTCTCGATGAACGTAGGCCAATTGCATTCACAATTCCACATGGATCTCCAATCATTGAATCAAGAACTTTGTTTCTCAATTTTAGCAATTATGAACTCTTCATAATTCTAACTTCGTTTTATCTTTGAAACTTTGATTGCGATCAAGTTTGGGAAACACAATCTCGATGAACGCAGATTAGCCATCCAAACCTTGAACCAATCTTAGAATCACAAGACTAAAATAAATAGGAAAATCAAACCCCAAGATCCTCACATAAACCAACTACCCAAAACCCATTCCAGATCAGCAAGTCTGGACTGGTTCTGTTACTGGTTTTGTTGGATCTCTCGAAAATTCCAAATTCTGATTTCAACCAAAAATCAGACAATCTGATCCTCATGTGCGGCCGCCCAAAATTCACTGTGCGGTCACCCAAACATGTGCGGCAGCCCAAGTGATTTTGTGCGGTCGCCCAAACTGATCAGAATGTACAGAATTTTGAAGTTCGAAAATTTTGTCTCAAAATCGTTTTTCCCCGATTATTAAAACTTTGATCCAATCAAAAATTAATAATCAACAATTCTGAATCCACCATAATTTATTTATTGCGATTGAATCGTGCGATTAAAGTTGCAAAACAATAAACCACATAAAATCACATAACACATAAACATCACATATTCCAATATTCATATCATGCAAGGCACATAAACAATTTATATACACATAACATGATCCAAGTATTGAATTAATCAACATGAACGGGGCTCTGATACCACTGTTGGGTTTCGATCAAACATGCGCAGCGGAATTTAGCATTTAAAATTTTGAAACCCAAAGCCATAGATCCGTTCATACGATTAAATCAAATACGACATAAGAATAAGGAATAAACTAACCCTCGATGGCTATCAAATTCTCTTGGTCTTTGGTGGAGGGTTTGAAGACTTGATCACGAGCACAAAGCTTGAACACGAACTTTGAAGATGATGATTTTCACCCTCTAGCGGTATCCACACTTCGAACGAATATCAAAGGAGCTTCTTTGATCTTGGTTGCTAGACCAAATTGTGAAACACTTTTTCACAATCAAAAGAACTATATGGAATTTATTTTGTGTATTATTTTGTTCCTCAACCAAGAATGTCTTGGAACAAAATAAACCCTCTCTCAAACTCTTTGAGACTCACAAAATCATTGGCCTAGAGTGCTGGCCGAATTTGGTCTTTTATACACAAGTATGACCTATTCCAAATAGGAAACTTGTGTCAAAATCCTTCCAAAATTCGTTTCCAAATCAAATTAGGAATCTGCCACCCGACAGCACTGTGCGGCCGCCCAAAATCATCTGTGCGGTCGCACAACTATCTGAAGCAAAACTGGTATAAAACTGAACTAAGTGTGCGGCCGCCCAGTCAATACTGTGCGGTCGCCCACTCTTCAGAATGTCCAGAATTTCCAAAATTCCAATATAGTCCCTTTTAAAGATTCGTTCTATTGTGTGTGACCCTCTAGGATTATACTAAGTTGGCAATGAGCTCAAACATGATCCCATAAGATATGATTAGGTTCTAGCAAACCATCATACCTACCCAAATAGTATAACTAGATACAAGTTCGCATTCCTTTAGAATATGTCACAATCCCTTTGTCCACGATGTCATTGAACACAAGTCATGGTCAAACAGTCAACTTGTTTTGTTCAATACTTTCTCGATTCCGAATATGTTGATAATCCAAATGACATTGATCCAATCAATTCATCTGAGTCCGGCCGAACATTTCATCAACATCATTCCTACGAGTGGCCCAAGCTTGACATCTCTCCGAGGAGGGACAAATCCATTTAGCTTATTATTCTTCCCAACGGGATTCCGATTATGCCAATCATACCCTTTATAACTACTCGGTTAAAAGTAGCGTTTGAATATGTCAAACATAATGTTCATCAAGTGGAAGACTATAATAACTTCATGTCTAAGGATTCAAATGACATAACTAATATGAGATATATGTATGACATAGACCATGACATAAATCTCATAGAGCGGGTCATGTCCAGTACCTTGTTCCAAACAAGTACCCATAAATCTAACATGATCATCCCATGACCATTTAGCCTTTATACTAGTGCTTAACAAGTACTAGGGATGGGGATTATTATAAGTAAACATGAACAACAATAATAATCAAAACATCTCTTTATTGATATGAAATAAATGATAACAATTACAACGTTTATTAAACGTGCCTAGGGCACCACTACCAACAGAGGGCCATATCCACAACACCAATGCTAGGAAACTCCCATTTAACCAATCTGATTTTGCGATAGAAATGAGTAGGAAAACTCATGTTGAAGGCATCAAACAAGGTAGTATCGCCAAAGGATCTTAGAAAGGACAGATTAAAGGATTTAGCTATATTAGAAACATACAAGCGTACCTTTTGAATTATGCTGTTGGGATACATCTTAATCCCTTCAAATCTGCTTTTATTGCGAGTAACCCAAACTTCCCACACAATAAGAGCAGGAAGGAAATTAGAAATCCATTTGGAGACAGGAGAATGGGGGTGGGAGGGACCATCCCACCAGCAAATAAGAGCTTGATTGAGGCTACCCAAAGAAGATCGAATGCCACACAAACCACTGAAATGATCCCAAACATAAGTAGCACAGAAGCCATGGACAAGGATATGATCAATAGAATCCTCGCTAGCAGCTGGGCAACATTCACACTTAGACGCAAAAGAAACACCCTTAATTCTGACTTTGTTATCCGATGGCAGCCCACCGTGCAATGCACGCCACAAGAACACCGAAATCTTCTTTGGAATAAATTTGCTCCAGCAAAAGCCAAAAATAGCTGACCGCACCCTATTAGATCTACATTCTTGCCAAGCGGAGCTCACAGAAAATTTGCCCCAGGAAGAAGGTAACCATACAGGGGTATCCGGGTGAGTAGAGACGACAATAGAATTGTGATGGATCAGATTTAGAAGTTGCTCTCCATAAGCATTCCGAATGTGGAGACTACGAGGCTGACCATTCTCAAATAAAGTGAATACCTGCTCATGCTCAAAGGGGACGTCCCCCATGGGGTCATCAATCCATTTTTCATGAATAGAAATCTCGCCTCGACCAACTCACCAAGCCATATTTTCTTCAACAAAAGGTTTAGCCTTGATCATTCTTTTCCAAATGTGGGATGAATAAGAAGTCAAAGTAGCATCCATGGGGTGAATATTCCAGCAATATTTTGCAAGCATTAAGCTGCTCCATAAAGATTCCGTGGTCCTAAAACGCCACCAAAGCTTCATAGCAAAAGCAAGAGAAATGTCTTCAAACTTGCGTAAACCCAAACCACCTTCTTCAACAGGATAACTCATCTTGTTCCAAGCGAGCTAATGACATTTATTATTACCCTCATTACTGCTCCAAAAGAACCTAACAATGATCTTCTCCAGAGCATGGAGAACTCCTTTAGGAGGATCAATAAGGGACAGATAATATAACGGGATCGCAGCTGAGCAAGATTGGATCAAAGTAAGCTTTGCCCCAAAGGATAACTAAGCCTTTCCAAGAGGCTAGCCGAGATTCCATATTTCTAATAAGAGGACTGAAAAGGCTAATCTTTTTCCTGCCCGTGTAAAGAGGGCACCCCAAATAAATAATAGGGAGATTTTGTTTGACAAATCCCGTGGTGGCAGCAATAACATCATCTCGATTGCTATTTTTTCTAGTGACAAAACCCGATTTTTGAATGTTAACAAGTTGCCCCGAAAATCTTTGGTACCAATCAAGATACTTCATATGACATTCAAGAGATGCTTTAGACCCATTGCAGAAAATAATGACATCATCCGCATAAGCCAAATGGGAAACCATAGGAGAATTTATATGAATACGGTACCTGTAATGTGGATACACAGAATGAAGGTGATTCAAACCTCTACTCATCATCTCAGCAGCAATAATGAAGAGGCAAGGGGATAAAGGATCTCCTTGTCTCAAACCACGAGAAGAAGGGAAAAAACCATAACTTTCTCCATTAATCAGAATAGAAAACCAGCTATTAGAAATACAACGGTAAATCATGTCAATCCACATTTCACTAAACCCAAATTGCCGCATGACCTTAATAAGCCCAAACCACGAAAGTCTATCATATGCCTTAGCCATATCCAGCTTCAAAGCAACATTAGAACCCCGGACCTTTTTATTAATGGGTTGCATAATTTCTTGAGCCAACAGAACATTCTCATGAATCACTCGCCCTTGAACAAAGCCACTTTGTTGGGGAGAGATAATACGAGGAAGAATAGGGGCAAGACGCTTAGTAAGAAGCTTTGTCACCACTTTATTACAAAAGTTGCATAGGCTAATCGGCCTAAGATCAGAAAAAGAAGTAGGTGATTCAACCTTAGGGATAGTGACGATCAACGTACTAGTCTAGCTTCTCGGTATGGAAAAACCCATAAAGAAGTCCCCAATAGCTCGGCATAGATCTACCTTGATAATGTCCCAGCATCCTTTTTAGAAATCCCCTGTAAACCCATCCGGACCAGCAGCACTTTGACCATTCATACCGACAACAATATCATACACTTCATCCATATTTGGGGTAGCCGTAAGCATAAGGTTATCCTCATCATTAATAAGACGAGGAATTAGGAATAAGTAATCATTAGATGGAATTTCACATTGACCTTGGAGTTGGTCCTAATAAAATCCCAAAGCCTCTTCTTTGATGTCATTTTTATCGGTGAGCCATTCGCCTTGTCTATTTCTAATTCTGTGAATGAACAGACGTTGCCTCTTCTTTTTAACTGTGGCATGAAAAAACCTTGTATTTCAATCCCTTTCTTTAATCCACTTTAAATTAGCCTTTTGGGCCCAAAGGTCTTCCTCCATATTCATCTTCTGAAGGAGATGAGCTTGAGCAAGATGTAGGGCTGTCCTTGATTCTTCATTATTCATTTGTTGATGCTGATTCTCACAAGCAATGACTTCATCTTCCGCGTTCTTAATTTGTTGTTCCACTCTTCTGAAAATGTTTTTATTCCATCCCATAATAGCCTTCCGTAACCTACTGAGCTTTTAGCAAAGCACACCATAGGCCGACCCTCCATAGGGCTTCCCAAGAAGCTTTAACAATGTTACTGAAATCATGATGTTTAAGCCAAATATTAAGAAACCGAAATGAGCCTTTAGAAGCTTCAGACTCAAGTTGAATATTAATCACTAAAGGGCATGATCCGAGCACACCCGAGATAAATGAGTGACACGGGTTAGATGGAACAGATTCAACCATTGTTCATTGTAAAGAGCACGGTCAAGACGTTGATAAATAGCTCTTCTACCCCTCCTTTTATTTGACCAAGTAGCTATATTGCCTTCAAAACCAGCATCCATAAGATTAGCATATTGAACCATGTCAGAAAACTCATTCACCGCCATCTCATTAATAAGCTTACCTCCCACTTTTTCGGTTTGATTAAGCACACAGTTTAGGTCACCCACCACCATCCAGGGATATTCCACTTCACTAATAGCCATTAATTCCTCCCATAGACCAATACGAGAAAATCTGTTACAACTGGCATGCACAAAAGAAATCCAGACTGAATTTGTCCATGAAGGGTGAGAGATTTGTAAGGTTAAGGCCTGAGTAGAGTCTTGAATAACAACACCATGCAGCCCATGCTTCCAAAGAACCCAAACCCTATTAGAGACATTAGCCATCCCATTTTCACACCCGACCTTTTTAATAAACTGATCCAGAGAGGAGCTATCAACTTTAGGTTCATAAAGAGCAATCAAAGAGGCTCCATAAGAACGAAATAAATGTTTAATTCTTCTCACCGTAGCACAATTAGCAATGCCACGAGCATTCCAACTTATAAACGACACCATTAAAACATAAATAAAAAGGAATTAAAGGATGAAGATAAAAGGAAGTGAAGGGCTTACAGCATAGGGGATTTCTCCCTACTCTTTTTCTTCTTATGAGAGACAGTGATAAATCCATCATCATCGTTACCCTTGTTCTCCATAAGTGCCTCACGCTCCTTAAAATCCAACTGAAAACCAATAACATGATTCAAAGATGTAACTCTTGGAGCCCTCGGAGATAAGTTGAGGGAGCTGCAAGTATCCATTTTAGTGGATGACGAGAGCTTAGATCTTATGGCTGAGTCATCACGTAAAGGAGTTTGCAATTTGAGAGGATCCTGCACATTAGGCATATCAATTGCCCCCTTATTGCTATCCAATCCATTCTTCATTTTAATAGCTGCGAGTTTTTTGCTTAACATATCATTGACACCTTTAGGTAAATAAACACCCCGTTTTGCTATATAAACACCCTGAGACTTGGAGCTAGTAGCAACATCTTTATTTAGGGTTGCAGCACCCTTATTAGGCATATCACCACTCTCAATGGTTCCCGTATCAGTCTTAGATGTAGAAATCTGAATACCAACCTGTTTCGGGACCATATTAGTATCATCCATTTTAGGGTTAGGGTTACTGTTGGTCCCAAAGGGGCAACAAGGGTATGAAAAATGCTAGAGGGGCGTGAATAGCGTTTTTAAGAATTCTTTTCAAACCCTTTTAGAAAGCAGTGGCTAATGCGCACAGTTCTCAAATAAGCTAAGTATAGCGCGCAGAGAGAGTGTGAAATGCACAGCGGAAATTTAAGCAGCTACTGCGGAGGGTATACTGCGCAGAAGGTAAAAACGCACGTGCTAAGTTTTGGCTAAAGAGTTGGTTAAAAAATTCTAAGGCAATAAGCAGTAACAAAACAGTAGCAGATAGCAATCTGATAAGATCAAACAAAGCAGCTATTAAGATATAAAGTAAGCAGGAAATAAGCAGTAAGAATAGAGAACAAGCTATTTGGAGAGGTTCGATCGATGAAAAATCTACGTCCTCTACCAAGATGGTTAGTCTTGGATTTTCTAATGAGATTTATATTGATGTGAGGAGCTTTTACAAGATTACAAAGAATCAAAACTCAAATCAAAATCTAATCTATGAAGAGCAAATCCTAGACTAAACCAGTGTATCTCAAGAAGTAAGATCTAAATGATCAAAGCTTCAAGAGGTGTGTATGTGACAGAAATTCTGGGCTCTATGAATCTATGAGATGAAGAGCACGAAGAATTCTGGTGATATAAGGCTTAGGATCTGGGCAGGAGTTTGAAGGTATGAAGGTTTGAAGGTTGATCTTGAATCTGGGAATATTAGCAACAATCTTCTTAACTTCAAGGATACTTATGAAAGCACAAACTCTAGCGACTTGGAAATGAAGATGAGCAGGCTATTTATAGCAGAGAGCTTAAAACTAGCCGTTGGTGCTCTGAGCAAGGACGATGAGCTGGCACAATATGATTGGTACGCAGGTGTCCTTTATAGCCGTTGGGGCTCTGATCAAAGTTGATGACCTGGCATAATATGATTGGTGCGCAGGGATCTTTGAGCCGTTGGAGATTGAGCATGAAGACCAAATACAAAATCTTCTTCTAGAAGGTTGACAGCTGTCTTTATTTGAATTGCTTCATCTGAGCGCATCTCCACCGTTGGATATGTTGAGTGTGCAAATTTGACGTTTCTGCACACCTCAGCACTTTAATAAGCGTGCATCTTCTAAGCGTTTTCCAAGTTAGGTGATCTGAATGTATCGAAATCTGAGCAAGGTAGGATGCTGCGCAGGAGAGACCTGCGCAGTGGTGTCCTGCGCAGAGAAGTCCTGCACAGCGACCACAGTCTTGCTTAGATCTTCATTCCTTTTCGCTCCAAGTCCTATATTCTAAGCCTATACTATAAAATAGACTAAGCTAAAAATTGAAGTTATAAAACTTCTTACATAGGGTCCTAAAGTCCATAGAATATTCTTAGGTGATGGTATCAATCAATTCTAACATAATTAGGAGGGTTAAGAGATAAGCATACCCAACAATCTCCCCCTAAATGATTGATGCCATTACCTACTATAACAAAGGCAATTCATTGTACTTGATAATAACATGTCCATAAAAATGAAAATGGTAAATCATGCCTCAAGTCAATGCACACACTAGCCTATGCTATAGATTTCTAGTATATCCAAAAGATTAACTTACAGTATGGGAAAGATAGAAATAACATGCAGCGCATACAAATGATATGAATTTTAGTTTAAGTATGCGTTTAAACTGAATGTTTAAACATTATGCGTAGAAAATGTGAGCAGTTAATAATATGCGCATGAGGTGAAATAAAACATTCATTGTTCCACAAACGAATAGTTTGAATTGAACAAGGTTTTGGAAACTAATGATGCGATTTTTCTCATTAAAACTTGGACTGTTAAGAGTTGAGAATTACAAGTTTGAATAAGAAAAACGACAAAATACGCACAAAAAGGAATTTACCTTGCGCAAAAGCAAAAATTACATAGAGCCTAATCTATGTTGATCCGGTGCAGGGCTTCGTGCAGCTCATTCTGCAGGCTGTTGAACTTGTTCATAAGCTCAACTTTGAGTGCTTGAAACTTGTCTTTGAACGCAACAACTTATTCAACATAAACTGTGATCCCTCTGCGCACATCCCTGTTGTCTGCTTGCAGCTCTCGGAAGTTTGCTGCGTAGGCCATCTGATGCCCAGTCATCTGGTTGAAATATGACTGCTCAGCAACATTGTTGGTGTCGATGATGGTGGCCTGTGTAGCTTCAAGGCGAGTGTCGGTGTGGAGACGCTGGGTGTTCACGCTGTCTTGAATGTCAAACATTGCTTGATCCATCCTTGCGTTGAACCCATCAGCAAAGTCAGTCATAGCTTGAGTTATGCACTCCCTGATACTTTCCATGTTGAGCGCACTAGCTTGCGCAGGTCCACCTTGCGCAATCTTCTCTACTAACTGCGCTTCCAAACTGGCAAACCCCTCATATAAGCCATCTGATAAGTTCTTGCGCAGCTTCCTTAGAATTTCCTTGAACCCATCATCAATAGCTTCATAGGTGCACACATTTTCAAGCATCCCAGCTATTGACTTAAGTGAGTCCAGGACCATATTATCTAAGTCATCAGGGACTCGCTGCGCAGAGGGGCCGGCAGAGAGACTTGCCGTTGATGCATTCTCCCCCTTAATGGCAGCAATCTCCAATCGCTGCGCATTAAGTTGATCTTGAATAGCGGTTTGCGCAGTGATGAGTTGAGCCATCTGAGACTGCGCAGCAACTTGATTCACTTGAATGGAATTCAAGGCTTGTAAGATCTGGCGCAGCTCATTTGAGGAGGAGAGAGATGAGGTAGATACCGCATGAACCGTTGAGGTAACAGGAGGCGGTTGTTCTGTTGTCTTGGGAGGAGAGGTGGTTGAGATGGGATTAAGAGGGGACTGGCGCGGAGTAGACAGATGCGCAGGAGATCTATGCGCAGAAGAATGTTCACTGCTTTCAGAGGCAGTGACACCATCCTTAGCAGAATCTTCAGGGATAGGATCAGCAGCAGGAGGAGGCGCTGGAATCTCTGGCGCAACAAAGTCTAGTTGGACAGTGGGCGCATCAGTAGGCTCAGGAGGAGCTGCACCATCATCACCAACAGTCTGATCCACTTCATCAGCATCATCCTTCTCAGCCTCAGGCTCAATGTCCATGCCTTCATCCAGAATAGAGGTAACCCTGTGTGTATTGCCAACAGGGATATTAACGCGCTGAAATGCACTGGATGTTGGTTCTCAAGGAGAGCTTAGAGGAGAAGGAGTATGGCGCTTTTTGGAGTCCTTTGTGCTACTACGCACCTTCTGCTTGTG
This sequence comes from Campanula takesimana, assembly GCA_026119855.1. Taxonomy (NCBI): domain Eukaryota; kingdom Viridiplantae; phylum Streptophyta; class Magnoliopsida; order Asterales; family Campanulaceae; genus Campanula; species Campanula takesimana. Next base: position 1,193,124 of record JAOWBW010000214.1, read on the forward strand.
CCGAGGAGAAGAAAGATGGGCATCAGCAGGAGGCGCGGGCGCAACATTAGGGTCCTGCACAGTTGGGGCCTTGGGATGAGTCTCCCCCTGAATGCAGCATCTTCAGAATCACCAGTGTGATCCATGCGCGACTCAGAGTCATGCGTAGGAGGAATACGTTGGAAGGCACTCTTGGCAGTCTTGGTCTTCTTCGGGGAGGGCGCAGGCGCATCAGCCTTGCGCTTCTTGGAGGGAGGCTTTGGAGCAGCAGGGGTAGGCTCTCTGATCTTAATGCCTGCGGTGGATTGGACGTTGGGAACATCCTTGTGCTTCTTTGACTTGGGCTCAGCAATGCCCTTGCCCTTGCGCTTGGATGCTTCATCAGCCGTTTCCTGCGCAGCACTTGGGCCTTCTGTGCCCTTGGCCTTGCCTTCCTTGGGTAACTTTCCCAACCAAGGTTCCCTGTTGGGATTATCATCTGATCTCCAGATTCTGTAGTAGTCCGCATCGCCAATCTCATCGCGCAGCAGATGAAGCTGTGCTTGAGAATAGAACTTTGAAGCACAGGACTGCTTTAGAATAGGTTCCTTCCTTATAAAGTCATTTAATTTAGTGTATTGGAGCAGGAGCTTGGATAGCAGGTGACAGTGCGTCTGATACTTAGGTTTTGACGCGTTGAGGCGCGGATGGTATGGCTAACATGGCAGCAAATGATGAAAGGAATTATAATTTTCTATCCTTGAGTGATATCCCTCGGCATTGCAAAGGCTGCTTTGTTTTAGACAAGGCAAGGACTCCCAATACTCAGTTTCATTAACTTTTATGGCTAGATTTCTTTTTAAATTACTTTCTTATCTTTGTAGTCACCCCTCCTTATTTTGTAGAGGACCATACGACTTGTGTATGGCCTCATCCCTAATTTTCGTTTCCTGGTGGTTGAGGTTGTCATGTCCCCCACTAAGTTTGTATTTAATTTTTACTATTAATAAAACCTAGGGAGGTACCGCCCTCCTTTCGCCAAAAAAAAAAAAAAAAACTTTAAGTAGATGGCGGAGCAATATTCCCATTGCTTGGAAATAAACTTTCCCTTGTTCCCATTCTTGCAGTTCAGGGAATCGCCAATCAAGCTGCACAGGTGATACATCACCTCACCAAATTCTTTGTGATCATGCACAGACCATCGCTTAACAAGAGTGGGCTCGCCAACTAACTTCATCGCCAATCTGTCTTTCCGCGCAGTATCAAAAGTCTCTGGCGCATCACCAACATCGAAGTCGCAAAGTCTGCGGATGTGGTTTGGGTATACCAAGAATTCGCAATTCTGCACCACCGCCATAATGATCTCAGTGCTCTCACCCTTGTGCTTGGCAGGAACAACACGCGCAGTCTCGAAGAATTCATCGACAAGAGAAGGCACGTAGAATGGCTGATCCAAAGTGAAGAGAGGAAGAATTTCAGAGGATCGCAGATGCCTTATCAATCTGCGCCCAACAGCATCCTGGTTAAGATCTTGCGGATTGACTTCCCATCCACAAATGAAATAGAAGGGATTCTGCGCAAAACAAAAAATATGAATTAGACGTTATATTGCGCATGGAGCGTTGCGCATGCGCAGATAACGCATGGATACCTATGCGCAGTAACTCCATACTTGATAAAATGTCATAAAAGTAATGCGCAAAGCCAAGCAAGCATGCGTAAAACGTAAACACTTGGAAATTCTTATGCGAACCAGAGCATGAGAGAAAAATCAAGAAATTGATGAACACGAAATGAACTGTTCATGAACACGAAGGACATCAAGAACACCAAAAATCAAAAGTTGTCCAAATCCAATAAAAAATACATCGAAATGACCGCATGAACAGGACAAAGTCAACCATGTAAACAATATAGACAACAACATTAAAACAAACTCAGAAATTCAGAATAACCGTTCGTCTGCTATGGAGGTTTTTGGACAGAAAATTTTGTAGAAATCACTTAAAAAGAGTATTGATCATAAAATAAATTACATGAAAGACGAACACAACACAACAATCGATTTCAAAAATAATCATCAAACAAGCACACAATCACGAAGGGAAGCTTTTAAAGCTTTAAACCCTAATAATGGCGGAAAGCTTAGAATAAAGAGAAAGAGTTTGAGAATCCATACCATATCTTCGACAGTGGGCTTGGGAGGTTGTTGTTCTTGATGAGATATAGACCGAGAGGAGGAAGAAGGAAGTTTTGGGAAGATGAAATCTGGAGAAGTTGAAGGTCAAAGAGAGAAGAAGAGGAAATCTTTGGAAGTTGGTAAGTAGAGAGAGAAATGAAGGTTTGGTGAAAGATAGAAAGCTAGAAGAGAAAGAAGGGAGAGGTTACAGACGGTTATAAGCCGAAAAGGAAAAAATTAGTGACGTCAGCGCAAGGACAGTTTGGTGAAAAGCGAAGTGGGGCACGTGCTGCGATGACGTGGCCCAACCGGATGCGCGCGTGCGCAGGCCTAGCGCGCGTGTGAGTGTCAAGTCCTAAGCCGGTCACTGTCGAGTCAACTTCCTCATAAATGATGAGTCAGTGAAAGGACGGGCGCACGTTAGCAGGGTGGCGTGGCCGAATGGGGGACGCGCGTGCGCAATATTTCCGCGCGCGTGTGTCAGTGAAGAGAAGCTGACGGCTGTCGCATCACCTTCCTCATTAAATGGTGAGCAGACATTCAAAAGGTGTGCTGTCATTAATCACAGTTTGCATTAAATGACAATGGGACATGTGCAGGGGTAAAAAGGTAATTTCCCAAGAAAATTCAAAAAAATAAAGGCGCGGGAAAATTTAAATTACACAAGTACCCTTGTGACTAAGCGTTGACTTTTTAGTCAAGGACCTATGTGCAAAATCTAATGAATAGAACACTTACCTGCGGTCCACTTAGAAGTGCGCATGTCGTTTTGCGCAGAGCGAATATTGTGCAGAGATTCTTCAAATCTCAACTTAATTTTTCATGCGCATTAACTTACTGCGCAGTAGCTGCGCAGATGCATGAAATCTTAACCTTTAAGAACTTATCAAGCAAACACAAAAACATTAGTATTAACAAATTATATGGACAAGTTAGCTGATTCAAGCATACCCATTTCTCCTCTCAAGAAGACAAATCTCTTTGCGTCAAGAGCCCTTGTGAGGATATCAGCAATTTGATTATCTGTGCCCACGTGCTCTAAGTGTATATTTCCTTTTTCCACGTGGTCCTTGAGAAAATGATATTTGATGTCGATGTGCTTTGTCTTTGAATGCATGACAGGATTGTTGGAGACTGCTATGGTGGACATATTGTCGCAGAAAATTGGGCAATTTCCTTCATTAATTCCATAATCCACTAGTTGTTGCTTCATCCATAGGATTTGGCAGCAGCAGCTTCCAGCAGCAATGTATTCAGCTTCTGTAGTGGAGATGGACACAGCAGCTTGTTTCTTGCTTGCCCACGCAACAAGTCGATTTCCAAGGAAATGACAAGTTCCACTTGTGCTCTTCCTGTCAATTGTGCATGCTGCGTAATCTGCATCTGAATAACCTAGCAAATCGAAATTCGAATCTTTGGTGTACCAAAGTCCAAGGTTAATAGTTCCAGAAAGATAACGAATAATGCGTTTAACAGCAGTTAAGTGCGCTTCTCTAGGGTCCGCTTGATAGCGCGCACAGACACAAACACTAAACATAATATCTGGCCTACTTGCAGTAAGGTAGAGTAGAGAGCCAATCATACCTCGATATAAAGTTTGATCAACTTTCTTACCTTTTAAGTCTTTATCAAGCTTATTGCCCGTAGCCATTGGAGTGTCGTATGCTTTAGCATTCTCAAGTCCAAATTTCTTGATTAAGTCCCTTGTGTACTTGGCTTGATTTATGAAGATGCCATCATTTAATTGTTTGATTTGAAGTCCGAGGAAAAATGTGAGTTCTCCCATCATGCTCATCTCAAACTTGCTTTTCATGAGTTTCTCAAAGCGCTTACAAAGTAACTCATTAGTAGAACCAAATATAATATTATCGACATAAATTTGAACAAGTAAAGAATGATTATTATACTTAGCAATAAAAAGAGTTGTATCGATTTTACCGCGATTGAAGCCATTTTCTAGCAGGAATTTTGATAGAGTATCGTACCATGCTTTTGGAGCTTGCTTAAGTCCATACAAAGCTTTCTGAAGCTTGAAGACGTGATTTGGAAATCTGCTATCTTCAAATCCAGAAGGTTGAGCTACGTAGACCGTCTCTTGGAGTTCACCGTTGAGAAATGCGCTCTTCACATCCATTTGATAAAGCTTGAATTTCTTGTGAGAGGCATAAGCTAAGAAAATTCTGATAGCTTCTAGTCTTGCTACAGGCGCAAAAGTTTCATCATAATCGATTCCTTCCTCTTGCTTTTTTTTTTAGCGAAAGGAGGACAGCACCTCCCTAGATTTTATTAATATAAAATGAAAATACAAACATGGTGGGGGACATGACAACCTCAACCACCAAACAATAGAAAATAAGGGGGGAGGTCTTACACAAGTTGTAAGATCCTCTACAAAAAAGGGAAGGGGGTCCTACCAAAAGAAAGACAAAACAAATACTAACCATACTGACTATCTTCGAAAATATGGAGTACCTTTCTTATCATTAAGAAAATACCTCTTACAAGAAGAAGGAAGCTCAATGATAGAGGAGAACTCACAATCAACTCTATAATCCGCTGCAAAATTAGCAATTCCATCTGCGACTTGGTTGCCTTCCCGGAGAATATGAGTAAACCGAATCTGAAGAAAGGAAGCAAGATGCTTAATTTCTTTAATATAATGCCAAATTTCCCATGGAGTGAGACAGGAGCCATTGAGAATATTAACTAAAACTTCCGAGTCCATTTCAGCCCATAAAACTAAATAACCACGATCAATAGCAATACGAATTCCATCTAATAACGCACGGGTTTCAGCCACCATATTAGAAGCAGTGCCATAATATCTACCAAAGCAGTAAACCATATTACTCTCAACATCACGAAAAACACCCCCTCCTGCTGCAATGCCCGGATTATTCCTTGAAACTCCATCCGTATTTAACTTGATATGACCATTAAAGCCTTCCACAAGAAGACCGAAACCTTTAAAGGAATATGTTTGTGCCAACAACTAGCAAAGACCATACTATGAGCTCTAGACAGACGACAAACTTTCCAAGCAGAAGTTATAGAAAACTTACCCGTCCGAGAAGGAGTCCAAAAAGGAATGTCATCCCCATTATCAATAGAAATGAACCTATCTTGCATGAGATTCACAACTTGCTGGCCATAAACTTGCCGAACATGATCAATTCTGATCCTCCCGTCGTCAAATAGCGAGGCAATGGAAACATGAGCCTCATCTTGAAGAGTAAGGTCCATATTTAACCAATGCTCTTGAATAGATATATGACCAGCTCTAACACCCCAAAATAAACGATCCTCAACTAGTCCCTTTGCTGCCATCATTCTTTTCCAAATGTGAGAACAACCACCTCGAATGGAAGCATCCATAGGATGAGAATTATGGCAATATTTTTCCATAAGGAACCGAGACCATAAGGAATCCCCACAACAAAAACGCCACCATAATTTCATAGCAAAAGCCAACGACATATCATCAAACTTTCTGAACCCCAAACCCCCTTCATTCAAAGGCCAATAAAATTCTTTTTTGGACACCCAATGACACCTTTTTTCTCCTTCGGCATTACTCCAGAAAAAAATTAGAAATAAGACGAGTCATCGAATTGATGGTACCTTTGGGAGGTTCAAGTAATGAAATATAATAAATAGGAATGGCTTGAAGACAAGACTTAATCAAAGTTACCTTAGCCCCCATAGATAAAATCTTCCCTTGCCAAACATCAAGTTTATCTTCCATCTTCCTTATAACCGGCGCAAGATAGGTGATAGGGAGGTGTTTGTGCTGAAAGCCCGTCCATGCAGCCACCAAATCAGCCCTTGCAAGATCTCTTTTACCCAAAATAAAACACGATTTTGATACACTAACTAACTACCCAGAAAAGTCCTGGTACAAATTAAGGAAGTGCATGTGCATATCGATAGAAAGCTTGCTCCCATTGCAAAAAATTATAATGTCATCCGCATACGAGAGATGAGAAATAATAGGAGCGTGGATTGCACCCGAGTGATAAATAAGATGGTGATGATTTGCATGAAGAGCGTTCAGCCCACGACTTAAGATCTCTGCAGCAAGAATAAATAAAGAGGGAGAAATTGGATCACCTTGGCGCAGGCCTCTAGCTGAAGGAAAATAACCCACATTCTCACCATTAATAAGAATAGAGAACCAGCAATCAGAAATACAGCGAAAGATCATATCAATCCAAGTTTCTGAAAAGCCGAAATTACGCATCACCTTTATTAACGCAAACCATGACAAACGATCATATGCCTTGGCCATGTCCAACTTTAGGGCAATGTTACCTCCAAACACTTGCCTATTAATAGAGTGAATGAGTTCTTGAGCAAGAAGGACATTCTCATGAATGAGCCGCCCTTTAAGAAAACCACTTTGTTGAAGAGAGATATTTTTTTATTTTTTATTTTTTGGCGAAAGGAGACGGTACTCCCTAGGTTTTATTGATTAAGTGAAAAAGGTACAAAACAATGGTGGGGGATGTGACGGCCTTAACCACCGGAAAATAAAGCCAAGGGGGAGGTACTTATACAAGCCATAAGACCTCTACAAAAAGGATGGGGAGAATTCAAAATAGAAACAAACCTAAACAAAAGATCAGCCATGAGGACCTAATGACTTCTAATATAAGGGGTAGATGCTTTATCTAAGTGATAAGCACCTTTACAACTATGGGGGAGGTTATGAGAATCATAGACAAAAAGGTTACGTTTCGAGATGGCCGCCACATTAGCAAGGCCATCGGCCACCCTATTTCCCTCGCGAAGGATGTGAGTAACACGAACAGCAATATGAGACATAAGACGTTTAATTTGATGAATCTCGTACCAGATGCTCCAAGGGATGTGATAATCTTGAATGAGGATTTTGAGCAGAATCTCGGAGTCTATTTCAAGCCATAAAGCCGAAATACCAAACTCAAAAGCAAAAGTAAGACCAGTCAATACAGCCCTGGTTTCGGCCATGAGATTAGTACCAACTCCATAATACTTAGAGAAAGCAAAAATGATTTCTCCATCTTTATTCCGAAAGATACCCCCACCCGAGTTACAACCAGGGTTTCCTTTCGCAGCCTCATCCGTATTTAACTTAACATGCTCAAAATTAGGGAAAATCCAATGGACTAACCTAATTTTCCGAGGGGGAGGAGTGGACAGAGGGATCTGAAATAAATCAATAAAATGATTTTTATCCGAGGAAGAGGGGAAAGAAACATTAAAAGCTTTGACCACATTCAGAATATGCGAGAAAACAGCCCCAATAATAGCCCGAGACGTCATCTTAATACCTTCAAATCTGGCCTTGGTTCGACTAATCCATATTTCCCAAAAATAAAACAAGGAAGAATTCTGCACAACCATTGAAAACCTTTATGACCTTTCTTCCTTCTGAACCACCAAGAAGATAGAATGGACCGAGGACTATACATAACAATAGAGAGTCCCATAACTCGAGAAAAATAAGACCAGATCTCAGTTGCCACCATACTATGAGCAAATAAATGATGATTATCTTCAAGAGAATGCCGACTGCAGAAATCACAAGAAGAGACTATGGGGATACCTCTATGTTGGACAGCCAAATCCGTAGGAAGGCCATTATGAATCAGCCGCCATAAGAAAACAGAAATCTTAGGAGGCAAATGCTTATGCCAACAGTAATCAAAGAGCAGACTACTAATACCTTTCTCTCTACAAATTTGCCAAGCTGAAGAGACTGAGAAATTACCTTTGGAAGAGGGAAGCCAATAGATCTGATCCGGGACATTAGAAACCCGAATATTCTGCTCTTGCATTAACTGAAGAAGCTGCTCACCATAAGTTTCCCGAACAAAATGTTCTTTGATCTGGCCTTCTTCAAAAATAGAAGAGATTTCGACATGATTCCCTGGGAGAGAAAGAGAGGGACCATCTAACCATCTCTCATGAATAGATATTCTCCCATGCCCAATCCTCCATCCAATATGCTGTTCAGCCAGGTCTTTTGCTTGAATCATACGGGCCCATACGTGAGAAGCATAAGTTGGCTTAGTAGCATCAATGGGGTGAGATCCAAAGCAATATTTGTCCATCATAAAATCAGTCCATAAGGATTGAGTACTCCGAAAACGCCACCACAATTTCATTGAAAAAGCCATAGCTTCAAATCGACGCAGCCCTAGACCCCCTTCATCCGTTGGCATAAACATCAAGTCTTTACGTACCCAATGACATTTCTTGTGGCCTTCTTCATTGCACCAAAAGAAATCAGCGATTAGTCTATACATCGCAGAGATGACACCCTTCGGGGGATCAAGCAAGGAGATATAATAGAGAGGGATAGCCTGAAGACAAGTCCGAATAAGAATTAATTTAGCTCCAAAAGACAGAATTTTCCCTTGCCAAGTAGCTAATCGGTCTTCCATTTTTTTAATCACCGGATCAAACAACGATATACGTTTTTTCCCCACATATAATGGACAGCCAAGATAGGTAATAGGGAGGGATTTCTTACCAAAACCTGTCACTGCAGCAATAGTAGCATCTCTAGTGTCATCATGCGCACCAGTTGTTGGGTTTCGTAGTCACATGCGCAGCGGAATTAAGCATTTAAAAATTTAATGAAACCCAAAGCCATGGATCCGTTCATATGATTAAATCAAATACAACAAGATGAATAGAGGAATAACTAACCCTTGATGGCTATGAATTTCTAGCTTTTGAACTTGGTGGAGATTTTGAAACTTGATCAAGAACGCGAACCTTGAAGATGATGAGCTTCACCCTCTAGCGGTATCCACACCACGAACGAATATCAAGCAACTTCTTGATCTTGGTTGCTAGACCAAATTGTGAAACACACTTTCACAATTGCAAGAACTATATGGAATTATGAATATTCTTGTTCTTCACCTTTTGGATCTTAGAACAAGAAAAATAACCTCTCAAAACCTTATGGAGGCACTCACTATAATATGTCTAATGGCTGCTGAAGGATCTTTAAATAGGTCCCAATCCTTAACCCTTAAGGACTTAGGAATCCTAAATCCCGTCACCAAATTAGGCAACAAGGAATTCTGGCCGACTTGACTGGCACGGTCGTGCCCTATAATCTGGCACGGTCGTGCCATCAGATCCGCGTGAATTCCCCCAGTCGACCAATTTCGGCACGGTCGTGCTTGACATATTGGCACGGTCGTGCCAAACAGGTCGACAGATTTGCCTTGGTTTGTATTTATGGCACGGCCGTGCCATTTTAAGGCGCACGACCGTGCCAGAGCCAAAACCTGACATTTTTCCATAATTCCAATTTAGTCCTTTATGATTCGTTCTATTTGTGTGTGACCCTCTAGGATTACACTAAGTTGGCAATGGGCTCAAACATGAACCCATAAGATATGATTAGGTTCTAGCAAACCGTCATACCCATCCAAATAGTGTAACTAGATACAATTTCGCATTCCTTTAGAATATGTCACAATCCCTTTGTCCATGATGTCATTGAACACAAGTCATGGTCAAACGGTCAACTTGTTTTGTTCAATACTTTCTCGATTCCGAATATGTTGATAATCCAAATGACATTGATCCAATCAATTCATTTGAGTTCGGCCGAACATTTCATCAACATCATTCCTACGAGGGGCCCAAGCTTGACATCTCTCCGAAGAGGGACAAATCCATTTAGCTTATTATTCTTCCCAACGGGAATCCGATTATGCCAATCATACCCTTTATAACTACCGTGTTAAGATAGCGTTTGAATATGTCAAACATAATGTTCATCAAGTGGAAGACTATAATAACTTCATGTCTAAGGATTCAAATGACATAACTAATATGAGATATATGTACGACATAGACCATGACATAAATCTCATACAGCGGGTCATGTCCAGTACCTTGTTCCAAACAAGTACCCATAAATCTAACATGATCATCCCATGATCATTTAGCCTTTATACTAGTGCTTAACAAGTACTAGGGACGGGGATTATTATAAGTAAACATGAACAACAATAATAATCAAAACATCTCTTTATTGATATGAAATAAATGATAACAATTACAACGTTTATTAAACGTGCCTAGGGCACCACTACCAACAATCTCCCACTTGCCCTAGGCCCAATCTCCCATGTATCTAATACCCATGGACCTAACATGACCATCATGTTTAGCTTGTGGAAGTCCCTTTGTTAGCGGGTCCGCAACATTGTCATCAGTAGGTACTCTGCATATATTTACGTCTCCCCTATCAACGATCTCTCGAATGATATGAAAACGCCTAAGTATGTGTTTGGATTTCTGATGTGCTCTTGGTTCCTTTGCTTGAGCAATAGCACCATTATTATCGCAATAAAGGTCTATTGGATTAGCAATTCTAGGAACCACTTCAAGTTCAGTTATGAACTTCTTAATCCAAACAGCTTCCTTTGCAGCATCAGATGCAGCAATATACTCAGCTTCTGTTGTAGAATCAGCGGTTGTACTTTGCTTGGAACTCTTCCAGCTTGCAGCTCCACCATTTAACATAAACACAAATCCCGATTGCGATCGGCTATCATCTTTGTCGGTTTGGAAGCTTGCATCCGTGTAAGCATTTACAACGAGATCATCTTCCATTCCTCCATAGACCAAAAACGAGTCTTTAGTCCTTCTCAAGTACTTAAGAATCGCTTTTACGGCTATCCAGTGATTTTCGCCAGGGTCGGATTGGTATCTACTTGTCATGCTCAAAGCATAAGATACATCCGGCCTAGTACAAATCATGGCATACATGATGGACCCAATTGCCAAAGCATATGGAACATCATTCATTTTCTCACGCTCATCTTTTGTCTTAGGACATTGAGTCTTGCTTAGAGAAACTCCATGTAACACGGGCAAGGTTCCTCTCTTAGAATTTTCCATACGGAATCTTCTAATTTTTTTATTTTTTTTTCGAAAAGAGGACGGTACCTCCCTAGATTTTATTGATTAAAAAGAAAATTACAAACAAGGTGGGGGACATGACAACCTCAACCACCTGTTTCTGCGTGTAATTGCTGTTCTAGTCCATCTATTGAAGATCTAGAGCATCTTTTTGTGTATGGTGATGTCGCTAGGAAAGTCTGGGTCTATTTTTCTCACATTATAGGCCTGAAGTATTTTACCTACAATCTTCATTCTATTCTGGCCAGTTGGTGGTTTTGCAATACTAAAAAGGTATCCCACGGTATTTCTTGGCTTCGTCGTGTTATACCTTGTTTTATTCTATGGGAAATCTGGAAAGGGAGAAATAAATCGAGATTTGAGGGGTTGCAGATGTCTTTTTCTCGGATTACTTCTTTAGTTGTTGCTTCTGTTAAAGATGTGATCAAAGCTTTTGACATTCAGTTTTCGGGTTCTTGGGTAGATAATCTGGTTTTCGCTTTCTTTGGCATTTCGGGTACTCCTACTATCAGAAAGAAAATTAGGATGGTCTCTTGGAATCCTCCTATATTGGAGCACTTTAAGCTAAATACAGATGGAGCTTCGAAAGGTAATCCAGGTATTATTACTGGAGGCGGTATTATTCGGGACTCAAATGGCAATATGGTCTTTGCTTTCTCCCACTTCTATGGCCATGGCACTAATATGGTGGCAGAGGCTAAGGCCGTTAAGGATGGCTTAGCTTTTTCTTGGAGATTCGGTATTTCTTCTTTATGGTTAGAAATAGATTCGGAAGTTCTCCTCAAAATTATTGTTGAGGAATACCACATTCCTTGGACTATTTGGTATGACATTATGGAGATTAAACGCCTTTTGAACCTGATGACGGTCCGGATTACTCATGTGCTTCGCGAAGGTAATATGGTTGCCGATGGTCTTGCTAATGCTGCAGTGGTGTCTCGTACCAATTCTTTATACTATTTATTTGATGATCTGCCCTCGGATTTTAAGGGTGCCCTTGTGTTGGATCGCTCCTCTACTTCCCATATTCGGCTCAGATAATTTACTTCTCTCTATGGCTAGATTTTGTTTTAGATTGTTTGCTAGTTTTAGTAATCACCCCTCCCTTTATTGTACGGAATCTTCTAATAACCTTGTCAATGTATGTACTTTGGCTTAAACCAAGTAGCCTCCTTGATCTATCTCTATAGATCTTAATGCCAAGAATATATGCGGCTTCACCCATATCTTTCATTGCGAAGCACTTTCCTAACCAAGTCTTCACAGACTGAAGTGTAGGAATGTCGTTTCCAATGAGTAATATGTCATCCACGTATAAAATAAGGAATAGCACTATGCTCCCACTAATCTTCTTGTATACACAAGGCTCATCTTCGTTGTTGATGAAGCCAAACTCTTTGACCGATTCATCAAAACGGAGATTCCAACTCCTTGAAGCTTGCTTCAATCCATAGATGGATCTTTGCAATTTGCATACCTTAGAATCTTGTTCAAAACCTTCTGGTTGTGTCATATACACATCCTCTTGTAGTTTTCCATTTAGGAAAGCGGTTTTGACATCCATCTGCCATATTTCATAGTCATGATATGCGGCAATGGCAAGCAAAATTCTTATAGACTTGATCATTGCTACGGGTGAAAAGGTCTCATCATAGTCAATACCATGAACTTGCCTATAACCTTTCGCTACAAGCCTAGCTTTGTAAGTATGCACCTTCCCATCCATGTCAGTCTTCTTCTTGAAGACCCATTTGCATCCTATGGTTTTTACACCTTCGGGCGCATCAATCAAATTCCAAACTTGATTGTCTTGCATGGATTGCAATTCGGATTCCATGGCTCCAAGCCACTTGTCCGAATCAGGAGAAGACATCGCCTCTTGGTAGGTTGACGGTTCATCATTCTCAATGATTTCTACCTCATTACTATCCGTTACGAGAAATCCATATCTCTCGGGCTCGGATCGTAACCTACTAGATCTGCGAGTTACTTGTGTATTTTGAACAGGTTCCACAACTCCTTGTGGTTCTTGTTCTTGTTCCACTATTGGTTCAATGTTATTTTCTGGGTCTCGAATTTCTTCAAGATTTATTTTACTCCCACTGATTTCTTTGGAGAGAAACTCTTTCTCTAGAAAGACACCAGTTCGGGCAACAAACACTTTGTTGTCCTCACGGTTGTAAAAGTAATATCCTTTAGTTTCCTTAGGATATCCCACGAAAATACATTTATCGGATTTCTGTGCTAGTTTGTCAGAGATAAGTCTCTTGACATAAACTTCGCAACCCCAAATCCTCATGAAAGATAAACTAGGTTTCTTTCCACTCCACATCTCATATGGAGTCTTTGGAACCGATTTAGTTGGAACTTGATTTAGTGTGAAAGCAGCGGTTTCTAGGGCGTAACCCCAAAAGGATATTGGAAGATCAACTTGACTCATCATTGATCGAACCATGTCTAACAAGGTCCGATTCCTCCTCTCGGACACACCATTCCATTGTGGTGTTCCCGGTGGAGTCAATTGTGAAACTATTCCACAATTCTTTAGATGATCATCAAATTCTTGGCTCAAGTATTCACCACCTCGATCTGGTCGAAGTGCCTTTATACTTTTTCCAAGTTGTTTTTCTACTTCATTTTGAAATATTCTAAATATCTCAAATGCTTCACTTTTATGTTTCATTAGGTAAACATACCCAAATCTACTATAATCATCAGTGAAGGTTATGAAGTATTGAAATCCTCCCCTAGCATTGCTACTTAATGGTCCGCATACATCGGAATGTATCAACCCCAATAAGTCGCTTGCCCTTTCACCTAGCTTGGTAAAAGGTGTCTTAGTCATTTTTCCAAGAAGACACGACTCACAAGTATCATATGACTCGAGGTCACATGAACCTAAAAGTCCATCCCCATGGAGTTTTGAGATACGCTTCTCATTGATATGACCAAGACGGCAATGCCACAAATAAGTATGATTTACATCATTAGGTTTAGATTTCTTATTTACATGATAGACATTATTTTCATTCTTGACATCCAAGATATAAAGGCCATTAAATGAATTAGCAATACCATAAAGCACATCATTTAAATAAATGGAAAATTTCTTATTCTCAATAAGAAACTTAAAACCTTCATTATCCAAACAAGAAATTGAAATAATATTTCTGCTTAAATCCGGAACATAATAACAATTGTTCAAAACAAGAATTAATCCGGAAGGTAAAGTGACTTCATAAGTCCCTACGGCTAATACAACAACTCTTGCTCTATTCCCCACGCGTAGATCTACTTCACCTTCTTTAAGCAGTCTCCTATTCTTTAGTCCCTGCACATTTAGACAAATGTGAGAACCACATCCGGTATCCAATACCCAAGAATCAGTGGTAGAAAGGAGAATATCTATCATATAGATACCTGAAGTCGACGCAGCCTTGCTGCTCTTCTTCTTCTTTTGCTCTTCCAAGAAAGCCTTGCAATTACGTTTCCAATGACCAATTTCTTGACAATGGAAACAGATTGCATCCTTTTGTGAATCAGGTTTTGCCTCAGAAGCCTTGGCAACCTTTGCCTTGCTTATTTTGGGTTTGACAACTTTTGCCTTACCCTTTCCTTTTGCACCAGCCTTCTTCCCATCATGAACCAAGAGCACGGGAGAACCTTTCTCCACAATTTTCATCTCTGCAGTTTTGAGCATCCCATGCAACTCAGAGAGATTCTTATCCATTCCATGCATGTTATAATTCATCACAAACTGATTATAACTTTTGGGCAATGAATTAAGAATGAGATCCGTGGCTAGCTCCAATGGGATTGGATAGCCAAGTTTCTCAAGGTGCTCTACATAACCTTTCATTTTAAGAAAGTGAGGACTCACTTGTTGCCCTTCATTCATTTTACTAGTAGTGAATGCAACAATGGTCTTGTACCTCTCTTGCCTAGCTTGCTCTTGAAACATGGTTCTCAACTCCACGCCTATCTCATAGGCTTCCAAATGTTCCAAACTTTGTTGGAGTTTTGAACACATAGCAGCAAGCATGAGACAACTTACATCTCTAGAATCATTACGATGTTTCTTGTAATTGTCTCTTTCTACCCTAGGGGCAGTAGGCGGTGGTTCAGCAGGGAGAGGCCCATCGAGAATGTACAACTTATCTTCTTGCCTAAGAACAATTCTTATGCTACGGATCCAATCCATAAAGTTGGTACCATTCTCTTCGAGCTTATCCTTCTCAAGGATCGATCGCAACGACATTGATTGAGTGTTATTAGTCATTATCTACAAATATGCAAAAAATTTCCAAAATTTAATAAGTACCGATTTTCATTAAAGAGATAAATAGTGTATTTTTCAAACAAAATACTCCCACTAAATTATATAACCTTCATATATACATCCAATTTATAATATAATTTAAATGGGTTAAGATCCAACTTTAATTTAATTTCAAGTCCGCTAAGGCGGATTACACAAAATTAAATTAATTAGGTAGACAACTCTTGTCAATCATATCTCATATGACTCTTAGTTCCTTTTATGAGATTCTTTAAGAAATCCAATTTCAAAAAGCATGTTAAACCTCATCTTTGCCTAGGCCCAAAACTGTTTTGACGCCCAATTAAGTCTAACCATTTTAAACGCATAGTTAATGTGTCCCGCTAGGGCGTGCCCACATTATCTATCTTGCTCATACATAAATAAACTTAATGCACCTCGCTAGGGCGAATCTACATTAAAATCATTCATGTACTAACAAGTGTTTTAATCATGGCATGGCAATAAAAGACTTAAAACTTTCTTTGAAGGTTCATCACATATAGCATATAACACATTTATGAGCACATAATATAAACATGTTACACATCAAGTTTAGCCACTAAATTAATCTCCATTAATTTAAGCATAATATTTATGTGTCATTAGTTTCTCTATAATTATGAGGATGAGACTATTTGAACTTTGGTTATCATCTCCAAATCAAGACAACAAGAAGTGCGACCGAAACTAAGCCATATGGCATCCACAATTCCGCACTAATTCAAGAAACCAAGAAAGTAGTCCATGTGGCCGAAACTAAGCAATAGATGGTCTCGATGAACGTAGGCCAATTGCATTCACAATTCCATATGGATCTCCAACCTTTGAATCAAGAACTTTGTTTCTTAATTTTAGCAATTATGAACTCTTCATAATTCTAACTTCGTTTTATCTTTGAAACTTCGATTGCGATCAAGTTTGGGAAACACAATCTCGATGAACGTAGATTAGCCATCCAAACCTTGAACCAATCTTAGACTCACAAGACTAAAACAAATAGGAAATTTAAACCCAAGATCCACACCCAAGACCCAAGCCCTACCCCGCGCCAAACCCTAGGTCCGGCGGGGTCAAGGTATGGGTCCGGTCGGACCCTTCTGAAAATCAAAATTTTAAAGTTCCAAAATTTGCCTCAAAATTGTTTTTCCCGATTCAATAAGGATTTGGTGTTCTTGGTGATCCAATCACCATGATCAACAAAACCTTGAATAAACAATTTATTCTTGAATCCCTAGAATATCAAAACTTTGATCCAATCAAAATTGATAATCCAAACAATTTTAAATCCACCATAATTTTTATTGCGATTGAATAGTGCGATTAAAGTTTCTAAAACAATAAACCACATAAAATCACAAAACACATAAACATCATATAATCCAATATTCAAATCATGCTTGGCACATAAACAATTTATATACACACAACATGATCCAAGTATTGAATTAATTAACATGAACGGGGCTCTGATACCACTGTTGGGTTTCGTAGTCACATGCGCAGTGGAATTAAGCATTTAAAAATTTAATGAAACCCAAAGCCATGGATCCGTTCATATGATTAAATCAAATACAACAAGATGAATAGAGGAATAACTAACCCTTGATGGCTATGAATTTCTAGCTTTTGAACTTGGTGGAGATTTTGAAACTTGATCAAGAACGCGAACCTTGAAGATGATGAGCTTCACCCTCTAGCGGTATCCACACCACGAACGAATATCAAGCAACTTCTTGATCTTGGTTGCTAGACCAAATTGTGAAACACACTTTCACAATTGCAAGAACTATATGGAATTATGAATATTCTTGTTCTTCACCTTTTGGATCTTAGAACAAGAAAAATAACCTCTCAAAACCTTATGGAGGCACTCACTATAATATGTCTAATGGCTGCTGAAAGGATCTTTAAATAGGTCCCAATCCTTAACCCTTAAGGACTTAGGAATCCTAAATCCCGTCACCAAATTAGGCAAGAAGGAATTCTGGCCGACTTGACTGGCACGGTCGTGCCCTATAATCTGGCACGGTCGTGCCATCAGATCCGCGTGAATTCCCCCAGTCGACCAATTTCGGCACGGTCGTGCTTGACATATTGGCACGGTCGTGCCAAACAGGTCGACAGATTTGCCTTGGTTTGTATTTATGGTACGGCCGTGCCATTTTAAGGCGCACGACCGTGCCAGAGCCAAAACCTGACATTTTTCCATAATTCCAATTTAGTCCTTTATGATTCGTTCTATTTGTGTGTGACCCTCTAGGATTACACTAAGTTGGCAATGGGCTCAAACATGAACCCATAAGATATGATTAGGTTCTAGCAAACCGTCATACCCATCCAAATAGTGTAACTAGATACAATTTCGCATTCCTTTAGAATATGTCACAATCCCTTTGTCCATGATGTCATTGAACACAAGTCATGGTCAAACGGTCAACTTGTTTTGTTCAATACTTTCTCGATTCCGAATATGTTGATAATCCAAATGACATTGATCCAATCAATTCATTTGAGTCCGGCCGAACATTTCATCAACATCATTCCTATGAGGGGCCCAAGCTTGACATCTCTCCGAAGAGGGACAAATCCATTTAGCTTATTATTCTTCCCAACGGGAATCCGATTATGCCAATCATACCCTTTATAACTACCGTGTTAAGATAGCGTTTGAATATGTCAAACATAATGTTCATCAAGTGGAAGACTATAATTACTTCATGTCTAAGGATTCAAATGACATAACTAATATGAGATATATGTACGACATAGACCATGACATAAATCTCATACAGCGGGTCATGTCCAGTACCTTGTTCCAAACAAGTACCCATAAATCTAACATGATCATCCCATGATCATTTAGCCTTTATACTAGTGCTTAACAAGTACTAGGGACGGGGATTATTATAAGTAAACATGAACAACAATAATAATCAAAACATCTCTTTATTGATATGCAATAAATGATAACAATTACAACGTTTATTAAACGTGCCTAGGGCACCACTACCAACAATCTCCCACTTGCCCTAGGCCCAATCTCCCATGTATCTAATACCCATGGACCTAACATGACCATCATGTTTAGCTTGTGGAAGTCCCTTTGTTAGCGGGTCCGCAACATTGTCATCAGTAGGTACTCTGCATATATTTACGTCTCCCCTATCAACGATCTCTCGAATGATATGAAAACGCCTAAGTATGTGTTTGGATTTCTGATGTGCTCTTGGTTCCTTTGCTTGAGCAATAGCACCATTATTATCGCAATAAAGGTCTATTGGATTAGCAATTCTAGGAACCACTTCAAGTTCAGTTATGAACTTCTTAATCCAAACAGCTTCCTTTGCAGCATCAGATGCAGCAATATACTCAGCTTCTGTTGTAGAATCAGCGGTTGTACTTTGCTTGGAACTCTTCCAGCTTGCAGCTCCACCATTTAACATAAACACAAATCCCGATTGCGATCGGCTATCATCTTTGTCGGTTTGGAAGCTTGCATCCGTGTAAGCATTTACAACGAGATCATCTTCCATTCCTCCATAGACCAAAAACGAGTCTTTAGTCCTTCTCAAGTACTTAAGAATCGCTTTTACGGCTATCCAGTGATTTTCGCCAGGGTCGGATTGGTATCTACTTGTCATGCTCAAAGCATAAGATACATCCGGCCTAGTACAAATCATGGCATACATGATGGACCCAATTGCCAAAGCATATGGAACATCATTCATTTTCTCACGCTCATCTTTTGTCTTAGGACATTGAGTCTTGCTTAGAGAAACTCCATGTAACACGGGCAAGGTTCCTCTCTTAGAATTTTCCATACGGAATCTTCTAATAACCTTGTCAATGTATGTACTTTGGCTTAAACCAAGTAGCCTCCTTGATCTATCTCTATAGATCTTAATGCCAAGAATATATGCGGCTTCACCCATATCTTTCATTGCGAAGCACTTTCCTAACCAAGTCTTCACAGACTGAAGTGTAGGAATGTCGTTTCCAATGAGTAATATGTCATCCACGTATAAAATAAGGAATAGCACTATGCTCCCACTAATCTTCTTGTATACACAAGGCTCATCTTCGTTCTTGATGAAGCCAAACTCTTTGACCGATTCATCAAAACGGAGATTCCAACTCCTTGAAGCTTGCTTCAATCCATAGATGGATCTTTGCAATTTTCATACCTTAGAATCTTGTTCAAAACCTTCTGGTTGTGTCATATACACATCCTCTTGTAGTTTTCCATTTAGGAAAGCGGTTTTGACATCCATCTGCCATATTTCATAGTCATGATATGCGGCAATGGCAAGCAAAATTCTTATAGACTTGATCATTGCTACGGGTGAAAAGGTCTCATCATAGTCAATACCATGAACTTGCCTATAACCTTTCGCTACAAGCCTAGCTTTGTAAGTATGCACCTTCCCATCCATGTCAGTCTTCTTCTTGAAGACCCATTTGCATCCTATGGTTTTTACACCTTCGGGCGCATCAATCAAATTCCAAACTTGATTGTCTTGCATGGATTGCAATTCGGATTCCATGGCTCCAAGCCACTTGTCCGAATCAGGAGAAGACATCGCCTCTTGGTAGGTTGACGGTTCATCATTCTCAATGATTTCTACCTCATTACTATCCGTTACGAGAAATCCATATCTCTCGGGCTCGGATCGTAACCTACTAGATCTGCGAGTTACTTGTGTATTTTGAACAGGTTCCACAACTCCTTGTGGTTCTTGTTCTTGTTCCACTATTGGTTCAATGTTATTTTCTGGGTCTCGAATTTCTTCAAGATTTATTTTACTCCCACTGATTTCTTTGGAGAGAAACTCTTTCTCTAGAAAGACACCAGTTCGGGCAACAAACACTTTGTTGTCCTCACGGTTGTAAAAGTAATATCCTTTAGTTTCCTTAGGATATCCCACGAAAATACATTTATCGGATTTCTGTGCTAGTTTGTCAGAGATAAGTCTCTTGACATAAACTTCGCAACCCCAAATCCTCATGAAAGATAAACTAGGTTTCTTTCCACTCCACATCTCATATGGAGTCTTTGGAACCGATTTAGTTGGAACTTGATTTAGTGTGAAAGCAGCGGTTTCTAGGGCGTAACCCCAAAAGGATATTGGAAGATCAACTTGACTCATCATTGATCGAACCATGTCTAACAAGGTCCGATTCCTCCTCTCGGACACACCATTCCATTGTGGTGTTCCCGGTGGAGTCAATTGTGAAACTATTCCACAATTCTTTAGATGATCATCAAATTCTTGGCTCAAGTATTCACCACCTCGATCTGATCGAAGTGCCTTTATACTTTTTCCAAGTTGTTTTTCTACTTCATTTTGAAATATTCTAAATATCTCAAATGCTTCACTTTTATGTTTCATTAGGTAAACATACCCAAATCTACTATAATCATCAGTGAAGGTTATGAAGTATTGAAATCCTCCCCTAGCATTGCTACTTAATGGTCCGCATACATCGGAATGTATCAACCCCAATAAGTCGCTTGCCCTTTCACCTAGCTTGGTAAAAGGTGTCTTAGTCATTTTTCCAAGAAGACACGACTCACAAGTATCATATGACTCGAGGTCACATGAACCTAAAAGTCCGTCCCCATGGAGTTTTGAGATACGCTTCTCATTGATATGACCAAGACGGCAATGCCACAAATAAGTATGATTTACATCATTAGGTTTAGATTTCTTATTTACATGATAGACATTATTTTCATTCTTGACATCCAAGATATAAAGGCCATTAAATGAATTAGCAATACCATAAAGCACATCATTTAAATAAATGGAAAATTTCTTATTCTCAATAAGAAACTTAAAACCTTCATTATCCAAACAAGAAATTGAAATAATATTTCTGCTTAAATCCGGAACATAATAACAATTGTTCAAAACAAGAATTAATCCGGAAGGTAAAGTGACTTCATAAGTCCCTACGGCTAATGCAGCAACTCTTGCTCCATTCCCCACGCGTAGATCTACTTCACCTTCTTTAAGTAGTCTCCTATTCTTTAGTCCCTGCACATTTAGACAAATGTGAGAACCAC
This sequence comes from Campanula takesimana, assembly GCA_026119855.1. Taxonomy (NCBI): domain Eukaryota; kingdom Viridiplantae; phylum Streptophyta; class Magnoliopsida; order Asterales; family Campanulaceae; genus Campanula; species Campanula takesimana. The sequence continues at coordinate 1,214,586 of JAOWBW010000214.1, forward strand.
ATCCGGTATCCAATACCCAAGAATCAGTGGTAGAAAGGAGAATATCTATCATATAGATACCTGAAGTCGACGCAGCCTTGCTGCTCTTCTTCTTCTTTTGCTCTTCCAAGAAAGCCTTGCAATTACGTTTCCAATGACCAATTTCTTGACAATGGAAACAGATTGCATCCTTTTGTGAATCAGGTTTTGCCTCAGAAGCCTTGGCAACCTTTGCCTTGCTTATTTTGGGTTAGACAACTTTTGCCTTACCCTTTCCTTTGGCACCAGCCTTCTTCCCATCATGAACCAAGAGCACGGGAGAACCTTTCTCCACAATTTTCATCTCTGCAGTTTTGAGCATCCCATGCAACTCAGAGAGATTCTTATCCATTCCATGCATGTTATAATTCATCACAAACTGATTATAACTTTTGGGCAATGCATTAAGAATGAGATCCGTGGCTAGCTCCAATGGGATTGGATAGCCAAGTTTCTCAAGGTGCTCTACATAACCTTTCATTTTAAGAAAGTGAGGACTCACTTGTTGCCCTTCATTCATTTTACTAGTAGTGAATGCAACAATGGTCTTGTACCTCTCTTGCCTAGCTTGCTCTTGAAACATGGTTCTCAACTCCACGCCTATCTCATAGGCTTCCAAATGTTCCAAACCTTGTCTAAGACCCCGAGAAGAATGGAAAAATCCCGAGCTCTCCCCATTGACTAGGACAGAAAACCAACAAGAGGAAATACACCGAAAAATCATATCGTTCCAAATTTCAGAGAAACCAAACTTTCTCATAACTTTGATTAAGGCAAACCAAGAAATCCTGTCATAAGCCTTAGCCATATCCATCTTAAGACTAACATTAGAACCCCAAACTTTCTTTTTAATGGATTGCATCAGTTCTTGAGCCAACAAAACATTTTCATGAATAATCCGACCCTTCACAAAACCACTTTGCTGCGGAGAAATAATTCTCGGAAGGATAGGGGCCAGCCGACAAGTTAACAGCTTGGCAATAACTTTATTAGAAAAATTACAGAGAGTAATTGGGCGCATCTCCGAAAAAGAAGTAGGAGCACTTACTTTAGGAATCAACACAATAGACGTAGATGTCCAGCTTCTCGGCATTGGGAACCCAGCAAAGAAATCATGAATAGCTCTATGGAAATCAAGCTTAATAACATCCCAACAAGCTTTATAGAACTCACCAGAAAATCCGTCCGGACCTGCTGCACTATTCCCATTCATAGAACACACAATATCATATACCTCAAGAAGAGTGGGGGCTGACGTGAGCATCTCATTATCCTCAAAAGTGACCAACCTTGGAATGACTTCAAGAATGTCCTCCGTAGGATTATTTAGAGGATTCTGAAGTTGATTTGTAAAGAATTGAACAGCTTCTTTCTGGATATCATCCTTAGAAGTCAGCCACTGACCATGACCATTTCGGATTCTATGAATGTGAAGCTTTTGTCTCTTTTTGCGAACATAAGATTGAAAAAATTTTGTATTCCGATCCCCATCTTTTAACCAAGATATATTTGCTTTTTGAGACCAAAAATCATCCTCTATCTTCAATTTGGACAATAGATTAGCCTGAGAAAGGCTCAAGGCTGCCCTATTAGAATTCGAAGGATCATTCTGGAAATCAAGCTCCCTTTGAGTTACCTCATCCTCAGCATTACGAACTTGTTGGTCAACCCGACCAAAGACTTCTTTATTCCAAGTAGAGATGACTTTTCGTAAACGACCTAATTTTTTTGCAAACCGAACCATAGGCCTCCCATCCATATACTGATTCTACGAATCAGAAATAAGGCCTATAAACGAAGGGTGTTTAATCCACGCATTAATAAACCTAAAAGCACTTCTAGTAGTCTCGGCATGTACCTGAACTTGGACCACAAGAGGATTATGGTCAGAGCAAGTGCGACTAATATGCGAAACTGAAGTTAAATGGAACCTTTCAAGCCATTGGTTATTATATAGAGCTCTATCAAGACGTTGTAAAATAGTTGGTTTGACTTTAGGTTTATCCACCCAAGTAAACATATTACCAGAGTAACCTGTATCAATTAGGCCCGAGAATTGCACCATATCCGAAAATTCTGCAACCACACTTTCACGAATACCTTTACCACCCCTTTTTTCAGATTGGTCCAGAACGCAATTAAAATCCCCAATGACAAGCCACGGATCAGAACAAGAACTAAAATCCATCAGATTATCCCATAAATCTCTTCTTTCAAAGCGATTGCAGCTCGCATAAACAACTGTTATAAAGATAATGGTATCCCATTGGGAATGGGACACTTGGAGAGTGAGAGCCTGAGTAGAGTCATGGATAACCCTACAGTCAAACCCATACTTCCAAAAGAACCAGATTTTACCATTACAATTAAAAGTGCTACCAGTACAACCAAGCTTCCTTTGAATCCTCACAATCTGAGAGGAAGAAATTTTGGGTTCAGAGATAGCAAGAAAAGATGCTCCATGCAATCGAAGCAAAATAGAGAAGAATAAGAGATATACGTGGAGAATTTGAGGGACGAGAGTCAAGATTACCAAGATTGTAGTTTCCCTTAAGATTAAACTTTGCAAAAGCAAGCCGAGCCTCCTCCATTGAAGGTCGCCCATGCATGAATTTGCCGACGAGTGTGAATCTAAATGGTTTAGCAAAATCATCAATGTGTTCTTTTGTGAGTTTCACAGCAGGAATGCCCTTGTGATTACCTGTTGGAATAGGATTAATTGATGCAGCAGTAACCGGGGCTGTAATCTGAGACGAGAATAGATCCACAAAAGATTTGGGTTGTATTGGAGCGGGCTTAGGGTTGTGAGGCGGTGCCGGATTCCCTAACTGAGTATGATTTCCATTCGAGCCAGGATTGTTCAAAGACGGCGCAGAATTAGGGTTTGCATGGGAGGTTTGTGTCGCCGCAATAGAGCTAGGGTTTTGAGAATTCGGAGCTGGGGACGAATTAGGGTTTGTGTTTGAGAGAGCCGATTGAGGGGTAAAGTAAGGGTTACGAGTGCTAGAGTTCAATGAAGGGAAGAACACCGCCGGAGCAGCCATAACTGCCGGCCAGAGACCTCTAGGGCAAACCCTAGAGAGAGCTTACCTAGAGAGAGAAAGCTAGAGAGAGAAATTTTAATTAACACAAGCTTTTGTGTCTAGTTTTCACCATTAAATCACATAAACATAATATACTTCAGATTCAAACATTAACATCTTAAAATTCCAACCATTTTTCAAAATTCAACCTTATGCTTACACTTGAATTTTGCGGTAGATAAAATACCACGCGGTCAAGTATAAAATGCACAGCAGAAGTTTTCGATCAAACAAGTTAAGAGTTCGAAGTTCCTTGATATTCGTTCATGGTGTGGATACCGCTAGAGGGTGAAACTTATCATCTTCAAAGTTCGTGTTCTTACTTGTTCGTGATCAAGCTTCAAGTTCTCCACCAAGATCAAAGGCTAAAATTCAAAGTCATCAAGGGTTAGTTTTCTAGTATTCATATTGCATGTATTTGATATAATCATATGAACGGATCTATGGCTTTGGGTTTCATTAAAATTTTAAATGCTATTTTCCGTTGCGCATGTTACTCCGAAACCCAACAGTAGTATCAGAGCCCCGTTCATGTTGATCACTTCAATACTAGATCATGTTGTGTGTATATAAATTGATTGTTTATGTGCCTAGCATGATATGAATATTGGATTATGATGTTTATGTGTTATTTGATTTTATGTGGTTTACTGTTTTATAAACTTTAATCGCACTATTCAATCATAATAAAATTATGTTGGATTTAAAATTGTTTGGGTTATCAATTTCTGATTGGATCAAAGTTTTGATAATCGGGGAAAAAAAATTTTGAGACAAATTTTCGAACTTTAAAATTTGTGGAATTTTGGCGTAGATCCGACCGGACCAGAGCAAGGACCCGGCCGGACCCTTGGGTCTGGAGTGTGGTTCTGGCGTTTGGTTTTGGTCAGATTCAAAAATCTGGATTTTTTTGAAGAGGTCCGACCGGACCAGTGACAGTACCCCACCGGACCTGCTGGTCTGGAGCGGGCATTAGGCAGTTGGTTTGGGTGCGGATCTCGGGGTTTGATTTTTCCTATTTGTTTTGATCTTGTGATTCTGAGATTGGATCAAAAGTTGGATGGCTAATATACGTTCATCGAGATTGTGTTTCCCAAACTTGATCGCAATCAAAGTTTCAAAGATAAAACGAAGTTAGAATTATGAAGAGTTCATAATTGCTAAAATTGAGAAACAAAATTCTTGATTCAAAGATTGGAGATCCATGTGGAATTGTGGATGCAATTAGCCTACGTTCATCGAGACCATCTATTGCTTAGTTTCGGCCACATGGACTACTTTCTTGGTTTCTTGAATTAGTGCGGAATTGTGGATGCCTTATGGCTTAGTTTCGGCCGCACTTCTTGTTGTCTTGATTTGGAGATGATAACCAAAGTTCAAAGAGTCTCATCCTCATAATTATAGAGAAACTAATGACACATAAATATTATGCTTAAATTAATGACTATTAATTTAGTGGCTAAACTTGATGCGTAACATGTTTATATTATGTGCTCATAAATGTGTTGAGTGCTATATGTGATTAAACCTTCAAAGAAAGTTTTAAGTCCTTTATTGCCATGCCATGATTAAAACACTTGTTAGTACATGGGTGATTTTAATGTAGATTCGCCCTAGCGAGGTGCATTAATTTTATTTATGTATGAGCAAGATAGATAATGTGGGCACGCCCTAGCGAGGCACATTAACTATATGTTTAAAATGGTTGGACTTAATTAGGCGTCAAAACAGTTTTGGGCCTAGGCAAAGATGAGATTAAATATGTTTTTTGAAATTGGATTTCTTAGAGATCATCATATTGCAGTCATTAAAACTAATTGCATTTTGAAAAATTCTCTCTCCTTTTCCGTCACTAGGGTTGCTGCCCTAGGGGCCTCTTGCCGGCGGCCATGGCTACTCCGGTATCCTTCTTCCCTTCTTTGAACTCCAGCAATCGCAATCCCTATTACTCTCCTTCTTCCCAGGCCGGTTTGTCTCCCTATAACCCTAATGATAATGCGGCGGCTAACCCTAACCCTAATGCGTCGCCGTCTTCCTTGCATGGAAATAATACTTCAGCATCAACCAACACGCAGCAAACAAACCCTAATTCTTCCTCTCCGCAACTACCAATTCCTCCACCACCCAAATCCTTTGCAGACCTCTTCTCACAAGCGCCTATAAGCTCTGGTGCTTTCCCCATTGTCCCATTATCGAATGATAAAGGAACCCCATCTCTTAAACTCAGTAGAGAAGCTATTGAGAAACTTGCGCAGCCATTCAAATGGACGTTAGTTGGCAAATTCTCTCATGGTAGGCCTTCAATGGATGATACCCGAATTACTTTTTCAAAATTTCAACTTAAAGGTGCGTATAAGTTGGGTCACCTTGATGCTAAACATCTTCTCATTCAACTAACAACCGAAGAGGACTACCAGCGCCTTTGGATGAAGGAAGTGTGGTACGTTACTAAATTTCCTATGAGAACTCTTGCATGGTCTCCATCATGGCGCCCGGAGCAAGAGTCACCTATTGTTCCAGTTTGGGTTGGGTTACCCGGACTCCCAATTCATCTTTTCAACAGGTCGTTTATTTTTTCCTTGGCTAATGCTATTGGCACCCCCTTATCTCTTGACAAACCAACAGCGGAATTGACAAGACCTAGTATTGCTAAGGTTTTAATTCAGGTTGATGTTACGAAAAAGCTTCCTAGTGAGGTTTTCATTGATTGTGGGGATTTAATTCCGAGTTTTTATCAAAAGGTTGAATATGATAATATGCCTAGATATTGCAAGCATTGTTCTATGTTGGGACATGATATTGGTTCATGCAAGCGTGCTAATCCAGCCATTGTAAAGAAAGTGGAAGAGAAAGCAAGTAATAACAAGGATGAGGTGATTCAAGAGGAAATCTGAAAGCAATTGTCCCGACAATGGCTAAAAGAGGTGTGGCGCTTCCAGAGGCTATTAATAAAGCATTATTTTTTTATTATTTATTTATTTATTTATTTATTTTTTCGAAAAGAGGACGGTACCTCCCTAGATTTTATTGATTAAAAAGAAAATTACAAACAAGGTGGGGGACATGACAACCTCAACCACCTGGAAATAGAGACTATGGGGGGAAGCCTTACACAAGTTGTAAGGTCCTCTACAATAAAGGGAGGGGTGATTACTAAAACTAGCAAACAATCTAAAACAAAATCTAGCCATAGAGAGAAGTAAATTATCTGAGCCGAATATGGGAAGTAGAGGAGCGATCCAACACAAGGGCACCCTTACAATCCGAGAGCAGATCATCAAATAAATAGTATAAAGAATTGGTACGAGACACCACTGCAGCATTAGCAAGACCATCGGCAACCATATTACCTTCGCGAAGCACATGAGTAATCCGGACCGTCATCAGGTTCAAAAGGCGTTTAATCTCCATAATGTCATACCAAATAGTCCAAGGAATGTGGTATTCCTCAACAATAATTTTGAGGAGAACTTCCGAATCTATTTCTAACCATAAAGAAGAAATACCGAATCTCCAAGAAAAAGCTAAGCCATCCTTAACGGCCTTAGCCTCTGCCACCATATTAGTGCCATGGCCATAGAAGTGGGAGAAAGCAAAGACCATATTGCCATTTGAGTCCCGAATAATACCGCCTCCAGTAATAATACCTGGATTACCTTTCGAAGCTCCATCTGTATTTAGCTTAAAGTGCTCCAATATAGGAGGATTCCAAGAGACCATCCTAATTTTCTTTCTGATAGTAGGAGTACCCGAAATGCCAAAGAAAGCGAAAACCAGATTATCTACCCAAGAACCCGAAAACTGAATGTCAAAAGCTTTGATCACATCTTTAACAGAAGCAACAACTAAAGAAGTAATCCGAGAAAAAGACATCTTCAACCCCTCAAATCTCGATTTATTTCTCCCTTTCCAGATTTCCCATAGAATAAAACAAGGTATAACACGACGAAGCCAAGAAATACCGTGGGATACCTTTTTAGTATTGCAAAACCACCAACTGGCCAGAATAGAATGAAGATTGTAGGTAAAATACTTCAGGCCTATAATGTGAGAAAAATAGACCCAGACTTTCCTAGCGACATCACCATACACAAAAAGATGCTCTAGATCTTCAATAGATGGAGTAGAACAGCAATTACACGCAGAAACAAGGGAAATACCTCTCTTTTGGATGGCACAATCTGTAGGGATCCCTCTATGAAGAGTACGCCACATGAAGATTGAGATTTTGAGAGGAATATTTTTATGCCAACAGTGTTCAAAAATAGGCCGAGAGAGACCTTTGGATCGACATACATTCCAGGCCGAAGATATGGAAAAACTGCCCGAGGCATTAGGCATCCAAAATAACGCATCAGGTCTGTCCATAATCTCAATATTATTATCTCGGATATAATCTAAAAGATGGCATCCATACTCATTCTGAATATACTCCACTCTCGGCTGCCCATTAAGAAATAAAGAAGAGACTTCAATATGATTACCATGCAACAAGATAGAGTCAGTCAACCAACGATCATGAATAGAGATATCCCCTCGCCCAATTCTCCACCCAATCTTACCTTCAACGATGGGTTTAGCTTTGATCATTCTGCACCAAATGTGTGACGCATAAGATGGTTTAGAAGCGTCCATAGGATGAGTCCCGAAGCAATATTTTGCTGCCAAAAATTCTGTCCAAAGAGAGGATCCACTTCGAAACTTCCACCATAGCTTCATTGCTAAGGCAAAAGCTATATCTTCAAACTTTCTAATACCAAGCCCCCCTTCCGAAGTTGGAAGAAAAAGAGTATTCCTCCTGACCCAATGACACTTATGATGCCCCTCTTCATCACACCAAAAGAAGTTAGCAATAAGACGATACATAGAATTAATAACACCTTTAGGCGGATCTAATAAAGCGATGTAATAGAGGGGGATAGCTTGTAAACATGTTCTAATAAGAGTCAACTTGGCCCCAAAAGAAAGTAGCTTACCATGCCAAGTAGCCAACCGATCTTCCATTTTTCTCAGGACCGAATCAAAGAGGGAAATCTTTTTACGGCCAACATATAAGGGGCAACCCAAATAAATGATTGGCAGCTCCTTCTTTTGAAAGCCTGTAGCCTCAGAAATAATAGCATCTTTATCATCATTATGAACCCCAGTAATGAAACAAGACTTCGCGGAACTAACTAGTTGGCCAGAGAAATTCTGATACCAATTAAGGCATCTCATGTGAGCATCAAGAGAATCTTTGGAACCATTGCAAAAAATAATAAATATCATCTGCATACGCCAAATGAGAAATCATAGGAGTATGAATATGGGCCCGATATCTATACTGAGGGAAATCAGAATGAAGAAGGTTCAGACCTCGGCTCAAAACCTCAGCAGCAATAATAAAAAGAGTGGGAGAAATAGGGTCACCTTGACGAAGCCCTCGAGAAGATTGGAAGAATCCACAACTTTCACCATTCACAAGCACCGAAAACCAGCAAGAAGAGATACAACGGAAAATAAGGTCATTCCACACTTCATTAAAACCAAACTTCCTCATAACCTTAATCAAAGCAAACCAAGAAATCCGATCATAGGCCTTGGCCATATCAAGCTTCATAGTAACATTAGTGCCCCAAACCTTTTTCCTAAGGGATTGCATTAACTCTTGAGCAAGGAGAACATTCTCATGGATCAACCTACCTTGGACAAAACCACTTTGCTGAGGGGAGATAATCCTTGGGAGAATGGGAGCAAGCCTCCCAGTTAGCAGTTTTGTAATCACTTTGTTTGAAAAATTACAAAGGCTAATAGGGCGTAACTCCGAAAAAGATGTAGGGGAAATTACCTTAGGAATTGTAACTATAAGGGTGCTAGTCCAACTCCTAGGCATAGCATGTCCCGAGAAAAATTCATTAATAGCACGATAGAAATCTTCTTTAATAATATCCCAGCAAGATTTATAGAAAGCCCCCGTGTATCCATCCGGCCCTGCAGCACTCTGTCCATTCATAGACCAAATAACCTGTTTAATCTCAGCCATGGTAGGAGGAGCTGTAAGCAACAGATTATCATCTTCAGTAATTAAAGTCGGAATAACACTCAAAATATCATTACTAGGATTATCATGCGGCTTCTGAAGTTGATTGGAATAAAACGAGACAGCCTCCTGCTGAATATCATCCTTAGAGTGAATCCAGTCACCATTGGAATTTCTGATGCGATGGATAAATAGCTTTTGACGCTTCTTCCGGACGTATGAATGAAAAAACTTAGTATTCTTATCACCTTCTTTAATCCAAGATATATTGGCCTTTTGACACCAATAGTCTTCTTCCATTTTCAGTTTCTCTAGCAGGGTAGCCTTAGCCATGCTCAAGCCAATAATATTTTCTTCCAAGGGGTCATTTTGAACCAAAATCTCACATCTAGTAACTTCATCCTCAGCATGTTTGATTTGTTGATCAATTCTCCCAAAGCTTTCTTTATTCCACAACGAAATGGAACCCCAGTAAGGAAAAACATAAACCTTTTGGAGCAAAACTTCGGAACTAACTAGTTGGCCAGAAATAATAGCTCCTTCTTTCTTTATTCCACAACGAAATAGCCATGCTCAAGCCAATAATATTTTCTTACTGTTCAGATTTCTCACGTTCTATGGCCTTCCCTTGTTCTTGTCACCTGTGTTCATGCTCTTTGTAACAAGTATGAGCGGTGGGTGTTATGGGATGATCTTATCAATATGAGCACTACTATGTTAGCTTGGATGGTTATTGGTGATTTTAATGCTGTTCTTGATCAAGAGGATAAGTTGGGTGGTGCTTCGGTTACTCCAAACAAGGTGAGGGAATTCTCAGACACTATTCAGGTGTCGTCTCTTATTGATGCTGGTTTTATGGGGTCAAAATACACATGGTGGAACAAAAGGCTGGGTAGGAGGTCAATTCTTCAACGTATTGACAGAGCCTTTTATAATGAGACTTGGTTACAATCTTTTCATAGTACTTCGATTACTCATTTGAATAGAACATGTTCTGATCATGCCCCTCTTATTGTTTCTATTCGGGTGGAAGCTGAGGTTTGCAAGGGCTCTTTTCATTTTATTAATGCCTGGACCCGTCATCCTTCCTTCCTAGATATTGTTAAAAAATCTTGGATGGATTGGATGGATGGGAGACCTATGGTTTGCTTTGGGAAGAAGCTTGCTCGCCTTCGTAAAGTGTTGTCTCAATGGAATAAAAGTGTGTTTGGGAGGATCGATCAACAAGTTGCTAATGCAGAAGATGAGGTTATGGCTAAAGAACACCTGATTGAGCTTGACCCTTCGGAGGATAACAGGGCTGCTCTTAGTCTTGCTCAAGCTCACTTACAGCACACCCTTTCAATTGAAGACTCGTTTTGGAGGCAAAAAGCTAATATCCGTTGGATTAAAGAAGGGGATAGAAACACTAAATTCTTTCACGCTTATGTTAAAAAGAAAAGGCAACGGCTATTTATACATCGTATCCGAGATAGGGGAGGATCTTTGCTCACTTCTAAAGATGATAATCAGCGAGAAGCCGTGGAATTTTATCATGACCAACTTAGGGCTGATGTTGATGTTGGGAACACTAATGCGCATGATGATCTGTTACATCTCATCCTATCGGACAACCACATCTTGTAGATATCCCATATGAAAAAATTCTCTCTCTAAAATTCTCTCTATTCCCGTCGCTAGGGTTGCTGCCCTAGGGGCTTCTTGCCGGCATCCATGGCTGCTCCGGTGTCTTTCTTCCCCTCTTTGAACTTCAGCAATAGCAATCCCTACTACTCTCCTTCTTCCCAGCCCGTCTTGTCCCCCTATAACCCTAATTTTCCTTCGACGGCTCATGGAAACCCTAATGTGCCGTCTTCTACTTTGCATGGGAATCATATCCCGTCCTTGAATAATTCTATGTTGCAGCCGTCAAACCCTAATGCTCCTAATGTCGCGCCTCCCACTAATGTGCAGTCAAACCCTAATCTGCCGTCTCCTTCTCCAAATACTAATGGGAACCCTAAGTCTTTCGCTGGATTATTTTCTAATTCTGGATCGATTGAGGCAGAATTCCCCAATATTCCTACAAGTAACCATAAAGGTACGCCCTCTATCAAACTTTCTAAGGAAATTCTGGATGCTTTTGCAAAGCCTTTTAAATTTACTCTTGTGGGCAAGTTCATGTATGGTAGGCCTACTATGGAAGATGCTCGTATTGTTTTTGCGAAATTTAATTTGCAAGGGCAGTATTCTTTAGGAAATCTGGATTCTCGTCATCTTCTCATCCAATTGTCTAATGAAGCTGATTTTCAACGGTTGTTTATGAAAGAAGTTTGGTATGTCTCTCGTTATCCTATGCGTACTTTGGCGTGGTCACCATCTTGGAGGCCTAAACAAGAGTCACCAATTGTTCCGGTTTGGGTGGGGATGCTGGGTCTTCCGGTTCATCTAAATAATAAGGCTTTTCTGTTCTCGGTTGCTCAAATGATTGGATCTCCTTTAACGCTTTATAAAGCTACAAAGGAACTTTCTCGTCCTAGTATTGCTAAGATTTTGATACAAGTAGATGTGTCTAAAAAACTTCCTCATGAATTTTTTGTGGATTGTGGTGATGTTTTCCCTAGCTTTTATCAAAAAGTGGAATATGATAATCTTCCCCAATATTGTAAACATTGTTGGATGTTTGGGCATGAGATTGGTCAGTGCAGAAAGGCAAATCCTCATTTAAATGTTAATAGTAAGAAACCTAATGATAAGGCTGCTAAAGACAGCAAGGCTTTAGTCGATGACAACAAACATAAAGGGGATAAGAATCTACCACCATCTAGCAGTGGTGCGAAGGAAAATGCAACTGTTACAGAGTCAGAAATTGCAAAAAATGGATCTTCTTTGGGTAATTCTGGGGATGTTCCTAAGGTTGCTAAAAGAGGTCAAAAGATTCCTGAGGTGGTTAATGCAGCCCTTCAAAAAGCTTGTGCTGCTGTGATTAATAAAGGTAATGAAGCTGGGTTGTCTACAACGAATGTTGAAGATCTTATTACTAAAGGCATGGTAGAGGAAGATCAGAATGATTCTCTTCAAACTGTAGTTCAAAATGTGGAAGAATTCAAAACTCAACATCCGACAATTATAGTGGAGGACATAGCTAATTCTGCTATGAATGAGGAGTTATCTAATGCTGGAAGTCAACTAAGCAATGGCAGACTGGTTCTCTGACTGAATTTTTGTCAAGGCCTGAACTGCGGTAAGCAGTGCGGCAACCTGTCCTGCGGTAGCTGGAATTTCATTTGGAATAATCTAGTTTTTTTTTTAATGAAAAGAGGACGGTACCTCCCTAGATTTTATTAGAATGATAAAAAATTACAAACATGGAGGGGGACATGACAACCTTAACCTCCAAAGAACAGCCAAAGGGGAAGGTCTTACACATGCTGTAAGATCCTTTACATAAAGGGGATGATGACAAAACTTAGAGAGTAATAAATATAAAAATCTAGCCATCTAAAACAGAAGCTTAAATTCGAATAGAAGGAACCCCTATTTTGTCAAGGACGAAAGAGCCACGACTAATAAAGGGAAGATCAAGTTCGCAAACTTACTTTTTCTCTTTCCTCTAGTGACCTTCTTGTTTTCTGCCGTAACCCTAATTAGGGTTGCCGTCAACCTTGAATTTTCCGTTGCTTCCCTTGTTTCCGGCCTTCATGGCCTCATCATCTTCAGGTCTTGTGCCTCCGCAAACGGGCATGGGCCCAAATCTTGATTCTGCGCTCAACTCAAAGGCGGCTAGGGTTTCTCCTAGCATGCATGGAAATTGTGTGTCTCCTGATTGCATTAGGACTGCTGCACCATCTTTGGAATCTTCCATTCCTAATGCGCCGCAATCCCCAACTATTTCCAAATCCTTCGCATCGATCTTAAAAGGTAATAACCCTTCTCCGTCTCATATACTGAATACTATTCCGATGTCAACGCACAAGGGGGAGCCAGCATTAAAATATTCCAAAGAGATGATGATTCAGTCGTTAGCACAACCATTTAAGTTTACATTAATTGGGAAGTTTTCTCATGGACGGCCTTCAATGGAGATAACTAGAGAATATTTCCTGAAGTTTGGTTTGAAGGCGGAATTTAAATTGGGTCATATCGATTCAAAGCACATTTTAATCCAGATTGTGCATGAGGGAGATTTTAATCGCCTTTGGGCAAAGGAACAATGGCACTTGGGTCGTTTCCCAATGAGAGTTTTTCGATGGAGCCCTTCTTGGACACCTGACAAGGAGTCATCCCTTTATCCTGTTTGGGTGGGATTGCCAGGGTTACCAATTCATATGTTCAATAAGGTATGTTTATTCTCCATTGCTCAGATTTTTGGTGAACCTCTTGCTGTCGATCAGGCTACTGTTAATTTTTCTAGACCAAGCATTGCTAAAGTCCTTGTGCAAGTCGATTTGCTAAAGAAACTGCCTAATAGAGTCTTTATTGATTGTGGAGATGACTATTCCAGCTTTTACCAGCCATTGGAGTTTGATAACCTCCCCTCATATTGTAAGCATTGTTCCAAATTAGGTCATGATATGTCTGCGTGTTTTTTTCTACATCCTAAACCTAAGACATCGACTGTGGGTACGGAAGCTACTACAAATATTGGATTGAAGGACAAACCGGCTCAGATGTATGTTGAAAAAAAGAAATCAAATCCGAAGGCAGATAGCATGGGTAGTGATAAGGATGTTAAACAATCTGAGAATGTTCCTCCTGCACAAGACTCAAATCAGGAGATTCCCAAAGCTGGAATGAATAACACTAGTCAAGGTAGTGATCATAATAGACGTACTAATGGAAATGTCAACCCTAAATCTAAAGACAAGGAGATTCAGAAGTCAAAGATAGACAATGGGCAGAAACAACATTGTGCGGGCTCCTCTAAGGTTTCTAAAACCTTTTCCTCGAACACATCTAAGGTGTCTTTTTCTAATCTGGTTACAAGTGGTTTCAGTTTTCTTCCCAAGAGAGGTACCCCTCTTGTCTCTCCAAGTTCTTTAAAGCAGATTAATACTATGGAGCAAGGTGGAAGTATCATTGTGGATGATGGTTCAATTGAGCTTGATGATGAAAGGATAAATTCTGGAATTGATGAAGGTAATAAGGATGGTTCTAACAAAACCTCAATCCCTGTTTTTATCAACAGTGATGATGATAAGATTCTAATGGAGGATGGTAAAATGGAATCTGACTCTGAGTTAGAAGTTGATGATTCTGCCATTAAACAAAAATCTAGTGACACAACCATTGATAAATTACATCTCTCACCTCGTGGTCCTCAGATCACATCAGAGTTTGATATTCAAGAACTTTCCTCCCTTTCCAAAGAAGTAAGTCCTGAAGATATTGCTCCTAATTTAAGGGGCACCCATGTGTCCTCGGCTTAAAAGCCTTCCTGGTGTTTTGTTTCCTCTTTCTATTATAATGGTAGGTGTTTTAAGTTGGAACATTCGTGGTATTGGCAATTCTTCCTCGGTTAGAAGGGTTAAAAGGTTACTAAGAATGCATCAAGTTTTAGTTTGTGGTATTTATGAGCCAAAAGTGGATTCCTCTACTCTTCCTTCATATGTGCGTAATCTTCGTTGTATTGGGGGTTTTTCTAATGAAAAGGGAAATATATGGATTGTTTGGAGGCATGGAATAGATTGTACTTTACTCCATCAAGATGATCAAGTGGTTACAATTAGGGTTTCCCATGTTCTTTGGCCTTCGCCTGTTTTATTATCCTTTGTGCATGCAAGTTGTAGCAAATATGTAAGACGAGCTTTGTGGGTTATCTTATTGACTTAAGCACTACGGCAGAACCTTGGATGGTTGTGGGGGATTTTAATGCTATTGTTGATCAGTCTGAGAAATTAGGAGGTAAACTGGCTGTGGACTCGAAAGTTTCAGAGTTTGTTGATATGATTCAGATTTCTAACTTGATTGATGAAGGATTTAGAGGTCATATTTATACGTGGTGGAATAAGAGGACTGCAAGGGCCACTATCCTCCAAAGATTAGACCGTACTATGTACAATGCATCATGGCTGCAATGCTTTGCCCAAACAACTATTGATCATTTAAGTAGAACATGTTCTGATCATGCTCCTCTTTTGGTGTCTATACGGCTGGTGGATGAAGTTAGAAGGGGTGTTTTCCGGTTTCTCAATGTTTGGACATCTCATCATTCGTTTAATTCTGTGGTTCTCTCCTCTTGGGCAACTCGAGTCTATGGTAGACCTTTGGTTAAGTTCGCTAAAAAGCTTACTAAGCTTAAGCAAGATTTACAAGTCTGGAACCGCAATGTTTTTGGTAGGGTAGATCAGCTTGTTAAACAGGCTGAAGATGAAGTTTGTGGAAAAGAATTGGCTTTTGAACAGGACCCTAGCGAGGAAAATAGGGCTTCCCTTCACCTTGCTCAAGCAAACCTTTCATATCGATTAAAAATAGAGGAAAAATTCTGGATGCAAAAGGCAAATTTGGCCTGGGTTAAGGATGGCGATCATAATACCAGATTTTTTCATGCTTATGTTAAAAAAAGACGGAATCAACTATATATTCATCGTATTCGTAATGGGGATGGAAATTGGATTGTTAATCAGCAACAACTTCAAGAGGAAGCTGTTAAGTTCTACTCCGGTCAACTTAATGGTGTTCATGATAACCCTTCGGATGATTTGTTAGATCTGATCCCTAGGTTAATCATGAATGCGGATAACCAAATGTTTACAGCTATTCCTTCTATAGAAGAGCTCCGGCAAGTGGTTTTTAGCATGAGTGGGACTAGTGCTGCAGGTCCAGATGGATTTACGGGTACATTCTGTCACAAATGTTGGGATATCATCTCTGGTGATTTTTACAAAGCGATTGTGGAGTTTTTTAGTGGGTTTCATCTTCCTCGGAGTTGGACTAGCACACTCATTGTGACTATCCCTAAAGTGGCAGCCCCTACCTACTTCTCTGAGTTAAGGCCAATTAGTTTGTGTAACTTCTCTAACAAGGTTATCACAAAACTTTTGTGTCTTAGACTTCAGACTGTTCTTCCTCGTATAATCTCCCCTCAACAAAGTGGTTTTGTTAAAGGGAGATTAATCCATGAAAATGTGTTGCTTGCCCAAGAATTATATCAGTCTATTAAAAGGAAGGTTTATGGATCTAATGTGGTGTTGAAGTTAGATATGGCTAAAGCTTATGATAGGCTTTCTTGGTTTGCCTTGATTAAGGTAATGAGGAGGTTTGGTTTCTCTGAAGAATGGTTGGACATGATTTTCCGATGCATCAGCTCATGTTGGTTTTCGGTTCTAATTAATAGAACAACCTGTGGCTATTTTACCTCCTCTCGTGGTCTAAGGCAAGGGGATCCTATTTCTCCAAGTCTCTTTATTGTTGCTGCAGAAGTTTTGAGCTGTGGAATTAATAACCTACATCTCCACCACCCCCATATTTCTTATCACACGGGTAACGTTAATGTTCCAGTTATATCGCATTTGTCTTATGCTGATGATATTATTATTTTTTGCAACGGAAGTGTCCAATCTCTTGAACTCCATATGGATTTTCTGGAGTCTTATCAGTTATTTTCGGGCCAACTTATTAGTGTTTCCAAATCTTGTTTCTTAACTGGGCGGGACAATGCGGAACGTGATAATTCTATTGCCCTTGTTACTGGTTTTCAGAAAAAACACTTTCCTATAGTCTATCTTGGCCGCCCTCTTTATGTAGGTAGAAAGGTTCAATCTCTTTTTGATCCCGTGATGCAAAAACTTCGGTTTCGCCTTGATTCTTGGCAAGGTAAAATTCTATCGGCAGGAGCAAAATTGATTCTTATTAAATCATGCTTGCAAGCGATTCCTATATATTATATTTCCCTGCTAGAGCCTCCAAAGGGTGTAATGGCTGCTATCTACCGTCTTATTGCTAATTTTTTCTGGAGCAGCCATGACGGAGGTAAAAAGTGTCATTGGGTGTCAAAGAATGAGTTCTTTTGGCCAGCGAAAGAAGGGGGCTTAGGGCTTCGAAAATTTGAGGAAATTTCTTTGGCTTTCTCTATGAAATTATGGTGGAGGTTTCGAACTTCAGATTCTCTTTGGACACAATTTCTTGCTGCAAAATATTGTAGAAATTCTCACCCTATGGATGCTACGGCTAGGGTAGGATGTTCTCATATTTGGAGGCGTATGGTTCAGGCTAAAGATTTGGTAGAAGATCGGATTCGGTGGGGTGTTGGTAATGGGGAAATCTCAGTGCAAGAAAAATGGCTTTCTCCAGATATACATTTAAATGACACTCGGCATGACCAGGTTTTTACTCTATTTGAAAATGGTGTTTTATGTGAAGATTATGTTTGTGATATTTTTGGGCAGCCCTTTCTCTCAGCAATTCAATCCAAAGATATTAGGCTTTTGGATGGGATGGATCAACCGTTTTGGTCGCCTGCTTCATCCGGGACATTTTCCATCAATTCGGCCTGGAGGGAATGCAGGGTTTCAAGGACTCGGGAGTAATGTATTCGCTTGGTGTTGGCATAAACATATTCCTCTCAAAATTTCTGTCTTTCTTTGGAAATCTCTTAAAGCGGCTATCCCGACTGATGATAATGTCTCTCGAAAAGGTATTCCTCTTGTCTCTAAATGTCATTGCTGCATGGTGTCTTCTTTCGAAACTACCTCCCATTTATTTATTAATGGGGATATAGCACGGAATGTATGGCTGTTTTTTGGATCTTTGATTGGGTTCTCTATTAGGGGTAACTCTCTTGCTCAACGGCTGATTGGTTGGCATTCTTGTAAAGATAAATCATTAAGTCAATGTGAATCTTGGTTGAGTAATGTTTTACCCGCCATAATTTGTTGGGAATTATGGAAACATCGAAATAAATGCAGATTTGATGGGGTTACACCAAGTCATTCTATGGTTATCAATAATGTTAGACGCCATGTTATTGACATTATTCATGCACATAATCTCTCGGATGGGGCTGCTCCAAAGGATGAATTTATTATCAGGTTTTTTGATTGGAAATTGGCTACTCCTACCCTCCCTCAGGTGAAGCTCGTTACTTGGACTCCCCCGGTTTTGGATCAAATTAAGATCAACTCGGATGGAGCTTCTCGAGGTAACCCAGGTTTGGCTTCGGGTGGTGGTGTCCTTCGCAACCACGATGGGTCTTTTATTTATGCGTATTCTCGGTTTTATGGTCATGGAACTAATATGGTGGCGGAAGTGCGGGCTGCTCTTGATGGTTTACTGCAAGCTCGGGCTATGGGTTTTAATTTAATATGGCTTGAAGTTGACTCGGAGGTTTTATCGAATATTCTTCTTCGGAAATATCTAGTTCCTTGGGATATTTGGTACTTTATCCAAGCTATCTTTAGAATCATGGGAGATCTTGAAGTTAGAGTTTCACACATTTATAGAGAAGGTAACAAGATGGCGGATTTTCTTGCTAATCATGCTGCTGATGCCCAAAATGATCTTGATTTTCCATCTTTGGAATCTTGTCCGAGACTCTGCAAGAGCTTGCTTCATTTTGATAGGATTTCGTATCCTAACATTAGACTTTAGTGGACTTTCTTCTGATTTTTTGTATTGTTATCTTTATTTTTGGATAGGAACCCCCTCCCTTTTTGTAAAGGATCTTATGGCTTGTATAAGTCCTCCCCCTAGTCTTTTATATTCGGTGGTTAAGGCCGTCATGTCCCCCCACCTTTGTTTTATGTTCCTTTTTATTTATCTATAAAATCTAGGGAGTACCGTCTCCTTTCACCAAAAAAAAATAAAAATAAAAATAAAGGGAAGATCCAAGTGCTTGTACCAAACTAAATTTGCTTGACAATCAGCCGCCTCATTTGCTAAACCATCCGCAACTCTGTTACCTTGCCTCAAAATATGGGTGCATTAACCTGAATAAGGCTCATAATATGATGTATCCGCTGGATAAAATAGTGGATTTCCCATGGCATATGATATACCTTTGTGATAATTTTCATTAGGACCTCGGAGTCCACCTCAAGCCAAATATGGGGAATCCCAAAATCATACGCGTAAAGGAGACCGTCTAAAGTAGCCCTAGCCTCAGCTCACATGTTGGTTCGCACACCGTAGAACTTACCATAGGCAAAAATGAGTTCCCCTCTTGAGTTTCGAATAATACCCCCTCCAGAGGCAAGGCCTGGGTTCCCTCGAGAGGCACCATCAGAATTTAACTTTTATTTCCCAGGAGCTGGTTTGGACCAAGAAACCATTCGAATAACTAGAGGCCGAGGAGGGGCTGGACAAACCTTGAAAATATTCTGAAAAATATGCAAGTCAGCCGGTGAGGAAAAAAATTGCAGATTGGAGCTCTAGAGATATCTACAACTTCGAATGATACAAGATATGAGAGAGTGAGGCGCAAGAGTGGCACCGTCAACTAACCGCTTATTTCTTTAACAACAAATAGTCCAGCAGATCACTCCAGGAAGGATACGTATTAGCTATCTATGAAGATGAGAAGATACCCGAGGAGTCTCAAACCACCAAGAGCATAAGAGTTGTCTAAGGTTACCCATTCGGAGCAGCCCACCAATAATCTGACCAAAAAAAATGCCAAGCAGTCTGAGCCAATTCTCCAAACACAAAAAGATGATCTATTAATTCACAAAGAAGTGTTGTGCAGCAATAGCACCGAGAGACCACATGAATACCTTGTTTTTGGAGGGCTTCATCCGTAGGAAGACCTCGGTGCAAAGCTCGCCAAAGAAGGATGGACATTTTAATAGGTAAATGTTTGTGCCAAATACCTTTAAAACCAAGCTGGAAGGGTGACTAGTGAAACATTCACGCCAAGCAGACTTAGTGGAGAATTTACCCGAAGGTGAGGGCTTCCAAATAAGCATATCTTTGTTCTCAGTAAGTCTAATATGTTGATCCGTGATTCTAGCTGCGAGAGTCTCTCCAAACTGCTCCTAAATAAGATCAATCCGAGGGAGGGAGTCTTCAAACAAAGTAAATATTTCAATATGCGCTTGAGGAAGATTAGGGGGGATACGTTCTAACCATATTTCATGAATAGAGAGAAACCCCTGCCCAACCCGCCAACCAATTCTGTCTTCCAAGAAATCCTTAACACCAATCATTCTTTTCCACACATGGGATGCAAAACTTGTAAGGACATAATCCATTGGATGGATTTCAAAACAATACTTGCTTAGCATGAAAGAAGACCATAAGGATTCAGACCCACGAAGTCTCCACCACAACTTCATAGCAAAGGACGTGCTATCATCAAATTTTCGGATACCAAGACCACCTTCATCATACGGTTTGCAAACCCTAGCCCATCCAATCCAATGGCATTTGTGATGCCCATCCACGAGGTAGTGTTCTCCATGTTAGGTTCGAGTGCAGCTGGACCGGATGGTTTTATTGGTGAGTTTTATCATAAATGTTGGGATTTTATCAAGCTTGATTTATTTAGAGCTGTTCTGGAATTTTTTGCGGGTTTTCGTATGCCTCGGGGATGGACGAGTACAACTATTGTGCTTCTCCCTAAAGTTGATGCCCCTAATTCTTTCTCGGATTAGCGCCCTATAAGTCTTTGTAATTTCTCTAATAAAATCATTACTATGCTCCTGAATGGTAGACTCTCTTTGGTCCTCCCTAGAATTATTTCTCCTCAACAAAGTGGTTTTCTTAAAGGGAGGCTTATTCATGAGAATGTTCTTCTTGCACAAGAACTCATACACTCGATAAATAGACAAGTTTTTGGGGGGAATATTGCTCTTAAATTGGATATGGCAAAGGCGTATGATCGATTATCATGGTTTGCTTTGATAAAAGTAATGCGTCATTTTGGATTTTCTGAAATTTGGATTGACATGATATTTCGATGTATCTCAGATTGTTGGTTTTCTATCCTTGTTAATGGAGAGGCAGTCGGTTATTTTCCTTCGGCTAGGGGCCTTCGCCAAGGTGATCCTATTTCCCCTTCCTTATTTATTATTGCAGCCGAGATTTTAAGTCGTGGGCTGAATTCTCTTCATGAGAATCATCATCATCTTATTTATCATTCGGGTGCTATTCATGCTCGATTCATCTCTCATCTTTCTTATGCGGATGACATTATCATTTTTTGCAATGGTAGTAAGCTTTCTATTGGCATGCACATAGTGTGGCAAAATCTTGCTTTATTTTGGGCAAAAGAGATGTTGCTAGGGCTGATTTGGTGGCTGATTGGACGGGGTTTCAGCACAAAGATTTTCCTATCATTTATCTTGGTTGTCCTTTATATTCGAGACGGAAAAATCAAGCTCTTTTTTCTCCGGTTATTAGAAAAATGGAAGATCGTCTTGATGTTTGGCAAGGAAAGATTTTATCTTTGGGGCCTAAGGTAATTCTGATTAAATCTTGCTTACAAGCCATTCCAATCTATTACATATCTCTTCTTGAACCTCCTAAAGGTGTTATTAATGCTTTGACTCGTCTTATTTCGAATTTTTTCTGGAGTAATTCTGATGGAGAAAAATGTTGCCATTGGGTTTCAAAAAAAGAGTTTTATTGGCCTTTGGAAGAAGGGGGTTTGGGTTTCAGAAAATTTGAGGATATGTCCTTGGCTTTTGCTATGAAATTATGGTGGCGATTTCGTTGTGGAGATTCTTTATGGTCCAGATTTTTGATGGAAAAGTATTGCCATAATTCTCACCCCATGGATGCTTCCATTCGAGGGGGTTGTTCTCATATTTGGAAATGAATGATTGCAGCAAAAGAGCTTGTGGAGAATCATTTATTCTGGGGTATTAGGGCTGGAAATATTTCTATTCAAGAACATTGGTTACACAAGGATCTTGTTCTTCAAGATGAGGCCCATGTTCCAATTGCGTCCCTATTTGATAATGGAGTTCTTAGAATGGATCATGTTCGGCATTTGTATGGGCAGAATGTGGTTAATCTTGTGCATTCTCGGCTTGTTTCTATTGAAAATGAAGAAGATATTCCTTTTTGGACTCCCTCGTCGACGGGAAAGTTCTCTATAACTTCTGCATGGAAGGTATGTCGTCAACCTCGAGCTTATAGTAGGGTTTTTAATAGTTGTTGGCATAAACATATCCCTCTAAAGGTCTCGGTTTTTATGTGGAAAGTGCTAAAAAATGCCATTCCTACGGATGATTCTATTCAAAGACGTGCTATTTCGATTGTCTCCCAATGTGATTGTTGCTCTTACCGCAACTCTGAAACATTAAATCACCTCTTATTACATGGTAACATCGCTATTGCTGTTTTGAATTATTTTGGTTCTTTACTTGGGATTCGGTTTAATGGGGAATATATTTCCCAAAGATTATCCTCTTGGCATTACAATCAGCCTTTAAAGGCTTCCTCTTGTATCAAATGGTTGTGTGCTTTGGTTCCTAGTTTCATTTGCTGGTCTATATGGAAAGCAAGGAATAAATCTCGTTTTGAGGGCTGTCCTATGAATGCGAATAAGGTGATTGACCAGATTCAAATTCAGATTGTGGATATAGTGAAGGCATTCCTGATTTCTCTATCTTGTGACTCTTTTGACTCGAATGTGATAGATTTTTTTCATATTACAAGGGCTGGTCATTCTCTTTTTTTTTTTGGCGAAAGGAGACGGTACTCCCTAGATTTTATTAATGAGAAATAAAAGGTACAAAAAAGGTGGGGGACATGACGGCCTTAACCACCGAGAAAAGAGCTAGAGGGTGGGTCTTATACATTCCATAAGAACCTCTACAGAAAGGAAGGGGGTCCTACCAAAAACAATACAAACAAGGCAACTATGCCCTAAGATTTGGGTACAAAATCCTATCATAAAATAATAAACTTTGACAAAGTCTAGGACAAGAATCCAAAGTCGGAAACTCAAAATCATCTTGAGTGTTTGCTAAATGATTAGCCAAAAAATCTGCCACTTTGTTGCCTTCACGGTAAACATGGGAAATTTTCACCTCCATAACCTCCATAATTCTGAAAATGGATTGAATAACGTACCAAATCTCCCATGGAATAGAGTATTTGTGAAGAAGAATACAGGCTAACACTTCTTAATCTACCTCAAGCCAAACAGAATGAAGACCCGGTTTGTTATTTGGGCTGCTCCTCCTCAAGGTCATATCAAGCTGAATACGGATGGGGTGTCTAGAAATAATCCGGGTATAGCATCGGGAGGAGGAATTTTTCGTGATAATGAGGGTAATATGCTTTATGGTTTCAGCAAGTATTATGGTGTTGCCTCTAATATGGTGGCTGAAACAAGGGCTTTATTAGATGGAATTCGTATTGCTATTGATCGAGGTTATCTTGTGCTTTGGGTGGAGATGGATTCGGAAGTGCTGGTTCAGATTTTACATGGTACATGTCTCATTCCTTGGGAGATTTGGAATTATATTGGAGAAATTCGACGTATTATTCCTTTGTTTCAGATTCGGTTTTCTCATATTCTCCGAGAAGGTAATCAAGTGGCGGATGGTCTTGCCAATCATGCAGCGGACAGTAGGGCTGATTCGGTTTTTTTTGCAGCTCATGAGCTCCCTTCTTCTTGCAAGGGTCCTTATTCTATTGATAAGACTTCTACTCCTTACTTTAGAAGATAATTGTATGGCTAGTTTTTGTAGTAGTTCTTTGCTGTTTTTTGGTAAGATAGGGCTCTCTCCTTATTGTAGAGGTTCTTATGGCTTGTATAAGACCTCCCCCTTAGTTTTTTATTTTTCGGTGGTTAAGGCCGTCATGTCCCCCACCTTTATTCTGTTCCTTTTTCATTTTATTAATAAAATCTAGGGAGTACCGTCTCCTTTTGCCAAAAAAAAAAGATTGCACCCCAAATAGGTTAAAGGGAGATCTTTCTTTTGGAAGCCCGTAACACCCATAATGGTTTCATCCTTCGCTTCATCAAATTTCCCAGTCACAAAACAAGATTCGCCAACACTCACCAATTCGCCCAAGAAAATTTGGTATTTTTCCAAACAAAGCATGTGGTTTTGAAGTGAGTCTTGGGCACCATTACAGAAAATAATGTTGGGTTTCGATGTCACATGCGCAGCGGAAAATAGATTTCAAAATTTTTGAAACCCAAAGCCCATAGATCCATTCATATGATTAAATCAAATACAACAATATGAATACTAGAAAAACTAACCCTTGATGACTTTGAATTCGGTCTTTGATCTTGGTGGAGAAATTGAAACTTTGTTCACGAACAAGCAAGAACACGAACTTGAAGATGATGAGTTTCACCCTCTAGCGGTATCCATACCTCGAACGAATATCAAGAACACTTGATCTTGGTTGCTAGACCAAAATTGTGAAACACGTTTTCACAATCAATATGAACTATATGGAATTATATTTGTGTATTATTTTGTTCTTCAATCTAGGATGTCTTAGAACAAAATAAAACTCTCTCAAACCCTTTGGAGACTTGCACAAAAGCTATATATGTTCTGGCCCGAATTTGGCTGTTTATATACAAGTTAGACCTATTCCAAATAGGAAACTTGTGTCTAAACCCGTCCAAAATTCCTTTCCAAATCAAATTAGGAAACCAGTCCCGACATGGTGTGCGGCCGCCCAAAACCCTTGTGCGGTTGCACATCTATCTGGAAGGTTTCTGGTACTTTCTGAGCTAAACTGTGCGGCCGCCCAAGCCATTATGTGCGGTCGCACACTTTCCCCAGATTTCCCTAATTTCCAAATTCCAATATAGTCCTTATTTAAGATTCGTTTGAACATTGCGACAAAGGTGAGGGGACAGAAATTTGACGGCTCTCTCTAGAAAAACACACTCAAGGTGCGATTAGTGTGTGTCTCCTTCTCCGGCTTTGCCCTAGGGTTCTTCCCTAGGGTTTTTCTTGTTCCAATCATGGCAGCTCCGACTGCTTGGTCCTCATCCTTGAATTCCAGTTCATTTAACCCGTATTACAACCCTAATGTTGAAGCTTCACATCAAAACCCTAGTGCGGCGGCCCTAACCTCTCATGCAAACCCTAATTCTGACTCCTCGCCGCAAAACCCTAATCCTGTTCCGCCGCAAACAGCCTCTCCTTCTATCCCCAACCCTAAACCTAATCCCATTGTTTCGCCTCAATCCAAATCGTTCGCTGAAT
Source organism: Campanula takesimana (assembly GCA_026119855.1). NCBI lineage: Eukaryota > Viridiplantae > Streptophyta > Magnoliopsida > Asterales > Campanulaceae > Campanula > Campanula takesimana. The sequence goes on from JAOWBW010000214.1 coordinate 1,239,812, forward strand.
TGTTCTCCGCAATTAATCATGGTTCCTGCTCTTTCCCAATCGTTCCTTTAGCTACACACAAGGGTACCCCGTCGATCCAGCTTACCAAGGACGCAATTCAAAAGCTTGTGCAACCATTTAAGTGGACATTAGTTGGAAAATTCTCTCATGGTAGGCCGTCCATGGAGGATACCCGTATTGTTTTTTCTAAGTTTAATCTGAAAGGGGCTTATAAATTGGGATAATTAGACACCAAGCATCTACTTATTCAACTTTCAACGGAAGAGGACTACCAACGTATTTGGATGAAGGAGGTTTGGTATGTTCATAAATTCCCTATGAGAACATTGGCATGGTCACCTTCGTGGCGCCCTGAGCAAGAATCTCCCATAGTTCCGGTATGGGTAGGTCTTCCTGGTCTTCCAATCCATCTTTTTAATAAATCAATTATCTTCTCGTTGGCAAAAGCTATTGGTACACCCTTGTCGCTGGATAAACCCACTGCTGAATTAACTAGACCTAGCATTGCTAAGGTTCTAGTTCAAGTTGATGTTACAAAGAAACTGCCTCAGGAAGTCTTCATTGATTGTGGGGATTTTATCCCAAGTTTTTATAAGAAGATTGAGTATGATAATATGCCGAAGTATTGTAAACATTGCTTTATGTTGGGTCATGATTTTGGGTCATGTAAGAGGGCTAATCCTACCCTTGGCTCGAAGGTGGCTGGCATACAAAAAGAGGGTGTAAAGGAGAAAGCGGAGAAGGTTTATATTCCAAAAAAGGATGGATTGCAGCAATCAAAGATTCCCTCTAGTAGTGGCACCAAAATTGATGGTGTGGCTCAAGAAATTGAGATTGTTGATCTTGGTGGGATGGTGCAGACGGATGTTCCTGTTAGCAAGGTGAATGAGGCTACTAAGGAGAAAGCTCCCACTATGGGTAAAAGAGGCCAACCCTTACCTGAGGCTGTCCAAAAGGCCTTAAATAATGCGTGTACTAAGGTTATCAATATGGCTGGTGGCGCCATTTCTGGCCCTAAAAATGATGATATTGAGATTGTGTTGAATAATGTTGCTACGCACAAAGAGCTTCATCAGCATTCTAGCTCTCCTGAAGTTGTTTTCAGTGAAGATAATGTTGAAACTAGTAATACTATATCTAACTTGAACCTTTCTCCAAGAGCTCCTCCCTCATCTACTTCTTTTGTTACTGATCATGCTGGTTCTACTCCGTTTGCTGGTTTTTCTCATACAGATGCAGATGGCTTCACTGAAGTGAAGTCACGGAAAAAGAGAAGCAAATCTGCTTCCCCACCTTCCTAAGATGGTACTTCTTTTACTTTTTCTTTTTTGGTTTCCAATGGTAGCGTTGCTTAACTGGAATGTGAGAGGGATTGGTAATAAATCTTCTCTCCGTAGACTGAAAAGATTAGTTCGTTTATATGGTGCATCCTTTGTTGCTATTTCTGAGCCTATGATTAATTCAGCTCATCTTGTTAAAACCAAAAGAGCTCTTGGTTGTAATGCATAGCCAATTGCACTAATAAAATTTGGGTGTTGTGGAAACATGGTTTTGACTGTCTTGTTTTTCATGATTCTGGACAAGAACTTACTCTTTCAGGTCACTCATTCTTTATGGACTTCTCCTGTTTATTTAACGGTGGTTTACGCTAGCTGCGATCGGTATGAAAGGAGGCTTTTATGGGATAATCTTTTGAATTTGGATGTGGGGGATAATCCGTGGCTTATTGTTGGGGACTTTAATTGTGTTCTTGAGCAATCAGAGAAAATGGGTGGTAGGCCTATTAAAGAAAAAGTTGTTGAAGAATTTTCAGATACGGTTCAGGTTCTTGGTCTTATTGATGCGGGTTATCGTGGTAATGGCTTCACTTGGGTGAACAAGCCTCGTGGTTGCCCTACCATTTTTCAAAGGCTGGATAGGGCTTTTTATAATACTCATTGGTTGGCAATGTTCAATACCACTAGTGTCACTCATCTAAATAGAACTTGCTCGGACCATTCTCCCCTTGTTATTCAAGTCCATACTGAGGCTGATATCATTCGAGGAAGTTTTTGTTTTTTGAATGTATGGTTGAAGCACCCTCAATTCCATTCTCTTGTTGGAGACTCGTGGAAAGCTTACATGGATGGTAGACCGATGGTTTGTTTTTCAAAAAAACTTTCACGTTTAAAGAAAGTTATTTCGGGCTGGAACAAAGAAAGTTTTGGGCGGATTGATCAACAAATAAAAATGGCTGAAGATAATGTGTCTTCAGGCTACATGGCAAGGTAAACTTCTTTCTTTCGGTGCTAAGTTAACGCTCATTAAAACGTGTCTTCAGGCTATTCCGATGTATTACATGGCTCTTCTTGACCCTCCTAAGGGTGTGCTGAATTCGATGTATCGTCTCATTTCCAATTTCTTTTGGTGTAATGAGGATGGCACTCATAAATATCATTGGGTTCGGAGAGCTAGTATGTTTCTCCCTTATTCTGAAGGAGCTCTTGGACTTCGAAAGTTTGAGGATATGGCTATGGCTTTTTCTATGAAGCTGTGGTGGCGTTTTAGGAGTTCTAATTCTCTATGGACGGATTTTATGACATCCAAATACTGCCATGAGTCTCACCCTATGGATGCTTCAATCACTTCTTTTGCTTCTCAGATTTGGCGCAGAATGCTTAATGCTAAACCGTTGGTGGAAAGCAACATTTGTTGGCGGATTGGAAGAGGTGATATATCTATTCATGACCACTGGATGGCTGATCCTACTCCTTTGACTGGAGACCATGTTGAAATATCTTCTCTTTTTGTGAATGGGCATCCTAGAATGGACTATATTCAGAATGTCTATGGATCCCAGCTTCTTTGCTATATTCGGGACAATAATATTCAGCTTATGGATAGACCGGATACTCTGTTTTGGCTCCCTGATGTCTCCGGAAAATTCTCTATATCCTCGGCATGGACTGTTTGTAGAGATAAAGGTATCTCTAAGCCCCTTTTTGAGCATTTTTGGCATAAGCATATTCCTCTTAAAATCTCAGTCTTTATGTGGCGACTTCTCCACCATGGCCTTCCTATTGATTGTGCCATTCAGAAGAGGGGTATTCTCCTAGCTTCCTCTTGTAGTTGCTGCTCTAGGCCTGCTATTGAAGAGTTGGATCACCTATTTGTGCATGGAGACATTGCCAATGTAGTTTGGAGTTATTTTGCGAATATGCTGGGATTTAGGTTTTATTCGTTCAACATACATTCCATTCTGGCTAGTTGGTGGTTTAATAATTCTGATCGGAAGGCCCATGGGATTTCTTGGCTAAGACGTCTTATTCCATGCTTTATCTTATGGGAGATATGGAAAAGTAGAAATAAAGCTAGATTTGATGGTGTCAAAATGTCCCCATCCAGCATTATTTCTTCGGTTAATAGCTCTATCAAAGATGTTGTCAAAGCTTTTGATATTCATTTTTTGGGATCTTGGAGTGCGGTTCAGATTCTTGGGTTCTTTGGTATTTCGTCTGCTCCTTTGGCTAACAAGAAGGTGAGATTGGTTTTGTGGAGTCCTCCGTCCATTGAGCCTTTTAAGCTTAACACTGATGGTGCTTCGAAAGGTAATCCGGGTATTATATCTGGGGGTGGTGTTATCCGAAATACTAAAGGAGATCTTATTTTTGCTTTCTCTCATTTCTATGGGCATGGTTCTAATACGATTGCTGAGGCTAAGGCTGTTCGGGATGGATTGGTTTTTGCTAGGAGCTTCGGCATTTCTTCTTTATGGCTTGAGATTGATTCTGAAGTCCTTCTAAAAATCTTAATTGAGGATTATCACATCCCTTGGTCCATTTGGTGTGTTGTCTTGGAAATTAAACGCCTTTTGTCTTTAATGTCGGTTCGGATTACTCATATTCTTCGCGAAGGTAATAAGGTCGCTGATGGGCTTGCTAATATTGCAGCAATTTCTCACTCTAACTCGTGTTACTATTCTCTTGATACTCTCCCTAATGGCTGTAAGGGTCCTTTTGTTTTGGATAGCTCTTCCACCTCATATATCCGGCTTAGATAGTCTTATGGCTAGATTTCTGTTTAGGCTTTTTTCTATAATTTGTAGTCGCCCCTCCCTTTATTGTAGAGGATCTTACAATATGTGTAAGACCTTCCCCCTAGTCTTTGATTTGCTGGTGGTTGAGGTTGTCATGTCCCCCACCATGTTTGTAATTTATTTTTCTATTAATAAAATCTAGGGAGGTGCCGCCCTCCTTTCGGCAAAAAAAAAAAAAATTAAGATTCGTTCTATTGTGTGTGGCCCTCTAGGATTACACTAAGTTGGCAATGGGTTCAAACATGAAACCATAAGAAATGATTAGGTTCTAGCAAACCGTCATACCTACCCAAATAGTATAACTAGATACAAGTTCGTATTCCTTTAGAACATGTCACAATCCCTTTGTCCACGATGTCATTGAACACAAGTCATGGTCAACAAGTCAACTTGTTTTTGTTCAATACTTTCTCGATTCCGAATATGTTGATAATACAAATGACATTGATCTAATCAATTCATTTGAGTCCAGCCGAACATTTTCATCAACATCATTCCTACGAGAGGCCTAAGCTTGACATCTCTCCGAAGAGGGACAAATCCATTTAGCTTATTACTCTTCCCTACATGAATCCGATTATGTCAATCATACCCTTTATAACTACCCGGTTAAAGGTAGCGTTTGAATATATCAAACATAATGTTCATCATGTGGAAGACTATAATAACTTCATGTCTAAGGATTCAAATGACATAACTAATATGCGATATATATACGACATAGACCATGACATAAATCTCATGCAGCGGGTCATGTCCAGTACCTTGTTCCAAACAAGTACCCATAAATCTAACATGATCATCCCATGATCATTTAGCCTTTATACTAGTGCTTAACAAGTACTAGGGACAGAGATTATTATAAGTAAACATAAACAACAATAATAATCAAAACATCTCTTTATTGATATGAAATAAATGATAACAATTACAACGTTTATTAAACGTGCCTAGGGCACCACTACCAACAATCTCCCACTTGCCCTAGGCCCAATCTCCCATGTATCTAATACCCATGGACCTAACATGACCTTCATGTTTAGCTTGTGGAAGTCCCTTTGTTATCGGGTCCGCGACATTGTCATCAGTAGGTACTCTGCATATATTTACGTAAACCCAAACCTCCTTCTTCAATAGGCCAACACATTTTATTCCAAGAAAGCCAATGACATTTTTTCTCCCCATCACTGCCACTCCAAAAAAATCTTACAATAATCCTTTCCATGGCGTGAATGACACTCTTTGGAGGATCAATTAAGGAGATGTAATAAAGAGGGATTGCAGCAAGACAAGATTGGATTAAAGTAAGCTTAGCACCAAAAGATAGCATCTTTCCTTTCCAAGAGGCAAGGCGATTTTCCATTTTCTGAATAAGAGATGAAAAATGACTGAGTTTCTTTCTCCCCGTGTAAAGAGGACACCCCAGATATTTTTAAGAGGTAACTCTTGTTTCTCGAAACCTGTAATAGCTTCAATATCTTCATCCCGACCTCTGTGATTCCCCGTGATGAAACACGACTTATGGATGTTAACAAGCTGGCCCGAAAACCTTTGATACCAATCAAGGTATTTCATATGGCTTTCTAAGGAGTTTTTTGAGCCATTACAAAAAATAATCACATCATCAGCATAAGCTAAGTGAGAAATCATAGGGGCACCCAAGTGAATACGGAATCTATATTGGGGGAAAGTCGAATGTAAGTGATTCAGACCACGGCTCATCATTTCTGCAGCAATAATAAACAAGTATGGGGACAAAGGATCGCCTTGACGTAAGCCCCTCGTGGAATGAAAAAACCCACTACTCTCACCATTGATAAGTACCGAGAACCAACTATTAGAAATGCATCTGTAAATCAGGTCCAACCTAGTCTCGTTGAAGCCAAATTGTCTCATCACCTTAATAAGACCAAACCAAGATAGCCGATCATAGGCCTTTGCCATATCAAGTTTTAAGGCAACATTAGTACCCCGAACCTTCTTGTTTATAGATTGCAGAATTTCTTGGGCTAACAAAACATTCTCATGAATAATACGACCCTGAACAAAACCACTCTGTTGGGGAGAGATAATCCGAGGGAGAATAGGAGCAAGCCGACAAGTGAGAATTTTGGTAACCACTTTGTTGCAGAAGTTATAAAGACTTATAGGTCGAAGGTCAGAGAAAGATGTAGGGGAATCAACCTTCGGAATAGTAACAATTAAAGTACTAGTCCAGCTTCGAGGAATAGAAAACCCAAAAAAGAAATCACCAATGGCACGAACCAAATCACCTTTGATAACATCCCAACAGCCTTTATAAAACTCACCCGTAAAACCATCCGGATACGCTGCACTTTGCCCATTCATACCAAAAACGACCTCTTTAACTTCATTCAAGGTAGGAATAGCAGTGAGCTGGTCATTATCTTCATCGTTAATCAACCGCAGAATAAGAAAAAAAAATCATCCTGGGGGTTGTCACAATGGCCTTGCAACTGATCAGAATAAAAACCATCTGCTTCCTCTTTAATTTCTTCCTTATTAGTGTTCCATGTGCCATTCCTTGTTTTAATTTTATGAATAAATAGCTTCTGCCTCTTTTTTTTAACCATAGCATGAAAAAACTTCGTGTTGCGATCCCCTTCCTTAATCCAGGAAAGATTAGCTTTTTGTGCCAAAAGCTCTTCCTCCATATGCAGCTTTTGTAAAAGATGGGCTTGTGCAATACTAAGAGCTGCTCTAGATTCCTCACTACCATCTTGTTGATGCTGTATCTCACGCAAGAGAACTTCATCTTCAGCATTCTTAACTTGTTGCCCTAATCTCAAAGTAAAAATTTTTGTAATGCTTTTATTTGAGAAATTACAAAGACTTATGGGACGAAGATCAGAAAACGTTACCGGATTATCAATTTTTGGAAGGGTAACGATAAGAGTGCTTGTCCAAGACCGCGGCATTTCAAAACCAGCAAAGAACTCCTTTATTGCACGATGAAGGTCCTCTTTGATAATTTCCCAGCAAGATACATAGAAAACTCCGGTAAAACCATCGGGGCCAGCAGCACTTTGCCCATTCATGCATTTGATAGTCTCAAAAACTTCATCCATATCCGGAACATTTTTAAGAATGTCATTCTCCGCTTCAGTTATCAACGGAGGAATAAGATTCAGGAGGTCGTCATGCACATTAGTCTCCGCCATATCTGCCATCAACTGGTTATGATAAAAAGACACCGCTTAGTTCTGAATATCTTTTTTTTTTTTTTTTTTTTTTTGGCGAAAAGAGGACGGTACCTCCCTAGATTTTATTAAAAATTAAAAAAATTACATGAGAGGTGGGGGACATGACAACCTCAACCACCTAAGAAAGTAAGATAAGGGTCGTTCTAAATATCAACCTTGTTGGTAAGAAGAACTCCATCCCGATTACGAATTACGAATTCTATGAATAACCAACCGTTGTCTCTTCTTTTTTACATAAGAATGGAAAAATTTGGTATTTCTATCTCCCTCCTTGATCCACTTTATATTTGCTTTTTGCCTCCAAAAAGATTCCTCCGTAGCCAAAGTGTACTGCAAATGAGCTTGGGCCAAACACAAAGCAGCCCTAGCCTCCTCGGAAGGATTCCTTTCATGTTCATGTTCCTTGAGAAGGACTTCATCCTCTGCATTAGCCAATTGTTGGTCAATACGCCCAAAAATATTTTTATTCCAAATAAACTGCACAAATAGACACATCATGCATCCTCATTAACCGTTTAACTCGACGAGTAGTATTAGCATTACCAATGCCACGAACATTCCAACTAATCATCCCTACCATTAAAAATTTTGTGAAAAGAGAAGAAAGAGAAGGCTTTTAAGCCAAAATATGCCCCTTACCTGAGGCCCTTTCTTTAGCAGAAATAGCCTCTGAATTAAGACAATCGAGATCAAAATGGGTTGTAACACGTGGGCCTCTTGGCGATAAATTCAGTTTACCAACAATATCATCACTACTTGTTTTCTCCACACCACTATCATGAATTAAAAACTTCAGAATCAGAATCCACTTCATTATCTAACACACCTTCCACATAGCCTTCAATATTGACATCCACCCTCTTTGAAAAGGCATCAGAGTTTGAATCTTCAACAAGAACTTGATCCTTAACAGATAAAGATGTAGGACTTACACGGGGATTGAGACCAGATTGCTTGAATGAAGATGGGGAGACAAAAGGGGTTCCTCTCCTAGCAAGGAAACTGAAACCATTAGTCACAATATTTGATAACTTTGAAGGCTTTGAAGCCAAAGGAGAAGGGACAGGTTTAGATCCAATAGTGTGAGGTTTATCTACCGAGGTATTAGGGTTTTGATCCTTAGACACCACTTTTTTTTTTTTTGGCGAAAGGAGGGCGGCACCTCCCTAGATTTTATTAATAGAAAAAAGAAATACAAAAATGGTGGGGGACATTACAAACCTCAACCACCAACAAATGAAAGACTAGGGGGGAGGTCTTACACAAGTTGTAAGATCCTCTACAAAAAGGGAAGGGCGACTATAAAATATAGAAAACAGCCTATACAGAAATCTAGCCATAGGACTAAATTAAGATAGACGGATATAGGGAATCGATGATTTATCAAAACGATAGCCACCTATGCAATCATGGGGGAAGATATTTGGTTGCATAATAAACAGAATTACGTTTATAAATAGCAGCCACATTAGCAAGCCTGTCAGCCACCTGGTTTCCTTCACGAAGGATATGAGATACACGAACATGCATTTGGGATATTATTCTCTTTATATGATGGATCTCATACCAGATACTCCAAGGGACATGATATTCCTGAATTAAAATCTTGAGCAGAATTTCGGAATCTATCTCAATCCAAAGCGAAGAAATGCCAAACTCCAAACCATAGCGAAGGCCATCCAGAACCGCCAAAGTTTCAGCCCTCATGTTTGTACCAACACCATAAAAATCAGAGAAGGCAAATAATAGATCCCCGTTTTGTTTCCGGAGGATGCCTCCACCCGAGATCAGCCCCGGGTTCCCTTTCGCAGCACCGTCCGTGTTTAATTTTATTTGCTCAAAAACAGGGGATTTCCAAAGAACAAGCCTCATATGACACGAAGAACAAGCAGCCATCAGAATTTTAAACCTCTCCAGAACAGGGCGGTCAAACATATGTTGAGGGAAGGAAAGATTAAAAGCCGTTATCACATCCGAGACATGTTTAAAGACAGCAGCAATAATAGCAGTAGCAGACATCTTAATGTTTTCAAACCTGGCCTTATTTTGATGCTTCCACAATTCCCAAAGAATGTAGCAAGGAAGGGTGCGGCACAACCATTGCAAGCCTTTACCAAAATGATTCTGATTCCCAAACCACCAACTAGAAAGAATTGAGCGAGCACTAAAAAGATAGATATTCACTCCTAAAAGCTGTCCAAAGAAAGTCCAGATTTCATGAGCCACCAAACTCTGAGCAAACAAATGATTTCCATCTTCTATCGAGGGATGATTGCAGCAAACACAAGATGAAACTAGCTGAATTCCTCTATTTTGAATGGCCATATCAGTCGGAAGTTTTTTATTTTTTTATTTTTTTATTTTTTTTGGGCGAAAGGAGACGGTACTCCCTAGATATTATTAAGGATAGAAATTAAATACACGCAAGGTGGGGGACATGACGGCCTTAACCACCGAAAGAAAAATACTAGGGAGGAGGACTTACACAAGTTTTAATGACCTCTACAAAAATAGGAGGGGAGGCTACCAAAACACAAAAACCTATACATGAATCTAGCCATAACCAATCAAAATCTAACATAAGGAATAGCAGCTCTATCCAGGATGTAAGCGCCTTTGCAAGAGAGAGGGAGATCACCAATGGAGAAGAATTCCGAATTTGTTCTTGAAATCGCAGCAGTATTAGCAAGACCATCAGCAACTTGATTTCCTTCACGGAGGATGTGAGTAGCAGCACGAAAGCGAATCTGGGAAAGAAGCCTTTTAATATGCAAAACCTCATACCAAATACTCCAAGGAATCTGATATTGATGAATTAGGATATTCAAAAGGACTTCAGAGTCGATCTCAAGCCAAAGAGAGGTAATACCAAAACGAGAGGCATAAAGCAGCGCATCAAGGACAACCTTAGCTTCAGCAACCATATTAGAACCATGACCATAAAATTTTGAAAAAGCAAATAAAATCCTCCCTTGACTATCTCTGAAAATACCCCCACCAGAGATTGGACCCGGATTACCTTTTGATGCCCCGTCAGTGTTAAGGTTGATGAAGCTCGGACTAGGAGACCGCCAATGAACTAGTCTCAGACACCGAGAGGAGAGACCAGCCATAGGGATTTTAAAGATCCGAAAAATGTAGCCATCTAAGCTTGAATAGCTAAAGCTCACATTATATGCCGTGACGACCTTTGAAATCTGATCAATAACACTTCGAGTAACCTCACAAGAAGACATCCGTAAGGCTTCAAACTTAGCTTTATTTCGGCACTTCCATAAATTCCAAAAAACGAAACAAGGGAGGATTCTACTAAGCCAACGAATTCCCTTACTATCACCCGACTTTGAAGAGAACCACCAGCTAGCAAGAATAGACTTTACATTGTAGAGCATTACAGGAACACCAAACATTCGAGCAAAAAACTCCCAAGTCGGAAGTCGGAAGTCCATTATGGAGAAGACGCCATAAGAAAACCGATATTTTGAGGGGGATATGTTTGTGCCAACAAAAGCCAAAGAGACGAGATGATATACCAGATTGTTTACAAACTTGCAAAGCCGAGGAAATTGAGAAGTTTCCTTTAGACGAGGGAAGCCAAAAAATCTGGTCCGGACCATTCGACAAAATGGATTGCTGCTCTTGGATTTCCTGAAGAAATTGGGACCCATAAGTATCACGGACGTGCGCAACTCAAAGAACCCCATTATCAAATTAAGAAGAGACCTCCACATGATTTCCCGGAAGGGCTAAACGAGGACCATCCACCCAATTTTCGTGAACAGAGATATTCCCGTCTCGAATTCTCCATCCAATATTTGGTTCAACAAAATCTTTAGCATAAATCATACGAGACCAAATGTGAGAAGCATAAGAAGGCTTATCAGCATCCATAGGGTGAGTCCCGTAACAGTATTTGTCAGTCATAAAATCAGACCAAATAGAGGGGATGCCACGAAAATGCCACCAAAGTTTCATTGCAAAAGCTAGGGAGATCTCCTCAAATCTGTGTAAGCCGAGGCCTCCTTCATCTAAAGGACGGAACATTAAATCTTTCTTTACCCAATGACACTTCTTATGACCCTCTTCATCACATCAAAAGAAATTCGAGATCAATCTATACATAGACTTGATGACAGATTTTGGAGGATCAAGAAGCGAGATGAAATAAAGAGGAATAGCTTGGAGACAAGTCTTTATAAGAGTGAGCTTAGCCCCGAATGATAAAATCTTTCCTTGCCAAGTAGCTAATCTATCTTCCATCTATGAGAAAGCAAGATTTATGCACGCTAACAAGCTGTCCCGAGAAGTCTTGGTACCACTTCAAACATCGCATATGGCCTTCTAAGGAATTCTTGGCTCCATTACAGAAAATGATGATATCGTCCGCGTAAGAAAGATGCGAGACCATGGGAGTGTGAATATGGGCTCTATATCGGAAATGAGGATGATCAGTGTGCAATCTATTTAAACCTCTACTCAAAACTTCTGCCGCAATAATAAAAAGAGTAGGAGAAATAGGGTCTCCTTGTCTAAGACCCCTACCGGATTGGAAAAAACTAGCACTTTCACAATTTACTAGAACCGAGAACCAACAGGAGGAGATGCACCGGAAGATCATGTCATTCCAAATTTCAAAAAAACCAAATTTTCGAATGACTTTAATCAAGGAAAACCAAGAAATCTTGTCATAGGCTTTTTAGCCATGTCAAACTTTAAACAAAGATTAGATCCCCGAACTTTCTTCCTTATGGACTGTGTTAATTCTTGGGCCAAAAGAATATTCTCATGGATTAAACGCCCCTTAACAAAACCACTTTGTTGGGGGGGAAATAATCCTAGGGAGAATAGAAGCCAACCGATTGTTAAGAAGCTTGGTGATGACCTTGTTAGCAAAATTACACAAGCTAATAGGTCTCATTTCAGAGAAAGAGGTAGGAGCACTAACTTTCGGAATCAAAACAATAGTAGTAGAAGTCCAACTTCGAGGCATGGGATGACCAGGAAAAAAAATTCCAGAATGGCTCTATGAAAATCGAGCTTGATAATGTCCCAACAAACCTTGAAGAACTCTCCTGTATAACCATCCGGACCCGCTGCACTTTGACCACTCATTGACCAAACTGTGTCCTTGATTTCCATAAGAGTAGGGGCTGCCGTAAGCATTTCATTCTCGGCATTGGTAATAAGAGAAGGAATAACATCCAGAATTTCATCCGAAGGATTATTATGCGGGCTTTGATGTTGGTTTGAAAAGAAAGAAACATCAGCATTTTGAATACCATCCTTTTTTTCCACCCAAGTACAATTCTCATCTTTAATTCGATGAATGTGAAGTTGTTGTATTTTTTTCCGAATGAAAGAATTTTGAATTTCGATCCCCATATTTTATCCATGAAATATTTGCTTTTTGGCACCAATAATCCTTTTCTACCTTTAGTTTAGCGAGAAGATAAGCTTTAGACAAATTAAGAGCTGTAGCCTTATCCTCAGAAGGATCATTTTGCAACTCAATTTCTCTTTGACAAACATCATCTTCTGCAGGGCAATATTAAACTCAGAGATAAGCCAAGGAATAACATGAAGGAGGTCTTCAGAGGGAATGTCGTGTTGCTCAGTAAGCAAAGAGGAAAAGAAATTAACTGCCTCATTATGAATCTCTTCCTTTGATGTAATCCAGTCCCCATTTGAATTTTGAATACGATGAATATGTAATTTCTGTCTCTTTTTCTTCACACACGCATGTAAATATGAAGTGTTACGGTCCCCATCCTTGATCCAAGAAAGATTTGCTTTTTTGTTTCCAATAGTCATCTTCATTTTTAAGGCGATAAGACAGATTTGCTTGAGCTAAATGAAGATCAGCCCTGTTCTCTTCCGTTGGAGTTTGTTGATAAACCAATTCTTTAGCAGCAACCTCATTTTCAGCCATCACAACTTGTTGATCAATTCTACCAAAATGTTCTTTATTCCAAATAGAAAGAGCCTTACGGAGAACACCCAACTTATTAGCAAACTTAACCATAGGCCTGCCCTCCGTTGTGGCATTCCACTTTTCTTCCACAAGAGGGGGCTATTAACCCAAGCATTTATAAAACGAAAAGCTCCTCGAGTTGCGTCAGCAGTAATCTTGACAGAAATTAAAAGGGGAGAGTGGTCTGAGCAAGTCTTATTCAAATGAGTCACCATAGTTGAATGGAATAGCCGCATCCATTCTTCATTATAAAAAGCCCTATCCAAACGTTGACAAATAGTAGCCCGTCTCCGTTTATTCCACCACGTATAGGGGTTACCATGATATCCCGCCTCCATTAAACCAGCTCCAATCGAAGCATCAACAAATTCAGCCACCCATTTTTCCCAAACTGGCCGTCCCCCTAATTTCTCTCCTTGATGAGTAACAATGTTAAAATCACCCGAGACAAGCCAAGGAAGAGTAGTATTGCCAAGAGATAATAAAGAATCTGTTGGAAAATAGTAATGGCGTACCTGAAAATGACTTTAAGAGAAACTGAAAAGGGGACGGACTTTTTATTTAGTCGAGGCAAGAGTTAAACTCTCTCTCCGTAAGACGAAATTGCCCCGTATACTGTGCTTAACGGTCTTAGGCAAACGTCTCCAAGATACAACGACTAACTGGCTTCTTCTTGCAGCACTACAATGGAAGTCTCGGCGAACTACTAGATATTTGGGAACTTCTTGGACTTGACTGGAAACTCTAAGAATGCTAGGATGCTTTGTAAATTTTCTGATGGAAATGAAATGCAAATGAGGGGTCTTATTTATACTAGATGAAGAGATTGGGTGCCTCTTGGGAATAGGCATAAATGGTGGCTGTTGAATCTGGACCTTTGGATCAGATCTAGATGGAAGGCTGAGATTGTCTAGGTTGATCCAAGACCTCCGACCCGCCCGCTAGAAGGGACGCGGGTCGGCCCGGCGGTTTTGACCGAACCGACACGACCCTTGCTCCGAGCCGCCTTCTGAATTGGGCCACTCCAGCCCAATTGCCCCAAGCCCACCATTACCAAAAATTTAAGCTCCACAGCTCCCAGCGACCGATGCGTACGTGCGAAGTGTAAAGTGCGCCCTAAACCGCCCATTCCGCCCTTCGCGCCGCTTCGCGGGTCATAGGTCCATTTTGGGCTAGTCCAAAATTAACCTATTTACCCACTAGGTTGCATGTATAGCCCAAAGGCCCACTTAGCTTGGAAGCCCCATGTCCACACTTGATTGGAACCTTCTTAGATGAGCTATATTAAATACTCTCATCTTTTTCATTTTCCAATCAATGTGGGATAATGGCTTTCCACATTTCCAACTCTTCATAAACCCATAATAGTTGCACATTTTAAACAATTAATTTCTCATTCACCCGAAATTGGTTTTGAGAAAATAAATACATTACGTTAATCTACTCCGAATGTAGATTACTAATTTGCAACTAATTTCCATTTTTATAAAATGGAATCAATAATTAAAATTGGTCAAATATTGGTCAACCCCAATAAACTAAACCAATTTCCAACAATCCCCCACATGAATGAAATTAATGCATGAATGCTGACTCTATAGAAAATCCCGACGAACTGTTACCGCATCGGGGTAGGTAGCTTCCGGCTTTGAACCATCCCTAGTAAGATACTATCGGATATACTGGCTGCTCAGTGAACGCGATGTCTTGAACTGGTCAGCGTTTTTATGTAAACCAAGACAATAGCATTTACACGATAACAATTCTAATATCTTTCGTTCTCACGTTGTGTCCAATTCGGCCCTGGACCATATCTTGGATTCATAAGTGTTTCATTTTAGAAGCGGCCAAACTTCTCACTTATATAGGTGATCTCCTATAAAGAGTATCCTGGCATACTCCACCTTTTCAAGGTATAGGAATCATTAAAATCTTAATGCTTACCCTCACCACACGTCTGCAGAGTTTTCGCACTCAGACAGCTTCTGAGAATGGGTTATATAGGGTTCTAAGTGCATCACTAGAATATCCATAACTTAGTTGTCTCATTGAACCAAGTTTGTGGGATCTCCACTCATCATGGTTGAGTTACCGCTATGGAATTCTTTGTTTGTGTGGGTTTTAACCCCATTCCCCTTACTGCGTTGTACATTTGATCTCTATTTATACCTTTCGTAAACGGATCCGCTATATTTTCTTTTGACTTTACATAGTCAATTGAAATTATTCCATTAGAGATCAATTGTCTAACTGTGTTGTGCCTTCTTCATATGTGTCGCGACTTTCCGTTGTACATACAACTTTTTGCTCTTCCTATTGCTGACATACTGTCGCAATGTATCATGACAGAAGGCACTGGCTTATTCCAACATGGAATATCCTCTAAGAAGTTTCTAAGCCATTCAGCTTCTTCTCCAGCCTTATCCAAGGCAATAAACTCGGATTCCATTGTGGATCGAGCTATACATGTTTGTTTAGAAGACTTCCAGGACACTGCTCCTCCACCGATGGTAAATACATACCCACTTGTGGATTTTGAGTCTTTTGAGTTAGATATCCAATTTGCATCGCTGTACCTTCCAATACAGCTGGATATCTTGTAAAATGTAATCCATGGCTTATGGTGTGTTTTAAGTACCTTAGTACTCTTGTCAGCGCTGCCCAATGATCATTATTTGGATTACTTGTAAACCTACTGAGTTTACTGACTGAGTATGCTATGTCTGGCCGTGTACAATTTGTCAAGTACATCAGACTGCCTATAATTCTAGCATACTTTAATTGTGAAACTGGGTCACCTCTATTTTTGGCTAAATGTAGACTTAGATCTACAGGAGTCTTAGCCGGAGGTAAATCAAAGACTTCAAATTTCTTAAGCACACTCTCGATGTAGTGAGATCGTGATAAGACAATTCCATCATTTATTCTAGAAATCTTTATCCCTAGAATAATATCTGCTTGACCCAGATCTTTCATGTCAAAGTTTTTCTTTAACATGTTTTTAGTTTTCATGATTATATCATGATTACTTCCCATGATTAGCATGTCATCCACATATAGACATACAATCACATATTCTTTTGGTGTGCCCTTAATGTATACACACTTGTCACACTCATTTATTTTGAATCCGTTGGACAACATAGTTCGGTCAAACTTCTCGTGCCATTGTTTCGGTGCTTGTTTAAGACCGTACAATGATTTGACAAGTTTGCACACTTTATGTTCTTGTCCATGTGCAACGAACCCTTCAGGTTGCTTCATATATATCTCCTCGTCTAATTCTCCATTTAAAAAGGCCGTTTTTACATCCATTTGATGTATCTCAAGGTTATGCAAGGCTGCAATAGCAATGAAAACCCGAATGGATGTGATCCTTGTTACAGGAGAATAAGTATCAAAGAAGTCATATCCTTCCTTTTGTCTGAACCCTTGAGCTACTAATCTAGCTTTGTATTTATCTATAGTTCCATCAGCTTTATACTTTCTCTTTAAGATCCATTTGCAACCCAACGGTTTGCAACCTGGAGGAAGATCTACTATCTCCCAAGTATGATTTTGCATAATGGATTCAATCTCACTATTGATAGCTTCTTTCCAGAGAGGAGCTTCTGGACTAGACAGAGCTTCTTGCAATGTCCTTGGTTCATCATCTAACATGTATGTTAGGAAATCAGGACCAAAGGTCTTAGCTACCTTTGTCCTTTTACTACGTCTCGGCTCTTCATCTTCTTGAGATAAACAGATGGCAGTATCATAAGTTCTTTTGTGAGAACTTTCTCCATCCTTTTCCTTGCACGGAAATTTTGTTTCAAAGAATATTGCATTCCTTGATTCGATGGTAGTTCCCGCATTTATATCGGGAATTTCTGATTTGTGCACCACAAAACGATAAGCACTACTATTGTTAGCATATCCAATGAAAATGCAATCAATTGTCTTGGGTCCTATCTTTATTTGTTTTGGTTTAGGTACTTCTACCTTTGCTAAACACCCCCACACTTTAAGATAATTGTAGGAAGGTTTTCTTCCATTCCATAATTCATATGGAGTTTTGTCTCTTTTCTTGTGTGGTAATTTGTTAAGAATGTGATTGGCTGAAATGATTGCTTCCCCCTACATGTTGTCGGGTAAGCCAGATCTAATTAACATAGCATTCATCATCTCTTTAAGAGTTCTATTCTTCCGTTCAGCAACTCCGTTAGATTGTGGAGAATAGGGAGCAGTAGTTTGATGAATAATGACAGAGTCCCAACATATATCTTCAAACGGTGCTACATATTCACCACCTCTATCACTTCGAATCTTCTTAATTGTTAAATTATGTTGATTTTCAACCTCATTCTTATATCCTTTAAAAGCTTCTAAGGCTTCATCTTTGCTTTTCAAAAGATAAACATGACAATACCTAGCGCAATCATCAATGAACGTTATAAAGTACTTTTTACCACCTCTAGTTTGCACAAATTTTAAATCACAAATATCTGTATGAATTAATTCTAGAGGTTTTGTACTTCTTTCTATTGTATGAAAAGGTGCTTTAGCCATTTTGGCTTCTACACATATTTCACACTTATTTTGTGAATTAAATTCCATTTTGGGTAGTAAATTTAAGTTTACTAGTCTTCGTAGTGAATTTAAATTTACATGTCCTAATCTATCATGCCATAAATTAGAACACTCAACCAAGTAAGCAGAATCAGAAATTTTATTTTTCGCCTCTGGGTGGAACACGTTCATTACATTCATTTTAAAGAGCCCTTTATCAAGGTACCCTTTACCAACAAATTGACCATATTTGGACATTACAAATTTGTCTGCTTCAAATACTAGCCTAAATCCCGCCTTACTTAACAAGGGGCCGGAAACCAAATTCTTGCGGATGTCCGGAACATGAAGCACATCCACCAGCGTAACTTCTTTGCCGGACGTCATCTTTAGCACCACTCTACCAAGCCCAACAACTTCCAAGGTCGATGAATTTCCCATGAACAGCTTCCTACCGTTAATTGGGGTATAGGACGAGAAACTTTCCTTATCGGCGCATATATGGCGTGTGGCACCAGTATCCACCCACCATTCTCTTGGATTGTCTTCCAACTTGGCAATATTTGCCTCAAACACAACGGCTGATAAGTCAAGTTGGGAGAAATCTAAAGGAACAGTCCTCTCTTCCACAATATTTGCTTGAGGTCGGTTGCCATTTTGATTGTTTTATTTTGGGTGACGACAATCCTTGGCCATATGCCCAGGTTTGCCACAGTTGTAGCAACTTCCCTTGATCCTCTTCTGGTCTTTTCCCTTTTTAGCACTTCCAGAATGCTTTCTCTTCTTATTGTTACTTGTACTCGCCTCCACAAGATTTACCTTTGCCTCTATCATTGTCTTGCCGCTTTTGACTTCAGATTTCCGGTTATCTTCTTCAATCCTTAGTCTCAAGATTAAGTCCTCGAGCCTCATTTCCTTCTTCTTGTGCTTGAGGTACATTTTAAAATCTTTCCACAGAGGCGGCAACTTTTCTATGATAGCTGCAACTTGAAAAGATTCCCAGAGAACCATGCCTTCAGCAAGTATGTCGGCAATAATCAATTGTAATTCTCGTAATTGATCCATGACTGTTCGAGAATCTATCATTTTGAAGTCCAAGAATCTGCCAACAATGAATTTCTTCGTTCCGGCATCTTCAGTTTTGTACTTCTTCTCAAGAGAGTCCCACAGTTCTTTTGCGGTCTTAACTCCACAATACACATTATATAGTGCATCATCAAGACCATTCAACACATAGTTTCGGCATAGGAAATCACTATGATTCCAAGCGTCAACTGCAATCTTCTTCTGTTGGTCGTCATCTCCCTCGGGAACACTTGGGGGTGTCTCCCGCAAAAATCGGGCCAAACTTAGGGTAGTAAGGTAGAACAACATTTTCTGTTGCCACCTTTTAAAGTCAGTGCCGGTAAATTTAGCCGGTCTTTCAGCATGCACTGTGGTGGGTGCAGGAGCGGGAACAGAAGCAGTAGGAGGTGTAGTAGAAGAAGAAGGAGGAGGAGGAGGAGGAGTAGAAGAACCGGCCATTTTCCAAGCACACAAAATTTCGTCTTACGATTGTTGGAAAATAGTAATGGCGTACCTGAAAATGACTTTAAGAGAAACTGAAAAGGGGACGGACTTTTTATTTAGTCGAGGTAAGAGTTAAACTCTCTCTCCGTAAGACAAAATTGCCCCGTATACTGTGCTTAACGGTCTTAGGCAAACGTCTCCAAGATACAACGACTAACTGACTTCTTCTTGCAGCACTACAATGGAAGTCTCGGCGAACTACTAGATATTTGGGAACTTCTTGGACTTGATTGGAAACTCTAAGAATGCTAGGATGCTTTGTAAATTTTCTGATGGAAATGAAATGCAAATGAGGGGTCTTATTTATACTAGATGAAGAGATGGGGTGCCTCTTGGGAATAGGCATAAATGGTGGCTGTTGAATCTGGACCTTTGGATCAGATCTAAATGGAAGGCTGAGATTGTCTAGGTTGATCCAAGACCTCCGACCCGCCCGCTAGAAGGGACGCGGGTCGGCCCGGCGGTTTTGACCGAACCGACACGACCCTTGCTCCGAGCCGCCTTCTGAATTGGGCCACTCCAGCCCAATCTGCCCCAAGCCCACCATTACCAAAAATTTAAGCTCCACAGCTCCCAGCGACCGATGCGTACGTGCGAAGTGTAAAGTGCGCCCTAAACCGCCCATTCCGCCCTTCACGCCGCTTCGCGGGTGATAGGTCTATTTTGGGCTAGTCCAAAATTAACCTATTTACCCACTAGCTTGCATGGATAGCCCAAAGGCCCACTTAGCTTGGAAGCCCATGTCCACACTTGATTGGAACCTTCTTAGATGAGCTATATTAAATACTCTCATCTTTTTCATTTTCCAATCAATGTGGGATAATGGCTTTCCACATTTCCAACTCTTCATAAACCCATAATAGTTTCACATTTTAAACAATTAATTTCTCATTCACCCGAAATTGGTTTTGAGAAAATAAATACATTACGTTAATCTACTCCGAATGTAGATTACTAATTTGCAACTAATTTCCATTTTTATAAAATGGAATCAATAATTAAAATTGGTCAAATATTGGTCAAACCCAATAAACTAAACCAATTTCCAATAGAATCCCATAGAGCTCTCCTTTCATATTTGTTACAACTAGCATATACAAAAGAAATAATAACCGCATGGGGCCATTGATAATGAGAGACACGGAGGGAGATGATCTGATTAGTATCATCCAGAACTTCACAGTTGAGGCCATGTTTCCAGAAAACCCAAATAGCCCCTGAGCAATTAGAAACACCACCAGAACAACCAAGCTTACGAGCATAAGACTGCACATTAGACATATCAATATTTGGCTCATAAAAACCAGGAATAGAAATCCCATGAATACGGAGAAGCTGTTTAGCCCTTCTCAATGAACCAGAATTACCAATACCACGAATATTCCAACTAAGAACACCTACCATTTAAAACAGACTTTAAAAGAAGTACAAAATGGGGGTATACCTTAATTCCCAGGAGTAAATGAGAGAGGACTTGAGACAGCCCCTTCATCCTTTTTCTTCTTCTTACGGGAAGCAACCATAGTGAAACCATCATCATCCACACTTTGTCCACTAGCCTTGAATGCTGAATATAAAGCCTTGACATGATCACTAGAGGTAACACGGGGAGCTCTAGGTGAAAGATTGAGAGAACCTTCCATATTACATTTGACCCGACTTTTAGGAGTAGAAATGCTGGGTAACATTGCCATATCATCTCCTATAGTCATACACAGTTTCGTAACATCTTGTACTGGGGGAATATTCACATGACTATTAGAAATCTGATCTCCATCTTTCTTTTTCTTGGTCAACACCTCATTAACAGCTTTAGGCAGAGCAATACCCCTCCTTGCAACCTTGGGAACCTCGAATGGTGGGGCCATTTTCGAAATAACCTTGCTAGGTTTAGGGTCATCCTTTACAACCTTTTCATTCTTGTCTTCCTTCTTTCCATCACCAGATTTAAGATTTTTTTTCTCCCAGTTTTTTTCCATCAACCTTTTGAGATTGCTTGTAATTATTAAGGACACAGCAAGATGGATTGTCATGCCCAATCAAAGAACAATGTTGACAAAACAATGGCAGATTTTCATATTCAATAACTTGAAAGAAACTAGGGACACAATCACCACAATCTACATGAATTTTGTCTGGTAGCTTCTTTAGAAGATCAACCTGACCAAGGATTTTAGCCACGCTTGGCCTAGACAATTCTGCGGTTGCTTTATCAATTGATAACGGCTTTCCAAACGTGCTAGCAAGCGAAAATAGAAAAACCTTGTTGAATAAATGAATCGGCAATCCCGGTAGGCTTACCCAAACAGGAACAAGAGGAGAATCTTGTTGGGGCCGCCATGAAGGGGTCCAAACCGTAGTTTTCATGGGATACTTAGTAACATACCAGACTTCTTTAGTCCAAAGACGTTGAAAATCTACCTCGGTAGAGAGCTGTATTAGCATATGATGTTGATCAATATGACCAAGTTTGAAATCACCTTTGAGTTGGAATTTAGCAAAAGCTAATCGGGCAGCCTCCATAGTTGGCCTTCCATTCTTAAACTTTCCTACCAGCGTCCATGCAAATGGCCTAGCAAAGGCATCAATGGCAGCTTTCGATAATTTAAGAGAAGGTATACCTTTGTGTAGTGTCGAGGGGATGATAGGGATATCAGAAACCGGTGTTGTCGGCTTTGATCCAAAGAGAGAGGCGAATGATTTGTTTAGACCAGGGGTTTGATTAACGGCGGCGGGATTAGGGTTAGGGGTAGCGCTAGGGTTTGGAGAAACCCTAATCGCCTCTTCATGCAAGCGAGAATCAATGGGGGACGGGCCAAGGCCCAAGGACGGCATTGTGGGAGGATTGGCATCCATGGCCATGGTAGGGCGGCTGGATCTACCTAGGAGAACCCTAGGAAACCTTAGCGAAAACCAAAGGGACGAAGGAGATGGAGGAGAGAGAACAGAGAAAAAGTCAAAAAGTCAAAATCCGGCTATTCCTTTATGGACTTTGCTACGATATTGCATCAAGAAAAACCTACCCATATCGCCATCCATCACTCCAGCCGAGAAATAGAGCTTATGGGTCTTTAAAATGTCAATAACAAACTGCCTAATACGTTTAATAACAATGCTATAGCTTGGAGAAACATCCTCAAATCTGCATTTATTTCTATGCTTCCAAAGCTCCCAACAGATGGCCCCGGGATTGTTGGTGATTTCAATTGTGTGCTGGAACAATCTGAGAAGCTGGGTGGCAATCCTATTAAGGAGAAAATTGTTGAAGAATTTTCTGATATGGTTCAATTTCTTGGCCTTATTGATGCGGGCTATCGGGGTAATGGCTTTACTTGGGTGGATAAACCCCGTGGTCGCCCTACCATTTTTCAAAGGCTGGATAGGGCTTTCTATAATACTCATTGGTTGGCAAAGTTCCATAATACTAGTGTCACTCATTTAAATAGAACATGCTCGGATCATTCTCCCCTTGTGATCCAAGTTCAAACCGAGGCTGATATTGTAAGAGGAAGTTTTCGTTTTTTGAATGTGTGGTTGAAGCACCCTAAGTTCCATTCTCTTGTAGCAGATTCGTGGCATGATTTTATATGGATGGGAGGCCGATGGTTTGTTTTGCTAAAAATCTCTCTCGGCTTAAAAAGGTTATTTCAGGTTGGAGTAAAGAGAGTTTGGGCAGATTGATCAACAAATAAAAATGCTGAAGATAATGTTACTCGATGTGAGTTGGTCAGTCAGAATGATCCCTCGGATGAACACATTATTGCTTTGAATGTAGCTAAGGCAGATTTGCTGGGGAAGCTCAAAATGGAGGAAGAATTTTGGTGTCAAAAAGCTAATATCTCTTGGATTAAAGATGGTGATAAGAACACTAAGTTTTTTCACTCTTATGTTCAGAAAAAGAGACAAAAACTCTTCATTCATCGCATTAGGGATTCCAATGGGGGATGGATTCATTCGAAGGAAGATATTAAAAAGGAGGCCATGGACTTCTATTCGGACCAGCTGCAAAATCCTCATGATAATCCTAGTGATGACATTCTTGATGTTATTCCTACTTTGATCACGGATGAGGATAACTTGATGCTCACGGCATTGCCTTCTTTGGAGGAGATTAAACAGGTGGTGTGGTCTATGAATGGTCAAAGTGCTGCTGGCCCTGATGGTTTTACAGGTGCGTTCTATAAATCTTGTTGGGACATTATCAAAGATGACTTTCATCGTGCTATTAAGGAATTCTTTGCGGGTCATGCGATTCCAAGAAGCTGGACTAGCACTCTTATTGTCACTATCCCCAAGGTTATTTCTGTCGCGCCCCGACCCGTGGTCCTACTTGGCCCCACGTCCGGGACACGCACGGAAGATGTCATAAAACAATTTAAAGAAAATTTTTCGAAATATACTTTCAATAAAAGGTTCACACAACCAACACGTTACTAAAACATGACTCCAAGTCACAAAACAAACTTTCACAAACGAGTACTTAGCCACTCGGCTACACACTTCACTTACTTACTTATTTACAACACGAACATCTACTAAAAGAGATGATACCACAACTGAGTCACGGGTACACTACCCAAAAGGTATTACATTTACATAATGTATCCTTTACTTACACAACATTTCCCAAAATGTCTTACCCAAAGATATCCTCGACGTCCTCCCAGTGTGTGTGAACTATCCCCTGGGCTCCTTCTTATCTAAAACGGTAAACAAATAAAGGGTGAGAATAAATCTCAGTAAGTTACTAAAATGCAACTACATTACATGCTAATATGATAACATAAAGGAACAATGCCACAAATGATCATATAGCATATAACACATAATATGAGAGACTCCCTATCGCCAACCGTCCCATACCGGTTGGAAATAACGACCAACTCATCATACAACACATAAAGCGGAATGAAACACTCATACGGGGATACTGAGCCAAGGTTCTCGAACCAAAACAATAGCCATCTGAGAGGCATCAACTGAGCAGCATCGAAGAGCTGAAACGGGTTCCGGAACCAACAATCACAACAACAACAACGGGGAAAATGACACAGAGTCATAACCCAAAGTGCCCAACCTTTGGCCTAAGGAAGGGGGTTAAAAATGGGAAACCAATGATAGGAGCTTTATAATGTACTTAGCTCGTGAGACCATTATAATCCCTATCACTGCCCGAACACACACAAAAGTACCAACTGGACTTTACACGCAAGCACCATATAGAAATACTTGCTTAAACAACAATCAGGGACAATGATTCCAATGTAGGGAACCATGCCAAACACATCAAGAAGATGAACCATTGCAACACATTACAAAGTGTTCAACAATGCTCACTTAATCAATTACTCACATTTCACAACACTTGTGCTCACAAAGTAACCAATTCTACCACTTTAGTGATCCACAACAATCATCTAAATACTTTAGGACACTACCCAAAAACTAGACCAAGATTGACCTCTAAATTCCTTGGTTTGAAAACTCTAAACTTTTCAGATGACCTGGGCGGTCGCCCAAACAGGGCTGTGCGTCCACCCAAAATACTCTGTCCCAAGAGTAAAATTTTTCAGATAGATGTGCGGCCGCACGCCCTTTTTGGGCGGCCGCCCACATCACTCGGCAGGCCAAAACTTAACCAAAGTTCACTCCTTTCGTTTCACAACCCAAAATTACTAGTACTTGTAACACTTAACATTTTCAACTATTACAAAGACTACAAATTCAGCCTTTAAACTAGTCTAACACCCAACAAGAACCATTTTCATACTACTCCCTCTGTCCCAAAATTACAAGTATAAATAAAACATACCAAAACATTGTCTTATCACATATAAAGCATATAAAGCATACTTATGACCATTTTAACATTTAAAGGGGGGATTAGTAACTTACCTATTTTTCGGAAACGAGTCAAGAAAAATATATTGTTCGGTAGATAGGATCTAATCAACACCCTGAACATTTGTAGGTAATTAGATTTGAAAATGGAGTAATAAATTAAAATAAGGAAAATTAACAAGAATAAAGCTTACCTATCTTCTTCTTCTTCTTCTACAATGGAGTTCTCAAAGATTGATTTTTAGGAAAGTTGGTTTTGGTGAGAGTAATGGCGCAGGAGAGGGGAGGGAGTGAGGGTCATACAAGATTTTTTTCCCAATTTTCACAAATAAATCACCCATTTTCCCCCTTTTTGAAATTAAGCCCCTAAAATCCCCCTAATTAATATAAATCACGTACACCTCTTAAGAACCAATTCTACAATGGCCCCAAACTTTCTACTAACATTACTTAACTCCTCAAATAGCATGACTATTAACATTTTAACTAACACAAATAATCAAATAAGATGTGAAATTAATATAAGATGATGCAACACATAAAATGCACACATAATTTTAAATTAAAATTTCTCAAAATATAAAATAAATAAAACGGATCTTGGGGTCGTTACACTCACTCCCCCTTAAAGAAAATTCGACCCAAAGTTTAGGATTGCTTACCTCAACCCTTAAACAACCAAGGATACTTCCTCTCGATCTCCTCCCGAAGCTCCCAAGTTGACTCTTCCACATTATGATTTCTCCACACAACTCGAACAAGGGGAATACTTTTAGTTCGCAATTCTTGAACCTTTGAATCAATAACTTGGACTGGATGCTCCTCGTAAGACATACTCGGTTCTATATCCTCTGGAACCTCGGACAAGACATGAGAAGGATCATACACATACTTCCTAAGCATCGAGACATGGAAAACATTATTGATTTTATCAAGAGAATGAGGTAACGCAAGACGATACGCTCTATCTCCAACTCTACTCAAAATCTCGAATGGGCCAATATATCTCGGTGCTAGCTTGCCTTTCTTCCCGTACCTTCGAATCCCCACTTTAGGTGAAACCTTCAAAAACACAAAATCACCTTTTTCAAACTCGAGATCTCGCCTCCGGTGATCGGCATAACTTTTCTGTCTACTCTGAGCAGTACTCAAACGATCCCGAATAAGCTTAACCTCCTCAACTGACTTGTTCACCATATCAATACCCCAAATTTTTGCTTCTCCCACTTCATCCCAACAAATTGGAGACCGACATTTCCTCTCATACAAAGCTTCATACGGGGCCATCCCAATACTCGAATGAAAACTGTTATTATAGGCAAATTCCACGAGAGGTAAATGAGAATCCCAAGAATCTGAAAAATCAACTGAGCAAGCTCGTAACATATCCTCGAGAATCTGAATAGTCCTCTCTGACTGCCCATCTGTCTGGGGATGAAAAGCTGTACTGAACTTCAACTCTGAACCCAAAGCCTTCTGAAATGCTTGCCAAAACCGAGATGTAAATCTAGGGTCACGATCAGACACAATACTCACCGGGACTCCATGCAATCTCACAATCTCATTTATGTACAAAGTTGCAAGCCTTTCCATCGAGTAACTAATCTCAATAGGTAGAAAATGAGAAGACTTGGTCAATCTATCCACGACCACCCAAACTGCATCAAACCTTCTTCGAGTGCGAGGTAATCCCATCACGAAATCCATAGTAACATGTTCCCACTTCCATTCCGGAATCTCTAACGGTTGAAGTAACCCCGCAGGCCTTTGATGCTCCGCTTTAACTTGTTGACATGTCAAACACTTGGATACATAATCCGCTATTTCTCTCTTCATATTATTCCACCAAAAGTGTTGCTTCAAATTCTGATACATTTTCGTACTCCCGGGATGAATAGTATACCTCGACTTGTGGCCTTCATCAAGAACTTGACGTTTAATCCCATCAACGCAAGGTACACATAAGCGACCTCTGAAAGTTAACACTCCTTCGGAATTAAGAGAGAAATCCTCAAATTTGCCATCTTCGATTTTATCCACGATTTTCACCAACTCCGGATCATCCTTCTGAGCTCCTTTTATTTGTTGAATCAAAACTGGTAATACTTGAATACTCGCAAAAATAGCCCCATGCTTTGACTTACAAGGATCCCAATCTCGAGCATCCTCTAACATCTTCCATTCACGCACCATCAATGAAGCCATAAAAGATTTCTGGCTAATGGCATCAGCTACTACATTTGCTTTACCCGGGTGATAAGAGATAGTGCAATCATAATCCTTCAATAGCTCCATCCATCTTCTTTGCCTGTTATTCAACTCCTTTTGTGAGAAAAGGTACTTCAAACTTTGATGATCGGTAAATATCTCAAATTTGGCTCCGTAAAGATAATGTTTCCACTTGTGTATCGCAAAGACAATAGCCGCAAGCTCCATGTCATGGGTAGGATAATTCTGCTCACTCGGAGTCAACTTTCTTGAAGCATACGCAATCACCCTTCCGTTTTGCATTAACACACACCCGAGGCCTTCTTTAGAAGCATCGCTATAGATTACCAAATCATCAATTCCATTAGGTAGCGCAAGGATAGGAGCTGTAGTCAATCTCTTCAAAACTCTTCAAAACTAACTTGACACTTGCCAACCCACACATAAGGAACATTCTTTCGAGTCAACTGAGTTAACGGAGTAGCAATTTTAGAAAATCCCTCGATAAATCTTCTATAATACCCAGCTAGACCCAAGAAACTTCGAATCTCTGTAACTGATTCAGACCTCTTCCAATTCACAATAGCTTCAATCTTGGAAGGATCTACGGATATTCCTCTATTGGAAACCACGTGCCCAAGAAAAGATACTTCATCGAGCCAAAAAGCACACTTACTGAATTTCGCAAACAATTTCTTCTCACGAAGAACAGATAGAACCATTCGCAAGTGTTGCTCGTGCTCCTCCCTAGACTTGGAGTGAACAAGAATGTCATCAATAAATACAACCACGAAGGTATCAAGATAAGGCTTGAAAACCCGATTCATCATATCCATGAAAACAGCCGGAGCATTAGTCAACCCGAAAGGCATAACAAGAAACTCGTAATGACCATACCTATTACGGAAAGCAGTCTTAGAAATATCCTCAGAACGGATCTTTAACTGATGGTACCCACTCCTAAAGTCAAGCTTTGAAAAGACGACTGACCCTTGGAGTTGATCAAACAAGTCATCAATATGAGGTAGAGGATATTTATTCTTTATAGTTACCTGATTCAGCTTCCTATACTCGATACATAGCCTCAAAGACCCATCTTTCTTCTTGACAAACAATACAGGAGCTCCCCACGGTGACACACTAGGACGAATGAATCCCCGATCAAGTAACTCTTGCAATTGCACCTTCAATTCCTTTAGTTCAGCTGGAGCCATTCTATAAGGTGCTTCAGATATGGGGGTAGTACCTGGAAGCAAGTCAATACCAAACTCGATCTCTCTATCGGGAGGCATAGCATAATCAGAAGAAAACACATCACAAAACTCTTTAACAACATTCACATCCTCTACTTTAGGAGACTTTTTAGTAGTATCCAAAACACAAGCCAAATACCCCACACAACCACGGTGCAATAGCCTCCTAGCTTTCACATAAGAAATAATACGAATTCCCTTACCCAAAGAAGTTGCCTCAAAAGTAAACACAGGCACACTAGGGATAGAAAACGTAACCATTTTCTTAAAACAATCAACAGAGGCATGATATTTACTTAACCAATCCATACCCAAAATAATATCAAAGTCTTGCAATGGCAAAATAACTAGATCAGCAAGTAAAACATGCTCACTAATATGCACATCACAATCACGCAACACCTTGTCAGCTATCAAACAATTTCCCGTAGGAGTCGACACTTCGAGCACATAAGGCAAAGACTCAGAAGAAGAATGCAATCGAGATGCAAAAGACACAGACACATATGAATGCGATGAGCCGGGGTCTATAAGTGCACGTGCCCTCAAACTTGACATAGAAATTATACCTCCTATCACGGTGGAAGCATCCGAAGCTTGTTGTTGATTGATTACAAACACACGACCTTGAACCTTTGGTTTTCCCGAGGCATCCCTTTTCTGACCCTGAGACGGTCCCACACTACTCCCCGATGATTGACCCCTCGTTTTAGGACAATCCCTTTGAAAATGGCCAAGTTACCCACAGTTCAAACGTAGAAAATGAGAAGACTTGGTCAATCTATCCACGACCACCCAAACTGCATCAAACCTTCTTCGAGTGCGAGGTAATCCCATCACGAAATCCATAGTAACATGTTCCCACTTCCATTCCGGAATCTCTAACGGTTGAAGTAACCCCGCAGGCCTTTGATGCTCCGCTTTAACTTGTTGACATGTCAAACACTTGGATACATAATCCGCTATTTCTCTCTTCATATTATTCCACCAAAAGTGTTGCTTCAAATTCTGATACATTTTCGTACTCCCGGGATGAATAGTATACCTCGACTTGTGGCCTTCATCAAGAACTTGACGTTTAATCCCATCAACGCAAGGTACACATAAGCGACCTCTGAAAGTTAACACTCCTTCGGAATTAAGAGAGAAATCCTCAAATTTGCCATCTTCGATTTTATCCACGATTTTCACCAACTCCGGATCATCCTTCTGAGCTCCTTTTATTTGTTGAATCAAAACTGGTAATACTTGAATACTCGCAAAAATAGCCCCATGCTTTGACTTACAAGGATCCCAATCTCGAGCATCCTCTAACATCTTCCATTCACGCACCATCAATGAAGCCATAAAAGATTTCTGGCTAATGGCATCAGCTACTACATTTGCTTTACCCGGGTGATAAGAGATAGTGCAATCATAATCCTTCAATAGCTCCATCCATCTTCTTTGCCTGTTATTCAACTCCTTTTGTGAGAAAAGGTACTTCAAACTTTGATGATCGGTAAATATCTCAAATTTGGCTCCGTAAAGATAATGTTTCCACTTGTGTAACGCAAAGACAATAGCCGCAAGCTCCATGTCATGGGTAGGATAATTCTGCTCACTCGGAGTCAACTTTCTTGAAGCATACGCAATCACCCTTCCGTTTTGCATTAACACACACCCGAGGCCTTCTTTAGAAGCATCGCTATAGATTACCAAATCATCAATTCCATTAGGTAGCGCAAGGATAGGAGCTGTAGTCAATCTCTTCTTCAACTCTTCAAAACTAACTTGACACTTGCCAACCCACACATAAGGAACATTCTTTCGAGTCAACTGAGTTAACGGAGTAGCAATTTTAGAAAATCCCTCGATAAATCTTCTATAATACCCAGCTAGACCCAAGAAACTTCGAATCTCTGTAACTGATTCAGACCTCTTCCAATTCACAATAGCTTCAATCTTGGAAGGATCTACGGATATTCCTCTATTGGAAACCACGTGCCCAAGAAAAGATACTTCATCGAGCCAAAAGCACACTTACTGAATTTCGCAAACAATTTCTTCTCACGAAGAACAGATAGAACCATTCGCAAGTGTTGCTCGTGCTCCTCCCTAGACTTGGAGTGAACAAGAATGTCATCAATAAATACAACCACGAAGGTATCAAGATAAGGCTTGAAAACCCGATTCATCATATCCATGAAAACAGCCGGAGCATTAGTCAACCCGAAAGGCATAACAAGAAACTCGTAATGACCATACCTATTACGGAAAGCAGTCTTAGAAATATCCTCAGAACGGATCTTTAACTGATGGTACCCACTCCTAAAGTCAAGCTTTGAAAAGACGACTGACCCTTGGAGTTGATCAAACAAGTCATCAATATGAGGTAGAGGATATTTATTCTTTATAGTTACCTGATTCAGCTTCCTATACTCGATGCATAGCCTCAAAGACCCATCTTTCTTCTTGACAAACAATACAGGAGCTCCCCACGGTGACACACTAGGACGAATGAATCCCCGATCAAGTAACTCTTGCAATTGCACCTTCAATTCCTTTAGTTCAGCTGGAGCCATTCTATAAGGTGCTTCAGATATGGGGGTAGTACCTGGAAGCAAGTCAATACCAAACTCGATCTCTCTATCGGGAGGCATAGCATAATCAGAAGAAAACACATCACAAAACTCTTTAACAACATTCACATCCTCTACTTTAGGAGACTTTTTAGTAGTATCCAAAACACAAGCCAAATACCCCACACAACCACGGTGCAATAGCCTCCTAGCTTTCACATAAGAAATAATACGAATTCCCTTACCCAAAGAAGTTGCCTCAAAAGTAAACACAGGCACACTAGGGATAGAAAACGTAACCATTTTCTTAAAACAATCAACAGAGGCATGATATTTACTTAACCAATCCATACCCAAAATAATATCAAAGTCTTGCAATGGCAAAATAACTAGATCAGCAAGTAAAACATGCTCACTAATATGCACATCACAATCACGCAACACCTTGTCAGCTATCAAACAATTTCCCGTAGGAGTCGACACTTCGAGCACATAAGGCAAAGACTCAGAAGAAGAATGCAATCGAGATGCAAAAGACACAGACACATATGAATGCGATGAGCCGGGGTCTATAAGTGCACGTGCCCTCAAACTTGACATAGAAATTATACCTCCTATCACGGTGGAAGCATCCGAAGCTTGTTGTTGATTGATTACAAACACACGACCTTGAACCTTTGGTTTTCCCGAGGCATCCCTTTTCTGACCCTGAGACGGTCCCACACTACTCCCCGATGATTGACCCCTCGTTTTAGGACAATCCCTTTGAAAATGGCCAAGTTACCCACAGTTCAAACGTAGAAAATGAGAAGACTTGGTCAATCTATCCACGACCACCCAAACTGCATCAAACCTTCTTCGAGTGCGAGGTAATCCCATCACGAAATCCATAGTAACATGTTCCCACTTCCATTCCGGAATCTCTAACGGTTGAAGTAACCCCGCAGGCCTTTGATGCTCCGCTTTAACTTGTTGACATGTCAAACACTTGGATACATAATCCGCTATTTCTCTCTTCATATTATTCCACCAAAAGTGTTGCTTCAAATTCTGATACATTTTCGTACTCCCGGGATGAATAGTATACCTCGACTTGTGGCCTTCATCAAGAACTTGACGTTTAATCCCATCAACGCAAGGTACACATAAGCGACCTCTGAAAGTTAACACTCCTTCGGAATTAAGAGAGAAATCCTCAAATTTGCCATCTTCGATTTTATCCACGATTTTCACCAACTCCGGATCATCCTTCTGAGCTCCTTTTATTTGTTGAATCAAAACTGGTAATA
This sequence comes from Campanula takesimana, assembly GCA_026119855.1. Taxonomy (NCBI): domain Eukaryota; kingdom Viridiplantae; phylum Streptophyta; class Magnoliopsida; order Asterales; family Campanulaceae; genus Campanula; species Campanula takesimana. The sequence continues at coordinate 1,272,351 of JAOWBW010000214.1, forward strand.
CTTGAATACTCGCAAAAATAGCCCCATGCTTTGACTTACAAGGATCCCAATCTCGAGCATCCTCTAACATCTTCCATTCACGCACCATCAATGAAGCCATAAAAGATTTCTGGCTAATGGCATCAGCTACTACATTTGCTTTACCCGGGTGATAAGAGATAGTGCAATCATAATCCTTCAATAGCTCCATCCATCTTCTTTGCCTGTTATTCAACTCCTTTTGTGAGAAAAGGTACTTCAAACTTTGATGATCGGTAAATATCTCAAATTTGGCTCCGTAAAGATAATGTTTCCACTTGTGTAACGCAAAGACAATAGCCGCAAGCTCCATGTCATGGGTAGGATAATTCTGCTCACTCGGAGTCAACTTTCTTGAAGCATACGCAATCACCCTTCCGTTTTGCATTAACACACACCCGAGGCCTTCTTTAGAAGCATCGCTATAGATTACCAAATCATCAATTCCATTAGGTAGCGCAAGGATAGGAGCTGTAGTCAATCTCTTCTTCAACTCTTCAAAACTAACTTGACACTTGCCAACCCACACATAAGGAACATTCTTTCGAGTCAACTGAGTTAACGGAGTAGCAATTTTAGAAAATCCCTCGATAAATCTTCTATAATACCCAGCTAGACCCAAGAAACTTCGAATCTCTGTAACTGATTCAGACCTCTTCCAATTCACAATAGCTTCAATCTTGGAAGGATCTACGGATATTCCTCTATTGGAAACCACGTGCCCAAGAAAAGATACTTCATCGAGCCAAAAAGCACACTTACTGAATTTCGCAAACAATTTCTTCTCACGAAGAACAGATAGAACCATTCGCAAGTGTTGCTCGTGCTCCTCCCTAGACTTGGAGTGAACAAGAATGTCATCAATAAATACAACCACGAAGGTATCAAGATAAGGCTTGAAAACCCGATTCATCATATCCATGAAAACAGCCGGAGCATTAGTCAACCCGAAAGGCATAACAAGAAACTCGTAATGACCATACCTATTACGGAAAGCAGTCTTAGAAATATCCTCAGAACGGATCTTTAACTGATGGTACCCACTCCTAAAGTCAAGCTTTGAAAAGACGACTGACCCTTGGAGTTGATCAAACAAGTCATCAATATGAGGTAGAGGATATTTATTCTTTATAGTTACCTGATTCAGCTTCCTATACTCGATGCATAGCCTCAAAGACCCATCTTTCTTCTTGACAAACAATACAGGAGCTCCCCACGGTGACACACTAGGACGAATGAATCCCCGATCAAGTAACTCTTGCAATTGCACCTTCAATTCCTTTAGTTCAGCTGGAGCCATTCTATAAGGTGCTTCAGATATGGGGGTAGTACCTGGAAGCAAGTCAATACCAAACTCGATCTCTCTATCGGGAGGCATAGCATAATCAGAAGAAAACACATCACAAAACTCTTTAACAACATTCACATCCTCTACTTTAGGAGACTTTTTAGTAGTATCCAAAACACAAGCCAAATACCCCACACAACCACGGTGCAATAGCCTCCTAGATTTCACATAAGAAATAATACGAATTCCCTTACCCAAAGAAGTTGCCTCAAAAGTAAACACAGGCACACTAGGGATAGAAAACGTAACCATTTTCTTAAAACAATCAACAGAGGCATGATATTTACTTAACCAATCCATACCCAAAATAATATCAAAGTCTTGCAATGGCAAAATAACTAGATCAGCAAGTAAAACATGCTCACTAATATGCACATCACAATCACGCAACACCTTGTCAGCTATCAAACAATTTCCCGTAGGAGTCGACACTTCGAGCACATAAGGCAAAGACTCAGAAGAAGAATGCAATCGAGATGCAAAAGACACAGACACATATGAATGCGATGAGCCGGGGTCTATAAGTGCACGTGCCCTCAAACTTGACATAGAAATTATACCTCCTATCACGGTGGAAGCATCCGAAGCTTGTTGTTGATTGATTACAAACACACGACCTTGAACCTTTGGTTTTCCCGAGGCATCCCTTTTCTGACCCTGAGACGGTCCCACACTACTCCCCGATGATTGACCCCTCGTTTTAGGACAATCCCTTTGAAAATGGCCAAGTTACCCACAGTTCAAACGTAGAAAATGAGAAGACTTGGTCAATCTATCCACGACCACCCAAACTGCATCAAACCTTCTTCGAGTGCGAGGTAATCCCATCACGAAATCCATAGTAACATGTTCCCACTTCCATTCCGGAATCTCTAACGGTTGAAGTAACCCCGCAGGCCTTTGATGCTCCGCTTTAACTTGTTGACATGTCAAACACTTGGATACATAATCCGCTATTTCTCTCTTCATATTATTCCACCAAAAGTGTTGCTTCAAATTCTGATACATTTTCGTACTCCCGGGATGAATGTATACCTCGACTTGTGGCCTTCATCAAGAACTTGACGTTTAATCCCATCAACGCAAGGTACACATAAGCGACCTCTGAAAGTTAACACTCCTTCGGAATTAAGAGAGAAATCCTCAAATTTGCCATCTTCGATTTTATCCACGATTTTCACCAACTCCGGATCATCCTTCTGAGCTCCTTTTATTTGTTGAATCAAAACTGGTAATACTTGAATACTCGCAAAAATAGCCCCATGCTTTGACTTACAAGGATCCCAATCTCGAGCATCCTCTAACATCTTCCATTCACGCACCATCAATGAAGCCATAAAAGATTTCTGGCTAATGGCATCAGCTACTACATTTGCTTTACCCGGGTGATAAGAGATAGTGCAATCATAATCCTTCAATAGCTCCATCCATCTTCTTTGCCTGTTATTCAACTCCTTTTGTGAGAAAAGGTACTTCAAACTTTGATGATCGGTAAATATCTCAAATTTGGCTCCGTAAAGATAATGTTTCCACTTGTGTAACGCAAAGACAATAGCCGCAAGCTCCATGTCATGGGTAGGATAATTCTGCTCACTCGGAGTCAACTTTCTTGAAGCATACGCAATCACCCTTCCGTTTTGCATTAACACACACCCGAGGCCTTCTTTAGAAGCATCGCTATAGATTACCAAATCATCAATTCCATTAGGTAGCGCAAGGATAGGAGCTGTAGTCAATCTCTTCTTCAACTCTTCAAAACTAACTTGACACTTGCCAACCCACACATAAGGAACATTCTTTCGAGTCAACTGAGTTAACGGAGTAGCAATTTTAGAAAATCCCTCGATAAATCTTCTATAATACCCAGCTAGACCCAAGAAACTTCGAATCTCTGTAACTGATTCAGACCTCTTCCAATTCACAATAGCTTCAATCTTGGAAGGATCTACGGATATTCCTCTATTGGAAACCACGTGCCCAAGAAAAGATACTTCATCGAGCCAAAAAGCACACTTACTGAATTTCGCAAACAATTTCTTCTCACGAAGAACAGATAGAACCATTCGCAAGTGTTGCTCGTGCTCCTCCCTAGACTTGGAGTGAACAAGAATGTCATCAATAAATACAACCACGAAGGTATCAAGATAAGGCTTGAAAACCCGATTCATCATATCCATGAAAACAGCCGGAGCATTAGTCAACCCGAAAGGCATAACAAGAAACTCGTAATGACCATACCTATTACGGAAAGCAGTCTTAGAAATATCCTCAGAACGGATCTTTAACTGATGGTACCCACTCCTAAAGTCAAGCTTTGAAAAGACGACTGACCCTTGGAGTTGATCAAACAAGTCATCAATATGAGGTAGAGGATATTTATTCTTTATAGTTACCTGATTCAGCTTCCTATACTCGATGCATAGCCTCAAAGACCCATCTTTCTTCTTGACAAACAATACAGGAGCTCCCCACGGTGACACACTAGGACGAATGAATCCCCGATCAAGTAACTCTTGCAATTGCACCTTCAATTCCTTTAGTTCAGCTGGAGCCATTCTATAAGGTGCTTCAGATATGGGGGTAGTACCTGGAAGCAAGTCAATACCAAACTCGATCTCTCTATCGGGAGGCATAGCATAATCAGAAGAAAACACATCACAAAACTCTTTAACAACATTCACATCCTCTACTTTAGGAGACTTTTTAGTAGTATCCAAAACACAAGCCAAATACCCCACACAACCACGGTGCAATAGCCTCCTAGATTTCACATAAGAAATAATACGAATTCCCTTACCCAAAGAAGTTGCCTCAAAAGTAAACACAGGCACACTAGGGATAGAAAACGTAACCATTTTCTTAAAACAATCAACAGAGGCATGATATTTACTTAACCAATCCATACCCAAAATAATATCAAAGTCTTGCAATGGCAAAATAACTAGATCAGCAAGTAAAACATGCTCACTAATATGCACATCACAATCACGCAACACCTTGTCAGCTATCAAACAATTTCCCGTAGGAGTCGACACTTCGAGCACATAAGGCAAAGACTCAGAAGAAGAATGCAATCGAGATGCAAAAGACACAGACACATATGAATGCGATGAGCCGGGGTCTATAAGTGCACGTGCCCTCAAACTTGACATAGAAATTATACCTCCTATCACGGTGGAAGCATCCGAAGCTTGTTGTTGATTGATTACAAACACACGACCTTGAACCTTTGGTTTTCCCGAGGCATCCCTTTTCTGACCCTGAGACGGTCCCACACTACTCCCCGATGATTGACCCCTCGTTTTAGGACAATCCCTTTGAAAATGGCCAAGTTACCCACAGTTCAAACGTAGAAAATGAGAAGACTTGGTCAATCTATCCACGACCACCCAAACTGCATCAAACCTTCTTCGAGTGCGAGGTAATCCCATCACGAAATCCATAGTAACATGTTCCCACTTCCATTCCGGAATCTCTAACGGTTGAAGTAACCCCGCAGGCCTTTGATGCTCCGCTTTAACTTGTTGACATGTCAAACACTTGGATACATAATCCGCTATTTCTCTCTTCATATTATTCCACCAAAAGTGTTGCTTCAAATTCTGATACATTTTCGTACTCCCGGGATGAATAGTATACCTCGACTTGTGGCCTTCATCAAGAACTTGACGTTTAATCCCATCAACGCAAGGTACACATAAGCGACCTCTGAAAGTTAACACTCCTTCGGAATTAAGAGAGAAATCCTCAAATTTGCCATCTTCGATTTTATCCACGATTTTCACCAACTCCGGATCATCCTTCTGAGCTCCTTTTATTTGTTGAATCAAAACTGGTAATACTTGAATACTCGCAAAAATAGCCCCATGCTTTGACTTACAAGGATCCCAATCTCGAGCATCCTCTAACATCTTCCATTCACGCACCATCAATGAAGCCATAAAAGATTTCTGGCTAATGGCATCAGCTACTACATTTGCTTTACCCGGGTGATAAGAGATAGTGCAATCATAATCCTTCAATAGCTCCATCCATCTTCTTTGCCTGTTATTCAACTCCTTTTGTGAGAAAAGGTACTTCAAACTTTGATGATCGGTAAATATCTCAAATTTGGCTCCGTAAAGATAATGTTTCCACTTGTGTAACGCAAAGACAATAGCCGCAAGCTCCATGTCATGGGTAGGATAATTCTGCTCACTCGGAGTCAACTTTCTTGAAGCATACGCAATCACCCTTCCGTTTTGCATTAACACACACCCGAGGCCTTCTTTAGAAGCATCGCTATAGATTACCAAATCATCAATTCCATTAGGTAGCGCAAGGATAGGAGCTGTAGTCAATCTCTTCTTCAACTCTTCAAAACTAACTTGACACTTGCCAACCCACACATAAGGAACATTCTTTCGAGTCAACTGAGTTAACGGAGTAGCAATTTTAGAAAATCCCTCGATAAATCTTCTATAATACCCAGCTAGACCCAAGAAACTTCGAATCTCTGTAACTGATTCAGACCTCTTCCAATTCACAATAGCTTCAATCTTGGAAGGATCTACGGATATTCCTCTATTGGAAACCACGTGCCCAAGAAAAGATACTTCATCGAGCCAAAAAGCACACTTACTGAATTTCGCAAACAATTTCTTCTCACGAAGAACAGATAGAACCATTCGCAAGTGTTGCTCGTGCTCCTCCCTAGACTTGGAGTGAACAAGAATGTCATCAATAAATACAACCACGAAGGTATCAAGATAAGGCTTGAAAACCCGATTCATCATATCCATGAAAACAGCCGGAGCATTAGTCAACCCGAAAGGCATAACAAGAAACTCGTAATGACCATACCTATTACGGAAAGCAGTCTTAGAAATATCCTCAGAACGGATCTTTAACTGATGGTACCCACTCCTAAAGTCAAGCTTTGAAAAGACGACTGACCCTTGGAGTTGATCAAACAAGTCATCAATATGAGGTAGAGGATATTTATTCTTTATAGTTACCTGATTCAGCTTCCTATACTCGATGCATAGCCTCAAAGACCCATCTTTCTTCTTGACAAACAATACAGGAGCTCCCCACGGTGACACACTAGGACGAATGAATCCCCGATCAAGTAACTCTTGCAATTGCACCTTCAATTCCTTTAGTTCAGCTGGAGCCATTCTATAAGGTGCTTCAGATATGGGGGTAGTACCTGGAAGCAAGTCAATACCAAACTCGATCTCTCTATCGGGAGGCATAGCATAATCAGAAGAAAACACATCACAAAACTCTTTAACAACATTCACATCCTCTACTTTAGGAGACTTTTTAGTAGTATCCAAAACACAAGCCAAATACCCCACACAACCACGGTGCAATAGCCTCCTAGCTTTCACATAAGAAATAATACGAATTCCCTTACCCAAAGAAGTTGCCTCAAAAGTAAACACAGGCACACTAGGGATAGAAAACGTAACCATTTTCTTAAAACAATCAACAGAGGCATGATATTTACTTAACCAATCCATACCCAAAATAATATCAAAGTCTTGCAATGGCAAAATAACTAGATCAGCAAGTAAAACATGCTCACTAATATGCACATCACAATCACGCAACACCTTGTCAGCTATCAAACAATTTCCCGTAGGAGTCGACACTTCGAGCACATAAGGCAAAGACTCAGAAGAAGAATGCAATCGAGATGCAAAAGACACAGACACATATGAATGCGATGAGCCGGGGTCTATAAGTGCACGTGCCCTCAAACTTGACATAGAAATTATACCTCCTATCACGGTGGAAGCATCCGAAGCTTGTTGTTGATTGATTACAAACACACGACCTTGAACCTTTGGTTTTCCCGAGGCATCCCTTTTCTGACCCTGAGACGGTCCCACACTACTCCCCGATGATTGACCCCTCGTTTTAGGACAATCCCTTTGAAAATGGCCAAGTTACCCACAGTTCAAACGTAGAAAATGAGAAGACTTGGTCAATCTATCCACGACCACCCAAACTGCATCAAACCTTCTTCGAGTGCGAGGTAATCCCATCACGAAATCCATAGTAACATGTTCCCACTTCCATTCCGGAATCTCTAACGGTTGAAGTAACCCCGCAGGCCTTTGATGCTCCGCTTTAACTTGTTGACATGTCAAACACTTGGATACATAATCCGCTATTTCTCTCTTCATATTATTCCACCAAAAGTGTTGCTTCAAATTCTGATACATTTTCGTACTCCCGGGATGAATAGTATACCTCGACTTGTGGCCTTCATCAAGAACTTGACGTTTAATCCCATCAACGCAAGGTACACATAAGCGACCTCTGAAAGTTAACACTCCTTCGGAATTAAGAGAGAAATCCTCAAATTTGCCATCTTCGATTTTATCCACGATTTTCACCAACTCCGGATCATCCTTCTGAGCTCCTTTTATTTGTTGAATCAAAACTGGTAATACTTGAATACTCGCAAAAATAGCCCCATGCTTTGACTTACAAGGATCCCAATCTCGAGCATCCTCTAACATCTTCCATTCACGCACCATCAATGAAGCCATAAAAGATTTCTGGCTAATGGCATCAGCTACTACATTTGCTTTACCCGGGTGATAAGAGATAGTGCAATCATAATCCTTCAATAGCTCCATCCATCTTCTTTGCCTGTTATTCAACTCCTTTTGTGAGAAAAGGTACTTCAAACTTTGATGATCGGTAAATATCTCAAATTTGGCTCCGTAAAGATAATGTTTCCACTTGTGTAACGCAAAGACAATAGCCGCAAGCTCCATGTCATGGGTAGGATAATTCTGCTCACTCGGAGTCAACTTTCTTGAAGCATACGCAATCACCCTTCCGTTTTGCATTAACACACACCCGAGGCCTTCTTTAGAAGCATCGCTATAGATTACCAAATCATCAATTCCATTAGGTAGCGCAAGGATAGGAGCTGTAGTCAATCTCTTCTTCAACTCTTCAAAACTAACTTGACACTTGCCAACCCACACATAAGGAACATTCTTTCGAGTCAACTGAGTTAACGGAGTAGCAATTTTAGAAAATCCCTCGATAAATCTTCTATAATACCCAGCTAGACCCAAGAAACTTCGAATCTCTGTAACTGATTCAGACCTCTTCCAATTCACAATAGCTTCAATCTTGGAAGGATCTACGGATATTCCTCTATTGGAAACCACGTGCCCAAGAAAAGATACTTCATCGAGCCAAAAAGCACACTTACTGAATTTCGCAAACAATTTCTTCTCACGAAGAACAGATAGAACCATTCGCAAGTGTTGCTCGTGCTCCTCCCTAGACTTGGAGTGAACAAGAATGTCATCAATAAATACAACCACGAAGGTATCAAGATAAGGCTTGAAAACCCGATTCATCATATCCATGAAAACAGCCGGAGCATTAGTCAACCCGAAAGGCATAACAAGAAACTCGTAATGACCATACCTATTACGGAAAGCAGTCTTAGAAATATCCTCAGAACGGATCTTTAACTGATGGTACCCACTCCTAAAGTCAAGCTTTGAAAAGACGACTGACCCTTGGAGTTGATCAAACAAGTCATCAATATGAGGTAGAGGATATTTATTCTTTATAGTTACCTGATTCAGCTTCCTATACTCGATGCATAGCCTCAAAGACCCATCTTTCTTCTTGACAAACAATACAGGAGCTCCCCACGGTGACACACTAGGACGAATGAATCCCCGATCAAGTAACTCTTGCAATTGCACCTTCAATTCCTTTAGTTCAGCTGGAGCCATTCTATAAGGTGCTTCAGATATGGGGGTAGTACCTGGAAGCAAGTCAATACCAAACTCGATCTCTCTATCGGGAGGCATAGCATAATCAGAAGAAAACACATCACAAAACTCTTTAACAACATTCACATCCTCTACTTTAGGAGACTTTTTAGTAGTATCCAAAACACAAGCCAAATACCCCACACAACCACGGTGCAATAGCCTCCTAGCTTTCACATAAGAAATAATACGAATTCCCTTACCCAAAGAAGTTGCCTCAAAAGTAAACACAGGCACACTAGGGATAGAAAACGTAACCATTTTCTTAAAACAATCAACAGAGGCATGATATTTACTTAACCAATCCATACCCAAAATAATATCAAAGTCTTGCAATGGCAAAATAACTAGATCAGCAAATCCTTTGCATCGCTTATCATGGCTGATCCGGTGAATTTTCCTCCTCTACAACCTTCCGCATCCACTCATCAATTACCTCAAGGAAACCCTAGCTCATCCTCCTTGCCGCCGCCATTGCCTATCCAAAACCCTAATTCCCATGCAAACCCTAATCCCTCTATTGCGCCGCCTGCTCCTAACCCTAGCAAATCCTTTGCATCGCTTCTCAACCCGAATCAATCTACCCCGATCCTTGACATACCTTTACTTCCAGCCGCTACCCATAAAGGTCTCCCATCGCTGAAGCTATCGAAGGAGGCTATTGAGGCCTTTGCGAGACCTTTTGCTTGGACATTGGTGGGCAAATTCACTAATGGGCGTCCTACAATGGAGGCTGCGAGAATTGCTTTTGCTACGTTTCATTTGAAGGGGGCATATAAATTGGGTCATCTTGATAGCCGTCATATGCTGATTCAATTAACCAACGAAGAAGATTTCCAACGCCTTTGGACAAGAGAGGTATGGTATGTTAATCGCTTTCCAATGCGTACTTCAGTTTGGACCCCATCATGGAAGCCACAAACGGACTCTTCAGTTGTTCCTGTGTGGGTGAGTTTACCTGGGTTGCCGGTACACTTATTTAATAAAATATTTTTATTCTCATTGGCTCGCATCTTTGGAAAACCTATGTCTCTTGATAAAGCTACCGCTGAATTGTCTAGGCCAAGCGTGGCTAAAATTCTGGTGCAAGTGGATTTGCTCAAACGACTTCCTGAGAAAATACACATAGATTGTGGAGATTGTATGCCTAGCTTTGTCCAACCTGTTGAGTATGATAATATGCCCATGTATTGCAGTCATTGCTCCCTGTTAGGCCATGATAACTTTAATTGCCGCATTCTCAATTCTGAGTATAAGAAAAATAGTGATGGGGATGGCCATAAGAAGGTTGATCAAGGGAAGAAAAATGATGATCAAAGGGATTCTGATATGCATAAGGAGGATCAAAAGAAGGGGGATACCAAAGTTGAAGTGTGGATTAAGAAAGACAAGACAAAAGACAAGGATCGACAAGAAGGTACCAGCAAGAGGGATGAGAATAATATGGTTGATTTGACCAAAAAGGATGCTGCTGCTCCTAAGGTTCCTCTTATTGCCAAAAGAGGAGTTTTTCTCCCTAAGGCGGTTAATGATGCATTGTCAAAGAAACTTGCAGCCATTAAGACTAAAAGTGGTTTCAATCCTCCCCATGATGGTGATGTCAAAGTCCCAATTCCGGAGTTACAAGACCCTAAAAAATTATGTACGCCTTTGAGAGATGATTCAGCAATGCGAGCTAAACTTTCGTCTCAAGTAACACGGAATGCTTTTAGCTCTTTAAACCTCTCTCCAAGAGCTCCAAAAGTAACATCTCTTAATCAGGTGATTGATTTTCAGCTGGACTACAAAGAAAGAATGGCTATGGCTGCTTATAAGGATGAGGATGATAATGATGGCTTTACAACAGTTTCCTATAAGAAAAAGAAAAGTAGGGAGAAATCCCCTTCCTTGTAAGTGGCTGCTCTTATTTCTCTCCCGTTTACTCTCTTTTCTTCTGTTTTTAATGGTGTGCTTCATAAGTTGGAATGCTCGTGGCATAGCTAATATGGCCTCAATCCGTAGAATTAAACGTTTGTTTCGTTCTCACAATGTCTCTCTTATGGCTATTTATGAGCCAAAATCTGAAATTTCCTCTATGGTCTCTATAGTTCGTAAGTTGGGTTGTGATGATGGGGTAGTTAATAGAAATAATCGTGTTTGGGTATTATGGAAGCATGGGATGAATTGTGAGGTTATTCATGACTCAGATCAAGCTTTGACTTTGCAAATTTCTCATCCGCTTTGGGAAGCGGCCGTTTGGGTCTCTTTTGTTCATGCTAGTTGCAACAGAATCTCTCGGATTTCTTTATGGGAAGAGTTAATGACAATTAGTGAGGTTAATTTCCCTTGGTTGGTTGTGGGTGATTTTAACTGTGTTCTTGATCAAAGTGAGAAGGTTGGGGGGAAACCTATTAATGGGATGGCTGTCACGGAATTTTCAGATATGATCCAAGCTTCTAACCTTATGGATGCTGGATATGAAGGTAATATTATGACATGGTCTAATAATCGAATGGGGAGAAGGGCTATCTATCAAAGGTTAGACAGAGCTTTGTATAATGATCAATGGTTGAATTTGTTTCATTCTACCCGTGCTACTCATTTAGCGAGAATATGTTCTGATCATGCTCCTATTCTTATTACTTTGAATCTTGAAGCTGAAGTGAAACATGGCTCTTTTAGGTTTCTTAATGTGTGGCTGAAACATCACTCATTTTTCGAGCTGGTTAAAACTTCTTGGGATATCCCTATGGATGGAAAACCTATGGTTTGCTTTGCTAAGAAACTAGGGCGTCTTCGGAAAACAATTTCGGATTGGAACAAGCGAGTCTTTGGGAGAATTGATCAGCAAATTAAAAACGCAGAAGATGAAGTTTTGGCTAAAGAAGTTCAATATCAAACCCTTGGTGATGAGGAATCTAGGGCTGCTCTTAATATAGCCCAAGCTCAATTACTTTCGAAGTTGAAATTAGATGAAGACCTATGGGCTCAAAAAGCTAACTTAAAGTGGTTAAAGGAGGGGGATAGAAATACGAAGTTTTTTCATTCTGTTGTAAAGAAAAAGAGGCAGAAATTATGTATTCACAAAATCAAGAATAGCGATGGAGTGTGGCTTAAAGAGAAAAGGGAGATTAAAGAGGAGGCTATAAGATTTTATTCGGATCAGCTTCAAGGTCACTGTGAGGTTCCTTCCGATGATTTCTTGTTTCTTATTCCTAGATTGATCACAGAAGAGGATAACACTTCGCTCACGGCTGTCCCTAATGAGGAGGAAGTTCGACAGGTGATATTTTCCATGAATGGTAAAAGTGCTGCTGGTCCGGATGGTTTCTCGGGTGAATTTTATAAGGGCTGTTGGGATATTATAAAGGCTGATCTGGTTCGTGCTATTGGAGATTTCTTTTCTGGGTTTCAAATGCCAAGAAGCTGGACAAGCACCTTAATTGTTACAATCCCAAAGGTAGAGTCTCCTTCATCCTTCTCGGACTTGAGACCGATTAGTCTCTGTAACTTTTGTAATAAGGTGGTTACAAAGTTGTTAACTTGCCGTCTAGCCCCTATTCTTCCTCGCATTATTTCCCCAGAGCAAAGTGGGTTTGTTCAAGGGAGAGTCATTCATGAGAACGTTTTATTGGCTCAGGAAATTATGCAATCTATTAACAAAAAGATTCGAGGCTCTAATGTGGCTCTCAAGCTTGATATGGCTAAAGCATACGACCGGTTATCATGGTTTGGGCTTATTAAGGTTATGCGCCAATTTGGTTTTAATGAGGCTTGGATTGACCTGATCTTCCGATGTATCTCCAATAGCTGGTTTTCGGTCCTTGTCAATGGTGAGAGTTGTGGCTTCTTTCATTCTACAAGGGGACTTAGACAAGGCGACCCCTTATCTCCTTATCTCTTCATTATTGCGGCTGAAATGATGAGTAGGGGCCTTAATCAGCTCCATTCTATGTTTCCTCAATACCGGTATCGTATTCACATCAATTCTCCTTTAATCTCTCACCTTGCTTATGCGGACGATGTGATTATTTTCTGCAATGGGTCGAAATCTTCCTTAGAGGCGCACATGAAATATTTGGACTGGTACCAGAATTTCTCGGGGCAGCTAGTTAATATCCACAAATCTTGCTTCATTACGGGTAAAAATGTTGATAGGGATGAGATTGTGGCAGCCATTACGGGTTTTGTAAAACAAGATCTCCCTTTGTTGTACTTGGGATGTCCGTTATATACTGGCAGAAAGAAGATCAGCCTCTTTGCTCCTCTCATTAGGAAAATGGAATCTAGACTTGCGTCTTGGAAAGGTAAATTACTCTCTTTTGGAGCCAAACTCACCCTTATTCAATCTTGCCTTTCCGCAATGCCTCTCTATTATTTATCTCTCATTGATCCTCCTAAAGGGGTCTATCATGCTTTGGAACGAATTATTATGAGATTTTTTTGGAATTCTAATGATGGGGAGAAGAAATGTTATTGGCTTTCATGGGATAAAATGAGCTGGCCGATTGAAGAGGGAGGTTTGGGGATCCAGAAATTTGAAGACATGGCTATGGCTTTCTCCATGAAACTTTGGTGGCGTTTGCGTAGCTCGAAATCCTTATGGAGTGATCTTATGTTGGCTAAATATTGCTGGGAAATACACCCTATGGACGCTGCTCTCACCTCGTATTCTTCTCATATTTGGAAGAGATTAATTGCTGCGAAGCCGTTGGTGGAGGATAGATTAGCATGGAGGGTTAGGAGAGGGGACATTACCATTCATGAAAAATGGTTGGATGGAGATATGGGTCCTCTTCCTTTTGCTCACGTGGAAGTCTCTTCCCTTTTCCTCAATGGGATTCCTCGCAATGATCATATTCGAGAGACTTATGGCCAGCAACTTCTGTCTCTTATAAATTCTCAGGCCATTTCGCTTTCAGACAAGGACGATGTCCCTATTTGGAAGCCTTCTTCTAATGGGAAATTCACAGTTACTTCTGCTTGGAGAGAATGTCGTTCTAGTCGAACTCACTCTATTATTTATTCCTCTTGCTGGAGCAAGTTTATCCCTAAAAAGATTTCGGTTTTTCTTTGGCGTGCTTTACATAACGGCCTTCCTACGGATGAGAGAATACGGTCTAAAGGTATTTTCCTTGCCTCTAAATGTAATTGTTGTATGGCTGCAAGGGAAGAATCCATTGTGCATATTCTGGTTCAGGGGGATATCGCCAGGACAGTTTGGGATTTCTTTAGTGGCTTGTGTGGCATTCGTTGTTCCATGGGTAGCTTGAATCAGGTTCTCATTTGTTGGTGGCAAGGGCATTCTAATGCTGATCCTAATAACTTTCCTTGGCTTTCTCGCCTTCTCCCGGCCCTTATATTATGGGAAATTTGGTGTGCTAGAAACAAGAGCAGATTTGAAGATGTTCATATGACCTCAACTGCTATTATTCACAAGGTTCGTACTCAAACTTCAAATATCGCATCTTCCTTCTCCATCTCCTTTCCGAGAAGTCAAGATAATGACTATATTATGGACTTGTTTCATTTGGATCCTAAACCCTATGTGATGCCTAAAATCCGAATGGTGTATTGGGATTTCCCATATGTTGATGAGATTAAGCTTAACACGGATGGAGCCTCTAGGGGTAACCCCGGAATTGCTTCAGGGGGTGGTATTTTTAGGGATCATAAAGGGGATTTTGTTCTTGGATTTTCTCATTATTATGGCTGCCAATCCAACATGATGGCGGAGGCTTTGGCTGCTAGGGATGGGCTTATTTTAGCTTCAACGCATGGGTACCATCGTGTTTGGTTAGAGGTTGACTCTCAGGTTTTGATGCGTATCATAATTCGGGAGTACCATATCCCATGGTCCATTTGGTATGTTATCTCCCATATTCATAGATTAATGGCTCAAATGGATGTTCGGATCACTCATATTCTTCGGGAAGGCAATGGAGTAGCTGATGGATTAGCTAACATTGCGGCAAATGAGGAAAGAAATTTCACATTCACCGCTCTTAGTAAAATTCCTAGGTCTTGTAAAGGTTCTTTTGCCTTGGACAAGGCTAGGATTCCCCATGCTCGGTTTAATTAGTTTTATGGCCAGGTTTTTATACTTGTTGTTCTCTGTTTATTGTAGTCACCCCCCTTCTATTGTAGAGGACCATACGACGTGTGTATGGCCTTCCCCTAGGTTTTTTTTCTGGTGGTTGAGGTTGTCATGTCCCCCACCATGTTTGTATTTTCTTTATTTATTTAATAAAATCTAGGGAGGTGCCGCCCTCCTTTCGCCAAAAAAAAAAAAAAAAAAAAAAAAAAAAAAATCACGCAACACCTTGTCAGCTATCAAACAATTTCCCGTAGGAGTCGACACTTCGAGCACATAAGGCAAAGACTCAGAAGAAGAATGCAATCGAGATGCAAAAGACACAGACACATATGAATGCGATGAGCCGGGGTCTATAAGTGCACGTGCCCTCAAACTTGACATAGAAATTATACCTCCTATCACGGTGGAAGCATCCGAAGCTTGTTGTTGATTGATTACAAACACACGACCTTGAACCTTTGGTTTTCCCGAGGCATCCCTTTTCTGACCCTGAGACGGTCCCACACTACTCCCCGATGATTGACCCCTCGTTTTAGGACAATCCCTTTGAAAATGGCCAAGTTACCCACAGTTCAAACATTTTCCTTGTGTTTTCCAACAACGCTCTTCAATGTGCCCTTCCCTCTGAAAAAAGTTACATACTCTCTTGCTTTGACCCCCGGAGAAATTACTTTGATTTATTATAATCGGTTGTCCTTGTGGTTGCCCTCTAAATGGGGTTGAAGTTCCTTGTCCTCCAGGATTTTCATTACGTTGAGGTTGGGGTCTACCTTGTCTTCCCGCACCTGCCAAATCCACCTTGCTCTTGTGTTCCTCAATATCGTGTTCTACTTAATAAGCTCGATCAACTGCATCTTGAAACTCTTGTAACTTGTGGGACACCAATTGAGTCCGGATCACTGTCTTTAACCCTTTCACAAACCTTGTTGCTTTCATCTCCTCTGTTGCAATCAAATGAGTACAATACCTTGATAACTCCGTGAACTTGGCTGCATACTGAGCCACCGACATTGTATTCTGTTCGAAGCTAAGAAATTCCACTTCCTTTCGGTCTTGATCCACCCTTGGAATAAAATGTTCCTTGAACTTCCTCAGAAAATTTGCCCAAGTATATGGTACATGAGCTTTGTCCCAACTAGCCTTCAGAGTTCTCCACCAGTACTCCGCAGCTCCACTCAACTTGTAGGTTGCAAACCTAACTCGATCTTCTTCAGTACATACTAAGACATCAAATATCTTTTCAATGGATTCAATCCATCTCTCAACTTTGGTCACATCTGGTTCACCATCATAGCCGGTTGGTTTCATATTTAAAAACTGTTCTAGACCATACCTCGGAGGTGCGTGCTCTCCTCCTTGCCTCTGATCATGGATGGTTTTCATAGCTGCCTCGAACATCCCTTGAAACATAGCTCGAGCCTCTTCCCTTACATTACCCTGGCCTGCAGTACCAGACTGTTCACCCTCATGTTCAGGCATTTTTACTGAGTACCTGCATAAAACACTCAACGTTACTCACTCCATACTCAACTACCTTCCTAGGTCACTTAGTCATTCAAGACCATCTATAACCTAGCTCTAATACCAACTGTCGCGCCCCGACCCGTGGTCCTACTTGGCCCCACGTCCGGGACACGCACGGAAGACGTCATAAAACAATTTAAAGAAAATTTTTCGAAATATACTTTCAATAAAAGGTTCACACAACCAACACGTTACTAAAACATGACTCCAAGTCACAAAACAAACTTTCACAAATGAGTACTTAGCCACTCGACTACACACTTCACTTACTTACTTATTTACAACACGAACATCTACTAAAAGTGATGATACCACAACTGAGTCACGAGTACACTACCCAAAAGGTATTACATTTACATAATGTATCCTTTACTTACACAACATTTCCCAAAATGTCTTACCCAAAGATCTCCTCAACGTCCTCCCAGTGTGTGTGAACTATCCCCTGGGCTCCTTCTTATCTAAAACGGTAAACAAATAAAGGGTGAGAATAAATCTCAGTAAGTTACTAAAATGCAACTACATTACATGCTAATATGATAACATAAAGGAACAATGCCACAAATGATCATATAGCATATAACACATAATATGAGAGGCTCCCTATCGCCAACCGTCCCATACCGGTTGGAAATAACGACCAACTCATCATACAACACATAAAGCGGAATGAAACACTCATACGGGGATACTGAGCCAAGGTTCTCGAACCAAAACAATAGCCATCTGAGAGGCATCAACTGAGTAGCATCGAAGAGCTGAAACGGGTTCCGGAACCAACAATCACAACAACAACAACGGGGAAAATGACACAGAGTCATAACCCAAAGTGCCCAACCTTTGGCCTAAGGAAGGGGGTTAAAAATGGGAAACCAATGATAGGAGCCTTATAATGTACTTAGCTCGTGAGACCATTATAATCCCTATCACTGCCCGAACACACACAAAAGTACCAGCTGGACTTTACATGCAAGCACCATATAGAAATACTTGCTTAAACAACAATCAGGGACAATGATTCCAATGTAGGGAACCATGCCAAACACATCAAGAAGATGAACCATTCCAACACATTACAAAGTGTTCAACAATACTCACTTAATCAATTACTCACATTTCACAACACTTGTGCTCATAAAGTAACCAATTCTACCACTTTAGTGATCCACAACAATCATCTAAATACTTTAGGACACTACCCAAAAACTAGACCAAGATTGACCTCTAAATTCCTTGGTTTGAAAACTCTAAACTTTTCAGATGACCTGGGCGGTCGTCCAAACAGGGCTATGCGGCCGCCCAAAATACTCTGTCCCAAGAGTAAAATTTTTCAGATAGATGTGCGGCCGCACGCCCTTTTTGGGCGGCCGCCCACATCACTCGGCAGGCCAAAACTTAACCAAAGTTCGCTCCTTTCGTTTCACAACCCAAAATTACTAGTACTTGTAACACTTAACATTTTCAACTAGTACAAAGACTACAAATTCAGCCTTTAAACTATTCTAACACCCAACAAGAACCATTTTCATACTACTCCCTTTGTCCCAAAATTACAAGTATAAATAAAACATACCAAAACATAGTCTTATCACATATAAAGCATACTTATGACCATTTTAACATTTAAAGGGGGGATTAGTAACTTACCTATTTTTCGGAAACGAGTCAAGAAAAATATATTGTTCGGTAGATAGGATCTAATCAACACCCTGAACATTTATATGTAATTATATTTGAAAATGGAGTAATAAATTAAAATAAGGAAAATTAACAAGAATAAAGCTTACCTATCTTCTTCTTTTTCTACAATGGAGTTCTCAAAGATTGATTTTTAGGAAAGTTGGTTTTGGTGAGAGTAATGGCGCAGGAGAGGGGAGGGGGTGAGGGTCATACAAGATTTTTTTTTCCCAATTTTCACTAATAAATCACCCATTTTCACCCTTTTGAAATTAAGCCCCTAAAATCCCCCTAATTAATATAAATCACCTACACCTCTTAAGAACCAATTCTACAATGGTCCCAAACTTTCTACTAACATTACTTAACTCCTCAAATAGCATGACTATTAACATTTTAACTAACACAAATAATCAAATAAGATGTGTAATTCATATAAGATGATGCAACACATAAAATGCACACATAATTTTAAATTAAAATTTCTCAAAATATAAAATAAATATTAAAATAAATAAAACGGATTTTGGGGTCGTTACAATTTCTGCTACATCTTTCTCGGAATTGAGACCCATTAGTCATTGTAATTTCTCTAATAAAGTTATTACAAAACTTCTTAATTCTCGGCTTGCCCCTATTCTCCCAAGAATTATCTCTCCCCAGGAAAGTGGTTTCGTTCAAGGTAGATTAATCCATGGAAATGTTCTCCTTGCTCACGAATTGATGCAATCTCTTAAGAAGAAGGTGTGGGGCTCTAATGTTATTTTAAAGCTAGATATGGCTAAGGCATATGACCATATATCTTGGTTTTCTCTTATCAAAGTTTTGAGAAAGTTTGGGTTCAATGAAGTGTGGATTTTTTCATTCCTCCCGTGGCCTTCGACAAGGGGATCCTATCTCTCCGACTCTTTTCATTATAGCAGAGGAGGTCTTAAGTCGGGGAATAAATCTCCTTCATACCGAGTCTCCTCATTATAGATACCGGGCTCATATTCATACCCCTATGATTTCTCATTTGGCTTATGCGGATGATGTTGTTATTTTCTGCAATGGCTCTAAGGATTCTCTTGATGCTCATATGAGATGCTTGAATTGGTATCAATCCTTTTCTGGACAGCTGGTTAGCTCGGCAAATTCTTGTTTTGTTACTGGAGTTTACAATGAGCCGCGGGATACTACTATTTCTGAGGCTATGGGATTTCAAAAGAAGGATCTTCCTATTATCTATTTGGGCTGCCCCATATATGTTGGTTGTAAAAAACTCTCCCTGTTTGATCCAGTTTTGCGAAAGATGGAAGCTCGTTTAGCTACATGGTAAGGTAAACTTCTTTCTTTTGGTGCTAAGTTGACGCTCATCAAAACTTGTCTTCAGGCTATCCCTCTTTATTACATTGCCCTTCTTGATCCTCCTAAAGGTGTGATTAATTCAATGTACCGTCTCATTTCCAATTTCTTTTGGTGTAATGAGGATGGTCTTCATAAGTGTCATTGGGTTCGGAGATCCAGCATGTTCCTTCCTATTTCAGAAGGAGGTCTTGGGATCCGAAAGTTTGAAGATATGGCTATGGCTCTTGCTATGAAGTTGTGGTGGTGTTTTAGGAGCACTACATCTCTTTGGACAGATTTTATGGCTTCTAAGTATTGTCATGATACTCATCCTATGGATGCTACTAAAACCTCTTATACTTCTCATATTTGGGGTAGAATGATTAATGCTAAGCCTCTGGTAGAAAGTAACATCTGTTGGCGGGTTGGGAGAGGCAATATTTTGGTTCATGACCATTGGATGGCTGATCATACTTTGCTGACGGGGGATCATGTTGAAGTTTCTTCTCTTTTTTTGCATGGGCATCCACGGATGGACTATATTCAGAATGTTTATGGCACCCAGCTTTTAAGCTACATTCGGGATAATAATATTCATCTCATGGACAATCCGGATATTTTGTATTGGCTCCCTAATGCTTTGGGTAATTTCTCTGTCTCTTCGGCATGGAATGTGTGTAGAGAAAAAGGTATTTCTAAACCTATCTTTGGATATTGTTGGCACAAGCATATCCCCCTTAAAGTTTCAGTTTTTATGTGGCGTGCCCTTCACCGTGGCCTTCCCACCGATTGTGCTATTCAAAAGAGGGGTATTCATTTTGTTTCCTCCAGTAGTTGTTGTTCTATGCCTTCTATTGAAGATTTGGATCATTTGTTTGTGCATGGAGATGTAGCCAAGGCAGTTTGGAGCTTTTTCTCAAATATTATGGGCCTAAGGCTTTACTCTATTAATATTCATTCTATTTTGGCTAGTTGGTGGTTTAACAACTCAAGCCGGGATTCTCATGGGATTTCTTGGCTTAGACGGCTTCTTCCTTGTTTCATTTTGTGGGAGATTTGGAAGAGTAGAAATAAAGCTAGATTTGATAGTGTTAATATGTCCCCGTCTCAGATTATGTCTTCTGTTAGCAATTCTATCAATGTTGTTGCAAAAGCTTTTGCTATTCATTTCTTGGATTCTTGGAGTACGGCCCGAATTTTTGAATTTTTTGGTATGTCGGTCTCTCCCATGGTGAACAAGAAGTTGAGATTAGTTTCGTGGATCCATCCCTCAATTTTTAAGCTTAATACAGATGGTGCCTCGAAAGGTAATCCGGGTATTATTTCTGGAGGTGGTGCCATTCGGAATGCTAAAGGTGATCTCATTTTTGCTTTCTCTCATTTCTATGGGCATGGTTCGAATATGGTTGCTGAGGCCAAGTCTGTTAGGGATGGTTTATCTTTTGCAAGGCGCTTTGGTATTATTTCGTTATGGCTTGAGATTGACTCTGAGGTCCTTCTCAAAATTTTAATTGAGGATTATCATATTCCTTGGTCTATTTGGTATGTTGTTTTGGAGATTAAACGTCTTTTACAGTTAATGTCGGTTCGGATCACTCACATCCTTCAGGAAGGAAATAAGGTTGCTGATGGGCTTGCTAATTCTGCTGCAACTTCCCAGTCTAACTCCTGCTACAACTCTTTTGATGCTTTCCCTGGTGTATGCAAGGGTCCTTTGGTTCTGGATCGCTCGTCTACATCATATATCCGGCTCCGATAATGTTCTGTTTGATGGCTAGGCTTTTATATAGTACCCCTTCCCTTAGTTGTATAGGAACTTACAATTTGTGTAAGTCCTCCCCCCTAGCTTTCTCTTTCTGGTGGTTGAGGTTGTCATGTCCCCCACCATGCTTGTATTTTTTTTCTTCTTATTAATAAAATCTAGGGAGGTACCGTCCTCCTTTCGCCAAAAAAAAAAAAAAAGAGCCTTGGAAGAATAGAAAAGAGGCGGCTGTTTAGAAGCTTTGTAATCACTTTATTAGAAAAATTACAAAGAGTAATAGGCCACAACTCGGTAAAAGAAGTGGGAGAAATAACCTTTAGGATAGTAAAAATCTAGGGAGTACCGTCTCCTTTCGCCTGGTCGATGAATGGGCAAAGTGCAGCCGGACCAGATGGTTATACGGGGGATTTCTATAAAAAAAAAATGTTGGGATATCATTAAAAATGATTTCTATAATGCCATTTTGGAATTCTTTTCAGGTTTTCCAATGCCTCGGAGTTGGACTTCCACTCTTATTGTGCTGCTCCCTAAAGTCAATGCGCCTACCACTTTCTCTCAAATGAGGCCTATTAGTCTTTGCAACTTCTCAAATAAAGTCATTACCAAGCTGCTCACTTGTAGATTATCTCTTATTCTTCCTAGAATTATTTCCCCACAGCAAAGTGGCTTTGTTAAAGGTAGACTGATCCATGAAAATATTTTATTGGCTCAAGAACTTATGCATTCGATTAAAAAGAAGGTTTGGGGTTCTAATGTGTGTCTTAAGCTGGATATGGCCAAGGCTTATGATCGAATTTCCTGGTTCGCGTTAATCAAGGTTTGTAGGAAGTTTGGTTTTTCAGAAGTTTGGAATGATTTGATCTATCGCTGCATTTCATCTTGTTGGTTTTCGGTGCTTGTAAATGGAGAGAGCTCGGGGTTTTTCCATTCGTCTAGGGGGTTACGCCAAGGAGATCCTATTTCTCCTACGCTTTTCATTATAGCAGCGGAGGTTCTAAGTAGGGGGTTGAACTTATTGCATACTGAATTTCCTCAATATCGATACCGAGCTCATATTCACACTCCAATGGTCTCTCACCTTGCTTACGCGGATGATATTTTTATTTTTTGTAATGGTGCAAAAGCTTCTCTTGATGCTCATAAACGCTGCTTACAATGGTATCAATCCTTCTCTGGGCAACTTGCTAACACGGGAAAGTCCTGTTTTATTTCCGAAATAGTAGATGGAAATAGAGATGCGACTATTTCAGAGGCCACTGGTTTCATTAAGCAGCCCCTTCCTATTACCTATCTTGGTTTTCCTCTTTATGTTGGCTAATGTGGCTGCATTCTCTAAAGCATCGACGGTTTATTACTCTTTTGATTCTCTTCCTCATAGCTGCAAAGGTCCGTATAAGTTAGATAAAGCTGCTATCTCTTATGACTTTAATTTATGGCTAGATTTTTGTATAGGCTTCTTGTTTTAAATGGTAGGTTCCCCATCCTTTATTGTAGAGACTCTTACAATTTGTGTAGGACCTCCCCCCTAGGTTTTTATTTCTGGTGGTTGAGGTTGTCATGTCCCCCACCTCACTTGTACCTTGTTTCTTTAATTAATAAAACTTAGGGAGTACCGTCTCCTTCGCCAAAAAAAAAAAAAAAAAAAGTTTATTTGGATGACATTCTTGTATACAGCAAGAACATGGAGGAACATATTATGCATTTGAGAAAGATGTTTGATAAGTTGAGAGAGCAGAAGTTGTATAGGAAACTTGAAAAATGCATGTTTATGGTGCCAAGTGTGACCTTCCTTGGTTACATAGTTTCTGGAGATGGTGTTCGTGTAGATCCTTCCAAAGTTGAGGTTATTGAGTCGTGGCCTATTCCCAAATCAACAACGAAGGTTAGAAGTTTCCATGGATTGACATCTTTTTATCGGCGTTTCATTCAGAATTTTAGTTCTATTGTTGCCCCAATCACTGAGCTTACAAAGAAGGGAGAATTTGTGTGGACTTCAAGTGCTCAAAAGGCATTTGATGAAATCAAAAGTAAGCTATGTTCAGCTTCTGTTTTGGCACTGCCTAATTTCGAAAAGTTGTTTGAAGTGGAATGCGATGCAAGTGGAGTTGGCATTGGAGCTATTTTGGTGCAAGAGAAGAGATCTATTGCCAACTTTAGTGAGAAGTTAAGTGGAGCAAGGCTGGATTACTCCGTTTATGACAAAGAGTTTTATAATATTGTCCGTGCATTGGATCATTGGGCTCATTATCTTCGTCCCAAGCCGTTTGTTCTTCATTCCGATCATGAGGCTTTGAAGTTCATACATGGACAACAAAAGCTGAATGCAAGACATGCCAAATGGGTAGAATTTTTGCAATCTTTTACTTTTTCTTCTAAGTACAAATCTGTTGTTTCTAATGTGGTTACGGATGCATTGTCAGGGAGACATTGTTTACTTGTTACTCTTGATGCAAGGTTGCTTGGCTTTGAGCAAATTAAAGAGTACTACAAATCTGATCCAATTTTTTCTCAAGAGATAGAGGATCCTACTGGCTTGTTCGTTGTGCAAGATGGTTATCTTTTCAAAGGGAATCGACTTTGTGTTCCTAAATGCTCCATTAGGGAATTGCTTGTAAGAGAAGCACATGGGGGAGGACTTGCTGGTCATTTTGGCATACACAAGACTTATGAGATTCTTGGTGAGCATTTTTATTGGCTTAACATGTTAAAAAATGTGCAGGAGGTAGTGGCAAGGTATGCTACTTGTGAAAAATCAAAGAATTTCTTTCACAAAGGACTGTATACACCTTTACCTGTTCTGGATCAGCCTTAGGATGATGTTAGCATGGATTTCATTATTGGGTTACCTAGAACTCAAAGGGGGAAGGATGATATTATGGTGGTGGTTGATCGTTTTTTGAAGATGAGTCATTTTGTTCCATGTCATAAGACGGATGATTCATCTCATGTTTCTGATTTATACTACAAGGAGATTGTTCGTTTGCATGGGATTCCAAAGTCTATTGTTTTTTATCGAGACACTAAGTTCCTTAGCTACTTTTGGAAGACCCTTTGGCATTTGGTTGGTACTAAGTTGCTGTTTAGTAATTCCCATCATCCACAGACCGATGGACAAACAAAAGTGACAAATCGGACTCTTGGAAGTTTATTGCGTGGTTTGGTGAGTAGAACTACCAAATATTGGGATGTTAAGCTTGCTCATGCTGAGTTTGCGTACAATAGAACTCCTTCATCTACTACTGGTCATTCTCCATTTGAGATTGTGTATGGTGTTAATCCGTATATGCGCATTGACTTAATTCCTATACCGAAGAAGGAAATGGTGAGCTTTGAAGCAAAGGAAAGGCAAGCTGCATTTATGAGAATTTGTGAGCAAGTTAAGGCTCAGATTGAGAAGGCAAATGCAAAGTAAAAAGAAAGATCCAACAAAGGGCATACTCAACATGTTTTAAGGTTGGTGATCTTGTATGGCTACACTTTCGCAAGGAGAGATTTCCTTCAAAAAGGAAGAACAAGCTTATGCCGAGAGCTAATGGTCCATTCCGAGTGTTGGAAAAGTATGGTGAGAGTGCGCATAAACTTGAGCTGTGTACTAGAGTTCAAAAGTAAAATCTGAGCATTCTGATCATAATTTCTGTACTGCATTTTCAATCACAAAATGACTGGAGGATCTGGCAAAAATGTTGCATTCACGCCATCTGTGGATGTAATATCACCATACTACATCCATGCGTCTGATAACCCCGGCCAATTATACGTCAGCGAGCTTCTCCGCGACGGTAATTATAGAGACTGGGTGAATGAGATGAGCAACGCACTTTTTGCTAAGAATAAGATTGGATTTGTGGACGGGACAATTCCAATACCGGTGGAAGATCCTTCGGAGGTGATGTTATAGAAAAGATGCAATGCAATGGTAAAGGGGTGGCTTAATGTCGCCATGGACAAAGAAATCGGAGCGAGCGTGAAGCATGCCAATATGGCTCAAGAAATCTGGGAGGACCTCCAAGAACGATTCGGGAAGGAAAGTGCACCAAGAGCTTACGAGTTAAAACGTGCTATTTCACTCATGCGATAGGACAACTCATCTATTTCAGCATACTACACGAAACTGAGAGGATTATGGGAAGAGTTTAGCTCAATCTCTCCCATGCCTCAATGCTCCTGTGGAAAATGCACGTGTGACCTCTCGAAACAGTTTCCTGCCATTCGAGAGAAGGAACAGTTGTATGAATTTTTTATGGGCCTCGGTGAAGTTTTTGGGATGGTAAAATCACAGATTCTCGGAACAAAGCCAACTCCAACCATTGGTACAGCATACCACCCTGTTTCCTAGGATGAGAAGCAACAGCAAGTTGCTGCTATCCAACGAGCCCCTTTGGAAGCTGCTGGATTTCAGGTGCAATATAAGCCAAAAGAAAGTAGCGAGCAGTCCATCGCGTATCAAGCCCACAGAAATGCTGATGAGGAAAAGGGAGAGAGGAAAGGAGCTAGACGTGAACGACCTCGATGCACCCACTGCGGAAAGCTTGGCCATCTAGCTGAACGTGACAATCGTAGAAAGGGAGGGCAGACTAGAGAACAAAGCACAACACCCCGAGCAGCGTATGTCGGAACTGAACGCAGCCCTATCCCTGGTTTGATGCCTAAGCAGTATGATAAATTTATTAATTTTTTTGGGTCTGACAAGACCACAGCTGATTCAGAGCAGTCCACGTCTATTCCCAATGTAAACATGGCTGGTAAGCTTTTTTTTATGGGTCCATGGGTAATTGATTCCGGTGCAACGGAATATATTACCTGTGATGGAACAATTCTAAATAATCGAACAATTTCAAGTTCAGAATTGCCGGTAAAAATTCCTAATGGCGACAGAATTCCAGTCAATGGAGTTGGAGACACTCATTTACCAAATGGGATAAAATTAGAACGTGTCTTAAACATTCCGGACTTCAAATGCAACTTGCTTTCCGTTAGTCGATTGACAAGAGATTTTGGATGTACAATGACATTTTTTCCTGATTTTTGTGTGATACAGGACTTACGTTCGAGAAGCCTGATTGGAGTGGGTAGAAATCGCAATGGTCTTTACTGTCTCGAACCTACAAAAGAAACAAGGATGGCTTTTTCGGTAGCTTCGAGTTCGCGAGTTTGGCACAACAGATTGGGGCATGCATCACATCCAAAAATCAAGCATATTCCTTTTATTAAAGACATCAGCAGTTTGGAATTTTGTGATTCTTGTGTAAGGGATAAACAAACTAGACCCCCATTTTCATTAAGTTCTATTAAAACTTCTTCACCTTTTGAGTTATTGCACTGTGATATTTGGGGATCTTATACACATGCATCTCTTTCTGGTGCACATTACTTTCTTTCTGTTGTTGATGATTTTCGTCGGGGTGTTTGGGTGTTTCTTATGAAAAACAAGTCAGAGGCTGGACAACATTTAATGACTTTTTATACATGGGTTGACAATCAATTTGGAAAAAGAATTAAACGCATTAGATCAGACAATGGAACGGAATTGGGTTCCAATCTAATGTTGAGTTTTTACAATGAGCATGGAATTTATTTTGAAACATCTTGTACAGACACACCACAGCAAAACGGTGTTGTAGAAAGAAAGCATCATCATATACTTGAGGTTGCTAGGGCTTTACGATTCGAGGCTAATTTACCCATTTCCTTTTGGGCAGAGTGTGTGTTAACTTCCGCTTATATAATTAACTGTTTACCCTCAAAAGTAATTCAAAACAAGACA
Organism: Campanula takesimana; assembly: GCA_026119855.1. Classification (NCBI taxonomy): domain Eukaryota; kingdom Viridiplantae; phylum Streptophyta; class Magnoliopsida; order Asterales; family Campanulaceae; genus Campanula; species Campanula takesimana. Next base: position 1,299,648 of record JAOWBW010000214.1, read on the forward strand.
CCATAGGAAATTTTGTTTGGAAGACCCCCTTCTTATGATCATCTCCGCACTTTTGGGTGCTTGGTTTATGCTCGTGACAATAAAAAGGGCGGAGATAAATTTAAGGAAAGGGGGTGATGTGGTGTTTTTGTTGGTTCCCCACATTCACAAAAGGGATACTGAGTTTATGATTTGGGAAGTCGCAAAATCTACACCTCAAGGGATGTTCGCTTTTTTGAGTCCATATTTCCGTACAATACGCAGGGTGATAATTTCGAGTCAGAAAACAACTTTGTCCTAGATTGCAGTGGCAGCAACCTAGCTTCCATTCCAGATACATCCCTTGTTGGATCATCTCCATCATACTCTGACGGACCAGCTTCAGCTTCGCCAACTTTAGCAAGCCCATCAAGTCCACCTGCTGAAGTTCCTGATCTAGATCACTCAGGCAGTCCACCAGGCAACTCTACAACATGTTCGGACAGCCCACATGAAGTAGAGGAAGGGCGTGGCAGGCGCTTAAAAAGGCAACCTAAGCATTTGTCAGATTTTGAAGTAGATTTGCATGCTTCCATAGACTATGTGCGACCCACTCCAATTTTAGAGCCCTAAACGGTACATCCTATTTCAACTTTTGTTTCACATAAAACTTACCTTGCGGCCATTACTTCTCGTGATAAGCCTATGTTTTTTCATGAGGCAGTAAAGGATCCAATGTGGCGTGAAGTAATGAAGAAAGAAATTCAAGCTTTAGAAGCCAATGGGACGTGGACATTGACACATTTGCCTCTCGGAAAGAGAGCGGTCAATTCAAAATGGGTTTACAAGATCAAGTACAAGCCTAACGGAGAAGTTGAGCGTTATAAAGCTCGGCTTGTTTCAAGGGGTTTCACCCAAATTGAAGGTGTCGATTTTCACGAGACTTTTTGCCCAGGTGGCCAAACTCGTTACAATTCGCTGCCTTATAGCCATTGCAGTCAAGAAAGCTTGGTCATTCATCAACTTGACGTCAACGCCTTTTTGCACGGCGACTTGGATGAGGACGTATATATGCGAGTCCCACAAGGGTTTTCAAAGCCAGGAGATGCTCGAGGAATCAAAGAAAAGGCTAAAATCGACTTTGAATTAAAAAAATTCTCTCTCTAAAAAATTCTCTCTATTTTTTTTTTTTTTTTTTTTGGCGAAAGGAGGACGGTACCTCCCTAGATTTTATTAATGAAGTAAAAATACAAACATGGTGGGGGACATGACAACCTCAACCACCAAAAGGAGAAAGCTAGGGGGAGGCCTTACACAAATCGTAAGGTCCTCTACAATAAAGGGAGGGGAAGCTAGAAAAAAAAACCATAAGCCTATACAAGAAACGAACCATAAAAGCTAGCTATAAGCGAATATAAGGAGTGCCTAATTTGTCTAACTTGTAAGCTCCTTTGCACTCAAGAGGAAGATCAGCCGATGTAAACCAAAGCAAGTTTGATTTTGAATTTGCAGCCTTATTCGCCAAACCATCTGCAACCTTATTGCCTTCTCTCAGAATATGAGTAACACGAACAAGCATAATAGTCATAAGATGATGAATTTGCTGGACCATATAATAGATATCCCATGGAATGTGGAAAACTTTTGTGATAATCTTCATCAAAACTTCGGAATCCATTTCAAGCCAAACATGAGTCATACCAATAGTATGGGCAAGAGATAAACCATCTAATGCAGCACGAGTTTCAGCCCACATATTAGTTTTATGCCCATAATAATACCCAAAACCAATAACAAAATTACCTTGAGAATTGCGAAAAATACCTCCACCCGAAGCTTCTCCTGGATATCCTCTTGAAACCCCATCAGTGTTAAGCTTATAAAAACCAACTTCAGGTTTCGACCAAACAACTAAGCGGACTACAGGAGGCCTAGGGATGGACAGGCGAATCTGAAAAATCTGCTGGACATGCGCATCTTCATGATGAGGAGGAAAAGAGAGTTGACAAGCTTGAGCAATATCCGAAACATAAGCAGCAATTGCATGAATAACAGAATTCCAGTGAGTTTAAACGCCCTCAAAACGCCATTTATTCCGAGATTGCCAAATAAACCAAATGATGGTGCCTGGTAAAATCCTAGAGAGCCATTTGCTACATAAACTGGAGCTTTTTGGCAGATTAAACCACCAAGAAATCAAAATTTGCTGAAGGTTTCCTATAGGGGAAGAAATACCCAATAGATCACCAAAAAATTTCCAAACAAGATTAGCTAACTCACCTCCTCCGAAAAGATGGTCAAGGGAGTCAACATTAGGGCTACAACAACAAAGCATTTAGATACAATCTGTATGCCTCTCCTTTGAATAGCATCATCTGTTGGAAGACCTTTATGAAGAGCCCGCCAAGTAAGGATGGACACTTTTTTGGGCAAATGTTTATGCCAGGAATGAGAGAAAATAATATTGGTCAGCCTTGTATATCTACATTCACGCCAAGCAGATTTAGTAGAGAACCTTCCTGAGGTAGCCGGCTTCCAAATCAGAATATCATTAGCATTGGAAGTAGTCACCCGGTTTTAATCAAGGAGTGAGGCCAAATGAGGACTGATCGACTCATGAATATAATCCAGCCGGGGGAGGTGATTTTCAAATAAAGAAAACACCTCCAAGTGCTCATGAGGCAGCCCTATAATTGGTTCATCCATCCAATCTTCATGAATAGAAATACGACCCTGCCCAAGCCGCCAACCAATACGAGCTTCAACAAAGTTTTTTACTTCAATCATACGTTTCCAAACGTGAGAGGCAAAACTTGTTAACACAACATCTATTGGGTGTATTTCGAAACAATACTTAGCAGCCATAAATGATGCCCATAAAGAATTTGAGCACCGAAATTTCCACCACAATTTCATGGCAAAAGCATACGAAATATCTTCAAATTTTCGAATACCTAGACCTCCTTCATTTTGAGGGCAACTAATCCGGTTCCAACCAATCCAATGACATTTTTTATGGCCATCAACACCACTCCAAAAGAAATTCATAATCAATCTTTGCATGGCCGTGATAATTCCCTTAGGAGGATCAAGGACAAACATGAAATAAAGCGGAATAGATTGGAGGCAAGACTTAATCAACACAACTTTTGCACCAAAAGATAGAAGTTTTCCTTGCCAAGAAGCTAGACGAGTCTCCATTTTACGAATCAGAGGAGCGAAAAGAGATTGAGTTTTACGACCCACATAAAGAGGGCATCCCAAATAGCCAAGAGGAAGATCCTTTTTCCGAAATCCTGAGGCCTCAATAATGATGTTGTCTCTAGCTTCAATATTCTTCCTAGTAACAAACACGATTTACCTATGCTCACAAGCTGCCCAGAAAATGCTTGATACTTCTCCAAACAATCCATATGAAGCTCAATAGAATCTTTAGACCCATTACAGAAAATTAGCACATCATCCGCATAAGATAAGTGGGACACCATTGGGGTGTGAATATGGGCACGGTAGTGGACATGCGGGGCTGTTTGATGTAGATAATTCAGGCCACGGCTAAGGATTTCAGCTGCAATAATGAATAAACTTGGGGATAAGGATTTCAGCTGCAATAATGAATAAAAAATTCTCTCTAGGCTCGACTTCTTTCTAGGGTTTCCTAGGACCTTTGCCACCGCCGGCAGCCTTCCCCATGGCTGATCCGGCACATTTTCCACATCTGCAAGCTTCCATGGCTGGTTCCTCTTCTCACCTTGGTGCGTCTCAAGAAATCCCTAACCCTAGTTCTACATTGCCGCCGCCTCTGCATGACCAAATCTCTAACCCTAACCCTAAACCTAATTCTCATGCAGCGCCGCCTCTCCCAAACCCTAGCAAATCCTTTGCTTCCATTCTCAACCCCTCTTAATCCACTCCGATCCAGGATATTCCACTGTTACCGACTGCAATCCATAAAGGGCTCCCATCATTGAAACTTTCTAAGGAGGCAATTGAGGCTTTTGCTCGACCTTTTGCGTGGACTTTGGTGGGCAAATTTCCTAATGGCCGCCCAACCATGGAGGCTGCTAGAATGTCTTTCGTTACATTTCATTTGAAGGGGGCTTATAAACTGGGACATCTTGATACCCGTCACATGTTGATTCAATTAACGAACGAAGAAGATTTCCAATGCCTTTGGACTAGAGAGGTACGGTATGTGAACCGTTTTCCTATGCGTACTTCTGTTTGGACCCCATCATGGAAACCTCAAACAGATTCACCTATTGTTCCTGTGTGGGTGAGTTTACTCGGTTTACCAGTCCACTTATTCAACAAAGTTTTTCTATTTTCCTTGGCTCGCATTTTTGGAAAACCTATGTCTATTGATAAAGCCACTGCTGAATTGTCTAGGCCAAGTGTGGCTAAGATTTTGGTGCAAGTGGATCTTTTCAAAAGACTTCCTGAGAAAATACATATTGATTGTGGTGATTGTATGCCTAGCTTTGTTCAACCTGTGGAATATGATAATATGCCCATGTATTGCAGTCATTGCTCTTTGATAGGTCATGACACTTTTAATTGTCATATTCTCAACTCCGAATATAAGAAGAATAGTGCTGGAGATGGCCATAAAAAGGCTGATTTCGGGAAGAAAAGTGAAGAAGTTATGGAGACGGCCTTGGATAAGGAGGACAAAAGGAAGGGTAATACCAAAAATGAGGTATGGGTTCAGAAAGACAAGGTTCAAAAAAGGGTAATCACGAAGGTACTAGTAAGGTTGATAGCAAATCTGCTATTGATCTTACTAAGAAGGATGGTAACTCTAAGGATTGTAAGGCTCCCTTGATTGCTAGGAGAGGTGTTTTTCTCCCACAATCGGTGAATGATGCACTGACAAAGACTCTTAAAGCCATAAGAACGAAATCTGGGTCTAATTCTCATATGGAGGCAAATACGGAAGTATGCATTCCTGAAGTTCAAGATCCTCACAAATTATTTACTTCATTGAAAGATGATTCTGTGATACGAGCTAAACCATCATCCCAAGTCAAAATGAATACTTGTAGTTCCCTTAATTTACCTCCAAGGGCACCTCAAGTGACCTCTCTTAACCAGGTTTTTGATTATCATTTGGACTTCAAGGAGCGAAATTCTCTTATGGAGGAAAAAGATGATGATGGATTCACTAAGGTTATTCACAAGCGGAAGAAAAGTAGGGAGAAATCCCCTTCTTTGTGAGCTCCCTTGCCCCTTACTCTTTGTTATCTCATTTTTTTTATCATGGTTTTTTTAATGGTGTCGTTTATAAGTTGGAATGCTCGTGGCGTTGCTAATAATGCCACAATTAGAAGAATTCAGCGTTTATTTCGCTCTCATGGGCTTTCTTTGATGGCTATTTATGAGCCTAAGTCTAATATCTCTTCTATGGGATCTCTAATTCGTAAAGTGGGATGTGAGGATGGCATGGCTAATGTAAATAATAGGGTTTGGGTCCTCTGGAAGCATGGTCTAACAGCTACAGTTATTCATGACTCTAGGCAGGCCTTAACATTACAAATTTCTCATCCGATGTGGAATGAAGCTGTTTGGGTTTCTTTTGTGCATGCAAGCTGCAATAGGCTTACTCGTATTGATCTTTGGGATGAATTGATGGGGATAAGTGAGGTGAATTTTCCATGGATGGTGGTTGGAGACTTTAATTGTGTCATTGAACAATCTGAAAAAGTGGGGGGTAAACCTATTAATAACCTTTTAGTGACTGAATTCTCTGACATGCTCTAATATGCAAACCTTATAGACTCGGGCTATGATGGAAATGTTATGACCTGGTCTAATAAAAGAACGGGGAGAAGAGCTATTTATCAAAGGCTAGACCGAGCTCTTTATAATGAGAAATGGCTTCAATTATTTCATTATACTCGTGTGACTCATTTGGCTCGGTTATGCTCTGATCATACCCCTCTCCTTATGATTATGCAACTAAAAGCTGAGGTAAAAAAGGGTTCTTTTAGGTTTCTAAATATTTGGTTGAAGCATCCAGCATTTTCTGACCTTGTCAAAGAATCATGGGCTGCCCCTATGGATGGAAGACCAATGGTTTGTTTCGCGAAGAAACTAGGGCGGCTTCGAAGATGTATTTCAGATTGGAACAAACAAGTTTATGGGAGGGTTGAACAACAAATTAAGAATGCTGAAGATGAAATTTTGTTCTGAGAATCTCAATACCAACTGTTTGGTGATGAGGAGTCGAGAGTTTCCCTAAATCTTGCACAGGCTCAACTTCTTTCAAAACTAAAGCTTGAGGAGGAGTTGTGGGCTCAACGAGCTAATTTATCTTGGTTAAAAGAGGGGGATAGAAATACAAAATTTTTCCATGCTGTTGTTAAGAAAAAGCGACAGAGACTTTTCATCCATAGAATTCGGAATCGCCAAGGGTGTGGATTACAGATAAGAAGGAGATTCAAGAAGAGGCTATTGGTTTCTACTCGGAGCAACTTCAAGGTCAGTGTGAAATTCCCTCTAATGAGCATCTTTTTCTCATTCCTCGGCTCATCACCAATGATGATAATACCTTGCTCACGGCTGTCCCAACTAGGGGTGTCAGTGGTTCGGTCCAGACCGTGGTTTGGGACCGAACCGGACCAAACTATACGGTTTGGTTCGGTTTTCAAGCACGAGTGGTTCGGTTCAGTCTTAAAAATTAGTAAACCGCATGGTTCGGTTTGGTTTGTGGTTTGACCCCTTCAGACCAAATCAGACCGAACCAAACCAGACCAAACCACGAGAGCGAACCGCTAAAGCGAACTATCAGACCGAACCACCAGACAAAACAGTCAGACCGCATATATTAGTCATATATTTATATGTTAAGTAACATTCACCTTTGAGATATTTAAAAAAAAAAAACATTACATTAGACCATTCTTAAATCTCGTTTTGCATCTTATTCAATATTCATTTTACCACGTGTTATATTTGTTGAGGCACATAGTTAACAAACTTCTGCAGTGTGTTCACTTCATTTGCCTTCTTTAATCGTTAAATATTCTTTTTCCTACGTATTTTCTCTTTTCAACAAAGTCTAAACAATGATTTGAATCGTCATATGAACCTCGGTTCGAATGGTGGTTTGAACCACTATCTAAACCACGGTCTGAACCACTATCTAAACCACACTCTGAACCACATTACTGAACCGCGGTCTGAACCAAACCGAACCAAACCATGGCGGCTTGGTTTGGTTCGGTTTGAACCTTTTCGTGGTTCAGTTCGGTTTGAAATTTTCCCAAACCGATGACTAGTGGTTCGGTCTCTAAATGGTCGAGACCGAACCAAACCGAACCATTTACACGCCTAGTCCCAACAGAAGAAGAAATTAAGGGTGTTGTTTTTTCGTTGAATGGCCAAAGTGTTGCGGCCCGGATGGTTTTACGGGAGAGTTTTATAAAGGCTGCTGGGAGTTTATCAAGGCTGATTTGATTAAAGCTATTGGGGATTTCTTTTCGGGATTTACTATGCCTCGTAGTTGGAGAAGTACTTTGATTGTGACTATTCCTAAAGTGGAGTCTCCATCTTCCTTTTCAGATCTTTGACCGAATAGTCTTTGCAATTTCTGCAATAAGATTGTGACAAAGCTCTTAACATCTCGGCTTGCCCCTATTCTTCCTCGCATTATTTCTCCTCAACAAAGTGGGTTTGTTCAAGGGAGAGTTATCCATGAAAATGTTCTTCTCACTCAAGAAATTATGCAATCTATTAATAAAATGGTTCGGGGATCAAATGTGGCCCTCAAGCTAGATATGGCTAAAGCATATGACCGGCTTTCGTGGTTTGGGCTTGTAAAGGTTATGGGCCAATTTGGCTTTGATGAGATTTGGATTGATTTAATTTATCGCTGCATTTCAAATAACTGGTTTTCGGTTCTTATTAATGGTGAAGCATGTGGTTTCCTTCCTTCAACGAGAGCTCTTAAACAAGGAGACCCCTTATCCCCTTATCTCTTTATTATTGCTGCTGAGATGATGAGTAGAGGCCTCAATCACCTTCATTCTATATATCCTCATTTCAGGTTTCGTATTCATGTGAACACTCCGATGATTTCCCACCTTGCTTATGTAGATGATATCATTATTTTTTGCAATGGATCCAAGAATTCGCTAGAAACTCACATGAAATATTTGGAGTGGTATCAAAGATTTTCTGGACAATTAGTGAACATTCATAAATCTGGTTTTATTACGGGTAAGCATAGCTTAAGAGATGACCTTATTGCTGCCACCATGGGATTTTTTAAACAAGAGCTTCCTTTACTCTATTTGGGATGCCCCTTGTACACAGGTCGGAAGAAAATTAGCCTTTTTGCTCCTCTCATTCGAAAAATGGAATCTAAACTTGCTTCTTGGAAAGGTAAATTACTGTCCTTTGGAGCCAAACTCACCTTAATGTAGTCTTGCCTCGCTGCAATGCCCCTCTATTATCTCTCTTTAATTGATCCTCCCAAAGGAGTCATTCATGCTCTTGAAAAAATTATTGAAAGATTCTTTTGGAGTAATAATGATGTTGATCAAAGATGTCATTGGTTATCGTGTAAACAAATGAGCTGGCCTATTGAGGAAGGTGGATTGGGGATTCGTAAGTTTGAGGACATTTCTTTGGCTTTTTCTATGAAACTTTGGTGGCGACTAAGAAGTACTTCATCGCTTTGGGGTGAGCTTATGCTTGCAAAATATTGCTGGGAAATTCACCCTATGGATGCCATTCTTACACCCTATTTGTCACACATTTGGAAGCGTATGATTGAAGCCAAACCTTTGGTGGAAAATAGGATAGCTTGGAGGGTTGGCAGAGGCGATATCTCAATCCATGAGAAGTGGCTGGATGGCGACATGGGCATCATTCCTTTTGATCATGCGGAGGTGTCTTCTTTATTTCTCAATGGTATGCCTCGTGTAGATCACATCTGAGATGTCTATGGTAACCATCTTGTGCATTTAATTCAGTCCTATTCTATTACTCTCTCGGATAATCAAGACATTCCTGTTTGGAAACCTTCTCCTAGTGGTAAATTTTCGGTTAATTCTGCATGGAAAGAGTGTCGGGCTAGAAGGCTTAAGGCGGCTATTTTTCCCTATTGTTGGAATAAATATATCCCAAGGAAGGTGTCGGTTTTCCTATGGCGTGTTTTACATAAGGGTCTTCCTACTGATGATAGAATCCGTTCTAGAGGTATTCATTGTGCTTCTAAATGTGAATGTTGTTTGGTGCCTAGTGAGGAAACTCTTAATCATGTGTTGATCCATGGCTCTGTTGCAGCTAGTGTGTGGAATTATTTTAGCATGATCTGTGGTATTCGTATGGTTTTTGGCCAAACTAACCAATCTCTTCTTTGTTGGTGGCAAGGACCATCCCATCTAAATGCTCATGGTGCTACTCATTGGCTCTCCAAAATTCTTCCAGCAATTATTTCTTGGGAAATATGGTTGAGCAGAAACAAAAGCAGATTTGAAGGCATTGCTATGTGTTCGACAACCATTATTACCAAAGTTTGTGATCAGGTATCCAATTTAGCTATGGCATTTTCTTTAACTTTCTCCTGTCTCCCTGATGAAGATCACTTGTTTAACATCTTTCGGCTGAAACAATCTAGAACTATGATCATAAAGCCTAGATTGGTTGTTTGGGATTTTCCTCCGAGTAATATGATTAAGATCAATATGGATGGTGTTTCAAGAGGTAATCCAGGGATAGCTTCGGGTGGGGGTATACTCTGAGATTTTAATAGGGATTTCATTCAGGCTTTTGCTAATTTCTATGATATTGCTACAAACATGATGACCGAAGCATTGGCTGCAAGGGATGGTCTTCTTTTAGCTCAATCTCTTGGGTATCAAAATGTTTGGTTAGAAGTGGATTCTCAAGTATTAATGAAGATTATTCTGCGGGAATATCACATTCCTTGGTCTATATGGTACATCATTGATCATATTCATCGCCTTATGGTTCTTATGGAAGTCCGGGCTACTCATATTGTTAGGGAGGGCAATAGTGTGGCAGACTTTTTGGCTAATATGGCTGCTGATCGAGGGTTTAGCTCACAAGTTTCTCTGATATCCAATCTTCCCCCACAATGCAAAAGCTTGCTTGCATCGGACAAGACAAAGATTCCTCACATTCGGTTATCATAGTTTATGGCTAGATATTTGTATAGGCTGCTCTCTTTATTTAGTAGTCACCCTTCCCTTTATTGTAGAGGACCTTACAGGTTGTGTAAGGCCTCCTCCCCTAGTATTTATTTTCAGGTGGTTAAGGCCGTCAAGTCCCCCACCTCGTTTGTAATATTTTGTTTCATATTAATAAAATCTAGGGAGTACCGTCTCCTTTCGCAAAAAAAAAAAAAAAAAAGCCAGGAGGTGCTCGAGTGTGCAAATTGCACAAATATTTATACGGTCTTCGACAGGCATCTAGAAACTGGTATTAGAGCTGGGCCCAAGTTGATGATGGAGTTGTTTACCCATGTTGGGTTGGAGCCGAAGGTCATGCCGGCATGTTAATGGTCCACTTGTAGAGCTGAAGGTCATGCCGGCCTACACGTAAGGGGGCGTGTTAAAGCCTCATTTGTCCCACATCAACTTGGAGTAGATAAATGATTAACTATATAGATTGGATTACCTCACCCCTTAAAGTGGCAACCGTCAAGTTGACAAAGCATGCTTCTTTGTGGTACGAGAATTTGAAGAATCAGAGGAGGAGTGAGGAAAAGTTGAAGAAACATCTCAAGAAGCGGTTCTTACCATGGGATTTTGAGCAGGAGCAATACTTAAAACTCACTTCTTTGCAGCAAGCGAACCTTACCGTGAGTGAATATGTTCGTGAATTTGAGAAATTAATTATTGTTTGTGATCTTGGAGAAAGGGAAGAGATGAAGATAGCAAGGTTTATCAAGGGTTTATCTCCCCAATTGCAGCAAAAGGTGGAAGTTCATCCTTATTCAACTTTTGATGATGTTTACAAGTTGGCTATTAAATTTGAGAAACAAGAGAAGAGCAAGAAGTCTCCTACGGTACGTGAATATAGTAAAATCTACAATAGCCCTTTGAAGCCCAGTGCCGCATCAACTTCGAAGGAGGTCAAGAAGGAAGAGCTAAAGGAGAAGGGTAAGGCTGTTTTAGAGCCTAAATTCAGGAGGTGTTATAAGTGTCAAGGTTATGGTCACATTGAAAATGAGTGCCCTCAAAAGCGCACACTCACTTTGCAAGATCTTGATCTGTTGGAACCAAGTTTTGTGGTCGTGAAGAGGAGGAAAAGGTTGCTGATTATGATGTGAGTCCACCAAGTTAGAAGGAGATGCTTGTGGTGCGAAACCTTCACATCAAATCTGGTCCGGAGGAGCAAAATCAACGCAATCAGATTTTTCACTCTCGATGCAAGGTCGGTGGTAAGACTTGCAATTTTATTATTGATAGTGGTCCATTTACAAATGCTGCATCTAGTGAAATGGTGGAGAAACTTAAGCTTCCTACTACTACTCATCCTGATCTGTATACGCTGAATTGGTTGAATGATGATGGTGGCATTAAGGTTAAAAAAAAAGCACTCATTTCTTTTGCTGTTAGCCCGTATGAAGATAAGGTGTTATGTGATGTGGTTCCTATGAAAGCTTGTCATTTGTTGCTTGGGAGGCCATGGCAGTTTGACCGAGATGTGTCGCATCAAGGAAAGAGTAATATTTATTCTGTTCTAAAGGGTAAAGAGAAGTACAACTTGAAGCCTTTAACTCCAAGAAAGGACATTCCAAAGCAAGAGAAGATATTCTTAAGTGCTAAGTAATTTATGGAGGAAGTTGAACCAGAAGATAAGTTGTATATCTTGTTTGTTCGTGATAGCTCCACTGCTCGGATGGACTCTAGTGATGACTTGCAGGTACAAAGGTTGCTTGAGGAGTATGGTGATGTGTTCCCGGATGAGTTACCACATGGTTTACCTCTAAAGCGTGAAATTGAGCATCAAATTGATCTTATTCCTGGTGCTACACTTCCCAACAAACCAGCCTATCGTTGTAACCCCGAAGATAAGTAAGGAGTTGCAGAGGCAAGTGCAAGAGCTGATTGATCATGGTTATGTTCGATTCGAGAGAGCCTAAGTTCGTGGGCTGTACCGGTTCTTTCGGTGAAAAAGAAAGATGGAACATGGCGCATGTGTGTTGATAGCTGAGCTGTCAACAATATTGATCTGAATTCCTTAGCTACTTTAGGAAAACCCTTTGGCGTTTGGTTGGTACTAAGTTGCTGTTTAGTACTTCCCATCATCCACAGACCGATGGACAAACAGAAGTGACAAATCGGACTCTTGGAAGTTTATTGCGTGGTTTGGTGAGTAGAACTACCAAAGATTGGGATGTTAAGGTTGATCATGCTGAGTTTGCGTACAATAGATCTCCTTCATCTACTACTGATCGTTCTCCATTTGAGATTGTGTATGGTGTTAATCCGTATATGCCCATTGACTTAATTCCTATACCAAAGAAGGAAATGGTGAGCTTTGAAGCAAAGGAAATGCAAGCTACATTTATGAGAATTTGTGAGCAAGTTAAGGCTAAGATTAAGAAGGCAAATGCAAAGTATAAAGAAAGATCCAATAAAGGGCGTACTCAATATGTTTTTAAGGTTGGTGATCTTGTATGGCTGCACTTTTGCAAGGAGAGATTTCCTTCAAAAAGGAAGAACAAGCTTATGCCGAGAGCTAATGGTCCATTCTGAGTGTTGGAAAAGGATGGTGAGAGTGCATATAAACTTGAGCTACCAGATGAGTTTGGTAATGTGAGTGCTACTTTCAATGTTGGTGATCTGTCCCCTTACTTGGACGATGAAAATTTGAGGAAAAATTCTTTTAAAGGAGAGGAGAATGATGCGGAAGCAAAGATAGAAGATAATGGAAAGGAGCTAATGTTGAGCTCTAAGGGTGTGGACCGGACTTTAGGGGTGTACTTGAGCGCAATCTTTGTTAACATGATTTGTTGGGCTTAAGTAAATGGGCCAAATGTTGAGCAGTTTCTGGAATAATTTTGTTCGGCTATTATTTAAGCATTAACAGTCCATATGGTGATTATTTTCATGTTGGGATGAAGATAAAGATGTGATCTTTCATATGACTACTTATGGCGTGTTTTTGGACAAGTATTTGAAGAGTTGTGGCTGTTCGAATCTGGCTGTTCAGATTGGCCGAATTTACATTGTTTTCTTCACCTAGTTCTTATCTTTATTTTTCTTATCTCTTAATAATTAATGTCTAGTTTATCCTAACTTGGAAGGATGTTCCAAGAGTAGTATAAATACCCTACAAGATGTAGTGTAAGGCATTGAGTGATTGAATAAAATTTCCTTTGTGAGTTTTCAAACTTACTTCAATTCTTGCGAGAATTGTTCTTAAGCCTTGCGAGGTTTAAACCCTTTCTGCCCTTGCGAGGACAGGCCCTAGTCTTGTGAGATTAGGTTTATCTAGTTCTAGCTCTCGTTCCTTGCGAGGTTCTTGAGTTAGTCCATATCCTTTTCTTTTTATTCTAAAAATACACAAATTTACGAATCAGTGTCTTTGGAGGAGGCATGTCAATAATTGCCTTGATTTTCGAGGGATTTGCTTCAATTCCCCTTTCGGTGACCATGTAGCCAAGAACTTTACCTCGGATAACCCCAAAAGTGCACTTTGCTGGATTGAGCCTCATTTTGTGTTGACGAAGCCTTTCAAAGAACTTGTGGAGATCGATCAAGTGTTGACCATCGGTCCCTTTTGAATGGATGATCATGTCATCCACATAGACTTCGATTTCTTTATAGATCATGTCATGGAACAAGTCTGTTTTTGCCCTTTGATAAGTAGCCCCAGCGTACCTTAGACTAAACGGCATGACTGTATAGGAGAAAGTGCCCCACGGTGTTGTGAAAGCAGTTGTGTTGGTCTTCTTTGGCCATGAGAATCTGATTATACCCAGCAAATCCATCCATAAATGAGCGGACCTCGTAGGCGGCAGTTGAATCGACTAGCATGTCGGTGTTGGGTAGTAGAAATTCATCCTTTGAAGAAGTTTTGTTCAAATCCCGGAAATCCACGCAAACACGGACCTTGCCGTTAGCCTTTTTTACTGTCACAACATTTGCTAGCCAAGTCGGATACTCGATGACTTCGATAAAATCCACACTGAGAAGCTTCTCTATCTCTTCTTTGACTTGTAGAGACCATTCAGGCTTGATCTTTCTGAGCTTTTGCTTGACTGGCTTGGTGTCTTCCCTGATCGGAATTCTGTGCTCGGCGACCTTTCTGTCTAAACTCGACATGTCTTTGTATGACCATGCGAAACATCCACGAACTCTTTGAGCAGTGCAGTCAATCTGTCTTTCTCTTCCCCCTTGAAGAAGCTTCCTATCTTGGTTTTTTTCGGCTCCTCATCGGTACCCAGATTAACAACATGCAATTCTTCATCAGCCCCTGGATCATTTTCACCACGACTACGGACCTGTTGAGCTAGTTCATTTAAGTATGTTTCATTTTCGTGGTCTATTTCATCATAGTTTGAATCGTTATTAACTAGTTCATTAAATTCATTATTAGTTAATTCATCATTTATGATGTTTGCAATCTCGGGGTACTCAAAAATGTTGGGTTTCCAAGTAACATGCGCAGCGGAATTAAGCATTTAAAATTTTCATGAAACCCAAAGCCATAGATCCATTCATATGATTGAGTCAAATATATGCATAATGAATACTAGAATACTAACCCTTGATGACTTTGATTAACAACCTTGAATTCGATGGAGGCTTGAAAGCTTGATCACGAACAGAGCAAGAATCACGAACTTTGAAGATGATAAGTTTCACCCTCTAGCGGTATCCACACCACGAACGAATGTCAAGGAACTTCTTGATCTTGGTTGCTAGACCAAATTGTAAAACACGCTTTTACAATTGTATGATCTATATGGAATATAAATTGTGTTTATTCTTGTTCTTCGATCTAGGGATTTCTTAGAACAAGAAATAACTCTCTCAAAACTCTTTGGAGGCTTACACAAACTTATGTACTGATTAGGGCAACTAGAGGTAGGTTTTATACTTGTTACACCTATTCCAAATAGGAAACAAGTGGTACCCACAAGAAAAAGGACTAAGGAAAGTTCTGGCCGAAGCCACAGATCCGCCCGGGTACACAAGTAGGTCCGGCCGGATCAAGCGTGGTCCGACCGGGTCTTGTACTTGGTCTGTCCGGGGCAATGATCTTGGTCTGGCCGGGTCCTTTACAAGGTCTGACCGGATCTTTCCTTTTCCACTATTCTTCTTCCAAATTCCTAATATTCTCGAATGGTCCTTCGACCCATATTCCACTATAGTCCTTTAGGATTCGTTCTATTGTGTGTGACCCTCTAGGATTACACTAAGTTGGCAATGGGTTCAAACATGAACTCATAAGATATGATTAGGTTCTAGCAAACCGTCATACCTACCCAAATAGTGTAACTAGATACAAGTTCGCATTCTTTTTAGAACATGTCACAATCCTTTTATCCACGATGTCATTGAACACAAGTCATGGTCAACAAGTAAACTTGCATTGTTCAATACTTTCTCGATACCGAATATGTTGATAATCCAAATGACAATGATCCAATCAATTCATTTGAGTTTGGCCAAACATTTCATCAACATCATTCCTACGAGGGGGCCCAAGATTGACATCTCTCCGAAGAGGGACAAATCCAGTTAGCTTATTATTCTTCCCTATGTGAATTCGATTATGCCAATCATACCCTTTATAACTTCCTGGTTAAAGGTAGCGTTTGAATATGTCAAACATAATGTTCATCAAGTGGAAGACTAAGGTTGTATCAAACACATACTAAAAATTTCTCTCTAGCTTTCTCTCTCTAGGCGAGCTCTCTCCCTAGGGTTTCAGCCTTTTTGAGCTGCAGGAATCATGTCTTTTCCGGCGGCAATGTTTGTTTCCTCGGACTCTAAACCTTCTTCTTGGCATAATTACTCGGATAATACCTCCCAATCAAATAACCCCAACCCTAATGATGCGGCGGCTTTTGTAAACCCTAATTCCCATGCAGCGCCACACTCCTCTTCTCCTTCTCCTTTGACATGTGGGGTTTCTTCTCCAGGCCGACCAGGATCTGTTCCTGTATTGAACTCCTCTCCAAAACCTAATTCAGCACCAACGCCTTTGAGTTTTGCGGCTGCTGTTTCTAATCCTTCTTCGAATGGGAATGGCATTTCCAAGTTCTTTGCTAACTTATTCTCTCCCCATGATGCTGCTGCGATTAATATCCTGTCTATCCCAACTGGAAATCATAAAGGGACGCCTGCTATAAAATTATCCAAGGAGATCATAGATTCCTTTGCCCAGCCTTTCAAATTTACCCTTGTGGGAAAGTTTATGCATGGGAAGCCTTCCATGGAAGATGCTCGTATATCTTTTGCTAAATTTCAACTCAAGGGCCCCTTCAAATTAGGACAGGACTCTAAACATCTTCTTATCCATCTTTCGAATGAAGTGGATTACCAAAGGCTGTTTTATGAAGGAAACGTGGTACGTCTCTCACTTCCCAATGCGCACTCTTGCTTGGACACCAGCCTGGAGAGCAGAACATGAATCTTCAATTGTCCCAATCTGGGTAGGTCATCCTAATTTACCTATCCATTTAATTAACAAAGCATTTTTATTTACTTTGGGTAAGATGATTGGAACCCCTTTATCGATTGACAAGGCAACGGCAGAGCTCTCAAGGCCGAGCATTGCTAAAGTTCTTATTCAACTGGATGTTCTTAAGAAGTTGCCTAATGAATTTCTTTTGGATTGTAGAGATGCTTGGCCAAGTTTTTATCTGAAAGTGGAATATGATAACCTCCCCCAGTATTGCAAACACTGCTGGATGTTTGGTCATAATATTACACATTGTAGAAAGGCTAACCCTAATTTGGTGAATACTACAAAAGCTAAGGCTATGGTAAATCCCTCAAATAATCAAGCTAAGATGTATGTGAAGGTTAATTTTGAAAAAGATATAGCTACTGATGCAAATTGAACACTTCAAGTAGTGGTGCTAAGGTGAATGGTGTCTCCATTGAACCTGAAGTTATTAATGTTGACAATCAGCATGTTACAAAATCCAATGTTACAAATATTGCTCCAGTTGAAGGTGGTACTGTTTTGGATGGTCATCCTAAGATTGCTAGACGTGGACAACCCCTCTCTGAAAATGTTACCAAAGCCCTAAAAAATGCTTGTTCCCATGCCATTAAAGAAGGGAAATCTATTTCTGAGTCCAGTAATAAGGGTGATAATGCTACTTTGATGAATGTTGCAGATCAGAACTCCCTATTACTACTTCGGATTTTTATTTTTTTTTGGCGAAAGGAGACGGTACTCCGTAGATTTTATTGATTAAAAAGAAAAAGGTACAGAACAACGTGGGGGACATGACGGCCTTAACCACCGGAGTAAATAAAAAACTAGGGGGAGGTCTTATACAAGCCATAAGACCTCTACAAAAAGGAGGGGGACCTACCCAAAAGAAAATGAGGGCTTTGCACAAATCGAAAGCACCTCTACAATTATAGCCTAAAAATAAAATTGTAGTCATCAAACTACAACCGAATATGAGGAACTGAACTTCGATCCAGAGTGAGAAGACCACGGCAAGAAGTT
Organism: Campanula takesimana; assembly: GCA_026119855.1. Taxonomy (NCBI): domain Eukaryota; kingdom Viridiplantae; phylum Streptophyta; class Magnoliopsida; order Asterales; family Campanulaceae; genus Campanula; species Campanula takesimana. Next base: position 1,317,285 of record JAOWBW010000214.1, read on the forward strand.
GGGCAAGCATTAAGATCATTAAACTCAGAATTACCTTCATTATTTGCTGCATGGTTAGCCAAGATATCAGCAATCTTGTTTCCTTTGCGAAAGATATGAGTAATCTTTACTTCCATAACATCCATAAGGCGATAAATAGCTTGAATAATATACCACACATCCCAAGGGATGTTATACTTTTTATTGAGAATCTGAACATGAACCTCGGAGTCTAATTCTAACCAAACATGAAGAAAACCCCCTCGATGAGCATATAAGAGACCGTCTAGAGCTGCCTTTGATTCAGCCATCATATTAGTACCAACACCATAGAATTTAGCAAAACCAAACAAGAATTCCCCAGAAGAGTTGCGAATGATACCTCCTCCAGCTGCTACACCAGGATTACCACGGGAAACACCATCAGAATTTACTTTTACTTGGTTCAGATTAGGAGGAAGCCATTTAACAAGCTTCAAATCTTTCTGAACTTTGCTACGATAATGCAGCAAGAAAAACCTACCCATATCTCCATCCATACCTCCAGCCGAGAAAGAGAGCTTATGGGCCTTTAAAATATCAATAACAAGCTGCCTAATACGTTGAATAACAATGCTATAGCTCGGAGAAACATCCTCAAATCTGCATTTATTTCTATGCTTCCAAAGTTCCCAACAAATGACCCCAGGAAGAATATCAGCAAGCCAACGCTCCACATCACTAGTATTCTTAGACTTGTTAGCATGCCAAGAGATCAGCCTTTGAGAGAAAGAAGCAACCTCAATTCTAAACCCAATGAGATTTCCAAAAAATCACCAAACTTTAGAAGCAATGTCACCGTGTAAAAGAATATGGGGCATAGTTTCAGCACAAGGCAAGGAGCAACAATGGCATTTAGATACCAAAAAAATACCTTTCCTTTGAATGTTCTCATCTGTTGGGATTGCTGAACGAAGGGTCTTCCATAAAAAAATCAAGATTTTGGTTGGAATATATTTGTTCCAGCACCAAGCAAAAACCGAACTTCGAGTTCTTGGAACATGATATTCTTTCCAAGCTGAAGAAAGGGAGAACTTACCCGAACTAGCTGGGCTCCAAAAAGGCACATCCGGAGTATTGGAAAGGTGAACATCATTGTCTTGGATAGCAAGGAGAATCTGCTGCCCAAGCAATTGTCTAACATGGTCAACACGGAGATTTCCATTCTCAAATAAAGAGAACACTTGGATATGATCTAACGATGAAGGAATTTGCACATTAGGTAGCCATTTTTCATGAATAGACAACTCTCCATTTCCCACACCCCAACGAATTCGCTCTTCAACAATCTTTAGCAGCAATCATACGCTTCCAAATATGAGAGGACCCAATTCGAACATGAGAATCTAAAGGGTGAGAGTTGTGGCAATACTTTTCCAACAAAAAGGAAACCCATAAGGATTTAGATGTTCTAAACCTCCACCATAATTTCATAGAGAAAGCAAATGACATTTCCTCAAAATTCCGAAGACCAAGGCCTCCTTCATCGATTGGCCAAGAAAATTCAGACCGAGCCACCCAATGACATTTATTAAACCCATCAACACCACTCCAAAAGAAATTTGCCACTAGCCTATTGAGAGCTTGAAAAACTCCTTTAGGCGGCTCAAGAAGAGATATGATTACTACTTCGGATTTTGAAGGCAAGATGAATAAAATTCTAGAGAATATTAACATGCATAAGGAGCAAAATGCTAGTTCTATTTTGGAATCTATTCAGATTGTGGAGGCTAATTCTGATGGCCTACATGTGGATCCAGTTACCTCTATTCTAGCTTTAAATGTATCCCCATGGGCTCCTCCATCTATATATTTTGTGACTGAACTTGCAGGTTCTACTCCTTTTTCTAATACTACTTCTAAGGATGTTGATAAAGATGGTTTTACTATGGTTTCTCATAGGAAAAACCGTAGTAAATCATATTCCCCCTCATCTTAACTTATCGGGTGAGATCTTATATTTCTTCTTAATTGTTTTTAATGGTGTCTATGATATTCTGGAATATTCGTGGAATTGGTAATAGGGCTTCTCTTCGTAGAGAAAAAATGTTGATCAGTATTTATGGGTTATCCTTCTTTGCTGTCTCGGAACCTATGCTGCCTTCTTCTAAGATCCTTGTTACTCAACGCAAACTTGGTTGTATGAGTGGCGTCTCTAATTGTTCTAGCAAAATATGGTTTTTTTGGAAGAACAGTTTTGATTGTCAAGTCCTTCATGACTCATCTCAAGCCATGACAATTTAGATTTCTCATGCTCTTTGGGATTCTTTCATTCGTATTACAGTAGTTTATGCTAGCTGTGATAGATTTAATAGAAGAGATCTATGGGATAATCTTATGGATTGGAGTTCTTGTAATGAGCCGTGGATGGTTATTGGTGACTTTAATTGTGTGCTTGATCAAACTGAAAAATTGGGTGGAAAACCAATCCGAGAGAGTATTGTGGCAGAATTTTCGGACATGGTTCAATTCTCTGGTCTTCTTGATGCTGGTTATCTCGGTAATATTTACACTTGGGTAGATAAACCCCGTGGCAAGCCTTCTATTTTCAGAGATTGGATAGGGCCTTGTATAATAGTCAATGGGTGGAAAAGTTTCATTCAACGACTGTTACTCATATTAGCAAAACTTGCTCTGATCATTCTCCTCTTGTCGTTAAAGTTCAAATTGTTGCTGAGAATTTAAGGGGGGCTTTTCGCTTCCTCAATGTTTGGTTAAAGCATCCCTTGTTTGATGATATTGTGAAAAACTCATGGGAGGAACCTTTGGATGGGAGGCCTGTTGGGTTTCGTAGTAACATGCGCAGCGGAATTAAGCATTTAAAATTTTCATGAAACCCATAGCCCATAGATCCATTCATATGATTAAGTTAAATACAACATAATGAATACTAGAATACTAACCCTTGATGCCTTTGATTTTGCAACCTTGAATTCGATGGAGGCTTGAAATCTTGATCACGAACAAAGCATAGAGCCTCAATACCAACTGTTTGGTGATGAGGAGTCGAGAGCTGCCCTAAATCTTGCACAGGCTCAACTTCTTTCAAAACTGAAGCTTGAGGAGGAGTTGTGGGCTCAACGAGCTAATTTATCTTGGTTAAAAGAGGGGGATAGAAATACAAAATTTTTCCATACTGTTGTTAAGAAAAAGCGACAGAGACTTTTTATCCATAGAATTCAGAATCGCCAAGGGTTGTGGATTACAGATAAGAAGGAGATTCAAGAAGAGGCTATTGGTTTCTACTCGGAGCAACTTCAAGGTCAGTGTGAAATTCCCTCTAATGAGCATCTTTTTCTCATTCCTCGGCTCATCACCAATGAGGATAATACCTTGCTCACGGCTGTCCCAATTGAAGAAGAAATTAAGGGTGTTGTTTTTTTCGATGAATGGTCAAAGTGCTGCGGGACCGGATGGTTTTACGGGAGAGTTTTATAAAGGCTGCTGGGAGTTTATCAAGGCTGATTTGATTAAAGCTATTGGGGATTTCTTTTCGGGATTTACTATGCCTCGTAGTTGGACAAGTACTTTGATTGTGACTATTCCTAAAGTGGAGTCTCCATCTTCCTTTTCAGATCTTAGACCAATTAGTCTTTGCAATTTCTACAATAAGATTGTTACAAAGCTCTTAACATCTTGGCTTGCCCCTATTCTTCCTCGCATTATTTCTCCTCAACAAAGTGGGTTTGTTCAAGGGAGAGTTATCCATGAAAATGTTCTTCTCGCTCAAGAAATTATGCAATCTATTATTATTAAGAAGGTTCGGGGATCAAATGTGGCCCTCAAGCTAGATATGGCTAAAGCATATGACCGGCTTTCGTGGTTTGGGCTTGTAAAGGTTATGCGCGAATTTGGCTTTGATGAGATTTGGATTGATTTAATTTATCGCTGCATTTCAAATAGCTGGTTTTCGGTTATTATTAACGGTGAAGCATGTGGTTTCTTTCCTTCAACGAGAGGTCTTAGACAAGGAGACCCCCTATCCCCATATCTCTTTATTATTGCTGCAGAGATGATGAGTAGAGGCCTCAATCACCTTCATTCTATATATCCTCACTTCAGGTTTCGTATTCATGTGAACACTCCGATGATTTCCCAACTTGCTTATGCAGATGATGTAATTATTTTTTGCAATGGATCCAAGAATTCGCTAGAAACTCACATGAAATATTTGGAGTGGTATCAAAGATTTTCATGACAATTAGTAAACTTTCATAAATCTGGCTTTATTACGGGTAAGCATAGCTCAAGAGATGACCTTATTGCTGCCACCACGGGATTTGTTAAACAAGAGCTTCCTTTACTCTATTTGGGATGCCCCTTGTATACAGGTCGGAAGAAAATTAGCCTTTTTGCTCCTCTCATTCGGAAAATGGAATCTAAACTTGCTTCTTGGAAAGGTAAATTACTGTCCTTTGGAGCCAAACTCACCTTAATGCAGTCTTGCCTCACTGCAATGCCCCTCTATTATCTCTCTTTAGTTGATCCTCCCAAAGGAGTCATTCATGCTCTTGAAAAAATTATTGTGAGATTCTTTTGGAGTAATAATGATGGTGATCAAAGATGTCATTGGTTATCGTGGAAACAAATGAGTTGGCCTATTGAAGAAGGTGGATTGGGGATTCGTAAGTTTGAGGACATTTCTTTGGCTTTTTCTAAGAAACTTTGGTGGCGGCTAAGAAGTACTTCATCGCTTTGGAGTGAGCTTATGCTTGCAAAATATTGCTGGGAAATTCACCCTATAGATGCCATTCTTACACCCTATTCGTCACACATTTGGAAGCGTATGATTGAAGCCAAACCTTTGGTGGAAAATAGGATAGCTTGGAGGGTTGGTAGAGGCGATATCTCAATCCATGAGAAGTGGCTGGATGGCGACATGGGCAGCATTCCTTTTGATCATGCGGAGGTGTCTTCTTTATTTCTCAATGGTATGCCTCATGTAGATCACATCCGAGATGTCTATGGTAACCATCTTGTGCATTTAATTCAGTCCTATTCTATTACTCTCTCGGATAATCAAGACGTTCCTGTTTGGAAACCTTCTCCTAGTGGTAAATTTTTGGTTAATTCTGCATGGCAAGAGTGTCGGGCTAGTAGGCCTAAGGCGGCTATTTTTTCCTATTGCTGGAATAAATATATCCCAAGGAAGGTGTCAGTTTTCCTATGGCGTGTTTTACATAAGGGTCTTCCTACTGATGATAGAATTCGTTCTAGAGGTATTCATTGTGCTTCAAAATGTGAATGTTGTGTGGTGCCTAGTGAGGAAACTCTTAATCATGTGCTGATCCATGGCTCTGTTGCAGCTAGTGTGTGGAATTATTTTAGCATGATCTGTGGTATTCATATGGTTTTTGGCCAAACTAACCAATCTCTTCTTTGTTGGTGGCAAGGACCATCCCATCTAAATGCTCATGGTGCTACTCATTGGCTCTCCAAAATTCTTCCAGCAATTATTTCTTGGGAAATATGGTTGAGCAGAAACAAAAGCAGATTTGAAGGCAATTGCTATGTGTTCGACAACCATTATTACCAAAGTTTGTGATCAGGTATCCAATTTAGCTATGGCATTTTCTTAAACTTTCCCCTGTCTCCCTAATGAAGATCACTTGTTTAACATTTTTCGGCTGAAACAATCTAGCACTACGATCAAAAAGCCTAGATTGGTTGTTTGGGATTTTCCTCCGAGTAATATGATTAAGATCAATACGGATGGTGTATCAAGAGGTAAACCAGGGATAACTTCGGGTGGGGGTATATTCCGAGATTTTAATGGGGATTTCATTCAGGCTTTTGCTAATTTCTATGATATTGCTACAAACATGATGACCGAAACATTGGCTGCAAGGGATGGTCTTCTTTTAGCTCAATCTCTTGGATATCAAAATTTTTGGTTAGAAGTGGATTCTCAAGTATTAATGAAGATTATTTTGCGGGAATATCACATTCCTTGGTCTATATGGTACATTATTGATCATATTCATCGCCTTATGAATCTTATGGAGGTCCAGGTCACTCATACTCTTAGGGAGGGCAATACTGTGGCAGATTTTTTGACTAATATGGCTGCTGATCGAGGGTTTAGCTCACAAGTTTCTCTGATATCCAATCTCCCCCACAATGCAAAAGCTTGCTTGCATCCGACAAGACAAAGATTCCTCACATTCGGTTATCATAGTTTATGGCTATATTTGTATAGGTTGCTCTCTTTATTTAGTAGTCACCCTTCCCTTTATTGTAAAGGACCTTACAGATTGTGTAAGGCCTCCTCCCCTAGTATTTATTTTCAGGTGGTTAAGGCCGTCAAGTCCCCCACATCGTTTGTAATTATTTTGTTTCATATTAATAAAATCTAGGGAGTACCGTCTCCTTTCGCCGAAAAAAAAGAAAGAACAAAGCATGGAGCCTTCTATAATGATCGTTGGCTGCAACTGTTTTATTGTACAACTGTGACCCATCTCAACAGGATGTGTTCGGATCATGCTCCTTTGGTTATTGTTATTCGGGTGGAGGCTGAGTTAACCAAGTGTCCGTTTCGCTTTATAAATGTCTGGACTAGACATGCCAATTTCTTAGATGTTGTGAATTGGTCAAGGGCTCATCTCCATTCATGAAAAATGGGTGGATGGTGTTCAACCTTCCCTCCCCCATGCTCATGTTCAAGTCTACACTTTGTTTGATAATTCTTTCCCTCGGCTAAACTATATCGGGGATCAATTTGGCCATCACATTGCTTCGCTTATTGAATCCCAGAAAGTCATCTTGACCAACTCTAAAGATGCTATTATTTGGCGGCCTTCCTCTTCTGGTAAATTTACCACCTCTTCTGCTTGGAAAGAATGTCGGCAGCCCAAACCCATTAGTATTGTCTTTCAAAACATTTGGAATACGCAGCTTCCCTCTAAAATGTCTATTCTTCTTTGGCGCGCCTTACATAGAGGCATTCCTGTGGATGCGGCGCTCCAATGTCGAGGTATCCAATTGGTATCTAAGTGCTTTTGCTGCAAAAATCCTAAAGTAGAATCCATTGATCATTTGTTCATTCATGGAGAATTGGCACAATCTGTCTGGAATTTTTTTGGTTGTCTTGTTGGTATTAATCTTCGTATGGGCAGCCTTCATCAACTTATTTGCGCTTGGTGGTTTGAGCTCCCAAATTCTGCTAGTCCGCTCTTTAAATGGCTCGCAAAAATTCTTCCCGGATCTATTTGTTGGTTTCTATGGCGGCAACGTAATAAGTGGGTTTTTGAAGGTATTAAGCCTAATACTCATCTTATTATTTCTTCTATTGTGAACCAGGTTATTGATATTGTTAATGCGTATAATATGAAGTTTGAGGTGCGGCCCTTTTACAATAACATTGCGGCTAAAATCCTTGTTCAGGTTGATCTTCTAAAGAAACTACCGGATAAAATTCATGTGGATTTTGGTGACTGTGTCCTTAGTTTCTTTCAAGTTATTGAATATGAAAATCTGCCATTGTTTTGTCGACATTGTTCTTTGATTGGGCATGACAATGCATCTTGCCGTGTCCTTAACAATTACAAGCAATCTCAAAAGGTTGATAGGAAAAAATTGGGAGAAAAGCCTCTCAAATATGGTGATGGAAAGAAGGAAGACAAGAATGAAAAGGTTGTAAAGGATGACCCTAAACCTAGCAGGGTTATTTTGAAAATGGCCCCACCATTCGAAGTTCCCAAGGTTGCAAGGAGGGGTATTTCTCTGCATAATGCTGTTAATGAGGCTTTGACCAAGAAAAAGAAAGATGGAGATCAGATTTCTAATAGTCACGTGATTATTCCCCCAGTACAAGATGTTACGAAACTGTGTATGACTATAGGATATGATATGGCAATGTTACCCAGCATTTCTACTCCTAAAAGTAGGGTCAAATGTAATATGGAAGGTTCTCTCAATCTTTTACCTAGAGCTCCCTGTGTTACTTCTAGTGATCATGTCAAGGCTTTACATTCAGCATTCAAGGCTAGTGGAAAAAGTGTGGATGATGATGGCTTCACTCTGGTTGCTTCCCGTAAAAAGAAGAAAAAGGATGAAGGGGCTGTTTCAAGTCCTCTCTCGTTTACTCCTAGGAATTAATGTTTACACCCACTTTATACTTCTTTTAAAGTCTTTTTTAAATGGTAGGTGTTCTTAGTTGGAATATTCGTGGTATTGGTAATTCTGGTTCATTGAGAAAGGCTAAACGGCTTCTTCGTATTCATGGGATTTCTATTGCTGGTTTTTATGAGCCAAAGATTGATGTCTAATGTGCAGTCTTATGCTCGTAATCTTGGTTGTTCTGGTGGTGTTTCTAATTGCTCAGGGGCTATTTGGGTTTTCTGGAAACATGGCCTCAACTGTGAAGTTCTGGATGATACAAATCAGATCATTTCCCTCTGTGTCTCTCATTATCAATGGCCCCATGCGGTTATTATTTCTTTTGTGTATGCTAGTTGTAACAAATATGAAAGGAGATCTCTGTGGGATTCTTTATTATCTCTTGGCAATACTACTCTTCCTTGGCTCATCTCGGGTGATTTTAACATTGTTACTCATCAAGGAGAGAAATTAGGGGGATGGCCAGTTCGGGGAAAATGGGTGGCTGAATTTGTTGATGCTTCGATTGGAGCTGGTTTAATGGAGGCGGGATATCATGGTAACCCCTATACGTGGTGGAATAAACGGAGACGGGCTACTATTTGTCAACGTTTGGATAGGGATTTCTATAATGAAGAATGGATGCGGCTATTTCATTCAACCATGGTGACTCATTTGAATAAGACTTGCTCAGACCACTCTCCCCTTTTTATATCCGTCAAGATTACTGCTGAAGCAACTCGAGGCGCTTTTCATTTTATAAATGCTTGGGTTAATAGCCCCAACTTTCTCCCTCTTGTGGAAAAAAAGTGGAATGCCACAACGGAGGGCAGGCCTATGGGTTAAGTTTGCTAATAAATTGGGTGTTCTCTGTAAGGCTCTTTCTATTTGGAAAAAAGAACATTTTGGTAGGATTGATCAACAAGTTGTGATGGCTGAAAATGAGGTTGCTGCTAAAGAATTGTTTTATCAACAAACTCCAACAGAAGAGAATAGGGCTGATCTTCATTTAGCTCAAGCAAATATGTCTTATCGCCTAAAAAATGAAGATGACTATTGGAAACAAAAAGCAAATCTTTCTTGGATCAAGGATGGGGACCGTAACACCTCATATTTCCAGCGTGTGTGAAGAAAAAGAGACAGAAATTACATATTCATCGTATTCAAAATTCAAATGGGGATTGGATTACATCAAAGGAAGAGATTCAGAATGAGGCAGTTAATTTCTTCTCCTCTTTGCTAACTGAGCATCACGACATTCCCTCTGAAGACCTCCTTCATGTTATTCCTCGGCTTATCAATGAGGAAGATAATATTGCCCTGTCAGCCACCCCTTCGAGGGAGGAGATTCTTGAGACTATCTCGAGTATGAGCGCCACAAGTGCTGCTGAACCTGATGGTTTTACGGGTGAATTTTATAAAGTGTGTTGGCCTATTATCAAGGAGGACTTATTCTTAGCTATTGGGGATTTTTTTCTCGGGTTTCTCCATGCCTCGTAGTTGGACGAGTACTCTTGTTGTGCTAATTCCAAAGGTGGCAGCCCCCTCTAATTTTGGTGAGATGTGTGTCCCATTAGTCTGTGTAACTTCTACCAAAGAGCTTTAGCTCAAGCGGTATCCGATGTTAGCTTCCCATGTGGAGGTCAAGAGTTCGAATCCCGTCGGAGAGATTTGTGTTAGCCTATCTATAGGCCTAGCTTGTAGCCTTCATGGCATTATCAATTAATAAAAAAAAAACCCATTTAAAAAAAAAAAAAAAGTCTATGTAACTTCTCGAATAAAATTATCACCAAGCTCATGACTCGTAGATTAGTGAATATTCCGCCCCGCATTATTTCTCCCCAACAAAGTGGCTTTGTTCAAGGCCGCCTCATCCATGATAATGCTCTCCTTGCACAAGAAATGTTTAATTCCCTTACTAAGAAGGTTCGAAGGTCGAATGTTGTGTTAAAGCTGGATATGTCGAAGGCCTACGATCGTGTCTCTTGGTTTCTCTGAGGTATGGATTGATATTATTTACAGATTTGGTTTCGCCAACGTCATTCATTATTATGGCTGAAGTTCTTAGTCGTGGTATAAATCTTTTGCATAACAGATTTGAGCATCACAGATACCACACAATGCATCCTAATGTTCCTGTTATATCCCATCTTGCCTATGCTGATGATGTTATGGTTTTTTGTAACCGGAGTAGAGACTCGCTTGATCTTCATATGCGGTGCATGGAATGGTACCAAAAATTCTCGGGGCAGCTCATAAATGCTTCAAAATCTTGCTTTGTTACGGGAAATCATGATGCAGCTCGTGATTCTATCATTGCTCATACAACGGGATTCATCAAGAAGGAGTTACCAATTATTTATTTGGGTTGTCCTCTCTACGTTGGTCGCAAGAGAAATAGCTTTTTTCAGCCTATTATTCGGAAAATGGAGGATAGGCTTCATTCCTGGCGTGGTAAACTCCTCTCTTTTGGTGCTAAGCTTACTCTTATAAAGGCTTGTCTTCAATCTATTCCACTTTATTACATTGCTTTAATGGAACCTCCCAAGGGTATTATTAAAGCTTTGTATGGTTTGATTGCTAGATTTTTCTGGAGTGGGGTTGATGGAGAAAATAAATGTCATTGGGTGGCTTATCATCTATGTTTTGGCCAAAATATGAGGGGGGTTTTGGCTTAAGGCGTTTTGAGGATATATCTCTCTCTTTTGCTATGAAGTAATGGTGGAGACTTCGGGGATCATCATCTTTGTGGACTGAATTCCTCTTAGCGAAATATTGTAATGGTATCCATCCAATGGAGGTCACTCCTAGATCTATTGATTCCCATGTTTGGAGGCGTATGCTTCGAGCTAAAGACTTTGTGGAACCTTGAATAAGCTGGGGGATTGGTGAAGGAGACATTTCTATCCATGAGAATTGGCTTGGCTCTATTGTGGCTGGCCTTCCTCATGAGCACGTAGTGGTGTCATCTCTTTTCTTAAATGGGCAGCCAAGACACAATTATATTATTGATAATTTTAGTCTTCCTCTTCTTAGAGCCATTGAAGAACAGCATATCTGTATCTCGGATGAAAGGGATCAGATTTGGTGGTCTCCTTCTTCTTCAGGTAAATTTTCTGTTTCCTCGGCCTGGAAAGAAATCAGACAGTCCCGGCCTAAATCTATGGTTTCCGCATCTTGTTGGCATAAACATGTTCCCAATAAGATTTCAGTCTTTCTTTGGCGTGCTCTTCACAATGGCCTGCCCACTGACTTTGCTTGCATGCGTAGAGGTATATTCTTGGTTTCTATGTGTCATTGCTACGTTCAACCTAAGGGGGAGGATATTAATCATATTCTCGTTCAAGGGGATTTGGCCCGTCATATATGGCTATTCTTTGGGAATTCATTGGGGGTAGATGGTATGGGGACGGATGTTAGGCATATTCTTTGTGTATGGTGGTACGGCTCCACTAAGGCCGACTCTGACCTAAGTATTTGGCTTCAGTCGCTTCTACCTCCTTTTATTTGCTTTTTTTTTTTTTTTTTTTTCGGCGAAAGGAGGGCGGAACCTCCCTAGATTTTATTAGATAATGGAAAAAAATACAAACATGGTGGGGGACATGACAACCTCAACCACCAGAAAAGGAAAACTAGGGGAAAGGCCATACACACGTCGTATGGTCCTCTACAATAGAGAGAGGGGTGATTACAATAAATAAAAAACAAGATATATAAAAACCTGGCCATAAAACTAACTAAACTGAGCATAGGGGGTCCTAGCCTTATCCAAGGCAAGACAGCCTTTACAAGGCCTAGGAATGTCACTAAGAGAAATAAAAGTGAAATTTCTTGCTTCATTTGCAGCAATGTTGGCAAGACCATCAGCTACACCATTACCTTCCCGAAGAATATGAGTGATCCGAATCTCCATGTGAGCCATTAATCTATGAATATGGGAGATAACATACCAAATGGTCCATGGGATATGGTACTCCCGAATAAGAATACGCATCAAAACCTGAGAGTCAACCTCTAACCAAACACGATGAAATCCATGCGTTTGAGCTAAGACAAGCCCATCCCTAGCAGCCAAGGCCTCCGCCATCATGTTGGATTGGCAACCATAAAAATGAGAATAACCAAGAATAAAATCTCCTTTGTGGTCCCTAAAAATACCACCTCCTGAAGCAATTCCCGGGTTACCCCTAGAGACTCCATCCGTATTCAGCTTAATCTCATCAACATTTGGAAAATCCCAAGCCACCATCCGAATATTAGGCATCAAAAAGGGTTTAGGGATTAAATGGAACAGATCCATAATATAATTATTTTCTTGAATTTTTGGGAAAGAAAGGGAGAAAGAGGAAGCGATGCTAGAAGTTTGACAACGAACCTTGTGAATAATAGCATTGGGATTCATATTAACACCTTCAAATCTGCACTTATTTCGAGCACACCAAATTTCCCATAAGATAAGGGCTGGAAGGAGACGAGAAAGCCAAGAAAAGGCATTAGAATCAGCCTTAGAATGACCTTGCCACCAACTAATGATAACCTGATTCAAACTACCCATGAAACTTCGAATACCACACAAACCACTAAAGGAATCCCAAACTTTCTTGGCAATATCCCCATGAACCAGAATATACGCAATGGATTCTTCTCTTGCAGCCATGCAACAATTACATTTGGAAGCAAGGAGGATACCTTTAGACCGAATTCTCTCATCCGTCGGCAAACCATTATTATGTAAAGCACGCCAAAGAAAAACCGAAATCTTCTTTGGTATATACTTGCTCCAGCAAAAAGAATAAATAACTGAATGGGCACGGCTTGACCGACATTCTTTCCAAGCAGAAGTGATTGAGAACTTGCCATTAGTAGAAGGCTTCCATATAGGGACATCCTCCTTATCCGAGAGAGAGATATTTTGGGAGTTTATAAGAGACAAAAGTTGCTGGCCATAAGTCTCTCAGATATGATCATTACGAGGGGCACCATTATGGAATAGAGAAGAAACTTCAGCGTAATCAAAAGGAATAGGCCCCATATCTCCATCCAGCCATTTTTCATGAATGGTGATGTCACCTCTCCCAACCCTCCATGCTAATCTATCTTCCACTAAAGGCTTTGCTGCAATTAATCTTTTCCATATATGAGAAGAGTATGATGGGAGAAAAGCATCCATAGGATGTATATCCCAACAATATTTAGCCAGCATAAGATCACTCCATAAGGATTTAGAAGTACGCAACCGCCACCAAAGTTTCATGGAGAAGGCCATAGCCATATCTTCAAATTTTCGAATCCCCAAACCTCCCTCTTCGATCGGCCAACTCATTTTATCCAAAGAAAGCCAATGACATTTCTTTTCCCCATCATTAGAACTCCAAAAAAATCTCATAATAATCCTTTCCATAGCACGAAAGACCCCTTTAGGAGGATCAATGAGAGATAAATAATAAAGAGGCATCGCAGAAAGGCAAGATTGAATAAGGGTGAGTTTGGCTCCAAAAGAGAGTAATTTACCTTTCCAAGAAGCAAGCCTAGATTCCATTTTTCTGATAAGGGGGTCAAAGAGGCTGATCTTCTTTTTGCCCGTATATAACGGACATCCCAAATACAACAAAGGAAGATCTTGTTTTACAAAGCCCGTAGTTTCTGCCACAATCTCATCTCTATCACCATTTTTACCCGTAATGAAACAAGACTTATGAATGTTAATAAGTTGCCCCGAAAATTTTTGGTACCAATCCAAGTACTTCATATGCGCCTCTAAAGAAGGTTTCGAACCATTACAAAAGATGAGCACATCATCTGCATAAGCAAGGTGAGAGATGAGGGGGGAGTTAATGTGAATACGGTACCGGTATTGAGGGAACAAAGAATGAAGCTGATTTAGACCCCTACTCATCATTTCAGCTGCAATGATAAAAATATATGGAGATAGGGGATCCCCTTGTCTGAGACCCCTTGTAGAAGGAAAGAAGCCACAACTTTCACCATTAACAAGGACCGAGAACCAGCTGTTAGAAATACATCGGAAGATCAGATCTATCCAAACCTCATTAAAGCCAAATTGGCGCATCACCTTGATAAGCCCGAACCAAGATAACCGATCGTAGGCTTTAGCAATATCAAGCTTGAGGGCGACATTAGAACCTCGGACCTTTTTGTTTATGGATTGTATAATTTCCTGAGCCAATAAAACATTCTCGTGAATGACTCTACCTTGAACAAATCCACTCTGCTCCCGGGATATAATGCGAGGGAGAATGGGAGCTAGACGACAAGTTAGTAACTTTGTAACAATCTTATTACAGAAATTACAAAGACTAATCGGTCGCAAGTCCGAGAAGGAAGAGGGAGACTCCACTTTTGGAATTGTGACAATTAAGGTACTTGTCCAGCTTCTTGGTATTTGAATCCCAGAAAAGAAATCTCCAATAGCACACACCAGATCAGTCTTTATGATATCCCAGCAGCCCTTATAAAATTCACCTGAAAAACCATCTGGTCCAGCGGCACTTTGTCCATTCATAGAAAATATCACCTGTCGAACTTCATCCTCATCAGGGACAGCCGTAAGCGTAGTATTATCCTCTTATGTAATCAATCTAGGAATAAGAAACAGGAACTCATCAGTAGGAGTCTCACAATACCCTTGTATCTGATCCGAATAGAACCTTATAGCCTCCTCTTTAATATCATTTTTCTCTTTAAGCCACACTCCATCTCTATTCTTGATTTTGTGAAGACATAATTTATGCCTCTTTTTCTTTACAACCGAGTGAAAAAACTTTGTATTTCTATCCCCCTCCTTTAACCACTTTAAATTAGCTTTTTGAGCCCATAAGTCTTCATCAAGTTTCAGCTTCGCAAGTAATTGAGCTTGAGCTAAATGAAGTGCAGCTCTAGAATTCTCATCACCAAGAGTTTGGTATTGAACTTCCCTAGCCAAATCTTCATCTTCAGCATTTTTTGATTTGCTACTCAATTCTCCCAAATACTCGCTTATTCCAATCCGAAATAATCTTCCGAAGACGCCCAAGTTTCTTGGCAAAGCACACCATGGGTCTTCCATCCATAGGGACATCCCAAGATGTTTTAACAAGCTCAGAAAAAGAATGATGTTTCAGCCATACATTAAGGAACCGAAAAGAGCCATGATTCACTTCAGCCTCAAGATTCAAAGTGATAAGAATAGGGGCATGATCAGAACACACCCTAGCTAAATGAGTAACACGGGTGGAGTGGAATAAGTGCAACCATTGATCATTATACAAGGCTCTGTCTAACCTTTGATAAATAGCCCTTCTCCCCATACGATTATTAGACCACGTCATAATATTACCTTCATATCCCGCATCCATAAGGTTAGAAGCTTGGATCATATCTGAAAATTCCGTGACGGCCATCCCATTAATAGGTTTCCCCCCAACCTTCTCACTTTGATCAATAACACAATTGAAGTCACACACAACCAACCAAGGGAAATCTACCTCGCTAATTAGCATCAACTCTTCCCAAAGAGAAATCTGAGAAAATCTGTTACAGCTAGCATGAACAAAGGAAACCCAAACGGCTGCCTCCCAAAGCGGATGAGAAATTTGTAAGGTCAATGCTTGATCAGAGTCATGAATAACCACACAATTCAACCCATGTTTCCATAACACCCAAACACGATTATTTCTATTAATCACCCCATCATCACAACCCAACTTACGAACAAGAGGAGCCATAGAAGAAATTGCAGATTTTGGCTCAAAAATAGCCATAAGTGAAACACCATGAGAACGGAACAAACGTTTAATTCTACGGGTTGTGGCCATGTTAGCTATGCCACGAGCATTCCAACTTATGAAACACACCATTAAAACTAGAAATAAAGAGAGTAAATGAGGAAAAATAAGGGAGAAGAGGGCACTTACAAAGAGGGGGATTTCTCCCTACTTTTCTTTTTCTTATAGGATACCGTTGTAAAGCCATCATCATCATCATCCTTATGATCAGGTTGAGCAAGTCTTTGTTTGTAGTCCAGCTGAAAATCAATCACTTGATTAAGAGAAGTTACTTTTGGAGCTCTAGGAGAAAGGTTTAACGAACTAAAAGCATCCCGTTTGACATGAGACGAAGGTTTAGCTCGCATTGCTGAATCATCCCTTAAAGGGGTACATAATTCTTGAGGGTCTTGTAGATCTGGGATTGGAACATTGACCTCACCATCAGGAGTAGGGTTGGAGCCGATTCTTGTCTTAATGGTTGTAAGTTTCTTCGACAAAGCATCATTAATCGATTGGGGGATAAAGACTCCTCTCCTAGAAATAAGAGGAACCTTAGGAACATCCTTTTTGGTTAAATCAATCATATTTATCTCAGCACTCTTGCTAGTTCCTTCTTGGTGACCCTTGTCTTTTGTCTTGTCTTTCTTAATCCACGCTTCATTTTTGGTTTCCCCCTTCTTCTGGTCCTCCTTATTCTTCTCCGCAACCTTATGTTCATCACTTTTCTTACCTTGATCAGCCTTCTTATTTCCATCCCCCTCACTATTTTTCTTGTACTCAGAATTGAGAATACAGCAATTAAAAGTATCATGTCCCAACAAAGAACAATGGCTGCAATACATGGGCAGATTATCATACTCAATAGGTTGAAAAAAACTAGGCATACAATCGCCACAATCTATGTGTATTTTCTCAGGAAGTCGTTTAAGTAGATCAACTTGCACCAAAATCTTAGCCAAGCTTGGGCTAGACAATTCAGCAGTGGCTTTATCAAGTGACATAGGTTTTCCAAATATACGAGCCAATGAAAATAGGAATATTTTGTTGAATAAGTGAACCGGCAACCCAGGTAAACTCACCCAAACAGGAACAATAGATGAATCCATTTGGGGCCTCCAAGATGGAGTCCAAACTGAAGTACGCATTGGAAATCGATTAACATACCATACCTCTCTTGTCCAAAGACGTTGGAAATCTTCTTCGTTAGTTAATTGAATCAGCATATGACGGGTATCAAGATGGCCCAATTTATATGCCCCCTTCAAATGAAACGTGGCAAAAGCAATTCTTGCAGCCTCCATGGTGGGTCGGCCATTAGTAAATTTGCCCACCAAGGTCCAAGCAAAAGGCCGTGCAAATGCTTCTATAGCTTCCTTCGACAGTTTCAATGATGGAAGACCTTTGTGAGTAGCAGCTAGAAGGAGAGGGATCTCTTGGATAGGACGTGATTGTGGTTGAGAAACCAAGGAAGCGAATGATTTGTTAGGGTTAGGGTTTGAGGGCGGCTGGTTTGGAACTGAAGAGAGATTAGGGTTAAGACCATGCAAAGACGGCGCTGATGAGCTAGGGTTATCATGTGGAGGCTTATCAATGTCGGGGCTAAGAGAATTAGAACTAGGGTTTGGTTTAACGGAAAGTAAAGGTGGGAAATCAGCCGGAGCAGCCATAAGAAAGCTGCCGGCGGCCAAGACCTAGGGAAACCCTAGGAAAGAGACGAAGCCCTAGAGAGAATCGCCTAGAGAGAGAATTTTTTTCAAGCTGGTCTTTCCTTTTATTTTCTGGGAGTTATGGAAGGCCAGAAACAAGGCTCGCTTTGAAGGTCATAAAGCGACCCCACGTGAGGTAATTAATTCTGTTATTTATGATATTGCTTCTACTATTAAAGCATTTAAATTGAAGTTTCGTGGATCACATTTAGACATGCGGTTGGCCTCTTTATTTAGAGTCCAGGTCTCTTCACCTTGTGTGAAGCTTCCTAAGATTGTTGTATGGAAACCCCCTATTAATGAAGAATTCAAGCTTAACACGGATGGAGCTTCTAAGGGCAATCCGGGTTTAGCTTCAGGTGGAGGAATTTTTAGAGGTCCGAATGGGGATTTCCTTTACGCTTTCACTCGGTTCTATGGTGTTAACACCAACATGTGGGCTGAAACTCATGCACTCCTTGATGGTTTATTGTTAGCTTCTGATTTTGGCATTAACTCCCTTTGGATTGAGCTTGATTCTGAAGTTTTGGTAAAGATTCTGTTAAGGGAATATCATATTCCTTGGAGGATTTTTTTACCTTACTCGCAGGATTATGGAACTTATCTCTAATATGCAGATCCGAATCACGAGAAGGTAATAAAGTAGCAGATGGGTTGGCTAATCTCGGTTCTTCTCAACTTCATGATGCAGATTTTAACTCCTTTGTTGATCTTCCTAATAGTTGTAAAGGGGCACTCAAGCTTGATAAAGCTCAAGTGCCTTCTCTTATACATTAATTTTTTCTGTTTTAGATGGCTAGATTTCTATATTTCTTATTCTCTATGTATTGTAGTCACCCTCCCCCCCCTTTATTGTAAAGGTTCTTACATCTTGTGTAAGACCTTCCCCTTTGGCTTTTCTTTGGAGGTTGAGGTTGTAATGTCCCCCTCCATGTTTTGTAATTTCTTATCTTATCATTCTAATAAAATCTAGGGAGGTACCGTCCTCTTTTCGCCAAAAAAAAAATAAAAAATACATTGATCCAATCAATCCATTTGAGTTTGGCCAAACATTTCATCAACATCATTCCTTCGAGGGGCCCAAGCTTGACATCTCTCCGAAGAGGGACAAATCCATTTAGCTTATTATTCTTCCCTATGTGAATCCGATTATGCCAATCATACCCTTTATAACTACCTGGTTAAAGGTAGCGTTTGAATATGTCAAACGTAATCTTCATCAAGTGGAAGACTATAATAACTTCATGTCTAAAGATTCAAATGACATAACTAATATGAGATATATGTACGACATAGACCATGACATAAATCTCATACAGCGGGTCATGTCCTGTACTTTGTTCCAAACAAAGTACCCATAAATCTAACATGATCATCCCATGATCATTTAGCCTTTATACTAGTGCTTAACAAGCTCTAGGGACGGAGATTATTATAAGCAAACATGAGCATTAATAATAACCTAAATATCTCTTCATTAATATGAATATAATGATAACACATACAACGTTCAACAAACGTGCCTAGGGCACCAACACCAACAAGGCCCATGGTAAAGTTTGCAAAGAAGTTGGCAAGGCTGAGGAAGGTTCTTTCTATCTGGAACAAAGAGGTGTTTGGTCGTATTGACCAACAAATAAAAGATGCTGAAAGTGGAAGAGGAATATTGGAGCCAAAAAGAAAACATCTCTTGGCTGAAGGATGGCGATAAAAATACGAAGTTTTTCCATTCTTATGTGAGAAAAAAGAGACAAAAACTGCACATTCATCGTATCATAAATAGCAATGGTGATTGGATTCATTCTAAGGAAGAGATTCAAAAGGAGGCCGTGGCATTTTACTCTAGTCAGCTTCAAAAACCTCATGAGAACTCTTCAAATGACATTTTGGATGTAATTCCTACGTTGATTATGGAGGAAGATAATATTATGCTCACTGCTATTCCTTCTTTGGAAGAGATTAAAGCTACTATTTGGGCTATAAATGGTAAGAGTGAAGCTGGTCCGGATGGATTTAATGGGGATTTTTATCGACATTGCTGGCATATTATTCAATCTGACCTTGTTCGAGCTATTTGTGAGTTTTTCTCGGGCTTTGAGATGCCTCAAAGCTAGACGAGTACTCTTATTGTTACAATTCCCAGGGTAAATGCTCCTACCACTTTTTCTGATTTACGGCCTATTAGCCTTTGCAATTTTTCAAATAAAGTGGTAACCAAGCTGCTTACTTGCCGCCTAATGACTATTCTACCCCGTATCATTTCTCCTCAACAAAGTGGTTTTGTTAAAGGTAGAATGATCCATGAGAATGTTCTTCTTGCTCAAGAGCTTATGCAATCTCTTAAAAAAAAGTGTGGGGTACTAATGTGAGTTTAAAGCTTGATATGGCTAAGGCATATGACCGTATTTCCTGGTTTGCGTTCATAAAAGTCATGAGGAAATTTGGATTTAATGAGGTATGGAATGATATGATTTTCCTTAGCATTTCATCTTGTTGGTTTTCTATTCTTGTTAATGGCGAAAGTTGTGGTTTTTTCCCCTCAACTAGAGGTCTTCGGCAAGGGGATCCCATTTCTCCTATCCTATTTATCATTGCAGCGGAAGTTCTTAGTAGAGGTCTCAATACTCTTCATTCTGAGAATCCTCATTACAGATTTAGAGCTCATATTCACACTCCTTTGGTTTCTCATTTGTCATGTGCCAATGATATTATTATTTTTTGTAATGGCTCCAAAGATTCGCTTGAAGCTCATATGAGATGCTTAAGTTGGTATCAGGAATTCTCGGGGCAGCTTGTGAGTGTAGCTAAATCTTGCTTTGTGATTGGAGCCCATAACGAGGAAAGAGATTTCATTATTTCTAAAGCTACAGGCTTCCAAAAAAAGGATCTTCCTATCACTTACTTGGGGTGTCCAATTTATGTTGGCCAAAAAAAGATGTCCTTTTTTAATGGAATCATTCAAAAAATGGAGGATAGATTGGCTACTTGGCAAGGGAAGCTTCTTTCCTATGGTGCTAAACTTACTCTTATCAAAACCTGTCTTCAAGCCATGCCTCTTTACTACATCTCTCTTCTTGAGCCTCCTAAGGGAACCTTCAAGGCCATGTATCGGTTGATTGCTAACTTCTTTTGGTGTGGCATGGATGGATCTAATAAATGCCATTGGGTTTCACATGCTAAGATGTTTTACCCTACGGATGAAGGAGGTTTGGGTCTTAGACGGTTTGAAGATGTTTCTAAAGCCTTGGCAATGAAGCTTTGGTGGAGATTTAGAGGTACGAATTCCTTATGGACGGATTTTCTCATGGCTAAATATTGCTATGGAACTCATCCAATGGACGCCACTATTCCTTCTTTTGCTTCACATGTTTGGTCTCGTATGGTTAGTGCCAAGGATGTTGTTGAGCAGCATATTAGATGGCGTGTAGGTTGTGGGGACATTTCTATTCATGAAAGGTGGTTGAATGAAGATCTTCCCCTTCCCGAAAATCACATGGAAGTCTCATCTCTCTTTCATGAAGGACAGCCCAGATCTGATTTTATTCAAAATACCTATGATCCTCACCTTCTCAAATGCATTCAAGATCAGAACATTCGAATCCTTGATACCCGGATCATCTTTTTTGGTCTCCTTCTTCATCAGGTCAGTTTACTCTTTCTTCGGCATGGGAAATTTGCAGAACAAAAAAGAATAAAAGTAGGGTTTTTGAGTTTTGTTGGCATCCCAATATCCCTATTAAGATTTCTGTTTTTCTTTGGCATGTTCTTTATAATGGGGTTCCTACTGACTTGGATGTTCAAAAGAGGGGTATACACATAGCTTCAACTTGTGTTTGCTGCCAAAATCATGCTATGGAGGATAATTGTCATTTGTTCACTCATAGTGACATTGCCGTGGCTGTTTGGTCTCATTTCTCTCATTTGATAGGTATTCATCTTTGCTACTATTCTCTCCATTCTATTCTCATGAGCTGGTGGTTATACAAACCAAAAAATATTGGAAAGGGTTTCATATGGGTAGCTAGAATTCTCCCAGCTATTGTTACTTGGGATATCTGGAAAAGTAGGAACAAAGCGGAGTTTGAAGACTCTCCTATGACTCCTACTTTGATCTTTCACTCCGTTTACAAGCAGATTGAAGGCTTTTATAAAGCCTTTCAGCTGGTTTTTTCTGACTCTTTGATGGATATTCAACTCCTCTCGGGTTTCCATCTCACTCCTATCTCTCTTCCTTGTAAAAGGATTCGAATGGTTGTTTGGAAGGCGCCAATTCTTGATCAAACAAATAAAGCTGAATTCTGATGGTGCGTCTAAGGGTAATCCGGGGCCTATGGTGGGTGGAGGAATTTTCAGAAATTATAAGGGTGAGATGTTGTTTGCGTATTCCAGTTGCGGTACGTACTCGTCAGGACTCCTCTTTCTACTCTTCTGGTGATCTCCCTCACTATTGTAAGGGGGCTTACATTTTGGATCGTGCTTTTACTCCTTATATTAGGCGATAATTTGTTTTATGGCTAGATTTTTGTATAGACTGCTTTCCTCTTTTAATAGTCATCCCTCCCTTTTTTGTAGAGGAGCTTACAACTTGTGTAAGGCCTCCTCCCCTAGTATTTACTTTCAAGTGGTTAAGGCCGTCAAGTCCCCCACCTTGCTTGTATCCTTTCTTAATTCTTATCAATAAAATCTAGGGAGTACCATCTCCTTTTGCCCAAAAAAAAAAAGTGGAAGACTATAATAACTTCATGTCTAAGGATTCAAATGACATAATTAATATGAGATCTATATATGACATCAACCATGACATAAATCTCATACTGCGGGTCATGTCCAGTACCTTGTTCCAAACAAGTACCCATAAAATCTAGGGAGTACCTTGTTTCAAACAAGTACCTTGCCGTAAAAGCGTTGGGATTGCTTGCTATGACCCTACCGGATCGAGTTAGCATGTTGACGCTCCCGTTTTGTTTCTTTTTCATATTCTCTAAGACTTCCCTCATTATCTACATAAGTCACAACGTAGCAAGAATTATCAATTTCATTCATATCATTGGAGCCCTCATTCACAATGGGAATTGAATGAGTGGTCTCCTCACTCTCACCTAGCTCTATTGTCGCGACCCCGGACCCCGCGGACCCCGGGACCGCGATCTGGACGTCGACGCTAAAAATAAACTCCAAATTACCGAAGTTAAAAATTTCATTTAGCACCAAAAGGTGATGAACCAAAGTTTTACAAAATCGAGTTTGATAAAAACCAAATACAACTTATCATAAACTCCCACAAGTTTATGCTAACAAGAATACAATTATACAAAATCCTAATGACGTCAATGTTTGGTACAAATATCCCCAAAAGGTTACACATTGATATAATGTAAACCAACCTATACAACTTTCCCCAAAAGAATGGATCCACACTCGACGTCCTCGCTCTCGTGATCAGCGAGACTAATCCTTAGCACCTGGGGGGGGTTAAGGAAAAACAAAGATGAAAGGAAACGGGGTGAGATAAATCTCAATAAGTTACTAATGCAACTACATGACATGCTATGATGCAATAAGCAATGATAATATCACATAGCACATCGCAATTATCATATAACAGATAGCAGCGGAAATAAACACATAACAAAGGATATAGCCAAGGTTTTCCAAACCGGAATATCCAAATAAAGGATCGCTGCGCAGCTTCAATTATCAACCAATCAACATCTTCATAATGGCATGAAAGCCGAAGAGAAAACCCCGGTACCGGAACCAAATCATTAAAGTGTCACAAGGGACAAGGACCATGACACAAAGTCATGCCCATTAGCCAGATGCATTCACAAAGGAACGCTGACTTATCCTTTCCAAGGCCAATCTGGAGAAGGGGTAAAGTAAGGGCAAAACAATGGTCAACATTATAATGGACTTGGCTTTGCCATTATAATCCTTCCCATCGCCCGATGCAACAAATATGCCAGCTGGGCTTCCAAATAAATGCTAAGTAATAATAATCTAGCATGAATAAACAACTTAAGGTTCCAAAGTAGGGAACCAATTCAAGTAAATTACCACAAAGGTAAACCATACCAAGAAGTCACCAAGAAAGTGAAATGCACTAACAATAGCCAATTAAGGTGCTCTAATAATTTCCACCATAACAACACTAATCTCTTATCACATTTGACCACAAAGGACCCAGTTAACTCAAGCACACAAGCAAAACTATTCACTCATCTCGAAGAGCTCAAGGAGAGCTTTAAAATGATAGTTTATTCGTCCAAAACGGAGTTCGGATGAGAAAGTTATGGAGGAAATAATTTTAGAAGAAAAGGGAAGAATATACCAGAATTTTAGCTTGGCACGACCGTGCCTAAGAAAGTGGCACGACCGTGCCAAACATTTCGAGAGGAAAGGAAATTTTGGCATATTGGCACGACCGTGCCTAAGAAAATGGCACGACCGTGCCAACCAAGACGGGAGAAAAGGGAATTGTGGCACGACCGTGCCAAATAAAAGAGCACGACCGTGCCAAACCTTACGAGAGGGAAAGTGAATTGTGGCACGACCGTGCCAAATAAAGGAGCACGACCGTGCCAGATGAACAAAGCCCAGATTCATCCAAGGTTCACCATTTTCGGGCCAAAACTCACCCAAAACACCAAATACTCAAAATCAACACTCCCAACAAGGTTTCTAAGGTACCCAAACATCTTTTAACTAGAAAGGGGATCTAAATACACCATTTATAAACTAAAACCAAGAATCAAAACCAACATTTCAAAATCACCATTTTTGACCAAAAACCCAAATAAATTCCAAATAAATTGCAAACTCATCCAAACTTCCAATATAACAACAAAAGCATTATATGAACATGATATGAACATTTTAGCATTAAAATGGGGGAAAAGTAACTTACTTGCAAATTCTCAAAGTTGATGGATTTCAATTCTTTTTGGCTCTACACGATCCTATCGACGATCTAAACAATGTTCACGTTTTAAGAAATGAGAGAAGATGAGAGGAAGAAGGAGAAAATGAAGAGAGAAGGAGAAGGAAGAAACTTACCCAAAGTTGCTAGAGAGAGGAAGAAGGTTGCTGGGAAGAGAAGAGAGGGAGTTGGAGTGTAAGAGTGGAAGAAGAGGAGTAGGGAGGGAGTAGGGAGATGATTAAAATATTTACACTTAGGTCCCCTCTCTCACACTACACACAAACTACACTCCCAACTAACAATTAAGACTCAACACTTCCACAATAGCCCAAATAACACGAATAAAATACTAGGCATAAATATTATAACACATAAGTTGCACACATAAATATTTAAATAAATAATAATTTAAATAAATAAATAAGCAATTAATTAAATAAAAATCATTTAATTACTAATAAAATAGAGCCTAGATTTCGGGTGTGACATTCACTCCCCCTTAAAGAAAATTCGACCCGAATTTTAACGAGACTTACCTTAAACAAAAAGCCACGGAAATTTCCTCTCGATCTCATCACGAAGCTCCCACGTCGACTCCTCGATGTTATGATTCCTCCAAAGAACTCGAACCAAAGAAATGCTCTTGCTCCTCAACTCTTGGACTTTAGAATCTAAGATCCGAACCGGTCGTTCCTCATAAGACATATCGGACTCAATATCCTCCGGTATCCTCGGTAACACGTGCGACGGATCATGAACATACTTCCGAAGCATAGAAACGTGAAAGACGTTGTGCAACCGGTCCAAAGACGGCGGTAACGCGAGTCGATACGCAAGAAGTCCAACCTTTCCCAAAACCTCAAACGGGCCAATAAACCTCGGAGCCAATTTACCTTTCTTCCCAAATCTACGAATACCCACCTTTGGAGATACCTTCAAGAATACCAAATCACCAATCTGAAAACTAAGGTCTCGCCTTCGGTTATCTGCGTAGCTCTTATGTCGACTCTGGGCTGTCTTCAATCTATCCCGGATAACTTTAACCTTCTCAACCGAATCCCGAAGCAAATCAATACCCAAAACTTTCGCTTCACCAACCTCATCCCAACAAATAGGCGATCTACACTTTCTTCCATACAAGGCCTCAAACGGAGCCATCTCGATACTAGCCTGATAACTGTTGTTGTAAGAGAACTCCACTAACGGTAGGTGCGAATCCCAAGAATCAGAAAAATCTATCGCACACGCTCGCAACATATCCTCTAAAATCTGAATAGTCCTCTCGGATTGACCATCGGTCTGAGGATGAAAAGTTGTACTGAATCGCAAATCTGTACCCAAAGCTTCCTGAAACGCCTTCCAGAACCTAGAAGTAAACCTCGGGTCTCGATCTGACACAATGCTAACCGGAACCCCATGCAATCTAACAATCTCATCAATATAAAGGGTCGCAAGCTTCTCCATCGAATACCTGATATCAATAGGCAGGAAATGAGCGCTCTTGGTCAATCTATCCACTATTACCCAAACACTGTCATACTTCCTACGGGTACGAGGCAGTCCCGTAACGAAATCCATAGTCACATGCTCCCATTTCCACTCGGGAATCTCTAACGGCTGAAGCAATCCCGCGGGTCTCTGATGCTCGGCTTTAACCTGCTGACACGTTAAACATCTCGAAACAAACTCGGCTATTTCCCTCTTCATATTAATCCACCAAAATTGTTGCTTCAAATCCTGATACATCTTCGTACTACCCGGATGAATAGTATACCTCGATTTATGACCCTCATCAAGAACTCTCTGCTTAATTCCATCAACATCCGGAACACACAAACGACCACGGAAAGTCAAAACTCCACTCGAACTCAAAGAAAAATCCTCGAAGTTCTTTTCCTTCAATTTACCCATTATTTTCACTAACTCGGGATCCTCTTTCTGAGCCTCTTTTATCCTCTGAACTAGGGTCGGAGATACCCTAATATTCGCAAAAATAGCCCCATGTCTCGATTCACGAGGAGACCAATCTCGAACATCCTCAAGCATTTTCCACTCTCGAACCATCATCGAAGCCACATAAGACTTTCTACTAATCGCATCGGCTACCACATTCGCCTTTCCCGGGTGATAAGAAATCGTACAATCATAATCCTTCAACAATTCCATCCATCGGCGCTGTCGTTTGTTCAACTCTTTCTGAGAGAAAAGGTACTTCAAACTCTTGTGATCCGTAAAAATCTCAAACTTCGCTCCATAAAGATAGTGCTTCCACTTGTGCAACGCAAATACAATAGCCGCTAACTCCATATCATGAGTCGGGTAATTCTGTTCACTCGGGGTCAACTTCCTCGAAGCATACGCAATTACTTTCCCATTCTGCATCAACACACAACCCAAACCCTCTTTCGAAGCATCACTATAAATCACTAGGCCATCGGTCCCATTAGGCAAAGTCAAGATCGGTGCTGTCGTCAACCTCTTCTTCAATTCCTCGAAACTCTTACCACATTTCTCGGTCCACACAAACGGAACATTCTTTCGGGTCAACTGAGTCATCGGAGTAGCAATCCTCGAAAACCCTTCAATAAACCTTCGGTAATAACCGGCTAAACCTAGAAAACTACGAATCTCGGTCACTGACTCGGGTCTCTTCCAATCCACTATAGCCTCAATCTTAGACGGATCCACAGAAATCCCATCTTTCGAAATAACATGACCCAGAAATGACACCCTCTCGAGCCAAAATTCGCATTTACTGAACTTCGCGAATAATTTCTCCCTCGCAAGAACGGATAAAACTGTCCTCAGATGCTGCTCGTGCTCCTCTCGGGATTTCGAATAAACAAGAATGTCGTCGATGAAAACCACCACGAACGAATCAAGATAGGGATGGAAAATCCGGTTCATCAAATCCATAAATACGGCCGGCGCGTTAGTCAACCCAAACGGCATAACCAAGAACTCATAATGACCGTAACGAGTGCTAAGAGCAGTCTTCGGAATATCCTCCGATCTAACCTTTAACTGATGGTACCCACTCCTCAAATCAAGCTTAGAGAAAACCACGGACCCTTGAAGCTGATCAAATAAATCATCAATATGCGGTAGAGGATACTTGTTCTTCACCGTAACCTGATTCAACTTCCGGTAATCTATACACAATCTCAACGAACCATCTTTCTTCCGCACAAATAAAACCGGTGCTCCCCACGGGGAAACACTAGGGCGAATAAACCCTCGATCAAGCAACTCTTGCAACTGAACCTTTAATTCCTTCAATTCTGCGGGAGCTAACCTATAAGGCGCTTTCGAAATTGGAGCCGTACCCGGCAAAAGATCTATACAAAACTCAATCTCACGATCGGGAGGCATAACATACTCGGTAGAGAAAACATCGGGAAATTCCCGAACTACCCGAACACTATCCAAACTAGGGGATTCTTTCCTAGTATCAAGAACACTAGCCAAATACCCCTCACAACCACTATGCAATAATTGCCTCGCTTTCATAAAAGAAATTAAGCGAACCTTTCTACTCAGAGGACTAGCCTCAAACACAAACTTAGGCACATCAGGAATAGAAAAAGTAACAGTTTTCTTACGACAATCAACAGAAGCATGAAACTTGCTCAACCAATCCATACCCAAAATGACATCAAAGTCTTGGATAGGAAGAACTACCAAATCCGCACAAAGGACTCGACCACAAATAGCCACATCACAAGCACGAAAGACTCGATCAGAAATCAAGCATTCTCCTATAGGGGTCGACACCTCTAGCACGTACGGTAAAGACTCGAATGCAGCATTTAACATGGAAGCAAATTTCACAGAAATGTATGAATGAGATGATCCTGGATCTACTAACGCTCGTGCGCTCACATTAGACACAGAAATAATACCTCCAATAACGGATGGATCATCGGTCGCTTGTTGTTGATTCATTGCAAACACTTTCCCTTGGACCTTGGGCTTCCCGGTAACATCCCTTTTCTGACCCTGATTAATACTAACCCCTGGCCCGGATGACTGTCCTCGGTGCCTCGTGCAATCTCTCGCAAAGTGCCCCATTTCACCACAATTGATGCACTTGCCATGCTTTTTCCAACATCTATCCTCCGAATGGCCTACCTTTTGACAAAAGGTGCAAGGTTTCCTAATTTGGCTCCCTTGGTTCCCGGAAGTGGTACCCAGGTTCCTTGGGTTTTGCTGCCCTCGGGACTGAGATTGTCCCCCAAAGTTACCTCGATTTTCAATCCTTGGTTGAGGCTTGCTCTGCGCCCCTTGCTTACTCGGGTTAGCTACCTCAGTCTTCCTTTTATGCTCCCCAATGTCTTGCTCTATCAAATAGGCTCGGTCCACCGCATCTTGGAAAGTCACAATCCGTTGAGCAATTAGTTGAGTACGGATGGAGGTCTTCAATCCCCGAATAAACCTCATAGCTTTTTGTTCCTCGGTCCTCACCAAATAGTCGCAATACCGGGCTAATTCTATGAACTTAGCCGAGTATTGTGCTATAGACAACACACCTTGCTCCAAGTTGAGTAGCTCGATCTCCTTTCGGTTCTGATCAACAACCGGAATGAAATGCTCTCTGAACTTACGCACGAACAACTCCCACGCATAAACTGTGCGAGTATCATCCCAAGTAGCTTTAACGCCCTTCCACCAATGCTCAGCGGCTCCCACAAGCTTGTAAGCCGCAAACCGGACCTTGTCCTCATCCGAACACCCAAACACATCATAAATCTTCTCCATAGACTCAATCCACAACTCGGCCTTCCTTACATCGGGTTCCCCATCGAATTCAACCGGTTTCAGCTTCAGAAATTGCTCCAAACCATAACGGGGTGGTGCTTGTTCTACCCTCGGACCTTGATCATGAATGGCCTTCATGGCCGCCTCAAACATGCCTTGAAACATGGCACGGGCTTCATCCCTTGTATCATTCGGATTCTGTGCCCCACTAGCACCTCCTCTGTTTCTTCTTCCAGACATTGAGAACAATTACCTGCATAAGACATCAACCATTAATCACTCCGCACTCTACTACCCACCTAGGTCATACTAATCCACCTAGACTTATACATAGAGCTAATGCCATAGCTCTGATACCAACTGTCGCGACCCCGGACCCCGCGGACCCCGGGACCGCGATCTGGACGTCGACGCTAAAAATAAACTCCAAATTACCGAAGTTAAAAATTTCATTTAGCACCAAAAGGTGATGAACCAAAGTTTTACAAAATCGAGTTTGATAAAAACCAAATACAACTTATCATAAACTCCCACAAGTTTATGCTAACAAGAATACAATTATACAAAATCCTAATGACGCAATGTTTGGTACAAATATCCCCAAAAGGTTACACATTGATATAATGTAAACCAACCTATACAACTTTCCCCAAAAGAATGGATCCACACTCGACGTCCTCGCTCTCGTGATCAGCGAGACTAATCCTTAGCACCTGGGGGGGGGAGGGGTTAAGGAAAAACAAAGATGAAAGGAAACGGGGTGAGATAAATCTCAATAAGTTACTAATGCAACTACATGACATGCTATGATGCAATAAGCAATAAGCAATGATAATATCACATAGCACATCGCAATTATCATATAACAGATAGCAGCGGAAATAAACACATAACAAAGGATATAGCCAAGGTTTTCCAAACCGGAATATCCAAATAAAGGATCGCTGCGCAGCTTCAATTATCAACCAATCAACATCTTCATAATGGCATGAAAGCCGAAGAGAAAACCCCGGTACCGGAACCAAATCATTAAAGTGTCACAAGGGACAAGGACCATGACACAAAGTCATGCCCATTAGCCAGATGCATTCACAAAGGAACGCTGACTTATCCTTTCCAAGGCCAATCTGGAGAAGGGGTAAAGTAAGGGCAAAACAATGGTCAACATTATAATGGACTTGGCTTTGCCATTATAATCCTTCCCATCGCCCGATGCAACAAATATGCCAGCTGGGCTTCCAAATAAATGCTAAGTAATAATAATCTAGCATGAATAAACAACTTAAGGTTCCAAAGTAGGGAACCAATTCAAGTATATTACCACAAAGGTAAACCATACCAAGAAGTCACCAAGAAAGTGAAATGCACTAACAATAGCCAATTAAGGTGCTCTAATAATTTCCACCATAACAACACTAATCTCTTATCACATTTGACCACAAAGGACCCAGTTAACTCAAGCACACAAGCAAAACTATTCACTCATCTCGAAGAGCTCAAGGAGAGCTTTAAAATGATAGTTTATTCGTCCAAAACGGAGTTCGGATGAGAAAGTTATGGAGGAAACAATTTTAGAAGAAAAGGGAAGAATATACCAGAATTTTAGCTTGGCACGACCGTGCCTAAGAAAGTGGCACGACCGTGCCAAATAAAGGAGCACGACCGTGCCAGATGAACAAAGCCCAGATTCATCCAAGGTTCACCATTTTCGGGCCAAAACTCACCCAAAACACCAAATACTCAAAATCAACACTCCCAACAAGGTTTCTAAGGTACCCAAACATCTTTTAACTAGAAAGGGGATCTAAATACACCATTTATAAACTAAAACCAAGAATCAAAACCAACATTTCAAAATCACCATTTTTGACCAAAAACCCAAATAAATTCCAAATAAATTGCAAACTCATCCAAACTTCCAATATAACAACAAAAGCATTATATGAACATGATATGAACATTTTAGCATTAAAATGGGGGAAAAGTAACTTACTTGCAAATTCTCAAAGTTGATGGATTTCAATTCTTTTTGGCTCTACACGATCCTATCGACGATCTAAACAATGTTCACGTTTTAAGAAATGAGAGAAGATGAGAGGAAGAAGGAGAAAATGAAGAGAGAAGGAGAAGGAAGAAACTTACCCAAAGTTGCTAGAGAGAGGAAGAAGGTTGCTGGGAAGAGAAGAGAGGGAGTTGGAGTGTAAGAGTGGAAGAAGAGGAGTAGGGAGGGAGTAGGGAGATGATTAAAATATTTACACTTAGGTCCCCTCTCTCACACTACACACAAACTACACTCCCAACTAACAATTAAGACTCAACACTTCCACAATAGCCCAAATAACACGAATAAAATACTAGGCATAAATATTATAACACATAAGTTGCACACATAAATATTTAAATAAATAATAATTTAAATAAATAAATAAGCAATTAATTAAATAAAAATCATTTAATTACTAATAAAATAGAGCCTAGATTTCGGGTCGTGACATCTATTACATGAACCTCACCCTCACTAGGAACTATGAATTCCTTCTTGTCGATGAGATCTTGAACAATGTTGTCGAGGCTGAAGCATTCTTTGGTAACATGGCCACTATGTTGATGATAGTCACACCACTTGTGATGAGCATGGTTGGTGGTAATCATCTTGGGCTTTTACCCTTGGAGAGGGGTAATTTGTCCCTTGGATTTGAGAGCCTCAAAAGCTTTAATTAGAGTCATGCCTTAGAGAGGAGTGTAGACACGGTCACTTTGGAACTTCTTGCCTTGAGGCGGTGGGACTTTCTTGTAGTTCCCTTTGTCGGTAGTGATAGCATTGACTGAAGCCTCTTTTGTTGAGTTAGAGGCGGCCTTGTAGCGGAAGCTAGGAGCAGTCTTCTTGATCTCTTTGAGCAAGTCATCCATTCAGACCCCCACCTCATACATTTGAGCAAAATCTGAGTAACAAGCCCCACCACTTAGGTGGGTGGGGAGATCAATCTTTAGACACTTGAGGAAGATGTCTATTTTCTCCTTTGTGTTCGGTCTCTCCACTATTTCTGCGAGCTTGTCTTTCCACCTTCATGTGAAGTCAATAAAGGACTCATTGTCCCTTTGGGTGGTGATCTCAAGCTCTTTCTTTGTAGGGCGATGAGTGGTGATTCCTTGATATTTAATTTTGAAGGAAAGTATGGCGGCATCCCAATCGAGATGGATGGTAAGTAGGAGAGTTGCATACCAATCTTTTGCTGCCCCCTCGAGAGTAAGAGGGAAACATTGTGCCATCACTTTTGGAGAGACCTTTTTCGGAACCATAGCCCATATGTAAGTCTCGAAGTGGGCCATCGGGCAAGAGTTGCCCTTGAATTTGCTTATGTCGGGCATCTTGAACTTGTTGGAGAGAGCATCCATTGTGCTCATGAGAATTGATGACTGATAAAGGCTTGTGTCGGAGCCTTTCCCCAAGTTGAGACCGTTGAAGCGTTGGTCTATGTAAGCGATGATTGAGTAAACCATCTTGTGATCCTTGTTATCGGTGCTTGGTTCTCCAATTTTCTTGTTGCGGGTGCCAACATAAGGGCTTTCAAACAAACCCTTAGCCCACTCGGATTCATCGGTGTCATCCTTGTCTTTTCCCTTGGAAAGCTTTATGAGCTTAGCCTTCACTTGATCCATTTCGGCTTCATGAGCCTCCCTTTGATTGTCAAGGTAGGCTTGCCAGAAATCCTCTTTATTTTGAGCCTCCTTGTAGAGTGGAGACTTGCTCTTGGAGATTTTGGATCAATGCTGAGAGTTGCTCGAGGGACATGGTGTTGTTGGAGTCGTTTGCAGAAGGACCGGCCATTGATGCTGTTGGAGCTGTTGGAGTGATCAATTCATGAACTAGCCGGTTTGCTGAATCTCGGTAGATGCGGTAAGTACCAATCAGACCTAGATTGAAGAAGAGGCCCTTGTCAGTCTTGAGTAATAATTTTGGTCCATGAAGAGGCTAGAACACACAATGGGCACACGACTCATCAAACCACATAAAGAAAAATGATTTTTTTTTTTTATAATTCGGAGGGAGGGAATCCCTTTTGGGTTTTCTAAGAAAATAGTGGAATCGTCACACTAGTATATAGACCTTCTCGCGGTCCCATATACTCATCAGATTCCACCACGTTTGTGAATCCTACACACATGACGGGATTAAACTAAATTAATGTAGTAAAGCATACATGCGTGGACGGATTTTTATTTTGTCCATAATAACCACTTGTTTCTCTTGGAAATGGCATGTATGATTTGAAAACATTAGTTTAGGGAAATCTCGGCACATGAAAACCGACTTGGTCACGGAGTGTTAGACCCTAACTAGAATTGTGTTGGCTTGTGCTCGGCTAAAGAGAGGCTTAAAGGTCACCCCCGACATGTAGTCATGAACTACGCCACGGGCTGAGGTTTACCGCTTCGGAAGAGTCAAGGTCGGGTGGAGCTTGAAACTTGCTAGGACGGGCCTCAACGGGTTTGGGGTTATGAACTTGTGCGACTCGATATTGAGCAATTGATAGGAATTTTGTGCACGTAGTGTGAGGTCCAACAAGTGACAAATATTTTATTTTTTTTTAACAAAAGAAAAGCAAATAAGCACGTAATTTACAACTTTCGAATCACCCGTGTGACCGATAAAAGAACATAAAATAAAACAGTCCAGAGGTCCAAATCAATCCTGATGCAGGCAACTGTGCCCACACCCCATCATTTTGTTCTGTTCTGGGAACCTGTTCATGTTCTGGAAAAATGCCCAGAAGCGCGCGCCTCTGGCCTGTGATATGGGATGCGCGCGCATTGCGCCTAGTAACTGAGAGGCGCCCGCTTCTGGGTAAACCTGTCAGGCACTTGGACTCAAAGATGATTAGCATAGAAAAAGGAAGAACACATGGGAGGCGGGCGATTCTGGTTACTGACGTGAGACGTGCACGCCTTAAGCCAAGAAGGCCAGAGGCGTACGCTTCCCGCCGTTAGGAACCAGAATGCCCATAAACTGTAGATTATGAACAAAATGCAAGTTTAACCCTCAAATCTCTCCAGCGGAGTCGCCACTGTAGATACCCCGGGCGGAGCAACCGCAGCTTGGCTAGAGCGCGCGCATTTTATTCCTAGGATGTCTAACTTGGTTTTAAGGATTATTTAGAGTCACCACCTATGTTTTAGAGGAACATAAGAAAAACCTAATAATTAGCCTAAGTTTTATTACGAAAATCAGAGATTTGTGTATTGAGGTTCGGGGGTTAGATTGCGAAATGGGAAGTACTTAAACACCCATTTTGCCCAACTAACGTTGGTCTTGCTTGTTCATAATCTACATAAAAAATGATGTCTTCTTCCTATTCTTTGAAAATGAGATTTTAAGGGGTTAAAAAAAAGGGGTTGAATGTAGGGAGATAACTCCTTGGCCAACTTCAATGGAATGAAGGAGCCTTTGGTGTCATGTCCCAAAATGGTTTGGGTGATTGCACGTTTTGATAAAGTAAGAGAAGAAGAATAAAGATGAAGTAGAGAGAACATAGTAAAGAGTAGTATTACCTAGTGTAGACACCCCATTTTGAATGTTCATTCATAATCACACTACTTCTATGTCTCACCTTTGATTTGGGTCGAAACTCGTTAAGTTTGACAAGTCTCATTAAGTTTCTGACTGACTACATTAGTTAGGGGCCAAAATGAACATTAAAACTACTGCAGGAGGGTAATCTGTGATTCAGACACAAGATATCTCGTACGAGACATTGGATATCTCATTCGAGACATCCTCCTCGACAGTCGGGTTTCAATAGTTTCCTTGTTGATCTCAACCCCGTTTCTTGGCAAACACTCGTGCAAATCCAAGAAAAGTCTGATAGGCAATCTTAGAGTCCAAATATACCCCCTTGGGAATCAAGTCTTTGATTCCCATCCATAAACAACTCCTTGGCTTGATCCCTAAGTCACCAAAAAACCTATAAATAAAGGGTCCCTTCACTTGGAAAAGGGATGGACAATCATTATTGACAGCCCCAAGGCCGTTAACACACAAAGAAACTCTCATAATCAGTCCTCCTCCCTCACCCATGAAATTGGGAAGAAACCAACACAATTCAAGTCAAGTTCTTTGGATCATCAAGGCCATCCATAGGATTCTCGAAGAACGCTTAGGTAATTCCCTTGTTTTCCTCTCTTCTCATCTTCTTCTTTGCTTTGAAGTAGTGTGATTCTATCAAAAGGGTCAGCCTAGAGCCTTTCCAATTCATGGAGATGGTCTCAAAGCACATGATCCGACATTCCAAATAAATAAGAAATTATTTATTTGGCTCCTTTTGTACATGATTGCATGATTTTAAAGATGATGATGATGATTTCGTAAGCAAGACTGGTCCTAGATCGGGTGGATTGGGTGCTCCTTGACCTTCCCAATCCATAACTTAACCCCCGAACTCAAGAATCTCACGGTCCATGTTCCGTTAAACATGGTGGCGACTCACAACAAATCGAGCAACAATCAAGTCCTTACGACCCGAAGCACGAAAAGGACACGCGCGCTCATATTGGCGACTCCGTTGGGGATGGATCATACTAAGAGGGTTAGACTTGTGTTGAAATCATTGTCGTCATCTTTAAAATTCTGCATTCTGTACTGTATTCTGATCCCAGACTGGGATGCCTCGTACGAGGGATCTATGTCTCGTACGAGACATCTCAGTTTTGTCCGACAGTCTGTTCCTTCTGGTTTGAAAAAGGAGTTCTCGTCCGGTTCAAACACGTACACAGAGTTACAGATCTTCCCTACCCTTTGTTTCTGAGTCTTAGGACCTTCCTAACGATGAAGAAACTACCCGTATATCATAAAGCTAACCTTGGTTTTGCAGGAGTACTTGTAAACTTGAAATATTTCTTGCTTTGCTTTTGTTATGTGTGAACTACGATGGCCTGAGTTCCTCCACAAGTGGGAAACGTAGGCAGCCACTTGGCCCAGCCATTGCATGTTTTCTGTTTTGCTTTCAAAAAAAACTTTCTATTTTCTCTTTGATACCTAGAACTTGACTCTCACACACGTGCACGCATGTAGAGTAATTGCACTACATACCCTATAACCCGGGTCCCAATCGGAGGATGGATGTCGGTTAGCACACCTACTCTACGAGTGGCACTCGCCGGTCTCTCCAAAGATGGTGTACCCACTCCGTGACACGCTCCTAGACTGTGTTCATGGGGAGCCATAGCCGTAAGCCCTGCATCAACCTCATGCATGCATAATAGTCAATAGGACACTCCTCGAGACCGGTCGGTTCGATTCTTTGGGTTGTTTTAATCTTTTCCCAAGATAACACTTCTTCTAGAGGAAAGCCTTCTATTTCTCAACGATTGGATAGAGCCTTTTACAACAATGAATGGATGAATAAGTTTCACTTAACTTCAGTTTCTCATATCAATAGAACCTGTTCTGATCATAGTCCTCTTGTTCTCCATGTTAAATTGCATGCTGATATTACTAGAGGTACCTTTCGTTTCCTAAATGTGTGGCTAAAACATCATTCGTTTGTGAAGATGGTTCAAGTCTCTTGGGATGAAAATATGGATGGCAGGCCGTTGGTTCGCTTTGCTAAGAAGTTGGCGCGTCTTAGAAAGGTTATTTCAACTTGGAATAAAGAGGTTTTTGGTAGAATTGACCAACATATTAAAGATGCAGAAGATAATGTTTGTCAAAGAGAAATTGAGTTGCAAAATGATCCTTTTGAGGATAAGGTTACAGCTCATAATTTGTCTAGAGCTAATCTTCTTGCTAGGCTAAAGGTAGAAGAGGATTTTTGGTGCCAAAAAGCAAATATTTCGTGGATAAAAGATGGGGATCGAAATACTAAATTCTTTCATTCTTATGTGTGGAAAAAAAGACAGCAACTTCACGTTCATCGAATTAAGGATGAGAATGGTATTTGGGTGGAGACAAAGGATGATATTCAAAATGCTGCTGTATCTTTCTTTTCAAACCAACTTCAAAGCCCTCATAATAATCCTTCAGAGGAAATTCTGGATGTTATCCCTTCTCTTATTACTAATGCCGAGAATGAAATGCTTACGGCAGCCCCTACGCTTATGGAAATCAAGGATACTTTTTTTTTTTTGGCGAAAGGAGGACGGCACCTCCCTAAATTTTATTAATAAAGCTCAAAAAGTACAAACATGGTGGGGGACATGACAACCTCAACCACCAAGAATGAAAAACTAGGGAGGAGGCCTTATACATATCATAAGGACCTCTACAAAAAAGGAAGGGGTAACTAGAAACCATAGAAAACAAATTATACAAAGATCTAGCCATAGAAAACTAGTGAGTGCGAATATGAGGAAACCGAGTCTTGTCCAAAGCCAAGCAGCCCTTACACTTGGAAGGGAGATCATTAAGGGAGCTGAAAATCAGATTTCTCTCTTGATCCGCAGCTAAGTTTGCCAAACCATCCGCAACACCATTACCTTCTCGAAGAATATGAGTAACCCGAACCTCCATTTATCCCATTAGACGATGAATATGAGCTATGATATACCAGATTTCCCATGGAATATGATACTCTCTAACAATAATACGCATCAAAACTTGAGAATCAACTTCCAGCCAAATATTTTGATAACCACGAGCTTGGGCAATCATAAGACCCTCTCTAGCTGCTAAAGCCTCAGCAATCATATTTGAGTAGTGCCCATAAAATGAAGAGAAACCGTAGATAAAGTTTCCATGACGATCTCGGAAAATCCCACCACCGGATGCAATGCCTGGATTACCTCTAGAGACTCCATCCGTGTTAAGCTTAATTTCATTATAGAGAGGGCATTCCCAATAGATTAAACAGATAGGCATCTCTCATCTATCTTATCCTGATGACATTATAATAATTTTTTTCTCTCTAGCGGCTCTCTCTTCCCGTTTCTAGGGTTTCCCTAGTGGCTCTGGCCGGCAGCCATGGCCTCTCCGGCTGCTTGGTTCCCGTCGATGAATGCAAGCTCTCATAACCCCTACTTTAATCCTTCGCTGCACCATTCTCCGACCCAAAA
The DNA here is from genome assembly GCA_026119855.1 of Campanula takesimana. Lineage (NCBI taxonomy): Eukaryota > Viridiplantae > Streptophyta > Magnoliopsida > Asterales > Campanulaceae > Campanula > Campanula takesimana. The sequence goes on from JAOWBW010000214.1 coordinate 1,355,597, forward strand.
CCCTAATGTTGAGTCGCCGCATGCAAACCCTAATATTATAGCGGAATTGCCTAACCCTAACCCTAATCCGATTAAGAACCTATCTCCTTCCCCGGCACCTAGTATCTCTAATCCTTCTCCGACTCGTAATCAGCCTGTTCCAATCTCCAAATCTTTTGCTGATTTATTCTCACATCCTACTCAGCCGTCTCTAAATATTCATACACATAAGATCTCTGATATTCCTATCTCTACTCACAAAGGTACCCCCGCTATTAAACTTTCCAAGGAAGTTCTTGTTCAGTTTGTGAAGCCATTCACATGGACTTTAGTGGGCAAATTTTCTCATGGTCGTCCATCTATGGAGGCTACTAGAATTGCTTTCACCAAATTCAATTTGAAGGGGGCTTACAAGTTGGGCCACCTTGATTCGAAGCATCTGTTAATTCAGCTTACCACCGAAGCTGATTACCAAAGGTTATGGATGAAGGAAGTTTGGTATGTGGAAAAATTCCCTATACGTACATTGGCTTGGTCCCCATCATGGAGGGCAGAACAAGAATCCTCAATTGTCCCGGTTTGGGTTGGTCTTCCGGGTTTGCCGGTGCATTTGTTCAACAAGTCTTTCTTATTTTCCTTGGCAAAGGCAATTGGCACTCCCCTCTCTATCGATAAGGCGACGGCAGAATTGTCTAGGCCTAGTGGATCTAAGGGGAATGGTAATGCTATAGAGCCTGAGGTCATTGAGGTTGGGGCTCCAACTAAACTCGGGGTTCCTAAAATGGCTAAGAGAGGTGAACCCATTCCTGCTGTTGTGAATTTGGCTCTTCAGAAATCAACTAATGTTAGTAATCAAAAGTCTCCAGATGGGGATGATCATCCTATGAGCAATGCTTCTATCAAAGGAAATTTAGATGTTGTCTTGCAGAAAGTTGCTCAATATAAGGAGCAAAATGCCAACACTAATATTGAGGTTACTCCTGATGTTACAGTTAATGATCCTTTGGTGAGTTCTAATGAAGTGGTTAAGGATCTGAATTTATCTCCCCGTGCTCCCCCCTCTACCAATTTTGTTACTGAATTGGTGGGTTCCACTCCGTTTGCAAATCAATCTACATCAGATGTTGATGCTGATGGGTTTCAACGGGTGAAAGTGAGAAAACGTGGTTGTAGGTCTGCTTCTCCGCCCCTCTAATTCTCCTCGTAAATCTCTTATTCTTCTCTTTTTTTTTTAATAATGGTAGCTCTAATTTCTTGGAATATCCGGGGTATTGGTAATAAAGCTTCGATTAGGAGAGTCAAGAGGTTGCTTCGATTGCATGGAGAATCTTTTCTTGCTATCTCTGAACCCAAAATTTCTTCCTCTCAGATTGTGAGGTTTCAAAGGAAGCTTGGCTGTACTGGTAGCACTTTTAATTGTAATGGTAAAATCTGGTTCTTTTGGAAGTATGGGTTTGACTGTAGGGTTATCCATGATTCTACTCAGGCTCTCACTCTCCAAGTGTCCCATTCCCAATGGGATACCATTATCTTTATAACAGTTGTTTATGTGAGCTGCAATCGCTTTGAAAGAAGAGATTTATGGGATAATCTGATGGATTTTAGTTCTTGTTCTGATCCGTGGCTTGTCATTGGGGATTTTAATTGCGTTCTGGACCAATCTGAAAAAAGGGGTGGTAAAGGTATTCGTGAAAGTGTGGTAGCAGAATTTTCGGATATGGTGCAATTCTCGGGCCTAATTGATGCAGGTTACTCTGGTAATATGTTCACTTGTGTGGATAAACCTAAAGGCAAACCAACTATTTTACAACGTCTTGATAGAGCTCTATATAATAACCAATGGCTTGAAAGGTTCCATTTAACTTCAGTTTCGCATATTAGTCGCACTTGCTCTGATCATAATCCTCTTGTGGTCCAAGTTCAGGTACATGTCGAGACTACTAGAAGTGCTTTTCGGTTTATTAATGCGTGGATTAAACACCCTTCGTTTATAGGCCTTATTTCTGATTCGTGGAATCAGTATATGGATGGGAGGCCTATGGTTCGGTTTGCAAAAAAATTAGGTCGTTTACGAAAAGTCATCTCTACTTGGAATAAAGAAGTCTTTGGTCGGCTTGACCAACAAGTTCGTAATGCTGAGGATGAGGTAACTTAAAGGGAGCTTGATTTCCAGAATGATCCTTCGAATTCTAGTAGGGCAGCCTTGAGCCTTTCTCAGGCTAATCTATTGTCCAAATTGAAGATTGAGGATGATTTTTGGTCTCAAAAAGCAAATATATCTTGGTTAAAAGATGGGGATCGGAATACAAAATTTTTTCAATCTTATGTTCGCAAAAAGAGACAAAAGCTTCACATTCATAGAATCCGAAATGGTCATGGTCAGTGGCTGACTTCAAAGGATGATATCCAGAAAGAAGCTGTTCAATTCTTTACAAATCAACTTCAGAATCCTCTAAATAATCCTACGGAGGACATTCTTGAAGTCATTCCAAGGTTGGTCACTTTTGAGGATAATGAGATGCTCACGTCAGCCCCCACTCTTCTTGAGGTATATGATATTGTGTGTTCTATGAATGGGAATAGTGCAGCAGGTCCGGACGGATTTTCTGGTGAGTTCTATAAAGCTTGTTGGGATGTTATTAAGCTTGATTTCCATAGAGATATTAATGAGTTCTTTGCTGGGTTCCCAATGCCGAGAAGCTGGACATCTGCGTCTATTGTGTTGATTGCTAAAGTAAGTGCTCCTACTTCTTTTTTGGAAATGCGCCCAATTAGTCTCTGTAATTTTTCTAATAAAGTTATTACCAAGCTGTTAACATGTCGGCTGGCCCCTATCCTTCCTAGAATTATTTCTCCGCAGCAAAGTGGTTTTGTGAAGGGTCGGATTATTCATGAAAATGTTTTGTTGGCTCAAGAACTGATGCAATCCATTAAAAAGAAAGTTTGGGGTTCTAATGTTAGTCTTAAGCTGGATATGGCTAAGGCTTATGACAGGATTTCTTGGTTTGCCTTAATCAAAGTTATGAGAAAGTTTGGTTTTTCTGAAATTTGGAATGATATGATTTTTCGGTGTATTTCCTCTTGTTGGTTTTCTGTCCTAGTCAATGGGGAGAGCTCGGGTTTTTTCCATTCTTCTCAGGGTCTTAGACAAGGAGATCCTATCTCTCCCATGTTGTTTATTATTGCTGTAGAAGTGTTGAGTAGAGGTCTAAATTTGCTTCATAACGATTTTCCTCAATATCGTTATAGAGCTCATATTCATACTCCTATGATCTCTCACCTCTCTTACACGTATGACATTATTATCTTTTGCAATGGCTCAAAAGATTCTCTCGAGGCTCACATGAGATGTTTACGTTGGTATCAATCCTTCTCGGGTCATCTTGTTAACACGGACAAGTCTTGTTTTATCACTGGTGCGCATGATGACACTAGAGATGCTACTATTGCTGCAGTGACAGGATTTGGTAAGAAATCCCTCCCTATTACCTATCTTGGCTGTCCATTATATGTGGGGAAAAAACGTATATCTTTGTTTGATCCGGTGATTAAAAAAATGGAAGACCGCTTAGCTACTTGGCAAGGGAAAATTTTGTCTTTTGGAGCTAAATTAATTCTTATTCAGACTTGTCTTCAGGCCATCCCTCTCTATTATATCTCCTTGCTTGATCCCCCGAAGGGTGTCATCTCTGCGATGTATAGACTAATCGCTAATTTCTTTTGGTGCAATGAATAAGGCCACAAGAAATGTCATTGGGTACGTAAAGACTTGATGTTTATGCCAACGGATGAAGGGGGTCTAGGGATGCGTCGATTTGAAGATCTAGCTATGGCTTTTTCAATGAAATTGTGGTGGTGTTTTCGGAGTACTCAATCCTTATGGACTGATTTCATGATGGACAAATATTGCTTTGGATCTCACCCCATTGATGCTACTAAGACAACTTATGCTTCTCACATATGGGCCCGTATGATTCAAGCAAAAGACCTGGTTGAACCGCATATTGGATGGAGGATTGGGTATGGGAGAATATCTATTCATGAGAGATGGTTAGATGGTCCCTCTCTTTCTCTCCCAGGGAATCATGTCGAAATCTCTTCTATCTTTGAAGAAGGCCAGATCAAAGAACATTTTGTTCGGGAAACTTATGGTGAGCAGCTTCTTCAGTTAATGCAAGAGCAAAATCTTCGGGTTTCTAATGTCCCGGATCAGATATATTGGCTTCCCTCTTCCAAAGGTAATTTCTCAGTCTCTTCGGCTTGGCAAATTTGTAGAGAGAAAGGTATTAGTAGTCTGCTCTTTGACTACTGTTGGCATAAGCATTTGCCTCATAAGATTTATGTTTTCTTATGGCGGCTGATTCATAATGGCCTTCCTACGGATTTGGCTGTCCAACATAGAGGTATCCCCATTGTCTCTTCTTGTGATTGCTGCAGTCGGCATTCTCTTGAAGATAATCATCATTTATTTGCTCATAGTATGGTGGCAACTGAGATCTGGTCTTATTTTTCTCGAGTTATGGGACTCTCTATTGTTATGTATAGTCCTCGGTCCATTCTATCTTCTTGGTGGTTCAGAAGGAAGAAAGGTCATAAAGGTTTTCAATGGTTGTGCAGAATTCTTCCTTGTTTTATTTTTTGGGAAATATGGATTAGTCGAAACAAGGCCAGATTTGAAGGTATTACGATGACGTCTCGGGCTATTATTGGGGCTGTTTTCTCGCATATTCTGAATGTGGTCAAAGCTTTTAAAGTTTCTTTCCCCTCTTCCTCGGATAAAAATCATTTTATTGATTTATTTCAGATCCCTCTGTCCACTCCTCCCCCTCGGAAAATTAGGTTAGTCCATTGGATGTTCCCTGATTTTGAGCATGTTAAGTTAAATACGGATGGGGCTGCGAAAGGAAACCCTGGTTGTATCTCGGGTGGGGGTATCTTTCGGAATAAAGATGGAGAAATCATTTTTTCTTTCTCTACGTATTATGGAGTTGGTACTAATCTCATGGCCGAAACCAGGGCTGTCTTGACTGGTCTTACTTTTGCTTTTGAGTTTGGTATTTCGGCCTTATGGCTTGAAATAGACTCCGAAATTCTGCTCTAAATCCTCATTCAAGATTATCACATCCCTTGGAGCATCTGGTACGAGATTCATCAAATTAAACATCTTATGTCTCATATTGCTGTTCGTGTTACTCACGTCCTTCGCGAGGGAAATAGGGTGGCCGATGGCCTTGCTAATGTGGCGGCCATCTCGAAACGTAACCTTTTTGTCTATGATTCTCATAACCTCCCCCATAGTTGTAAAGGTGCTTATCACTTAGATAAAGCATCTACCCCTTATATTAGAAGTCATTAGGTCCTCATGGCTGATCTTTTGTTTAGGTTTGTTTCTATTTTGAATTCTCCCCATCCTTTTTGTAGAGGTCTTATGGCTTGTATAAGTACCTCCCCCCTTGTCTTTATTTTCCGGTGGTTAAGGCCGTCACGTCCCCCACCATTGTTTTGTACCTTTTTCTTAATCAATAAAACCTAGGGAGTACCGTCTCCTTTCTCCAAAAAAAAAAGATTAAACAGATAGGCGGAGGAGTATAAGGTTTAGGATTCAAACAAAACATCTCCACAATCGACTCATTACTTCCTATAGGAAAAGAAAGGGAGAACGCGGAGGCAATGAGAGCAACGTGTTTTCTAACCTTATGAATGACCGATTTGGGACAAATCATAGTACCTTCAAATCTTCTTTTATTCCGAGCACACCATAATTCCCACATAAGGAGAGCTGGGAGAATACGAGATAACCAATTGGAAACACTTGAGGCCGAGTGAGGTGTTCCTTGTGTTGGGTTTCGTAGTAACATGCGCAGCGGAATTAAGCATTTAAAATTTAATGAAACCCAAAGCCCATAGATCCATTCATATGATTAAGTCAAATACAACATAATGAATACTAGAATACTAACCCTTGATGCCTTTGATTTTGCAACCTTGAATTCGATGGAGGCTTGAAATCTTGATCATGAACAAAGCAAGAATCACGAACTATGAAGATGATAAGTTTCACCCTCTAGCGGTATCCACACCACGAACGAATATCAAGAACACTTGATCTTGGTTGCTAGACCAAATTATGAAACACGCTTTCACAATTGTAAGAACTATATGGAATTATGAATATTCTTGTTCTTCACTTTTGGGATCTTAGAACAAGAAAATAACCTCTCAAAACCTTATGGAGGCACTCATAATCATCTTTCTAATGGCTGCTGAAAGGATCCTTTTATAGGTCCTAATCCTTAACCCTTAAGGACTTAGGAAACCTAAATCCCGTCACCAAATTAGGCAACAAGGAATTCTGACCGACTTGACTGGCACGGTCGTGCCCTACAAACTGGCACGGTCGTGCCATCAGGTCCGCATGATTCCCCCATATCGACCATTTTCGGCACGGTCGTGCTTGTCTTCTTGGCACGGTCGTGCCAAACATGCCGACAGGTTTTGCCTTGGTTTGGATTTATGGCACGGCCGTGCCATTTTAAGGCGCACGACCGTGCCAGAGCCAAAATCTGACATTCTTCCATAATTCCAATTTAGTCCTTTACGATTCGTTCTATTCGTGTGTGACCCTCTAAGATTACACTAAGTTGGCAATGGGTTCAAACATGAACCCATAAGATATGATTAGGTTCTAGCAAACCGTCATACGTACCCAAATAGTGTAACTAGATACAAGTTCGTATTCCTTTTAGAACATGTCATAATCCCTTTGTCTCCGATGTCATTGAACACCAGTCATGGTCAACAAGTCAACTTGTATTGTTCAATACTTTCTCGATTCCGAATATGTTGATAATCCAAATGACATTGATCCAATCAATCCATTTGGGTTTGGCCAAACATTTCACCAACATCATTCCTTTGAGGGGCCCAAGCTTGACATCTCTCCGAAGAGGGACAAATCCATTTGGCTTATTATTCTTCCCTACGTGAATCCAATCATGCCAATCATACCCTTTATAACTACCGTGTTAAGGTAGCGTTTGAATATGTCAAACATAATGTTCATCAAGTGGAAGACTATAATAACTTCATGTCTAAGGATTCAAATGACATAACTAATATGAGATTTATATATGACATCGACCATGACATAAATCTCATACCGCGGGTCATGTCCAGTACCTTGTTCCAAACAAGTACCCATAAATCTAACATGATCATCCCATGATCATTTAGCCTTTATACTAGTGCTTAACAAGCTCTAGGGACGGAGATTATTATAAGCAAACATGAGCAGCAATAATAATCTTATTATCTCTTTATCATCATGAATAAAATGATAACTTATACAACGTTTAACAACCGTGCCTAGGGCACCAACACCAACAATCTCCCACTTGCCCTAGGCCCAATTTCCTAGGTATCCAATACCCATGGACCTAACATGACCATCATGTCTTAGCTTGTGGAAGTCCCATTGTTTAGTGTGTCTGTAACGTTATCATTAGTTGGTACTTTGCATATATGTACGTCTCCCTTATCAACGATTCCTCGAATGATAAGAAAACGCCTAAGTATGTGTTTGGATTTAAGATGTGCTCTTGGTTCCTTTGCTTGATCAATAGCACGATTATTATTGCTAATAAAGTCTATTTGATTAGCAATGCTAGGAACCATCTTAAGTTCACCCATGAACTTCTTAATCCAAACAATTTTCTTTGCGGCATCCAATGCAGCAATATACTTAGATTTTAGTATGTAGAATTAGTGACTGTACTCTGCTTGGAACCATTCCAACTTACAGCTTCACTATTGTTAATAAAACTCAATTGCGATTTTTATCATCTTTGTCAGTTTGGAAGTATGCATCTGTGTACCCATATACACCGAGATCATCTTCCATCCCTCCATAGATCATAACAATTCTTTAGTCCTTCTAAAGTACATTTAAGAATTGTTTCACAGCCTTCCAGTGATTTTCACCGGTTGTCGGATTGATATCTACTCGTCATGCTCCAAGCATTTAGATATATCTGGCTTAGTACTTATTATGGCATGATAGATCCAATTGCCGAAGCAAAATGGCATCCCATTCAGTCTTCTCATGCTCATCATTTGTCTTAGGACATTTGAGTCTTTGCATAGAAAACTCCATGTAACATTGGCAATGGTCCTCTCTTAGAATTTTCCATGCGGAATCTTCTAATGACTTTGTCAATGTATGTACTTTGGCTTAAACCAATTAGCCTCCTTGATCTATCTCTATAGATCTTAATGCCAAGAACATATGTAGCTTCATCCATATTCTTCATTGTGAAACACTTTCTTAACAAAGTCTTTACAGATTAACGTGTAGGAATGTCGTTTCCAATGAGCAATATGTCATCCACGTATATTAAATAAGGAATAGCACTATGCTCCCACTAATCTTCTTGTATATACAAGATTCATCTTCGTTCTTGATCAAGCCAAGCTCTATGACTTATCAAAATGGAGATTCCAACTCCCAAAAGCTTGCTTCAATCCATCCAATGAATCTTCGCAACTTTCATACCTTTTAGAATTTTCTTGACTATCAAGACCTTTAGGTTGTATCCAATACATCCTTAAGTGAGTTCCCGTTGAGGAACGCTTGTTTTGACATCATTTTGTCAATTTTCATATTCCAAATATGAACATGTGACTATGAAAATTCTAATAAGTTTCTTGCTACCCATGTAACATTTTTCTCCAAGAAAAGTCATTCATCTCCTTTGGTTTTTACACCTTAGGTTAGAATGATCAAGTTCCAAACTTGATTATTATACATGGATTGCCTTTTAGATTTTATGACTCCAAGCCATTAATCTAAATGTGGAGTTGATAATGAATCTTTGATAGGTGGTAAATACTTCATTCTAAATGAACTTTACCTCAATACTTTCTATTTCGAAATATCCAATATTTCTACTAATAGATTGTATCCTATCATGTATTGCAAGTATTTGTATATCTTGAACAGACTTTTCACGACTCCTTGTGAAAACTTGTTCAACTTCCATCTTAGGTTAAAATATATTTTCTAGGTCTCGAACCATTCGAGATACATTTTACTCCCACTGATTCTTTTAGAGATAAACCTTTTATCTAGAAAAGTATCATCATAAGCAACAAACCATTTGTTTCTCATGAGTAAAATTTTATCCTCAAGTTTCCTTAGGATATCCCATGAAAATATATTTATTAGATTTAAATGTGAGTGTGTCCCAGACAATTCCTTTCCAAAAGGGTCTCACTATCTTAAATCTTTATGAAAGACAAACCGAGTTTTCTTTCACCATTTAACCTCTCTTGATGGAATTCAGATTAGTATAATCATAGCGGTTTTAAATACATAACCCCAAAATAAATAATGGAAGATCACTTTGACTTTGTCATCCAACGAACCGTATCCAATAAGGTTCTTATACTTCCACGCAGACATATCATTTAGAATGATATTCTTAGTGAAGTTAATTTTGTGAAACCATTTCGCAACTTTAATGATGACTGTCAAATTCTTGGTTTAATTATTCATCATCATGATCCAATCATAATTTTTGAATAGTTTTACCAAGTGTAACCAAAATTCTCTTTTAGCATTTCTTCTTAATGCACCATACACATCGAAATGTATTGGGTCAATTAAGACATTAGCCTTTTTACCAATCATAGTAAAAGATGTCTTTATCCAAGTAAATAAGATTTGCATAAATCATGTGATTCCAAATCATATGACTTAAAACTCCGTCCAATAGAATTTTAGATATGCATTTCTCATTTATTTGATCAAAACAATAATGCATAAAGAATTTTAATTATTTATGTTATAGTCTTTATTATTTTGTTCTTCAAGATTTAGGATATAAGATTTATTTATATGATAACACAATGAAGTAAATCATAATAAATAAAGCATTTTTCTTATTCCAAATAAGAAATTAATATCCTTCATTATCTTATAACAAAATAATGTTTTCTACTTCATCAGTAAAGTCACTTTACAAGTGTTCTACGAACAATGTTGCAACCATTGCATCATTACTGTTTGTAGATAAAACTTTACTATAAGTAGTCTTTCATCTTACTAATTATTCTGGTATCCAATACCCAATAATTAAATTTAGAAAGAATAATTTATAACATAAATATTCCGAGTGGTAGTCCCACTACCATTCCTTTTATTGATCACCCAAAATTTTGACTACAATTCTAAATGGTCAATCCAATTGCCATTTTACCAAATTGCATCTATTAGAGTTACTATTATAACCAAAATTATTTTCTTTAGGTTTGACAACTCTTGTCTTACTTTTCTTTTGGCATTTGGCCTCTTTCCATCATGAACTATGAGCATTGGAGAACCATTCTCCAATATCTTCATCTTCGCAGTTTTTCAGCATGTTAATGCAATTCGAAGAAATTCTTATTCATTTTAAGCATATTATATTCCATCACTAAGTGATCATAACATTTAAACAATGAATCAAGAATGAGATCCATGGCTTGCTCCAATCCAATTGGACAACCAAGTTTCTCAAGATGCTCTACGTAGCCTTTATCTTAAGCATGTGAAGTTCCATTTATTGCCCTTTACTCATTTTGCAATGAGTGAATGCAACAATGGTTTCATACCTCTCTTGCTTAGATTGCTCTTTGAAACATGTAACTCAACTCCACGCCTATCTGATAGGCTTCTACAAGTTCCAAACTTTGTTGGAGTTTTGAGCACATAATCGCGAGCATAAGACAACTCACATTCCTAGAATCATACTCATGATTCTTGTGATTGTCTATTCCGGCTTTGGGTTCTTTAGGAATAGGACCATCAAGAATGTACAACCCATCTTCTTGCCTTAGAACCATTCTTAGGCTCAGGATCCAATCCATGAAGTTTGTGCCATTCTTTTGAAGCATTATCCTTATCAAGGATTAATCGCAACGATTTTAGTTGTCATCTACAACCAATGCAAAATTTCCAAAATTTTACAAGTACCAATCTCTTTAAAGAGATAAATAATGTATTTTCCAAAAATACTCCCACTAAATTATATAACCTTCTTATACATCCAATGTATAATATAATTTAAATGGGCTAAGATCCAACTTTAATTTGATTTTAAGTCCGCTATGGCGGATTACACAAAACCAAATTAATTAGGTAGACAACCCTGTCAATCATATCCAATATGACTCTTAGATCCTTTTTCTGAGATTCTTTTAAATTGGGCTAAGATCCAACTTTAATTTAATTTCAAGTACGCTATGGCGCACCGCTCAAAATCAAATTAATTAGGTAGACAATTTCTTGTCAATCATATCCAATATGATTCTTAGGGATCCAATTTCAAAAGCATGTTTAATCTCATCTTTGCCTAGGCCCAAAACTGTTTTGACGCCTTATTAAGTCCAACCATTTTAAACGCATGGTTGATGTGCCTCGCTAGGGCGTGCCCACATCATCCATCTTGCTCATACATAGATAAAGTTAATGCACCTCGCTAGGGCGAACCCACATTAAAATCACCCATGCACTAACAAGTGTTTTAATCATGGCGTGGCAAAAGGACTTAAAACTTTCTTGAAGGTTCATCACCATATATCATACAACATATTTATGAGCACACAAGATAAATATGTTACGCATCAAGTTTAGCCACTAAATTAATCTCCATTAATTTAAGCATAATATTTATGTGTCATTAGTTTCTCTATTATTATGAGGATGAGATTATTTGAACTTTGGTCATCATATCCAAATCAAGACAACAAGAAGGGCGGCCGAACTAAGCCATTTGCAACCACAATTCCGCACTAATTCAAGAGACCAAGAAAGTAGTCCATGTGGCCAAAACTAAGCAATAGATGGTCTCGATGAACGTAGGCCAATTGCATTCACAATTCCACATGGATCTCCAATCATTGAATCAAGAACTTTGTTTCTCAATTTTAGCAATTATGAACTCTTCATAATTCTAATTTCGTTTTATCTTTGAAACCTTGATTGCGATCAAGTTTGGGAGACACAATCTCGATGAACGTAGATTAGCCATCCAAACCTTGAACTAATCTTAGAATCACAAGACTAAAACAAATAGGAGATTTAAACCCAAGATCCACACCCAAAACTCAAACCCTACCCCCGCGCCAAACCCTAGGTCCGGCCGGGTCAAGGCTTGGGTCCGGTCGGACCCCTTGCGAAAAATCCAAATTTTTAAAGTTCCAAAATTTATCTCAAAATTGTTTTTCCCGATTCAATTAGGATTTGGTGTTCTTGGTGATCCAATCACCATGATCATCAAAACCTTGAATAAACGATTTATTCTTGAATCCCTAGAATATCAAGGCTTGATCCAATCAAAAATTGATAATCCAAACAATTTTAAATCCACCATAATTTTAATTGCGATTGAACAGTGTGATTAAAGTTTATAAAACAATAAACCACATAAAACGCATAGACCACATAAACATCATAATCCCAATATTCAAATCATGCTAGGCACATAAACAATTTATATACACACAACATGATTATGTATTGAAATAATCAACATGAACGGGGCTCTGATACCACTGTTGGGTTTCGTAGTAACATGCGCAGCGGAATTAAGCATTTAAAATTTAATGAAACTCAAAGCCCATAGATCCATTCATATGATTAAGTCAAATACAACATAATGAATACTAGAATACTAACCCTTGATGCCTTTGATTTTGCAACCTTGAATTCGATGGAGGCTTGAAATCTTGATCATGAACAAAGCAAGAATCACGAACTATGAAGATGATAAGTTTCACCCTCTAGCGGTATCCACACCACGAACGAATATCAAGAACACTTGATCTTGGTTGCTAGACCAAATTATGAAACACGCTTTCACAATTGTAAGAACTATATGGAATTATGAATATTCTTGTTCTTCACTTTTGGGATCTTAGAACAAGAAAATAACCTCTCAAAACCTTATGGAGGCACTCATAATCATCTTTCTAATGGCTGCTGAAAGGATCCTTTTATAGGTCCTAATCCTTAACCCTTAAGGACTTAGGAAACCTAAATCCCGTCACCAAATTAGGCAACAAGGAATTCTGACCGACTTGACTGGCACGGTCGTGCCCTACAAACTGGCACGGTCGTGCCATCAGGTCCGCATGATTCCCCCATATCGACCATTTTCGGCACGGTCGTGCTTGTCTTCTTGGCACGGTCGTGCCAAACATGCCGACAGGTTTTGCCTTGGTTTGGATTTATGGCACGGCCGTGCCATTTTAAGGCGCACGACCGTGCCAGAGCCAAAATCTGACATTCTTCCATAATTCCAATTTAGTCCTTTACGATTCATTCTATTCGTGTGTGACCCTCTAGGATTACACTAAGTTGGCAATGGGTTCAAACATGAACCCATAAGATATGATTAGGTTCTAGCAAACCGTCATACCTACCCAAATAGTGTAACTAGATACAAGTTCGTATTCCTTTTAGAACATGTCATAATCCCTTTGTCTCCGATGTCATTGAACACAAGTCATGGTCAACAAGTCAACTTGTATTGTTCAATACTTTCTCGATTCCGAATATGTTGATAATCCAAATGACATTGATCCAATCAATCCATTTGGGTTTGGCCAAACATTTCACCAACATCATTCCTTCGAGGGGCCCAAGCTTGACATCTCTCCGAAGAGGGACAAATCCATTTGGCTTATTATTCTTCCCTACGTGAATCCAATCATGCCAATCATACCCTTTATAACTACCGTGTTAAGGTAGCGTTTGAATATGTCAAACATAATGTTCATCAAGTGGAAGACTATAATAACTTCATGTCTAAGGATTCAAATGACATAACTAATATGAGATTTATATATGACATCGACCATGACATAAATCTCATACCGCGGGTCATGTCCAGTACCTTGTTCCAAACAAGTACCCATAAATCTAACATGATCATCCCATGATCATTTAGCCTTTATACTAGTGCTTAACAAGCTCTAGGGATGGAGATTATTATAAGCAAACATGAGCAACAATAATAATCTTATTATCTCTTTATCATCATGAATAAAATGATAACTTATACAACGTTTAACAACCGTGCCTAGGGCACCAACACCAACACCTTGCCACCAGCTTATAAGAGCTTGATTCAAGCTTCCCCAAAACATCTGAATACCACAAACATCACTAAAAAACCCCACACGGCTGTAGCCATCTCCCCATGAAACAAAATATGAGATGTCAATTCCTCCTTAGCCATTAGACGGCAATCACACTTAGACGCCATATGAATGCCCCGAGATTTAATTCTATCATCAGTTGGGAGGCCCTTATGCAAAGCCCTCCAAAGAAAAACTGAGATCTTTTTTGGAATATGCTTGTTCCAACAAGAAGAAAAGACAACCGATTTGATTCTAGAGGCTCGGCATTCTGGCCAAGCAGAATTAACCAAAAATTTACCCGAGGGAGAGGGTAACCAAATGGGAACATCTGGATTATCTGAGAGAGCAATATGTTGAGTTTGAATGAGGTGAAGAAGCTGAGAACCATACATATCCCGGATGTAGTTTATTCGGGGCTGCCCATTAACAAAAAGAGAAGAAATAGACGAATGATCAAAAGGCAGTTGCCCAACATCACCATCTAACCAATGCTCATTAATTGTGAGATCTCCCCTACCAACTCGCCAAGCCAAGCGGTCTTCCACCAGATTTTTTGCCTTGATCATTCTTTTCCATGTGTGAGATGCAACCGAGGTCATAGTGGCATCCATAGGATGAGTATTTCTACAATATTTTGCTGACATAAGAGTGCTCCATAGAGAATCATTACAGCGGAATCGCCACCATAATTTCATAGCACACGCCATAGAAATATCCTCAAATCTTCGAAGACCTAAGCCACCCTCTTCAATGGGCCAACACATTTTATTCCAAGAAAGCCAATGACATTTTTTATCTCCATCCTTAGAGCTCCAAAAGAAGCGAACAATAATCTTTTCCATAGCATGAATAATGCCTTTTGGGAGGTCCATATGGAAATATAATAAAGAGGAATGGCAGCGAGACAAGATTGAATTAGCGTAAGCTTTGCTCCAAAAGAGAGCAATTTACCCTTCCAAGATGCAAGACGATTTTCCATTTTCTGGAGAATAAAATGGAAAATACTAAGCTTCTTTCTTCCCGTGTATAAGGGGCAACCCAAATACTTGAGAGGGAGATCTTTCTTCACGAAACCTGTAATGGCAGCAATATCATCCTCTCTATTATTATTCTTCCCCATAATGAAACAAGACTTATGGATATTGACAAGTTGTCCAGAGAATTTTTGATACCAATCCAAATAATGCATGTGACTTTCTAAAGAGTTTTTTGACCCATTGTAAAAAATAATCACATCATCAGCATACGCTAGATGAGATATCATAGGAGTACCAATATGAATACGGAATCTGAATTGGCGGATAACCGTGTGAAGGTGATTAAGGCCTCGGGACATCATCTCAGCAGCAATAATGAATAAATATGGAGAAAGAGGATCACCTTGGCGTAACCCTCTCGATGAATGGAAGAAACCACTACTTTCACCATTTATAAGAACCGAAAACCAGCTATTAGAGATACACCTGTAGATCAAGTCTATCCATGTCTCGCTGAAACCAAATTGTCTCATCACCTTGATAAACCCGAACCAATAAAGCTGATCATAAGCTTTAGCCATATCCAACTTTAGAGCCACATTCGAACCTCTCACCTTCTTATCAATGGATTGCAGAATTTCTTGGGCTAGGAGAACATTTTCATGGATAAGACGGCCTTGATTATGGAAATCAAGGATACAGTTTGGTCAATGAGTGGTCAAAGTGCAGCGGGTCCGGATGGGTATACAGGAGAGTTCTTGAAGGTTTGTTGGGACATTATCAAGCTTGATTTTCATAGAGCTATTCTGGAGTTTTTCTCTGGTCATCCCATGCCTCGAAGTTGGACCTCTACTACTATTGTCTTGATTTCGAAAATTAGTGCTCCTACCTCTTTCTCCGAGATGAGACCTATTAGCTTATGCAATTTTGCTAACAAGGTTATCACCAAGCTTCTTAACAATCGGTTGGCTTCTATTCTCCCTAGGATTATTTCCCCCCAACAAAGTGGTTTTGTTAAGGGGCGTTTAATCCATGAGAATATTCTTTTGGCCAAAGAATTAATGCAGTCTCTAAGGAAGAAAGTTCAGGGATCAAATGTTTGTCTAAAGCTCGACATGGCTAAAGCTTATGACAAAATTTTGTGGTTTGCCTTGATTAATGTTTTGAGGAAATTTGGCTTTTCTGAGATTTGGAATGATTTGATTTTCCGGTGCATCTCCTCTTGTTGGTTTTTGGTTCTAGTAAATGGTGAAAGTGCTAGTTTCTTCCCCTCCTCTAGGGGTCTTCGACAAGGAGACCCTCTCTCCCCTACTCTTTTTATTATTGCGGCTGAAGTTTTGAGTAGAGGTCTAAATAGATTGCACACTGATCATCCTCATTTCCGATATAGAGCTCATATTCACACTCCCATGGTCTCGCACCTTTCTTATGGGGATGATATCATCATTTTCTGTAATGGAGCCAAGAACTCTTTAGAAGGCCATATGCGATGTTTGAGGTGGTACCAAGACTTTTCGGGACAGCTTGTTAGCGTGCATAAATCTTGTTTTCTCACAGGCATAAATGACGATCAAAAAGATACTCATATCTCGGCTGCAATGGGTTTTGAAAAGAAAGTTCTTCCTATTATGTATTTGGGATGCCCTCTCTATGTGGGAAGAAAGAGAATTTCCCTTTTTGCTCGGGTCATTAAGAAGATGGAAGATAGATTAGCTACTTGAAAGGTAAGATTTTAACGTTTCGGGGCTAAGCTCACCCTTATAAAGACTTGTCTCCAAGCCGTTCCTCTTTATTTCATCTCGCTTCTTGATCCTCCTAAAACTGTCATCAAGTCTATGTATAGATTGATCTCCAATTTCTTTTGGTGTGATGAAGAGGGTCAAAGGAAGTGTCATTGGGTGAAGAAAGAGTTAATGTTTTGTCCTTTTGATGAAGGAGGCCTTGGCTTACGCAGATTTGAGGAGATTTCTCTAGCTTTTGCAATGAAATTTTGGTGGCGGTTTCGTGGCAACCCCTCTATTTGGTCTGATTTTATGAATGCTAAATACTGTTTCGGGACTCATCCTATGGATGCCGATAAACCTTCTTATGCTTCTCACATTTGGTCTCGTATGATTTATGCTAAAGACTTTGTTGAACCAAATATTGGATGGAGAATTCGAGACGGGAATATCTCTGTTCACGAAAATTGGGTGGATGGTCCTCGTTTAGCCCTTCCGGGAAATCATGTGGAGGTCTCTTCTTTATTTGATAATGGGGTTCTTCGAGCTACACACGTCCGTGATACTTATGGGCCCCAATTTCTTCATCAAATCCAAGAGCAGCAATCCATTTTATCGAATGGTCCGGATCAGATTTATTGGCTTCCCTCATCTAAAGGCAATTTCTCAATATCCTCGGCTTGGCAAATTTGTAAACAAACTGGTACAGCTTCTCGTCTCTTTGGCTTTTGTTGGCACAAACACATCCCTCCCAAAATATCGGTTTTCTTATGGCGTCTTCTCAATAATGGGCTTCCAACCGATATGGCAATTCAAAATAGAGGAATTCAACTAGTTTCATCTTGTGTTTGCTGCACTCATCCCTCTATAGAAGATGGAAATCATTTGTTTGCTCAGAGTTTGGTGGCGCATGAAATCTGGAATTTTTTTGGACAGCTCTTAGGAGTAAATATCTATCTTTTTAGTGCTCGTTTCATTCTTTCTAGTTGGTGGTTTGGGAATCAGAATCATTTTTGGTAAAGGCGTGAAATGGTTGTGCCGTACCCTTCCTTGCTACATCCTTTGGGAATTATGGAAGCATCGAAATAAGGCCAGGTTTGAAAGCATTAAGATATCTACTAGAGCTATTATTGCCGCTGTCTTTAAGCATGTCTCGGATGTGACAACGGCCTTTAATCTTTCCTTCCCTCAACATGTTTTTGACCGCCCTGTTCTGGAAAGGTTTAAAATTCCAATGGCTGGTTGTTTTTCGTATTGAGGTTTGTTCTTTGGAAATCCCCCGTTTTTGAGCAAATAAAGCTAAACACGGACGCTGCTGCAAAAGGTAACCCGGGGCTGATCTCGGGTGGAGGCATCCTCCGTAAACAAAATGGGTATCTTCTATTTGCATTCTTTAATTTCTATGGTGTTGGTACAAACATGAGGGCTGAAACTTTGGCGGTTTTGGATGGTCTTCGCTTTGGTTTGGAGTTCGGCATTTCTTCGCTTTGGCTTGAGATAGACTCCGAAATTCTGCTCAAGATTTTAATTCAGGAATATCATATGATGATTATGTGTATGGGATACAAGTTAAACTTATGGGTATCTGTTGGTGAACACATACTGGACAAGACCCAAAGATGAGGTGTATGTCATGGTCATAATGTCATAATTGTTCTAATAGTTATTTCATTGAATCCCTAGACCTGAGATTATTACAGTCTTCCACATAATGGAGGGAGAAAAAGCCATAGCCATATCCTCAAGGAATGATCACACCTCTCTATCTTCGGTAGCTTCTAACAGTGAGTCGATGTCAAATGGCGGAAAGTCGTGCTTGGGACTCATTTTGTTGAGACTCATGATGTCTATGTGATGTGAACCTAGCCAAGGATGACTGAACCCAAATCAAACGCGGAATTGTCGGATCGTTCTAACTAGGTTTCGATATGTGGAACCTCGACCTAACGCCTATTAGAGACGCAAACCTCGGTATAAGTGAAGATGATGGATGGTGGAACCTTTACCCATTGTCTATATGTAGACAAGAACCTTGGTATAAGTGAAGACGCCACAAACGGGGATGGAAAACCGTTTGATAAGTCAAAGAAACGAGCGCCACAAGAATCCTCTCGATAAGCTCAAAAAAGAGAAACACTCTCAATTTATCATAAAACTCAACATTCTATATATTATTCATGAAAACTTGGCTATATATAGCCTCTTTGGAACATCCCTCCAAGATAGGATAACTATGTAATAAATGTATAGATAAGTCCTAAGGATGTGTTCCCACTTAAACCAATGGTACAGTGTAAGCCCAAAATTCTAATACAAAATGTCCACTTAAATCCATCCATATTATAATAATATCATTGCACTATTCCAACCTTTAAAACCAAAACACTTCCATATACTCTATTAATCCATTAAAGAAACAAAACAATCTAAATTTTACCTTCAAAAGATTTCCTCTAAATTCCAATTTAGGTTAGAAACCCATGCTTAAATACCCAAAAGAAATTAACAAATTCTAAATCTCAAATGGCTGCCAACTTAGTTGTTGACATTTATATTTACTATCATAATAGTACCTTTGCCCAGTAGTATTACTAACATAATGATCCAATTAGCAAGCATCATATATCAAATGACCTAAACCACAACATAGTATCCCTTAATTAGCCCAAATATATATATTGTAGCGACCCCAAAACCCGTCCCTATTTATTTTATATTTTTGGGGATTTTTATTTGACTTATGTGTGCATTTTTAAGCGTTGCATCATATTTTATGATTTGCATATCATACTTGATTATTTGTGTTATTTACTTAGTTAGTAAGAATAATGATTAAAGGAGTTAAATGATTAAGTTGAAACTTTAGGGCCCTAGTTGAAATTATAAGTTAAGGGGCTAAAGTGTTAAAAATAAACTTTGGGTGACCAAAATGTAAAAAAGGGTTAAAGATATTTAAGGAAACTTTCCTTTCTCCTTCTTTCTCTGTGTGCATAATTTCTTCTGCAACTTTCCTCATTCCTTCGTAGGTTAAGAAAGAAAAAGGTAAGTTCTACCCATTTCGATTTAATTATTTTTATTTACTTACCCGTTTTAAAAACTAATTATATAAAAATGATCAGGGCATCGAGTAGGTCATTTCTAGCCGAACAAAACTTATTTCAGCGATACTTTTTTGGGAACTAGGTAAGTTACTAATTCCCCTTTAAATGTTAAAATAGTCATATATGCTATATATGATACTCCTACTTGTTACTTTTGTGTTTTGGGTAATATTTGCTATACTTGTAATTTTGGGACAACGGGAGTATATGAACTTAGTTATAGCTAGTGTTGAAATGGTTTAGAAACCATATTGAAATTTTAATGAAAGTTGCTAATGTTGTGACTAATGTTGGGTAGTATCTTGTATATATATGTTATGCTTGTGAAACAAAAGGAGTAAACTTTGGTTAAGTTTTTAGGCCTGCCGGGTGATGTGGGCGGCCGCCCAAAAATGGGTGTGCGGCCGCACATCTATCTGAAGGATTTTCTTCTTGGGACAGAGCATTTTGGGCGGCCGCACAGCCCTGTTTGGGCGACCGCCCAGTTGTCTGAAAAAGTTTAGAGTTCTCAATTAAGGAGTTTAGAGATCAACCTTGGTCTAGTTTTTGGGTAGTGTCCTAAAGTACTTAGATGATTGTTGTGGAATGTTAGTAATGGATTAAATGTCCTTTTTATGGACTCTTTATAAGGATTCTTTGTGTGCATCTTGTGATGTATTTGGCTTAGTTCCTTCTTGGATTAAATGCCCCGGGTTTTGTTTAGCAAGTATTCATTACTGTGCTTTTGTAAAGGTCCAGCTGGTCTTGTTGTGGAGTCAGCCAATCGAAGAATTATAGTGGTACAGGTAAGTCCACTATAAGGTTTTCCATTGGAGCTTGTGAGTCAGGCGGTGGGAGAATTATAGTGGCACACAAGCCAAGTTCACTATAAGATGTCCACTGTGCCTTTTAGTTTCCCCAGTCCAGATTGGCCTTGGATGGGATGAATTGCTCCCTTTGGTGAGTATTTGGGTTATGACTTTGTGTCATATTTCCCTCTCTGGTTACTTGGTTCTATCGGTATGGTTTGGTTTTCGGGATCCCGACGGCTTCAGCTATTTATGCTGTTCAGATGGTTTTCTCTGATGGGTTTCTCAGATGGTATTCTCATCAGTTATGGTTATTGGGTAAACATTGGCTTGGTATCCACCGGAGTGTGGGCAATGTGATAAAAGTGATATATGAGTTGATGTTATGTGATATATGCTATATGTTTACTTGTTGATATCGTTTCTTTATGATCATCATATCAGCATGTAACGTAGTTGCATTTTAGTAGCTTACTGAGATTTATTCTCACCCTTATTTGTTTACTGTTTTAGATAAAGGCGGGTCCAGGGGATAGGACACTTGGCACGGGAGGACGTTCGTTTGGTAAGAGTTGGGACTTGTTTTGTTGAAGGTTACATTATGTAAATGTAAACCCTTTGGGTAGAGTACCCGTACTTTCTTATGGTTCCATCTATTTTGGTAAATGTTGATGTATGTATATTTGTTTAAAAGTTGTAAGCCTTTGGGCTAAATACTTTCATTGTGAACGTGGTTGTAAAAGGGTTGTTTCAAGTTAAGTGAAGTCTTTGAACTTCAAGTGTGTTTTGTTTAACTTTCTAAAAGTATATTTCGAAAAATTTTCTAAAAAAGGTTTTGTAACGTCTTCCAATCGTGTCCCGAGCGTGGGGCCAAGTAGGACCACGGGTACGGGGCGCGACAGTTGGTATCAGAGCTAGGTTGTAGATGGTCTAGAATGACTAAATGACCTAGGAGGGTAGCAGAGTATGGAGTGAGTAACGTTGAGTGTTTTATGCAGGTATTCATTAAAAATGAGTGAAACTGATGGAGATCAGGCCGGCTCTTCGGGGCAAGGGGATGCCAGAGAAGAGGCTCGAATTATGTTCCAAGGAATGTTCGAAGCAGCGATGAAAACTATAAATGATCAGAGGCAAGAAAGGGAACAGGTACCACCAAGATATGGCCTAGAACAGTTTCTGAAAATGAAGCCTATGGAGTATGATGGAGAGCCCGATGTATCTAAAACTGAAAGGTGGATTGAATCGATGGAAAAGATCTTTGATGCTTTGAGATGTTCGGAGGAAGATCAAGTCAGGTTTGCTACCTATAAATTGAATGGAGCGGCTGAGCATTGGTGGAAAGCTTTGAAAACAAAATGGGATGAGACTCATGTACCTTATACTTGGGAGAATTTTCTGGGAAAGTTCAAAGAACACTTCATTCCTCGAGTAGATCAAGACAGGAAGGAGATGGAATTTCTTAACTTGGAGCAAGGTTCTATGTCAATTGCTCAATATTCAGCTAAATTTTCAGAGTTGTCCAGGTATTGTACTCACCTAGTGGCAACTGAGGAGAGGAAGGCTATAAGGTTTGTGAAAGGTTTGAAAACCGTGATTAGAACTCAGCTAGTATCCCATAAGTTGCAAGATTTTCAGGATGTAGTGGATCGAGCTTACCAGGTGGAGCATGACATTGAGGAACATAAAAGGAAGATGGAATTGTTAGGCGCTGGGAAGCAAGTTAGGCAACCACAACGTGGTGATAATAGAGGAAATCAAGGTGGATCTTCACAATTTAAAGGGTCTTTTCAAAGACAGTCAGGTAACAGAAATCAAAGTAATACTTCAGGGAGTCAGAGTAGAGGAGTTTGTAATTATTGTCAGAAAGAAGGGCATTCAGAAGAGAGATGTTGGAAGAAGCAGGGCAAGTGTTTGAACTGTGGTCAGTTAGGACATTTTCAGAGGGATTGCCCTAAGTATAGGATGCAAGCATCGGGAAGTGTGATTGGGTCCTCTCAGGGTCAGAAGAGGGATTCCTCAGGCAAGCCTAAGGTTCAGGGTCGTGTCTTTGCTATTTCTCAGCAACAGGCTTCGGAGTCCTCTAATGTGATAGGAGGTATTATTTCTGTGTCTAGTTTGAGGGCACGTACACTTATAGACCCTGGCTCATCGCATTCTTATGTGTCTGTGCATTTTGCTTCTCGATTGCATATGTCTTCTGAATCTCTACCTTATGTGTTAGAGGTGTCAACTCCTATAGGGGAGTGTTTGGTGACCAATGAGGTGTTGCATTCTTGTGATGTGCATATACGTGAGCATGTTTTACCTGCTGATTTAGTTATCTTACCATTACAAGATTTTGATGTTATCTTGGGTATGGATTGGTTGGGTAAATATCATGCGTCTGTTGATTGTGCTAATAAAGTGGTCACATTTTCTATCCCAAATGTTCCTAAATTTTCTTTTGAAACTGTTCCTTGGGGTAGAGAGATTAGAATTATTTCTTATATGAAGGCTAGAAAGTTGTTGAACCGTGGTTGTGCGGGGTATTTGGCTAGTGTTCTTGATACTACTAAAAGGGTTCCTGATATTGAGGATGTGCTTATTGTTAAAGAATTTTTAGATGTATTTTCTTCTGAGTATGCTATGCCTCCTGACCGGGAAATAGAGTTCTGTATTGACTTACTTCCAGGTACGGCTCCTATATCTGAGGCACCTTACAGAATGGCCCCAGCTGAATTGAAAGAGTTGAAGGTTCAGTTACAAGAGTTACTTGATCGAGGATTCATTCGTCCTAGTGTATCTCCGTGGGGAGCTCCAGTATTGTTTGTTAAAAAGAAAGATGGGTCCTTGAGGCTGTGTATTGACTACAGAAATCTGAATCAGGTAACTATAAAGAATAAATATCCGCTTCCTCATATTGATGATTTATTTGATCAACTTCAAGGGTCAGTTGTCTTTTCAAAACTTGACTTGAGGAGTGGGTACCATCAGTTGAAAATCCGTTCTGAAGATATTTCTAAAACTGCTTTTTGTAGTAGATATGGCCATTATGAGTTTCTTGTTATGCCTTTCGGGTTGACTAATGCTCCGGCTGTTTTTATGGATATGATGAATAGGGTCTTTAAACCTTATCTTGATACCTTCGTGGTTGTATTTATTGATGATATTTTGGTTTATTCCAAGTCCCGGGAGGAGCATGAACAGCATTTGCGAATGGTTTTATCTATTCTTCGTGAGAAGCAGTTGTTTGCTAAATTCAGTAAGTGTGCTTTTTGGCTCAATGAAGTATCTTTTCTTGGGCATGTGATCTCCAATAAAGGTATATCAGTTGATCCATCCAAAGTTGAGGCTATTGTGAATTGGAGGAGGCCAGAATCAGTTACAGAAATTCGAAGTTTCTTGGGGTTAGCTGGGTACTACAGAAGGTTCATTGAGGGGTTTTCTAAGATTGCAACTCCCTTGACTCAGTTGACTCGAAAGAATATTCCTTATGTATGGGATGAAAAATGTCAAGCTAGTTTTGAAGAGTTGAAGAAGAGATTGACTACAGCTCCTATTCTCGCCCTACCTAATGGTAATGATGAATTGGTAATCTATAGTGATGCTTCTAAAGAAGGCCTCGGGTGTGTATTAATGCAAAATGGAAGGGTTATTGCATATGCTTCGAGGAAGTTGACTCCGAGTGAGCAGAATTATCCTACCCATGACATGGAGCTTGCAGGTATTGTCTTTGCATTACACAAGTGGAAACATTATCTCTATGGAGCAAAGTTTGAGATTTTCACAGATCATCAGAGTTTGAAGTATCTTTTCTCCCAGAAAGAGTTGAATAATAGACAACGAAGATGGATGGAGCTATTGAAGGATTACGATTGTACAATTTCCAATCATCCGGGCAAGGTAAATGTGGTAGCTGATGCGATTAGCCGGAAATCTTATGTAGTTTCATTAATGGTGCGGGAATGGAAGATGTTGGAGGATGCTCGAGATTGGAGTCCTTATGAATCTAAACATGGAGCTATTTTTGCGAACATTCGAGTATTTCCAACTTTAGTTCAACAAATAAAGGAAGCTCAGAAGGATGACCCGGAATTGGTAAAGATTATGGATAAAATCAAGGAAGGTAAATTTGAGGATTTCTCACTCAGTTCTGAAGGAGTATTGACTTTCAGAGGTCGATTGTGTGTGCCTAATGTTGATGGGGTTAAACACCAAGTTCTTGATGAAGGCCATAAATCAAGGTATACTATTCATCCCGGGAGTACTAAAATGTATCAGAATTTGAAGCAACACTTTTGGTGGAATAATATGAAGAGAGAGATAGCGGATTATGTATCCAAGTGCTTAACATGTCAACAAGTTAAAGCGGAACATCAAAGGCCTGCAGGATTGCTTCAACCGTTAGAGATTCCGGAATGGAAGTGGGAACATGTTACTATGGATTTTGTGACAGGGTTACCTCGTACTCGAAGAAGGTTTGATGCGGTTTGGGTGATTATTGATAGATTGACAAAGTCTTCTCATTTTCTACCTATTGAGATCGGTTATTCTATGGAAAAGCTTGCAACTTTGTACATTAATGAGATCGTGAGGTTACATGGAGTTCCAGTGAGCATTATATCTGATCGTGACCCTAGATTCACATCTCGGTTTTGGCAAGCGTTTCAGAAGGCTTTGGGTTCAGAGTTGAGATTTAGTACAACTTTTCATCCTCAAACAGATGGCCAGTCCGAGAGAACTATCCAGATTCTTGAGGATATGTTGAGGGCTTGCTTAGTGGATTTTTCAGATTCGTGGGATATTCATTTGCCTCTCGTAGAGTTTGCTTATAATAACAGTTTTCAGTCTAGTATTGGGATGGCTCCTTATGAAGCCTTGTATGGAAGGAAATGTCGGTCTCCTATCTGTTGGGATGAAGTGGGAGAAGCCAAGATTTGGGGTGTTCAGATGGTTAATGATTCAGTTGAGAAGGTTAAACTTATTCGAGATCGTTTGAGTACTGCCCAGAGTAGACAGAAAAGCTACGCTGATCATCGGAGGCGAGATCTTGAGTTCGAAAAAGGTGACTTTGTGTTTTTGAAGGTTTCCCCTAAGGTGGGTATTCGAAGATATGGAAAGAAAGGCAAGCTTGCTCCGAGGTTTATTGGTCCATTTGAGATTCTTGGAAGAGTGGGGGATCGGGCGTATCGTCTTGCTTTACCTCCTTCTCTTGATAAGATCCATAATGTGTTTCATGTTTCTATGCTTCGGAAGTATGTGTATGATTCTTCTCATGTTTTATCTGAGGCTCCCGAGGATATTGAGCCGAGTATGTCTTATGAGGAACATCCGGTCCAAGTCATTGATTCGAAGGTGCAAGAATTGAGAAACAAAAGTATCCCTCTTGTTCGAGTTGTGTGGAGGAATCACAATGTAGAGGAATCGACTTGGGAACTTCGGGAAGAGATCGAGAGGAAGTACCCTTGGTTGTTTGAGGGCCTCGGTAAGTAACCTTAAAATTCGGGACGAATTTTCTTTAAGGGGGAGTGATTGTAGCGACCCCAAAACCCGTCCCTATTTATTTTATATTTTTGGGGATTTTTATTTGACTTATGTGTGCATTTTTAAGCGTTGCATCATATTTTATGATTTGCATATCATACTTGATTATTTGTGTTATTTACTTAGTTAGTAAGAATAATGATTAAAGGAGTTAAATGATTAAGTTGAAACTTTAGGGTCCTAGTTGAAATTATAAGTTAAGGGGCTAAAGTGTTAAAAATAAACTTTGGGTGACCAAAATGTAAAAAAGGGTTAAAGATATTTAAGGAAACTTTCCTTTCTCCTTCTTTCTCTGTGTGCATAATTTCTTCTGCAACTTTCCTCATTCCTTCGTAGGTTAAGAAAGAAAAAGGTAAGTTCTACCCATTTCGATTTAATTATTTTTATTTACTTACCCGTTTTAAAAACTAATTATATAAAAATGATCAGGGCATCGAGTAGGTCATTTCTAGCCGAACAAAACTTATTTCAGCGATACTTTTTCGGGAACTAGGTAAGTTACTAATTCCCCTTTAAATGTTAAAATAGTCATATATGCTATATATGATACTCCTACTTGTTAATTTTGTGTTTTGGGTAATATTTGCTATACTTGTAATTTTGGGACAACGGGAGTAGATGAACTTAGTTATAGCTAGTGTTGAAATGGTTTAGAAACCATATTGAAATTTTAATGAAAGTTGCTAATGTTGTGACTAATGTTGGGTAGTATCTTGTATATATATGTTATGCTTGTGAAACAAAAGGAGTAAACTTTGGTTAAGTTTTTAGGCCTGCCGGGTGATGTGGGCGGCCGCCCAAAAATGGGTGTGCGGCCGCACATCTATCTGAAGGATTTTCTTCTTGGGACAGAGCATTTTGGGCGGCCGCACAGCCCTGTTTGGGCGACCGCCCAGTTGTCTGAAAAAGTTTAGAGTTCTCAATTAAGGAGTTTAGAGATCAACCTTGGTCTAGTTTTTGGGTAGTGTCCTAAAGTACTTAGATGATTGTTGTGGAATGTTAGTAATGGATTAAATGTACTTTTTATGGACTCTTTATAAGGATTCTTTGTGTGCATCTTGTGATGTATTTGGCTTAGTTCCTTCTTGGATTAAATGCCCCGGGTTTTGTTTAGCAAGTATTCATTACTGTGCTTTTGTAAAGGTCCAGCTGGTCTTGTTGTGGAGTCAGCCAATGGAAGAATTATAGTGGTACAGGTAAGTCCACTATAAGGTTTTCCACTGGAGCTTGTGAGTCAGGCGGTGGGAGAATTATAGTGGCACACAAGCCAAGTTCACTATAAGATGTCCACTGTGCCTTTTAGTTTCCCCAGTCCAGATTGGCCTTGGATGGGATGAATTGCTCCCTTTGGTGAGTATTTGGGTTATGACTTTGTGTCATATTTCCCTCTCTGGTTACTTGGTTCTATCGGTATGGTTTGGTTTTCGGGATCCCGACGGCTTCAGCTATTTATGCTGTTCAGATGGTTTTCTCTGATGGGTTTCTCAGATGGTATTCTCATCAGTTATGGTTATTGGGTAAACCTTGGCTTGGTATCCACCGGAGTGTGGGCAATGTGATAAAAGTGATATATGAGTTGATGTTATGTGATATATGCTATATGTTTACTTGTTGATATCGTTTCTTTATGATCATCATATCAGCATGTAACGTAGTTGCATTTTAGTAGCTTACTGAGATTTATTCTCACCCTTATTTGTTTACTGTTTTAGATAAAGGCGGGTCCAGGGGATAGGACACTTGGCACGGGAGGACGTTCGTTTGGTAAGAGTTGGGACTTGTTTTGTTGAAGGTTACATTATGTAAATGTAAACCCTTTGGGTAGAGTACCCGTACTTTCTTATGGTTCCATCTATTTTGGTAAATGTTGATGTATGTATATTTGTTTAAAAGTTGTAAGCCTTTGGGCCAAATACTTTCATTGTGAACGTGGTTGTAAAAGGGTTGTTTCAAGTTAAGTGAAGTCTTTGAACTTCAAGTGTGTTTTGTTTAACTTTCTAAAAGTATATTTCGAAAAATTTTCTAAAAAAGGTTTTGTAACGTCTTCCAATCGTGTCCCGAGTGTGGGGCCAAGTAGGACCACGGGTACGGGGCGCGACATATATATCCAACTTTATTTACTAATCCTCAACCCAAGTAGGAAAACTCCAAAAGAAAAGAATTTGCATATAATAGAAGTCAACGGAATTTAACTAATTAATTTCCTTAAATGTGGACTGATCAAACCCATGTAACCCCTTAACCAAAACCCAAGAATGCCCTTAATATCTTTCGGGTTATTACATTTTAACCTTTTAAAATATGCTTAGTCCGCTAAACTTAACGCGTCTACAATCTTAAATGATTATTACTTCCCAATATACTCATATTGCTATATAACTCAACTCCATTTATGTACTAAAATGATCACATAATAATAACTAGCACAAAACAAAATCTCTTTGTCCAATAGATTTCATTCTCTAGAATCCAAAAGTATGAATTGTTACTCTCTTCCCCGATTAAATAAATTTAATCCTTCAAGATAACCTTTAAAGACTATAAGCTTACTCATCAAGTAACTAAAGGTCTACAATGCATCTGATGCTCATTCTATAACCATTACTTAAGGATAAGCCATCAACCCAATTATCAATAACTACTATCATCTTAAACCGATACTTAAAAGCTAAAATATTTACTACTGACCTTTTTCACCCGATGATATAACCCATCTCTTCGTCAAAATCTTTGGTCATAAACCTATAGACCAATATATTCTGTCAGTGGTACATAAGAGGAATTTCAAAGTGGTCAAATGTGACACTCTCTATTCTAAACGAAAGATTTCAAATGCCACAAACCATAGTGTGAATTCAGAACACCTTAAAATTAAATGCTGGCTTCCAATATAATATAACCTAAATGCTTATTATTACCCATAATCACTTTTTATATTTATTCATGTCAAACAAAACCAATGCACTCCACGAAGATATCCTAAACGTGATAAATCCCTCATCAAGTAATTTCTCAAGTTGAATCTTCAACTCCTTTAACTCCACCGATGTCCTATGGATATTGATCTAGATATCATCACTATCATTGCGCCATAACCCCTCAATTTAACCCAAGTTTCTCCTTAAGTACTATATACTATTCAGTAGAAAATATATCTAAGATCTCACAAAGAATGAATACGTCCTCCAGTTTTGGTGTAGACATCCCAATACCAATCACATAAACTAAACACTTGACTAACTTGTGATAACAGTTTTCAGACTTCCAATGCAGATAATAAATATCATATATATAGATCTATTATGCTCCTAAACAAGATCAAGCATACTGACATAAGAATATGCACCACCCATTGTGGTGAGCAGAAAATACTTAACACACAGAAACCCGACCATACTACATATCAAATCAATGTCCCGTATAGGTGACATGACTACATCAAACATAACTTCTAGGGTGTTACCGCCCACAACTCTATCGAGTTTCTTATAACTACCTTTAGCAATCCTGCAGTCTCTTAGTAGAGAGTACACCACTACGCAAATCAAGGAATGAAGGCAGACATACCTATATGGCACGACACAACAAAATAGATATACTTAAGTCTTTAAAGACTCGCACTCTTAATTCTCAAACAATCTAACCCCAATTTAACCAAACTTATCAATACTAGTCCTACACCTAATTGAACAACAAATAAAGAAACACTCGATGTCAATATCACACTCATAAATTAACCCACTAAAGCCAAAAACCCACTCCAGGCTTAGAGACAGTCCATGAAATTATAATTATGGGCATACCACAAGTACTCACATCCCATAAATCGAATACCAATCAATCATACTATACAACTCGGTGCACTACTTATGTCCAAGTCTAGTGGTCAAACAATATCCTACACTCTTAATCTCAATGGTTCTAGCTCAAAAGAACTAAAATCGAGTCACCAATAATTCGTCAAAACCAGAGCTCTACCAAGAAACTCCATAATTGAGCTCGTACAATCCCCAGCTAAAATCATTGAACTGCTTGATGCTTACTCCGTTCTCGTTTCCCTTACCATCATTCCATATACACATATGAATTCCACTATTTCCAATAGCTTGTCGCTGCCTCTCGTTTCGTCCCGAGAACGATCATCCAAAAATATTCCCAACTTCTTAAATAATCTAGGTTTAGGGTATTGCCTATTCATTAACCCATAAATTTTAAAAATTGACCCAATAAAATATTCCTTACTCTAAAGGCCCAAATAATCATCATTCTTCTTGTAATTCCAGCTGGTCCAATACAAACATTTCTTATAAGTGTCCCAAAATTAAATAATCACAACTAAAAATCTTCAAAATTTTCTCCTTAGAAGGAATTCATCCTCGAATTCTATCTTAACTTCATCTCGTAAATCCGTTAGGTTCATGTCCCATAAATTCTCAATACCAAATGCAATTAGTTGTCCTCAAAGAAAACTTAGTTTTCCTAATCGCTCAAAATCTTAATATATGAATATCTAAACCTATTCAAAATCAGAGTTCTTATTCCCTTTCAAGATCTAAAACCATTGCTCTGATACCAACTGTAACGCCCCGAGTTCCGGGGTCCTATTTGGTACCTCGAACCAGGCGCGTTATCCTTGCTATAAAACAACCCTGATACCGAAGCCTGTATAAATATATATTAAATTCACTTAAACGACTAATGGTCAATATTAAACAACCTATGAGAGTTATACATACAACTCTACTCCACAATTATAATACAATACTACCCAAAATACAGAGTTTAAGCAACTCGTTACAACCAACGTCCTCATAACAAAAATATATACATGCTCCGTAGAGCAACTACCCCAAAGTAGATAACCTGCTCGATAGATCTCAGCCACATGCGATCTCACAACATACTATCACTTGCTTCCTGGGGGGGGTTAAGGAAAACAATTTGAAATGAAAGGGGTGAGAATAAATCTCAGTCATTCTACCCTCTCTCTCTAGAATTTTCTCTCTCTAGAATTTTCTCCCTTCGTCTCTAGGGTTTTCCCTAGGGACTTCCGGCTTCAGTCTTGGCCACCGACAGCTTTCCTATGGCTGATCCGGCTGAATTTCCTCCGTTGCAATCTGTCAACATTAACCCTAAACCTAATTCTCCCATTCCCGTTCATCCGATTCACGAAAACCCTAATATTGGCCCCCATGCAAATCGCCCAAACGCTAATATCATTCCAGCCGCCGCCTCTCTATCCCATGCTAATCCGATGTTGAGCAAATCTTTTGCATCGATTGTGGATTCATCCCAACCCTCTCAACAAACCAATATTCCCGTGATTTCGATTAACTCACACAAGGGTGTCCCGTCTCTCAAGCTCTCTAAAGAAACTATTCAAGCTTTTGCTAAGCCGTTTGCTTGGACATTGGTGGGAAGGTTTCTTAATGGTTGCCCTACTATGGAAGCAGCAAGACTGGCTTTTGCGAAATTTCAACTGAATGGTAATTTCAAGCTCGGCCACATTGATACACAGCATATGCTGATCCAACTTTCAACTGAGGAGGACTTTCATAGGTTGTGGACAAAGGAGGTGTGGTATGTAACAAAATTCCCTATAAAAACTACTGTATGGTCTCCATCGTGGCAACCTAAACATGATTCTCCATTAGTTCCAGTTTGGGTAAGCCTTCCGGGTCTGCCCATTCATTTATTTAACAAGATCTTCTTGTCATCGCTTGCTAGCACTTTTGGGAAGCCTTTGTCTATTGACAAGGCTACGGCTGGATTATCTAGACCAAGCGTTGCCAAAATTTTGGTTCAAATTGATCTCCTCAAGGCTTTACCGGATAAAGTGCATGGTGATTGTGGTGATTGTTATCCTAGTTTCTTTCAGAAATTGGAATATGATAATTTGCCACTTTATTGTCGGCATTGCTTAGTGTTGGGTCATGACTCCTTTGGTTGTCGTGCTCTAAACAAGGAGAAGGAGGGAAAGAAGGTTGATAATGGTGTGAAAGGGAAGGCTACCAAGAAGCCTGCTTCAGCCAATGATCCGATAAAAAGTGATGGGCTGATTCCCAACCCTAAGAATCACCAAAAGGATAATATTGCTGAAACATCAAATGCTCAAGTGTTCAAAGAGAAGGCTGCTCCTAAGCCTACTCTTAAAACGGGGATATATGTTCCCAAAAGGGGAGTTGCATTGCCTAAAGCGGTGAATGATGCTCTTGGTTAAGATGGACACTTTCAAGATCCTCTCAAGTTACAAACTCCAATTAGGGATGATTCTGCCATGTAGAAAAAAACCTTCCTCCTTGGTTAAGATGGACACTTTCAGCTCTTTGAATTTGTCACCTCAGGCCCCTAGGGTTACTACCCTTAATCATGTGGTTGGGTTTCAATTGGACTTAAAGGAACGTGAATCTGTGGAGGATGCTGTGGATGGAAATGATGATGGCTTCATTACTGTCACTCATAAAAGGAAAAAGGATAAGGAGAAATCTCCATTGCTTTGAGTTATTGCCCCTCTTATCTTTTATCATTTGTTTTTTCTTTATCAATATTTTTAATGGTATCGTTTATAAGTTGGAATGCTCGTGGCATTGCTAATGGTGCTACGGTTAGAAGAATTAAACGCTTATTTCGCTCCCATGGGGCTTCCTTGATTGCTATTTATGAGCCTAAAGTTGCTAGCTCTAATTTGAATCAGTTTATAAGAAAGATTGGTTGTGAAAGTGGCTTGGCTAACAATTCTAATAGGGTTTGGGTGATTTGGAAACATGGGTTGCATGGGTCCATTATTCAAGAATCTAAACAGGCCTTGACATTGCAAATTTCGCATCCTTTGTGGGAGAAGGACATTTGGGTCTCTTTTGTTCATGCAAGCTGTAATAGGCTTTCGCGCATTACTCTTTGGGAGGAATTAATGGCTATCGGAGAGGTGGATATTCCTTGGATGGTGGTGGGTGATTTTAATTGTGTTCTTGATGGAAAAAGTGGGTGGCAAACCTATCAATGAAATGGCTGTCAATGAATTCTCGGACATGATTCAATATGCTAATCTTATGGATGCTGGTTTTGAAGGTAATATGCCTACTTGGTCGAATAAGAGGATGGGTAGAAGAGTTATTTTTCAAAGGCTGGACCGGGCTATGTATAATGAGCAATGGCTGAATCTTTTTCACCTTACTCGAGTTACTCATTTATCTCGGGTATGTTCAGATCATGCTCCACTGGTGATTAATATCCAAATTGAGGCTGATAGTAGAGGTGGTTCTTTTCGGTTTCTTATTATTTGGTTAAAGCACCAGGACTCCAGCAATATTGTGCGTAATTCTTGGGATTCTCCTATGGAGGGTCGGCCAATGGTCTGTTTTGCTAAAAAGCTTACTCGTTTGCGCAAATATATTATGGGCTGGAATAAGACTATTTTTGGGAGAGTGGAGCAACAAATTAAGGCTGCAGAGGATGAGGTTCTTGTATGTGAGGTTCAGCATCAGCATCTGAATTCAATAGAATCTCGTGAAGTGCTTCAGCTTGCTCAAGCTCACCTTCTTCAAAAGCAGCACATCGAGGAAGAATTATGGGCTCAAAAGGCTAATTTAAAATGGCTAAAAGAAGGGTATAAGAATACCAAGTTCTTCCACACCACGGTAAAGAAAAAGAGGCAACGGTTATATATCCATCGAATCAAGAATCGTCAGGGAGTTTGGCTTACTGATAAAGAGGAAATTAAAGAGGAGGCTGTGGGATTCTATTCGGATCAGCTCCAAGGTCAATGTGAAATCCCGGCAAATGATTATTTATTCTTGATCCCCCGAATTATTAATGATGATGATAATCATAATCTTACGGCTCTTCCTACGATAGAAGAGGTTCATGACATTGTTTTCAGCATGGATGGTCAAAGTGTGGCTGGTCCTGATGGCTTTACGGGGGCTTTCTATCAGGGTTGTTGGGATATTATTAAGACGGATCTGGTTCGGGCCATTGGGGACTTCTTCTCGGGTTTCTCGATGCCTCACAGCTGGACTAGTACTTTGATTGTTACCATTCCTAAAGTTGACTCTCCAACGTCCTTTTCTGATCTTAGGCCGATTAGTTTGTGTAATTTTTGTAATAAAGTGGTGACTAAGCTTCTCACTACCCGCCTTGCTCCCATTTTACCTCGCATCATATCCCCTCAACAAAGTGGTTTTGTTCAAGGGCGTGTTATCCATGAAAATATCCTCTTGGCGCAAGAAATTATGCAGTCGATTAATAAAAAGGTTCGTGGTTCTAATGTGGCTCTTAAGTTAGACATGGCAAAGGCGTATGATAGACTTTCTTGGTTTGGTCTTCTTAAAGTCATGCGGCAATTTGGGTTCAATGAAGTTTGGATTGATATGATTTATCGCTGCATCTCTAATAGCTGGTTTTCTGTGTTGATTAATGGGGAAAGTTGTGGCTTCTTCCCGTCTACAAGAGGTCTAAGGCAAGGAGATCCTTTATCACCATGTCTCTTCATTATTGCGGCGGAGATGATGAGTAGAGGTCTTAATCACCTTCATTCTGTTCTTCCTCAACATCGATATCGTATCCATATAAATACTCCCATGATATCTCATTTAGCTTATGCGGATGATGTGATTATTTTTTGCAATGGTTCAAAATCTTCTCTTCAATGTCACATGAAGTATCTTGAGTGGTACCAAAGATTCTCGGGTCAGCTGGTTAACATCCAAAAATCTGGTTTCATAACTGGGAAAAATGGATATAGAGATGATGTTATTGCTGCTACTACGGGGTTTAGAAAGCAAGATCTCCCCTTTAATTATCTGGGCTGTCCGCTCTACACGGGAAGGAAAAAGATAAACCTTTTTTCTCCTCTCATAAGGAAAATGGAATCTCGATTAGCATCTTGGAAAGGTAAACTCCTATCCTTTGGTGCCAAGCTTACTTTGATTCAATCGTGTCTTGCTGCAATTCCTTTATATTACGTATCTCTTATTGACCCTCCCATTGGTGTAATGCGAGCTTTAGAAAGAATAATTTTTAGGTTCTTTTGGAGCAGCAATGATGGTAGTAAAAAATGCCATTGGTTATCTTGGGACAAAATGAGTTATCCCGTGGAGGAAGGTGGTTTGGGGTTGCGGAAATTTGAGGATATTTCTAAGGCTTTTGCTATGAAACTTTGGTGGCGTTTTCGAAGTATGGAATCCCTTTGGAGCAGCCTTATGCGAGCTAAGTATTGCTGGGAGATTCACCCAATGGATGCTTCTCTTACGTCATATTCTTCTCATGTTTGGAAAAGGATGATTGAGGTTAAACCATTGGTGGAAGATTGGATGGCTTGGAGGGTTGGTAGAGGAGAGATATCTATCCATGAGAAATGGCTGGATGAATCTATGGGACATATTCCTTATGAGCATGTTACAATTTCGGATCTCTTTGAGCATGGGCAGCCTCGCATTGATCATATTCGGCTTATATATGGTCAACAGCTCTTGTCTTTAATCCAACGTCATGATATCTCTCTTTCTCACCACCCGGATATTCCTATATGGCTGCCCTCTACTTCGGGTAAATTTACGGTAAGTTCGGCTTGGGGAGAGTGCAGATCTCCTAGGATCCGATCAGCTGTGTTCTCTTCTTGCTGGTCTAAATTCATTCCTAAAAAGATCTCGGTTTTCTTATGGCGTGCTTTAAATGGGGGGCTGTCTTCGGATAATAAAGTGAAGAATAAGGGTATTTCTTTGGCATCTAAATGTGAGTGCTGCATGGCTGCTAGTGAGGATTCCATTAGTCATATTCTTGTTCATGGTGAGTGTGCTAGCCATGTTTGGGATTATTTTAGCTTTATGTGTGGTATTCGGACCAATTTGGGCTATCTCAATCAAGCGCTCATTTGTTGGTGGCAAGGGCCTTCTCACCCTAACTCGCCTTTTACTAAATGGCTCTTAAGTCTCATTCCAGCTCTTATTGTTTGGGATCTTTGGGTGGCATGAAATAAAAGCAGATTTGATGGGATTAAGATGCGTCCTAATGGTATCATCCATAGGGTTCGAATTTATGCTTCAAATATTGCTGCTTCTTTCAAGTTATCTTTCCCTCGATCTTTTGGGGATAATCATTTGTTTGAAGCTTTTTCTTTGAGTTCTTCTCCCAGCTCTCATCGCCCCATCAGATTGGTGGTTTGGGATCCCCCATGTCTTGATTGGATTAAAGTTAACACGGATGGTGCGTCTCGAGGTAACCCTGGTATTGCTTCTGGAGGTGGTATTTTACGGAATCATAATGGAGACTTTATATTTGCCTTTGCCAACTTTTATGGAGTGCAATCCAATATGGTTGCTGAGGCTCTTGCTGCTCGAGATGGTCTCATTATTGCTCAAAACAAAGGCTTTCATAGAATATGGCTTGAATTAGATTCCCAAGTTCTAAGCCGAATTATTAATAAGGAGTATCATATCCCGTGGGCTGTTTGGTATATTATTGCTCATATTCATCGTCTCTTGGATCAAATGGAGGTTAAGGTTACTCATATCTTGCGAGAAGGTAATGGAGTGGCGGATGGTCTGGCTAATATGGCTGCAATTGAGGAAAGGAATTCCGTTGTCAACAATTTCCATGATCTTCCTTGTCATTGGAAAGGCTATTTTGCTCTTGATAAGGTGCGAGTTCCTTACACTCGGTTAAATTAATTCTTTCTCGGCATTTCTCATGGCTAGATTCTTGTATAGACTGTTTGCTTTATTTTCTAGTTTCCCCTCCCTTTATTGTAGAGGACCTTATGATATGTGTAAGGCCTCCCCCTAGCTTTTCCTTCCTGGTGGTTGAGGTTGTCATGTCCCCCACCATGCTTGTATTATTTTTTCTTTATCAATAAAATCTAGGGAGGTACCGTCCTCTTTTCGCAAAAAAAAAAAAAAAAAAGAGAATAAATCTCAGTAAGTTACTAATGTAACTACATGGCATGGCAATATGCATAACAACATAAATGATAATAAACAAGTAGCACATAGTCACGCAGCGGAATTAAACACATTACAAAGGATACTGAGTCAAGGTTTTCCATAAGGATATAAACTCTGAAGCTTCAACAAACTGCTTCAACAAACATTTTCAATAAATGAAGCAGGGGTTCAGTAACCAAACAACAACGGGGGGGGGGGGGGGGGGGGGAATGACACAAAGTCATATCCTAAAATTCCCAACCTGTGGCCCAAAGGAAGGGGGTTAAAAATGGGAAACCAATGGAGAAACCTTATAATGGACTTGACTCATGTGCCATTATAACTTTCAACCATTGCCCGATACACATATACCAACTGGACTTTTCTAAACTATTGCAGAAATAGTACATAATTCCAAAAGAGGGAATCATGCCAAACACATCATAAAGATGATAAACTTTGCTCATAAAGCGCCCAACAACATTGTGCAATATAAACAATCTCAACACAAAGGATTTCAAAGTAGGAAATCCCACAATTGCATCACAAGGATAATCACAACACCAATTTAACCCCCACATGGTTACATATCTTGAACTCGATCAAAAACGGACCATTCCATTACTTTCGTGCCCTAAAACACCTATCGGAGTACCATAAGGTAAAACCCAAAGCCTAGCCACGCCTTACCTAATCAAGTCGAACAGAACCATTCAATATTTCTAGATAACTCTACAGCCAACAAAACCATTGCATAGTATTCGAAGAGATCTTTCCAACGATAGTTTACACGTCCAAAACGGAGTCCGGATGAAGAAGTTATGGCCTCCGGAAGATTGAACGTAAAACGGACAAATTGCAAAAGAAGAGGGTGCGCGCGTCCCCTCCCAAAAGGGTGCGCCGCCCCTTGGTCAGAAGGAAAAGTGCCAAAAGGGGATATAAGGGTGCGCGCGCCCCCTCCCAAAAGGTGCGCGCGCCCCTTTAAGCGATTCAGCTTTTTTTTTTTTTTTTTGCAGATTTCCTGGGTTTGTGAATATGGTACAAATATCTTAAGCCTATGGGTACAACCACACTTAGCAGCATAATGAACCCAGCAATACAAAGATAAATCACACAACACATTCCTTTTCATATCAACACAATAGCACTAAATGGTTCCAGAAATCATCACAACCAACATGTAGCAACAAAGAATATCACCAAGAATTGCATTCCTAAAGGGAAAAAGGGGTAGGAACTTACCCCTTCCAAGCTAAAAGTTGAAGATGATGAATCTTTGATCGGGTATAAATGATCCATTCTCTTCCAGGAACACTTAGATGTAAGTCTCTCTTGATTTGGGGAAGGAATAATGAAGGAATTGGAGGAATTGATGGATGAGTCTTCTTCTACTTCTTCTTCTTCACACAAGAAAAGGAGAATGGGAATGAACTGGGAAAGTGAGATGAACTGGGGTCTTCCCCCAACCTCATCCATTAATAAGAATCAAATTGGTCCCCCAAGGTTGGCAATGAACAACTAAACCCCTGTACTCTTTTTTTTTTTTTTTTTTTTTGGCGAACGGAGGATGGTACCTCCCTAAATTTTATTAATAAAGCTCAAAAAATACAAACATGGTGGGGGATGAATGTGAGCTATGATATACCAGATTTCCCACGGAATATGATACTCTCTAACAATAATACGCATCAAAACTTGAGAATCAACTTCCAGCCAAATGTTTTGATAACCACGAGCTTGGGCAATCATAAGACCCTCTCTAGCTGCTAAAGCCTCAGCCATCATATTAGAGTGGTGCCCATAAAAGGAAGAGAAACCGTAGATAAAATTGCCATTATGATCTCGGAAAATCCCACCACCGAAAGCGATGCCCGAATTACCTCTAGAAACTCTGTCCTTGTTAAGCTTAACTTCATTATAGAGAGGGCAGTCCCAATAAATTAAACGGATAGGCGGAGGGGCATAAGGTTTTGGATTCAAACAAAATACCTCCACAATTGAATCATTACCTAAGTCTATAGGGAAAGAAAGGGAGAACGCAGAGGCAATGAGAGTCACATGATTTCTAACCTTATGGATGACCGAATTGGGGCAAATAATATTTCCTTCAAATCTTCTTTTATTCCGAGCACACCATAATTCCCACATGAGTAGAGCTGGGAGAATACGAGTCAACCAATTGGAAGCACTTGAGGCCGAGTTTGATGTGCCTTGCCACCAGCTTATAAGGGCTTGATTCAAGCTGCCCCAAAACATCCGAATACCACAAACACCACTAAAATACCCCACACGGTTTTAGCCACCTCCCCATGAAGCAGAATATGAGATGTCGATTCCTCCTTAGCCATTAGACAACAATCACACTTAGACGCCATATAAATGCCCCGAGATTTAATTTTATCATCAGTATGAAGGCCCTTATGCAAAGGCCTCCAAAGAAAAACCGAAATCTTTTTTGGAACATGCTTGTTCCAGCAAGAAGAATAGACCACCGATTTGACTCTAGATGCTCGGCATTCTTTCCAAGCAGAATTTACCGAAAATTTACCCGAAGGAGAGGGTAACCAAATGGGAACATCTGGACTATCCGTAAGAGCAATATGTTGAGTCTGAATGAGATGAAGGAACTGAGAACCATACATATCCCGGATGTAGTTTATTCGGGGCTGTCCATCAACAAAAAGAGAGGAAATAGACGAGTGATCAAAAGGCAGCTGCCCAACATCACCATCTAACCAATGCTCATGAATTGTGAGATCTCCCCTACCAACTCGCCAAGCCAAGCGATCCTCCACCAGACTTTTGCCTTGATCATTCTTTTCCATGTGTGAGATGCAACCGAGGTCATAATGGCATCCATAGGATGAATATTCCTGCAATATTTTGCCAACATAAGAGTGCTCCATAGAGAGTCATTACAGCGGAATCTCCACCATAATTTCATGGCACATGCCATAGAAATATCCTCAAATCTACGAAGACCTAAGCCACCCTCTTCAATAGGCCAACACATTTTATTCAAAGAAAGCCAATGACATTTTTGATCTCCATCCTTAGAGCTCCAAAAAAAGCGAACAATAATCTTTTCCATGGCATGAATAATGCCTTTTGGGAGGTCCATAATGGAAATATAATAAAGAGGAATGGCAGCGAGACAAGATTGGATTAGCGTAAGCTTTGCTCCAAAAGAGAGAAGTTTACCTTTCCAAGATGCAAGACGATTTTCCATTTTCTGGAGAATAAAATGATAAATACTAAGCTTCTTTCTTCCGGTGTATAAGGGGCAACCCAAATACTTAAGAGGGAGATCTTTCTTCACGAAACCAGTAATGGCTGCAATATCATCCTCTCTATTATTATTCTTCCCCATAATGAAGCAAGACTTATGAATGTTGATAAGTTGTCCAGAGAATTTTTTATACCAATCCAAGTAATGCATGTGACTTTCTAAAGAGTTTTTCGACCCATTGCAAAAAATAATCACATCATCAGCATACGCTAGATGAGATATCATAGGAGTACCAATATGAATACAGAATCTGAATTGGGGAAGCACCGTATGAAGGTGATTAAGGCCTCGAGACATCATCTCAGCAGCGATAATGAATAAATATGGACAAAGAGGATCACCTTGACGTAGAGCTCTCGATGAGTGGAAGAATCCACTACTTTCAACATTTATAAGAACCGAAAACCAGCAATTGGAAATACACCTATAAATCAGGTCTATCCATGTCTCGCTGAAACCAAATTGTCTCATTACCTTGATAAGTCCGAACCAAGAAAGCCGATCATAGGCTTTGGCCATATCTAACTTTAGAGCCACATTCGAACCTCTCACCTTCTTATCAATGGATTGCAGAATTTCTTGGGCTAGAAGAACATTTTCATGGATAATACGGCCTTGAACAAAGCCGCTTTGTTGAGGAGAGATAATACGAGGAAGGATGGGAGCAAGACGACAAGTAAGAAGCTTTGTTATCACTTTGTTACAGAAATTACAGAGACTGATGGGTCGAAGATCTGAGAAAGAATTAGGTGAATCCACCTTAGGAATGGTAACAATAAGGGTGCTCGTCTAGCTTCTAGGCAAAGAGAACCCCGAAAAGAAATCTCTTATAGCCCGATACAAATCATCTTTAATGATATCCCAGCAACCTTTATAAAATTCACCCGTGAAACCATCCGGACCAGCTGCGCTTTGGCCATTCATATCAAAAACTATGTTTTTAACTTCTTCCATAGTTGGATCAGCCGTAGTATGATCATTATCTTCTTGATTAATCAGCCGTGGAATCAAAAAGAGATAATCATCCGGGGGGTTCTCACAATGCCCTTAAAGTTGCTCCGAATAAAAACCCACAGCTTCTTCTTTGATATCCTCCATAGTAGTAAGCCAATCACCTGCCCTATTTTTGATTTTATGAATATGCAAACGCTGCCTTTTCTTCTTAACCGTAGCATGAAAAAAATTGGTATTCCTATCCCTTCTTTTAACCACTTCAAGTTGGCTTTTTGAGCCCAAATATCTTCTTCAATTTTTAATTTTTTAAGGAGCTGGGCTTGAGCAATGCCGAGGGCTGCCCTAGATTCATCATCCCCATTTTGTTGGTGTTGAGCCTCACGCGAAAGAACCTCATCTTCAGAATTCTTTATTTGTTGCTCCACCCTTCCAAAAACTTGTTTATTCCAGCCTCTTAAAACCTTACGAAGCTGACCAAGTTTCTTAGCAAAGCAAACCATGGGTCTACCTTCCATAGGAGAAAACCAACTCTCTCGAACCAAATCAAGGAAGCCATGATGTTTTAACCAAGCGTTCAGACAACGAAAAGAGCCTTTAGTGGTTGTGGCTTCAAGTTGAACATTTATAAGTAACGGAGTATGGTCAGAACAAAGTCTTGAAAGATGAGAGACATGAGTGGAGTGGAACAGAGTAAGCCATTGTTCATTATATAAAGCCCTATCAAGCCGCTAAAAATTTGCCCTTCGACCCCTTCTTTTGTTTGTCCAAGTGGCCATATTGCCATGATAGCCCGCATCCATCAGATTTGCATATTGAATCATATCAGAAAATTCCGTCACAGCCCTATCATTTATTGGTTTGCCACCAATTTTTTCAGATTGATTAAGGACCACGTTAAAATCCCCAACGACCATCCATGGGTATTCCACCTCACTAATATTCATAAGTTCCTCCCATAAAGAAATCCGAGACAGCCTAGTACAATTTGCATGAACAAAAGAAATCCAAACATTCACATGCCACAATGGATGAGCAATTTGAACAGTCATAGCCTCAACAGAATCATTAATAACCGAACAATGAAGACCATGTTTCCAAAAAATCTACACCTGATTACTCATATTCGCCATACCACCCTCACATCCCAGTTTCCGTATATAAGAGTCCAAATTGCTACTACAGACTTTAGGTTCATAGATAGTAATTAAAGAGACATTATACGAGCAAAATAAACGCTTTAATCTTCTCACCGTAGCACCATTAGAGATGCCACGTGCATTCCAACTAATGAACGATACCATTGATACACAAAAAAAAAAGAAATATAAGAAAGCTTTTGTAAAAGAACTCACAACGAGAGTTAAGATGGGGGGGGGTTGCTGACTTGCTGCGATTCTTCCTTGACATAACTTTGGTGAAGCCATCTGCATCAACCTTCTTTGAAGAGTTAGAAGAAAATGGAGTGGAACCAGCCATCTTCGTGATAAATGAACTAGATGGAGGGCCTCGAGGAGATAAATTCAATCCATCACTATTTGATATTTCTACAAAACCCTTAGTTCCCAGGTTTGTATCATCAACACTATATGAATTCTACTGCACCCTTTCAGTCTCAATAGCTTTCTGTCCCAAATCCTTAGTAATAGCCACGGCACATGCCTTTTGAAGAGCTATGTTGACAGCTTCCAGAATAGCATTACCCCGTTTAGCTAAGGTAGGGAAGACAATCCCTTCTTTGCCATTGGAGTTATCCTTACTACTCCCCTTCATATCTGAAACATTTAACTCACCATTTGGATTAGCAATGTTAACCTTACCATCCAAATCTATGACTTCAATATCCGATGCCATACCATTAACCGTAGCACCACTAGTAGCACCCGAGTTAGGTCCACAAGTACCACCCTTATTAGGGCCACCATTCTCCGTCAAAACAGATGGGTTTGTATCCCCTTTGTCTATATCATTTTTCTCTTTAGATTTCTCTTTATACGCCATATCATTAACCTTTGGCACATGACTGTTCTTCTTTTCTAGATTAGGATTAGCCCATTGACATGAGCTAATATCATGGCCAAGAACATAACAATGCTTACAATACCGAGGTAGGTTATTATATTCCACTTTTTGGTAAAAACTTGGAATAGAATCACCACAATCAATATAGATTTCATAAGGTAGTTTTTTAGTTACATCAACTTGAACTAAAACCTTGGCAATGCTAGGTCTAGAAAGATCAGCAGTCGCCTTATCCAAGGATAGGGGAGTTCCAATTGCCTTAGCCAATGAAAAAATGAAGGATTTGTTAAACAAATGCACGGGTAAATCAGGTAGACCTACCCAAACAGGCACTATGGGGGATTCTTGAGTCGGACGCCATGCCGGTGACCAAGCCAGAGTCCTCATAGGGAATTTATCAACGTACCACGTTTCCCTCATCCACAATCTTTGATAATCAGCTTCCGTAGTCAATTGA
This sequence comes from Campanula takesimana, assembly GCA_026119855.1. NCBI lineage: Eukaryota > Viridiplantae > Streptophyta > Magnoliopsida > Asterales > Campanulaceae > Campanula > Campanula takesimana. The sequence goes on from JAOWBW010000214.1 coordinate 1,399,505, forward strand.
ATCAACAGATGTTTGGAGTCAAGATGACCCAACTTATAAACACCCTTTAACAGGAATTTAGCAAAAGCGAGTCTAGTAGCTTCCATTGTCGGCCTGCCATGGGAAAATTTTCCAACAAGAGTCCATTGGAAGGGTCGAGCAAATTGCTCAATGGCCTCCTTGGACAATTTAATAGACGGTGTACCTTTATGAGTCTCCAAAGGTACTATGGGGAAGGCATTGGACTGCGTGAATTGAGAAGGGGCAGAAAATAAATCTGCAAAAGATTTGGAAACCATGGACGAAGGTGGAGGCTGGGATGGTAAAGGGTTAGTTTGCAGAGAGGGATTAATTTGCGACACACTAGGGTGTTTTTGAAGAGAAGACAGCAATGTTTGACAATTAGGGTTTGCATGGGAACCTTGCACCACCGACGCAAGATTAGGGTTAAAGGGGATCGAGGCGAGCTGAGAAGAGGGAGAGTAGTATGGATTGCTATTGCTGAAGTTCAAGGAGGGGAAGAAAGACATCGGCTCAGCCATGGCCGCCGGCAGAAGGCCCCTAGGGCAAGAACCCTAGTGATGAGGAGAAGGGAGAATTCTAGAGAGAGAATTTAACTAAACCCCTGTACTCAACTTACACTAAGGCCCTCTAGATTCTAACTTAATCAAAGATTATCCTAATGATGCTAGACAAATTGCTAGATGAAATGAACTAACACATAATTTTCAAGTAATAATCTAATGCAAGTAAATATATAATGCACCCAATTACTCAAATAATGATAAAAAAAAAATAGGGTCCGGATTTGGGGTCGTGACAGACATTGTTAGGGCTGAAAATCCATTTAAATAATGGTGATTTCAAACCATCCAAACCACTTGATATTTTCCTAACCGTGTTCGTATCATTCCCTCTCTCTTAAAGAAAATTCGTCCTCGAATTTTAAGGATTGCTTTAAGGATGAATATGTGATGTACCACACTTAGAAATTTCACTTTACAAACTCGACGAACTTTTAATTTTATGGAACTTGTAATGATGTCCATCCATTCGGCCCATTGTGTAGCGATAAAATGATTGATTACCAACTTTTTGATGAACAAAGAAGGAAAGAAACTTGAACTCGGGATGTCAAAAGGATCCTTATACAAAGTATTTGATTTGATGCTCTCCATGTCAATCATCCTAGATTCCTAATGCTTCTCATGTGCCTCATCTTGTTTATCTCCTTCTTCTTCTACAAACTCATAATACTCTTCATGCTCAACACTCGTGCCCCCAATAATTTCATTTTTTTCAACTTCTTCTTTTTCAACTATTTCTTCTTTTTCCACATACTTCTTTTCCCTCTCAATCTACTGTTCTTTTCTTACACACTTATTTTCATTCTCAAAGAAACAAAGCTTTGCATTCCCAATTCTTCAATTAGGGAACTTTTGGTGCGTGAAGCACATGGTGGGGGACTTATGGGACATTTTGGAATTGATAAAACATTAGCCATTTTGCAAGAGCATTTCTTTTGGCCAAAAAATGAAAAGTGATGTGGTAAATATTTGTGATAAATGCATTGTGTGCAAGAAGGCTAAATCTAAGGTTCAACCACTTGGTTTGTACACACCTCTTCCCATTCCTAACAAACCATGGGTTGATCTTTCAATGGACTTTGTTTTGGGTTTACCGAGAACCAAAAACAATAAAGACTCAATCTTTGTTGTTGTTGTTGATAGGTTTTCTAAAATGGCACATTTTATAGCATGCAACAAGACCAATGATGCTTCTCATATTGCTAACATGTTTTTTAAAGAAATTGTCAGGTTGCATGGGATGCCAAGGACAATCGTGTCAGATCGTGACACAAAATTTTTAAGTTACTTTTGGAAAACATTGTGGGGGAAGTTGGGAACAAAATTATTGTTTTCTACAACTTGTCACCCACAAACGGATGGTCAAACTGAAGTTGTTAATAGGACTCTTTCTGCTTTGCTTAGAACACTCATTGGCAGAAATACCAAGACGTGGGAAGATTGCCTACCCCATGTTGAGTTTGCTTATAATCGTGCAAGGCATTCTGCTACAAAGTTTTCTCCATTTGAGATAGTTTATGGTTTTACCCTTTAACTCCTATAGATTTAACTCTTTTACCTGTGAGTGAACGGGCTAATCTTGATGGGAAAAGAAAGGCTGAATTCGTGAAGCAAATCCATGAAAAGGCAAGGCTGAATATTGAAGAAAGGACAAGAAAGTATGAAGAGAAGGCAAACAAAGGAAGACATGAGGTTATCTTTAAACCTGGCGATTGGGTTTGGTTGCATTTGAGAAAGGAGCGATTTCCAGAACAACGGAAATCAAAGTTAAAACCAATAGGAGATGGACCATTTCAAGTGCTTGAGCGAATCAACAATAATGCTTATCGACTTGACTTGCCTAGTAAGTATAATGTGCATGATGTTTTCAATGTTCCTGATTTGTCTCACTTTGATGCAAGTAGCGATTTGAGGACAAATCACTCTCAAGAAGGGGGAATGATGTAAGTACATTCGAGAGCTCATGTCCAGCTAAACAAGATCCGTTGCAATGGAACGTTGGACCTATTACTAGGTCAAAGTCTAAAGAATTCATGAAGGCCATCAATGGATTAGTTCAAACATTTTGGATCCAAGCTCAAGATCCAACTCAAAGGAATTCAGCAATTCAAGTGAATCTAATCCAAGCTGAAAGTGATGTTTGTTCCAACCCAAAAGCATAGAGAATGGAGCCCAAGGGAGTGCAACATGGAGTTTTATGGAGTAAAATGTTGGCCCAATAAATAAACACATTTTGGAGCCCAAATTGAGTCCAAAATAAGTGTTTTCAAGTCAGCCCAAAGAGAGATCCGAATTTTACAAGTCTCATAAAGATTCTAGAGTGAAGATAAGGTAGATAAATTCAGCACATGCTTTTAGAAAGTTGGAAAGTCATTGGATAACTCATTATAATCATTGTAGTCTCATGTAATTAAAGCTTGTAGCTTACATCATTGATGACCTCATTTACCTAGGAATCATCACCATTCCATCCTATAAATAGGCCATTTTTGTAGTCCATTTTGACACACAATTCAGATTTTAATCAATTTGAGAGATTTATTCTACTCTTTGGTTCTTTAAAAAACTTAGACTTATCAAGTGTAATTTTCTATACTTGTGGCGTCTTCCTAGCTTATCAACCAACTTGGGTGTAGTGGTTGTGGCGCTTCTAAACCAATTATCCTATCTTCTTAGGTAGGGGATGCGGTTTTACACCTACGAACGACTTTCCTTAGAACGATCCTCGGCTACAAGGTAATTCTGATCCTATTCCTTGTAGAAATCACATCACTATGTGGACCTTCACCTTCCTTCCGTACTTCTTTGCAGAGATAATGTTGAGTAGCCAGTTTGGCCAATGTGCGGACTTGATGAAGTCCCTCTGTAGCAGTTTCTCCATCTCGATCCCCATGCGTGATGACCGTTCTGGCTTAACTGGCTGTAGCCTCTGTCTAGCTGACCCAATGTCTGGCATTGTCATTTGTTCCCATTCTCTATCTGGCGTGTCGTCGGATGACCATGGAAAGATGTCGCCATACTCTCTTAGTAGCTTAATCAGCACTTCTTGCTCTTTGCCTTGAAAGAAGCTTCTGGTCTGCGTCCACTTCAGCTTGTCTTTTCTTCCCAGATTCACACATGTTAACACCTCATTGGCAACTTGGGCTCGATTTTCCCTTTGATTGATAACCTGCTCTGAGATTTCTCGGATGTATTTGTCATTTGGTTCGTCTGTGTCTGCCTCTTTTAATGAATCATTATTAACTATTTGGATATCATTAAGTTTATTAGTTAATTTATCATTTATAAGAGTGGCTATAGTGGGATACTCGGAGAGGTCGAGGTTTTCATTTAGTGCGAAGGGAAAGACAGTGTTTGCGATTACATCGTAGTCTTTTGACTTGAGGTCGCTGTACTTAGACGGGGACAAAAACTTATAGGTGAGAAAGGTGGGTCTAGACGACCTAAGAGGGAATGACTCGTTGGGTTATGGCCAGACGAGCCCCAGATTCTCGATAGCAGTAGTCACAGACCCGTTTTCAATGACAGCCACGATATCATCTTCTAGGCTCAAGTGTTGGAACAAATCTTGGCCATCCCATGCTTCTGTTTTCTCGGTTTTGCCGACTAAGGGTTCATTGAGTGACACGAATTCTGTATCATAAGTTAGGTCCTTGTTCACCTTGATGATGTACTCGTTCTGGAAAGTGGTGATTCTGCCAGTGGTCCTTCGAGATTCCATGTACCTCAGTTATAGATTGGCCAGGTCGAACTCGACATCTCTGAAAATTTTGAAACCTTTCTGTAGCTTTCCGTTTTGGTCAAACTAGGGCTCTGCGAACTCAAAGTTTGAATAATCCTTGCCTTCCTTAACATAGTAACTGTTTAGGGAGAGGTGGTAAGGTTTCATGTCTGACTTCTTGTAAGGGAGTTACTTCTTCTTGAGTAGCTCAATCTGTTTCTGTTCTGCCTCGTCTGCAGGAGTAAGCACGTACCCTAGACCGAACAGGCCTCTGTGGTCTATCTCCTCGGTCAAGTGTGTGGGTCCTTGTAAGTTCTTACCTAGCCCCAGCCCTGGTATGAAGCCCATGTTTCAAAGTATCTTGTAAACAGGTAGAACTTTGTCAGGGGTTTTGGTGAGGTCCTCGTTACATATCTGAGCTTGTGCCACTATTTTGAACCCACTAAAGAGTCTACGGTCTTCGTCATGCTGAATCTGTAGCACGGGTATCCCTTTTGTGTCTGTGCCTTGGGCCGTTACCAGATCATTGTAGATAAATGTCACCTCGTTTCCTGACTGAAATTTGACACATTGATGCAAAGATGACGGAACAGCGTTAGATTTATGGAGCCAAGGCCGCCCCAGCAAGATGGTGAAAGTGGACGGTATGTCAATCACTTGGAAATTTGTGGACAGGGTTTGAGTTCCCGCAGATGTGGGCATAGTAACGACCCCTAGCACTGGTTTACATATAGAGTCATAAGCCTTGATTGTCTGCTTAGAGGGCCTTAAGCTAGTTGCATCCACACCCACCCCGTCCATCATTCGTGAAGGCAGTATATTGATGGCAGATCCATTGTCAACAAAAGCTCTGGGGATCTTCTTCCCGCTTATCTCGATGGTGATGTGTAGAGGTTCATTGTGATCGCTGTTGGTGTATATGCCCTAGGCATGTTATTTGGGACATTGTTTGACAATGTTTGTTATTACTTTTTATTTAAATAAAGAGATATTTGGATTATTATTTATTGTTTCATGTTTTGTTATAATAATCCCCATCCCTAGTACTTATGAAGAACTAGTATAAGTTTAATTAGATAATCATATGATGATTATGTGTATGGGATACAAGTTAAACTTATGGGTATCTGTTGGTGAACACATACTGGACAAGACCCAAAGATGAGGTTTATGTCATGGTCATAATGTCATAATTGTTCTAATAGTTATTTCATTGAATCCCTAGACCTGAGATTATTACAGTCTTCCACATAATGGAGATCATGTTTGACATATTCAAATGTTACTCTTAACCAAGTAATTATAAAGGATATGATTGGCATGATCAAAGCTATGTAGGGAATATTAATAAGTCAAGATGGAATTTGTCCCTCAATATGAGAGATGTCAGGCATGGGCCCCTCGATGAATAGTGTAGATGAAATGCATGGCTGTGCTCAAATGAATTGATGAGATCGATATCATTTGTGTTATTAAACTATTCGGGATGGAGAAAGTATTGAGCATGGTAAGTTGACCATTGACCATGGCTTACGCTCAATGACATTGTGGACAAAAGGATTATGATATGTTCTATAAAGGATTCACGAACTTTGACAAGTTATATTAATTGGGTAGTCATGATGGCTTGCTAGAGTCTGCTCATAATTTATGAGTACAAATGTGTTTGGACTCATTGCCAACTTAATATAATCCTATGGGGTCACACACAAAAGAACGAATTGTTAAAAAGGCTAAAATTGACTTTCTGGTGGTGTTCGGCCGAGCACCTCAAAGGACTCGGCCGACCACCTTAAAGGACTCGGCCGAGCAAGAGAAACAGAAAGGCAAAAAATAAAGGCGCTCGGCCGAGTACCTTAAAGGACTCGGCCGAGCAGGCCCTGTTCGGGCCTAGTTTCCTGATTCCGTATTGTGACGGGTTTTAACCTATTTCTCCTAAAGGGTATAGGTTTAATGAGTTTAAATACCCCTCTCTATAACCTAATCAGATACAATTGATACTTGATCAAGAAGAGAGCCTCCAAGAGAGAAAATTAGGTCTTCTTCCTCAAGAACAAGAACCATATTTTCATATAGCCTCCATAATAGAAACATGTTCTATTGGGTGTAGCAATCCGGATCAAGAAGAGTTCTTGATATTCGTTCGCGTGTGGATAAACATAGAGGGTGTTGGAATCAACTCCTTCAAGTTCGTGATCCAAGCCTTGAGGTCGTGTTCCTGCGATCGTGATTCAAAGAAGCGCGAAGAACAAAGATTGAAGATCTGAAAATTTTAAAGCATCACCACGGTTAGTATTCTAAATTCAACTCCGTATTAATTTAATCATCTTGAATGGATCTAGGCTTTTTGGGTTTATTCCGCTGCGTTTGATTATGCAAAACCCAACAATCGCCGCCAAATGCGGGTACATCGAGCTCCAAGAAGGTGATAATATTTCCAAAGTGGATGTTTCCAATTATCTACGTGACATTCTCGAGAGTAGTATTTGACGGGACCATAGTAGCGGCCAAGGTTTTCTCAAGCATTAGGCGATGGGCTAGGGATGAGGTGTGTAGAGACCATATAGAGATATGAGCTTGGTGTAGACACCCCGCATTGGACTGCTCACCCCGATTGCATACATAGTATTTTTATTTAACTTGTTTTTGTTAATTTCTGTTACTTCGGTTAAGTTCTTAACTGATTCCGTTAGTTTTGGACTAAACTGAATAACAAAGTTAACTTTAGAGTAATTTCTGTCATTCTGTCATTTTTACCCGCGGGCGCCTCCTGCACAACCAGTGGGCCGCGTACGTGTCTCATCCCTAAGACGGGACTCGCGCGCTTCCCAATTTGGCAGTGCGGCTTCAAACAGCAGAAACAAGCAAGTGCAACTTCAAACAGCAGAAACAAGCAAGTGCGGCTTTAAACAGTAGAAACAAGCAAATGTGGCTCCGAACAACAATTTTGGTCCAGGGTGAACCACTGAAATCACCACCTCTTCCATCAACAAAAGACGCTCACACAGGGGGCGCACCTATATCCTTTGTAATTTCAAATTCCTGTTTTTATCGAGTTTTGTTTTCTCTTGTCGATGTCCTCGGCGGTTCTCTTTCTATGTCGATGCGTTTTTCTTTGCAACCCACATCGCCGAGGGACTCTGTAGACACCCGCCTTGGATCGGTCACCCCGATTGCATACATAGTATTTTTATTTAATTTGTTTTTGTTAATTTCTGATACTTCGGTTAAGTTCCTAACTGATTCCGTTAGTTTAGGACTAAACTGAATAACCGAGTTAACTTTAGAGTCATTTCTATCATTTTTACCCACGGGCGCCTCCGGTACTACCAGTGGGCCGCGTACTATCTCTTCCCTAAGACGGGACTCGCGCGCTTCCCATTTTGGCAGTTACGGATTGCACCAGTTTCCCTCCATTTTCTAGTGCACAAACACTCTTTTCTACCTCCAAGTTCATCCCCCTATTTTTGTAACTCCCAATCCCACACTTCTAGCCTTTTCATTAAAATAAAATATTTCCTTTTTATTTGATTTGATTTTCTTTTATATATTTTATTTTCCTTTATTTTCCTATTGGTTGAAAGACCATGTTTTCCTTTCTTTTCTACCTACATTAAAGTGGACGCCGAGGTTACAAAGGGTACTTTCAGATTCCTCAATGTGTGGCTCAAACACCCTACATTTTTGTCTTTGGTTGAGAAATCTTGGGCAGAATATATGGATGGGCGCCCGATGGTTCGTTTTGCAAAAAAATTGGCTCGTTTACGGAAGGTTATATCTTGCTGGAATAAGGAGGTTTATGGTAGAATTGACCAGAAGAAGACTTTTGGAGACAGAAAGCTAATATTGCTTGGGTAAAAGATGGAGACCGTAACACTAAATTTTTCCACTCATATGTTAAAAAAAGAGGCAGCAGCTTTTTATTCATAAAATTCGGGGTGGTCATGGTCAGTGGCTCCATGCTAAGGAGGATATTAAAAGGGAAGCTGTTTCCTTCTACTCAAATCAGCTCCAAGGGCCTCTTGATAATCCGGATGATGGTATTTTGGATGTTTTTCCTCGCCTGATTACTGAGGAGGACAATGATCTTCTTACGGCTGCTCCTACTATTGATGATATCTTTTTTATTATCTGCTCCATGAATGCCCAAAGTGCAGCAGGTCCGGATGGATTTACAGGTGCTTTTTACAAGCACTGTTGGGATGTTATAAAGCTTGATTTTCATAGGGACATGTGCTTGAATTCTTTTCTGGCTTTCCCATGCCGAGAAGTTGGGCTGCTACCCTTATTGTTTTAATTCCAAAGGTGAATGCTCCTACTACTTTTTCAGATATTCGGCCTATAAGCTTATGCAATTTCTCAAATAAAGTGATTACGAGGTTACTCACTTGTCCTGTTAGCCACTATTCTTCCCAGAATTATTTCTCCGCAACAAAGTGGCTTTGTTAAAGGTCGTTTGATTCATGAGAATGTTCTTTTGGCTCAAGAGATGATTCAGTCTATTAAAAATAAGGTGCGGGGTTCGAACATATGTATGAAGCTTGATATGGCAAAAGCTTACGACCGTCTTTCGTGGTTTGCTCTTATTAAAGTGCTTCAGAAATTTGGGTTCTCGGAAATTTGGAATGATTTGATCTTTCGCTGCATCGCTTCTTGTTGGTTTTCAGTTTTGGTTAATGGAGATAGTGCTGGTTTCTTTCACTCGTCGAGGGGCTTACGCCAAGGTGATCCTATTTCCCCTACTCTTTTTATTATTGCTGCAGAGGTGTTGAGTCGGGGACTTAACTTATTACATATGGAGCGCCCCCATTTCAGATTTAAGGCTCATATCCATACTCCTTCAATCTCACATTTATCTTATGGCAATGATATTATTATCTTTTGTAATGGTGCTAAGACCTCTTTGGATGGCCATATGCGATGCTTGCAGTGGGATCAAGATTTCTCGGGGCAACTTGTTAACACTTCTAAATCTTGCTTCATTACGGGTACTAATGATGAGAGGTTAGAGATGGAATTGTTGCCGAAGCTACTGGCTTTATTAAAAAGAATCTCCCCATTGTTTATCTCGGCTGCCCCTTATATGTGGGTAGGAAGAAAAAATCTATTTTTGATTCGGTGCTTCATAAAATGGCTGCTCGGTTCGCTTCTTGGCAAGGGAAAATTCTTTCGTGTGGTGCAAAGCTTGTTCTAATTAAATCGTGCTTACAAGCAATCCCTCTTTATCTTATGTCGCTGTTGGATCCTCCAAAAAGGAGTTATTGCTGCTATGTATCGATTGATTATAAATTTCTTTTGGAGTAATGAGAATGGCCTAAAGAAGTGTCACTGGAAGGATAGTATCTGTCCTTCATATGCCTCTCATATATGGCGTCGTATGATCCAAGCTAAAGCAGTGGCGAAACCTCATATTGCTTGGCGGGTTGGAGAAGGAAACATTTCTTTGCATGAAAAGTGGCTTGACGGTCCTCAAATTCCACTTCCTGGGAATCACTTGGAGGTCTTGACTCTTTTTGATAATGGGCAACCGCGTGAAGATTTTATTAGGGACTCTTTTGGGCAGCCTTATCTCTCTCGGATCCAAGATCAGAATATCACTATTGCCAATACCCCGGACCAGATTTATTGGCTTCCGTCTACTAAAGGTCAGTTCTCCCTCTCCTCGGCTTGGCAATTGTGCTGAACTATAGGGAATAAAAATTCCCTCTTTGCTTCTTGTTGGCATAAGCATCTCCCTCCTAAAGTGTCCATATTTTTATGGCGTTTGCTTCATAATGGTCTTCCTACTGACTTAGCCATCCAAGCTCGGGGTATTCACATGGTTTCTTCTTGTGTTTGTTGTTCTGTGCATTCCACATAAGATATTATGCACCTGTTTTGTCATGGTATGGTTGCTTTAGATACTTGGTCTTTCTTTGCTCAAATGCTTGGGATTCACATAAATACTTCCCATGTTCGGTGTATTCTAGAAAGCTGGTGGTTTAGGAAGGGGAAAGGTGACAGAGGTGGGTTTCAATGGCTTTGTAAGCTCCTTCCTTGCTTTATTCTTTGGGAATTATGGAAACACCGTAATAAGACAAAGTTTGACAACATTATAATGACGTCAAGGGGTATTATTTTCAAAGTCTTCGAGCAGATTTCTAATGTTGCAAAAGCTTTCAAGGTGCGGCTTTATGGTTCTATATTTGATAATCAGATTTTTGATCGTTTTCATATTCCTTTTGGTTGTCCAACCCCTCGGGAAATTAGATTGGTAGTTTGGAAGCCTCCTATTTCTGAGCAATGTATGCTAAATACGGATGGAGCTGTGAAAGGCAATCCGGGTGCTATGTCGGGTGGTGGAATTTTTCGAAACAAGAAAGGAGAAATTTTATTTGCCTTTTCCAAATTCTATGGTGTTGGGACAAATATGATGGCTGAAGCAAAAGCGGTTTTGGATGGTCTAATCTTTGCTTCCAATTTTGGAATTCGGTCCGTATGGCTTGAGGTGGACTCGGAAATTTTGCTTAAAATTCTAATCCATGATTACCACATCCCTTGGAGCATTTGGTATGAGATTCAGCACATCAAACGGTTAATGGCTACTATTCAGGTGCGTATTACTCATATTTTTCGAGAAGGGAATAAGGTGGCGGACTATTTGGCAAATGTTGCTGCTCAGAAAAAATTAGATAGTTTTTATTACTCTTTTGAGGACCTCCCTCGTGATTGCAGGGGTGCTTATCGTCTTGATCAGACCTCTACTCCTTATACCCGGATATGATGTTTCTAGATGACTGGGTCTTTATTTTATCTCTTATCGTTGTATTGTAGTCATCCCCTCCTTTATTGTAGAGGATTTTACAACATGTGTAAGACCTCCCCCGTTCTAGCTCTGAATTTACTCATATACTTCGTGAAGGAAATCAGGTTGCAGACAGATTGGCTAATATCCGGCTGGAGCAAGAATCAAAAGAACCAAACGAATCCATCTAAAATCGATAGGGTATCTAGGCTGCGCTCACCCGTTCTAGCTCTGAATTTTATTCCATTGGTGATCTCCCTTACTCTTGCAAAGGTTCTTATAAGCTGGATAGAGCTGCCATTCCATATATTAGACTATAGTCTTTTTCTATGTCTAGATTTTTATACTTTTTGATTCTGATATTTGGTAGTTTCCCCCTTGATTGTAGAGGCTCTTACAATTTGTGTAAGGCCTCCCCCCTAGTATTTCATTTTCAGGTGGTTAAGGCCGTAATGTCCCCCTCCTCGCTTGTAAGTTTTTTTCCTATTAATAAAATCTAGGGAGTACCGTCTCCTTTCGCCAAAAAAAAAAGAGTGTAAGACCTCCCCCTTAGCTTTTTCTTTCTGGTGGTTAAGTCCGTCATGTCCCCCTCCTTGTTATGTACTTTTCTTTTTAATCAATAAAATTTAGGGAGTACCGTCTCCTTTCGCCAAAAAAATAATACCTATATAAACCCTCTAATTCTACCTTAGAAAGGGGACCTAAAAAATTCTCTCCACACCTACACTATACACAATTCTCTCAAGAATTCTTCCTACAAGATTTCTAGCAACAAAACTCTACACAAATTGTTCCATAACAATTTCTCTACAACAAACACCATTTTCCTACCGAGTTTAAGGTCCTCTTTCTTAAGGTACAACTTTACTTTTTCTTCTTCTTATTTTATTCATGTCTTGTTAATGTATGCAATCCCCATCAATGGGACATGACCTAAAGATCACTTTATTACATTAAAGTTGGTTAAAGTTCATCTCCCTACATTCCAAACACTACTTTAATTTACCATTCTTCCTTTCAATGTAATTGCTAGCATAGTTATTACATGTAACCTTTGACATAAAAATCAATAAAACAAGTTACTTTTTATTTCTCTTTTGCAATTCCCCTTTTTCTTTCCATGTAATTGTTAGCACAAATTAGTATAATTAAAAGAATGACTTTTTTAGCATTAGAACACCTTTAGTAGCAAGACCCACGTTAGCGGGGCGGAGTGGGTGTTTAAGTACTTCCCACTCCGTAACCTAACCCCCGAACCCTTCTCTCCCGAATCTTTGGTTTTGTAACATAAATTAGGCTATCTTTAGTTATTTCTTATGTTCCCTTAATAACATAGGTGGCGACTCTTACAATTAAAATCAATTAGATGTCCTTGGATCCTTCCACCGCTCTAGCCAAGTAGTGGGCCTCTCCCGGGGTATCTACACTTGGGTCTGCTTAAGATGCGTATGGATGGGATCTTCCTTTTTAGGGTCTGTCTGTTCATGCTCTTTACTGAAAACCTTCTTTGCACCTTTTGGGTCTGATTGATAGATCTGTACGGACCTTGTAAGTAGGTTGATCTTTGCTCGTGTGTCATATGGAGACTGTGGTATTTTCATGGATTCTGCGAAGATTTTGGCTAGAGATAATGGTGGAGATTTAAGTAGACCAGAGTCATATTTTCCTAGAAGAGAAGCTTCTAGAGACAGTTCTTCTAATGATAGCATATAACAAGAAGGATTACTATCATTAATGAAATTTGAAGTACAAACTATCTCATTGCCACTAGATGACTCGCAGTCTGCCACAATAGGTTCGGCCAGATCAATGAGGTTTTTCTCTACTTCTATCGTAGCCACACTTCCTTTGTCTAGGAAGAGTCGGGGATCTTCGAGAGAACCATCATGAATGAGCTTTAGGATGTCTTTCTTTAAGGCGAACCATTCCCTTATTCTGTGACCAGTGGCTTGGTGGTAATGGCAGTACTTCCATGCATTGCTTCGCATATTTGGAGAGTAACCTTTGAGTTGTCTGAGTAATCCTTTGTTCACGAGGTCGCATAGGAACTTCTTCATTGAGATTTTTAGCTGCTCGATGGAGTCTTCAAGCTCTAGCATGGTGATCCGATCGGTCCCCACCATATTGACATCCATGGCGATGATCTTTCTCAGGTTGGCTATAACATTGTCTTTGATGAGATTCTGTATAATCTTCTTAATGGTGAAGCACTCGTTGTTGGTGTGTCCGGATACTCTATGGTAGCCATAGAACTTTGACATGTCGCACCCATGCTTAGGCCAACGGAAGCGGTGCCCCACATGAGTTATCAATCTGATTCTGGCTAGTCCTCCGAACAAAGCATTCATGTCTAGCCCCAGTTCAGTGAAAGCATCTACCATCTCGAGGATACCAATGTCGCCTCCTATAAGCTCGACCATGTTCATACCTCCATTGTTTGGGAGTGGGTTTGCTATGGTGTTTGGACCCTTAGGCTTCTCAACCTTCCCTTCGGCGGTTAACTTTTGGATGGAACGCTTGAGTTGTAAGAAGTTGTCGGTGTTGTGGTCGATGTACTTGTGATACTTGCAAAACTTGGTCACATCGAGCCCTCTTGACCACCGGTTCATAATTCTCAAGCGGCATGATCAAACCCTTTTTCATTAGTACTTCAAACACTCGGCCAATAGACATGCCGTAGTCGTGCTGGGTATGCTTATTACTTAACCCTCCTATTTATGTTAGAATTGATTGATACCATCACCTAAGTTTATTTTAAGGACTTTAGGACCCTATCTAAGAAGTTTTATAACTTAAATTTTTAACTAAGTCTTCTAGAGATACACCGGTTTTATTTAGGATTGTTCGTTCATAGATTATAGATCTTTGAGTTAGTTTTGTTCTCAATCGTTGTAACTTGTAACACTCTCTCATATTATAAGATCTCCATTAGAAATCCAAGACTAACCATCTTGGTAGAGGACGTAGATCTTTTCCCGATCGAACCTCTCCAAATAGCTTGTCTTGTTATTATGCTTTTCATTCTACATTTAAGCTTTTCTGGTATATTGTTTTGTTTGATCTTTGTAGATTGTCTTGCACCGTTTGTATTGTGTTTGTGTGCTTTCTGCTTTAGTTCCATTTTGCACCACTCTTTAAGCCAAACTTAGCGCGTGCGTTTTTACACTACTGCGCATATACCTGCGTATTAGTGATTGCTTTAAGTTTCCGCTGTGCATTTCACACTCTTGTTGCGCGCTATACTTTTCCAAAGAAACAAAGCTTTGCATTCCCAATTCTTCAATTAGGGAACTTTTGGTGCGTGAAGCACATGGTGGGGGACTTATGTGACATTTTGGAATTGATAAAACTTTAGCCATTTTGCAAGAGCATTTCTTTTGGCCAAAAATGAAAAGTGATGTGGTAATGATTTGTGATAAATGCATTGTGTGTAAGAAGGCTAAATCTAAGGTTCAACCACTTGGTTTGTACACACCTCTTCCCATTCCTAATGAACCATGGGTTGATCTTTCAATGGACTTTGTTTTGGGTTTGCCGAGAACCAAAAACAATAAAGACTCAATCTTTGTTGTTGTTGTTGTTGATAGGTTTTCCAAAATGGCACATTTTATAGCATGCAACAAGACCAATGATGCTTCTCATGTTGCTAACTTGCTTTTTAAAGAAATTGTCAGGTTGCATGGGATGCCAAGGACAATCGTGTCAGATCGTGACACAAATTTTTAAGTTACTTTTGGAAAACATTGTGGGGGAAGTTGGGAACAAAATTATTGTTTTCTACAACTTCTCACCCACAAACGGATGGTCAACTGAAGTTCTTAATAGGACTCTTTCTGCTTTGCATAGAACACTCATTGGCAGAAAAACCAAGACGTGGGAAGATTGCCTACCCCATGTTGAGTTTGCTTATAATCGCGCAAGGCATTCTGCTACAAAGTTTTCTCCATTTGAGATAGTTTATGGTTTTACCCTTTAACTCCTATAGATTTAGCTCCTTTACCTGTGAGTGAACGGGCTAATCTTGATGGGAAAAGAAAGGCTGAATTCGTGAAGCAAATCCATGAAAAGGCAAGGCTGAATATTGAAGAAAGGACAAGAAAGTACGAAGAGAAGGACCCCCTTCCTTTCTGTAGAGGTTCTTATGGAATGTATAAGACCCACCCTCTAGCTCTTTTCTCGGTGGTTAAGGCCATCATGTCCCCCACCTTTTTTGTACCTTTTATTTCCCATTAATAAAATCTAGGGAGTACCGTCTCCTTTCGCCAAAAAAAAAAAAAAATACGAAGAGAAGGCGAACAAAGGAACACATGAGGTTATCTTTGAACCTGGCGATTGGGTTTGGTTGCATTTGAGAAAGGAGCGATTTCCAGAACAACGGAAATCAAAGTTAAAACCAAGAGGAGATGGACCATTTCAAGTGCTTGAGCGAATCAACAATAATGCTTATCGACTTGACTTGCCTAGTAAGTAAAATCACTCTCAAGAAGGGGGGAATGATGTAAATACATTCGAGAGCTCATGTCCAGCTAAACAAGATCCGTTGCAATAGAACGTTGGATCTATTACTAGGTCAAAGTCTAAAGATTTCATGAAGGCCATCAATGGATTAGTTCAAACATTTTGGATCCAAGCTCAAGATCCAACTCAAAGAAATTCAGTAATTCAAGTGAATTTAATACAAGATGAAAGTGATGTTTGTTCCAGCCCAAAAGCATAGAGAATGGAGCCCAAGGGAGTGCAACATGAAGTTTTATGGAGGAAAATGTTGGCCCAATAAATAAACACATTTTGGAGCCCAAATTGAGTCCAAAATAAGTGTTTTCAAGTCAGCCCAAAGAGAGATCCGAATTTGACAAGTCTCATGAAGATTCTAGAGTGAAGATAAGGTAGATAAATTCAGCACATGCTTTTAGAAAGTTTGAAAGTCATTGGATAACTCATTATAATCATTGTAGTCTATATCATGTAATTAAAGCTTGTAGCTTACATCATTGATGACCTCATTTACCTAGGAATCATCACAATTCCATCCTATAAATAGGCCATTTTTGTAGTCCATTTTGACACACAATTCAGATTTTAATCAATTTGAGAGATTTATTCTACTCTTTGGTTCTTTAAAAAACTTAGACTTATCAAGTGTAATTTTCTATACTTGTGGCGTCTTCCTAGCTTATCAACCAACTTTGGTGTAGTGGTTGTGGCGCTTCTAAACCAAGTATCCTATCTTCTTAGGTAGGGGGTGCGGTTTTACACCTACGAACGACTTTCCTTAGAACGATCCTCGGCTACAAGGTAATTCTGATCCTATTCCTTGTAGAAATCACATCACTATGTGGACCTTCACCTTCCTTCCATACTTCTTTGAAGATATTATGTTGAGTAGCTAGTTTGGCCAATGTGCGGACTTGATGAAGTCCCTTTGTAGCAGTTTCTCCATCTCGATCCCCATACGTGATGACCGTTCTGGCTTAACTGGCTGTAGCCTCTGTCTAGCTGACCCAATGTCTGGCATTGTCATTTGTTCCCATTCTCTGTCTGGTGTGTCATTGGATGCCCATGCAAAGATGTCGCTATACTCTCTGAGTAGCTTAATCAGCACTTCTTGCTCTTTGCCTTGAAAGAAGCTTCCGGTCTGCGTCCACTTCGGCTTGTCTTTTCTTCCTAGATTCACACATGTTAACACCTCATTGGCAGCTTGGGCTCGATTTTCCCTTTGATTGATAACCTGCTCTGAGATTCCTCGGATGTATTTGTCATTTGGTTCGTCTGTGTCTGCCTCTTTTAATGAATCGTTATTAACTATTTGGATATCATTAAGTTGATTAGTTAATTTATCATTTATAAGAGTGGCTATAGTAGGATACTCGGAGAGGTCGAGGTTTTCATTTAGTGCGAAGGGAAAGATAGTGTTTGCAATTACATCGTAGTCTTTTGACTTGAGGTCACTGTACTTAGACGGGGACAAAAACTTATAGGTGAGAAAGGTGGGTCTAGACGACCTAAGAGGGAATGACTCGTTGGGTTATGGACTGACGAGCCCCGGATTCTCGATAGCAGTAGTCACAGACCCGTTTTCAATGACAACCACGATATCATCTTCTAGGCTCAAGTGTTGGAACAAATCTTGGCCATCCCATGCTTCTGTTTTCTCGGTTTCGCCGACCAAGGGTTCATCGAGTGACACGAATTCTGTATCATAAGTTAGGTCCTTGTTCACCTTGATGATGTACTCGTTCTGGAAAGTGGTGATTCTGCCAGTGGTCCTTCGAGGTTCCATGTACCTCAGTTTTAGATTGGCCAGGTCGAACTCGACATCTCTAAAAATTTTGAAACCTTTCTGTAGCTTTCCATTTTGGTCAAACCAGGGCTCTGCGAACTCAAAGTTTGAATACTCCTTGCCTTCCTTAACATAGTAACTGTTTAGGGAGAGGTGGTAAGGTTTCATGTCTGACTTCTTGTAAGGGAGTTACTTCTTCTTGAGTAGCTCAATCAGTTTCTGTTCTGCCTCGTCTGCAGGAGTAAGCACGTACCCTAGTCCGAACAGGCCTCTGTGGTCTATCTCCTCGGTCAAGTGTGTGGGTCCTTGTAAGTTCTTACCTAGCCCCAGCCCTGGTATGAAGCCCATGTTTCAAAGTATCTTGTAAACATGTAGCACTTTGTCAGGGGTTTTGGTGAGGTCCTCGTTACATATCTGAGCTTGTGCCACTATTTTGAACCCACTAAAGAGTCTACGGTCTTCGCCATGCTGAATCTGTAGCACGGGTATCCCTTTTGTGTCTGTGCCTTGGGCCATTACCAGATCATTGTAGATAAATGTCACCTTGTTTCCTGACTGAAATTTGACACATTGATGCAAAGATGACGGAACAGCGTTAGATTTATGGAGCCAAGGCCGCCCCAGCAAGATGGTGAAAGTGGACGGTATGTCAATCACTTTAAAATCTGTGGACAGGGTTTGAGTTCCTGCAGATATGGGCATAGTAATGAGCCCTAGCACTGATTTACATATAGAGTCATAAGCCTTGATTGTCTGCTTGGAGGGCCTTAAGCTAGTTGCATCCACACCCACCCCGTCCATCATTCGTGAAGGCAGTACATTGATGGCAGATCCATTGTCAACAAAATCTCTGGGGATCTTCTTCCCGCTTATCTCGATGGTGATGTACAGAGGTTCATTGTGATCGCTGTTAGTGTATATGCCCTAGGCATGTTATTTGGCACATTGTTTGATAATGTTTGTTATTACTTTTCATTTAAATAAAGTTTTTTTTTTTTGGCGAAAGGAGGACGGTACCTCCCTAGATTTTATTAAATGAAAAGGCAAAATACAAACATGGTGGGGGACATGACAACCTCAACCACCAAATAGAAAAAGACTAGGGGTGAGTTCTTACACAAGTTGTAAGATACTCTACAATAAAGGGAAGGGCAGCTACAAAAATTAGCAAAAAGCCTATACAAAAATCTAGCCATAAACTAATTATGCCTGAAGTAAGGGATCCTATTCTTATCCAATGCAAGGAAACCTTTACATTAGTGAGGGAGATCATGAACGTGCAATACCTCAGAATTCCTTTTCTCATCCGCAGCCATATTTGCTAGACCATCCGCAACTCCATTTCCTTCTCGAAGAACATGAGTGACCTGAACCTCCATGATGTCCATTAACCGATAAATGTGAGCAATAATATACCATATCGACCAAGGAATATGATAGACCCGAGTAATAATGCGCATAAGAAATTGGGAGTCAAGTTCTAGCCAAACTTGATGATATCCTCGAATCCATGCCTTTTGTAGGCCATCCCTAGCAGCCAAAGCCTCGGCTACCATATTGGACTCTTGACCATAAAAACTAGCAAATCCGAAAAG
Source organism: Campanula takesimana (assembly GCA_026119855.1). NCBI lineage: Eukaryota > Viridiplantae > Streptophyta > Magnoliopsida > Asterales > Campanulaceae > Campanula > Campanula takesimana. Next base: position 1,418,451 of record JAOWBW010000214.1, read on the forward strand.
AAAATCCCCGTTGTGGTTTCTAAAAACACCTCCACCCGCTGCAATTCCAGGATTACCCCTAGACACCCCATCTGTATTAATCTTAACAACACCATTACTCGGTGGGATCCATTCAACCAATATGATTTTCGGAGCCAAGTATGATTTGATACCAAGCTTAAAATAATCCAGAACATTTCTCTCATCATACGACCATGGAAAAGAAAGGGAGAAAGAGGAGGCAATAGATGTAATATGCTCTTTTACTTTGTATACAATCGAGCCATAGGTCATAGGAGTCCCTTCAAATCTGCACTTATTACGAGCAATCCACAACTCCCAGGAAATAATGGCCGGGAGAATACGAGTTACCCAATGAGTTACATTAGCTTTATGGTCATCAATACCAATCCACCATCGCACCAAAATTTGGTTCATAGTGCCCCTATGTAAATTAATGCCACAAAGGTTGCTAAAAAACATCCAAACAGACCAACCAATATCGCCATTTATAAGGGCATGAGTAATGGTTTCTTTGCAAGGGTGAACACAACATTCACATTTTGAGGCCAAGAGAATGCCCCTTTTTTGAACCATGTCATCCGTGGGAATGCCCCCATGTAAAACTCGCCACAGGAATACCGAAATTTTGGTAGGTATAAATTTATTCCAACAAGAGGAGAATATCGAAGAGTGTACCTTAGAGGCTCTACATTCCTTCCAAGCCGAGCTAACAGAGAATTTACCAGAAGTGGAAGGTTTCCATATAGGGACATCCGGAGCATCCGTCGGGGAGATAGAATGAGAGTGAATTAAATCCAGTAATTGGGAGCCATAATTTTCTCGAATAAATTCATTCCTAGGCTGCCCGTTTTCAAATAACGTAGAGATCTCTGCATGCTCAAAAGGGAGGGGTCCCATAGCACCATCAATCCAATTCTCATGAATAGTTAGCTGCCGTTTCCCAATACGCCAAGCAAGCCTTTCTTCAACCCAAGGTTTCGCTGCAATCATTCTCTTCCAAATATGGGAGGAGTAGGAGGTGCTGGAAGCATCCATTGGATGAATATTCCAACAATATTTTGCAAGCATAAGTTGACACCATAAGGAATCAGTGGTTCAAAGATGCCACCATAACTTCATAGCAAAAGCAGAAGCAATATCTTCAAATTTCTGAATGCCCAAACCACCCTCTTCTATTGGCCAACTCATTTTATCCCAAGAAAGCCAATGACATTTCTTTTCTCCATCCGAATTACTCCAGAAAAAACAGGCTATGATTTTTTCCATATTCTTGATCACACTCTTAGGTGGGTCAATAAGAGTCAGATAGTAGATCGGAGTTGCAGCAAGACATGACTTAATTAAAGTTAACTTGGCTCCAAAAGACATAATCTTACCTTTCCAAGATTCAAGTCTTCCCTCCATTCGACGAATAAGAGAATCAAACAAACTAATTTTCTTCCGTCCCGTATATATAGGGCAGCCAAGGTAAGTCAAAGGGAGGTTTTGCTTGACAAATCCAATAGTTTCAGCCACTAAATCATCTCTATCATTGTTCTGACCCGTGATAAAACCGGATTTCTGAATATTGACAAGTTGTCCAGAAAACCTTTGATACCATTCTAAATATTTCATATTGTTGGTAGTGGTGCCCTAGGAACGTTTAATAAACGTTGTAATTGTTATCATTTATTTCATATCAATAAAGAGATGTTTTGATTATTATTGTTGTTCATGTTTACTTATAATAATCCCCATCCCTAGTACTTGTTAAGCACTAGTATAAAGGCTAAATGATCATGGGATGATCATGTTAGATTTATGGGTACTTGTTTGGAACAAGGTACTGGACATGACCCGCTGTATGAGATTTATGTCATGGTCTATGTCGTACATATATCTCATATTAGTTATGTCATTTGAATCCTTAGACATGAAGTTATTATAGTCTTCCACTTGATGAACATTATGTTTGACATATTCAAACGCTACATTTAACTGAGTAGTTATAAAGGGTATGATTGGCATAATCGGATTCACGTAGGGAAGAATAATAAGATAAATGGATTTGTCCCTCCTCGGAGAGATGTCAAGCTTGGGCCTCTCGTAGGAATGATGTTGATGAAATGTTCGGCCGGACTCAAATGAATTGATTGGATCAATGTCATTTGGATTATCAACATATTCGGAATCGAGAAAGTATTGAACAAAACAAGTTGACGCTTTGACCATGACTTGTGTTCAATGACATCGTGGACAAAAGGATTATGACATATTCTAAAGGAATGCGAACTTGTATCTAGTTATACTATTTGGGTAGGTATGACGGTTTGCTAGAACCTAATCATATCTTATGGAATCATGTTTGAGCCCATTGCCAACTTAGTATAATCCTAGAGGGTCACACACAATAGAACGAATCTTAAATAAAAGGACTATATTGGAATTTAGGGTCAAAATATCTCAAAGGAATTTTTGGAAAAGTTCTGGGCCTCCTGGTCAACCAAGCGGGCGCTTGGGTTGCACCAGGCGGGCGCTTGAACAAGCCGAAAAGGAACTTGACCTTCTGGTCAAATGAGCGGGCGCCTGGGTAGGACCAGGCGGGCGCCCGGTATGCCGACAGGAAAATTCCTAATTCGATTAGGAAAGGTTTTTGGCACAAGTTACCTATTTGGAATAGGTCTTAATTGTGTATAAAACCACCAATTCGGCCAGACCATATTTACAAGTGCTTTTGTGAGTCTCAAAGAGTTTGAGAGAGATTTTATTTTGTTCTAAGATATCATTGATTGAGGAACAAAATAATTCACAAAATAAATTCCATATAGTTCTTTACTAAATTGTGAAAGCGTGTTTTACAATTATTGGTCTAGCAACCAAGATCAAAGAAGCTCCTTTGATATTCGTTCGAAGTGTGGATACCGCTAGAGGGTGAAAATCATCATCTTCAAAGTTCGTGTTCAAGCTTTGTGATCGTGATCAAGTCTTCAAGTTTCTCCACCAAAGATCAAGAGAAAATTCATAGCCATCAAGGGTTAGTTATTCCTTTATTCATCTTGTTGTATTTGATTTAATCATATGAACGGATCCATGGCTTTGGTTTTCTTAAAATTTTAATTGCTATATTCCGCTGCGCATGTTACTTGGAAACCCAACACATATGACTCTCCATAGAAGTTTTCAAACCATTACAAAAAATTAAGACATCATCCGCGTATGCTAGATGGGTAATCAGAGGCGTGTTAACATGAATACGGTATCTATAACTGGGGTGAACCGTGTGAAGATGATTTAACCCTCGACTCATCATCTCTGCAGCAATAATAAATAAATAAGGAGATAAAGGATCTCCTTGTCGTAAACCCCAGGATGATGGAAAGAAACTACAACTCTCACCATTAACAAGAATAGAAAACCAACTGTTTGATATGCAGCGATAGATAATATCAATCCATACCTCATTGAAGCCAAACAATCTCATGACCTTGACAAGGCCGAACCAGGACAACCGATCGTAAGCTTTCGCCATATCAAGTTTGAGAGCCACATTAGAACACCTAACCTTCTTATTTATCGATTGCATAACCTCCTGAGCCAACAGAATATTTTCATGAATTAATCTACCTTTAACGAAGCCACTTTGCTGCGGCGATATAATACGGGGAAGGATAGGAGTGAGCCTGCACGTAAGGAGCTTAGTAATCACTTTATTGCAGAAGTTACATAAGCTTATAGGTCTAAGCTCGGAGAAAGAGGAAGGGGAGGCCACCTTCGAAATTGTTAAAATTAAAGTGCTTGTCCAACTTCTTGGCATTTGGAATCCCGAAAAGAAATCCCCCACTGCACGGTAAAGATCCTCCTTGATAATATCCCAACAACCTTTATAAAATTCACCCGTAAACCCATCTGGACCCGCCGCACTTTGACCATTCAAACTGAACACAACCTCTTTAATTTCTGCCATGGTAGGGACAGCCGTAAGCATAGTATTGTCATCTTCATTAATAAGCCTCGGGATTAAGAAGGAGAAATCATCAGAAGGAATTTGAACCTGACCTTGTAGCTGCTCTGAATAAAACCTAACCGCCTCTTCTTTGATGTCCTTTTGATCCGTAATCCAATCACCATGACTATTTTTAATTTTATGGATGAACAACTTCTGACGCTCCTTTTTAACCATAGCATGAAAAAACTTAGTATTCCGATCATCTGATTTAAGCCAATTAATTAAACAACTTAAGGTTCCAAAGTAGGGAACCGTTCCAATTAAATCACCACAAAGGTAAACCAATACAAACAGCTCATCAAAGATGGACCACATTCCCAAAATGATACTCAATCAAATTCTCTAACACTTTTATTCACAAAAGAACCAAATCCAATTAATAAAGTGTTCCACGATGTTAACTTATGTAAATTAGAAGAGATAAACCTAAACTAGTTAAGCCCTAAGTCCTAAACCAAGCAAAAAGGGAGAATTCTGAACCAGGGGCGGGCGGGCGCCTGGCGTGGGGCGAGCGCGCGCTTAAATGACCAGAAGGTCAGGCCGCTGGAAAAAGGGGTGTAGGCGGACGCCTGGGTCCAGGCGGGCGGGCGCCTGGTTTGGTTTCAAGCCGGGAAAACAGAGCTGGGTTCATCAAGTTCTTACCCATTTCACACAACAATCAAAATCAAACACAATCAACCTTCCACCAAACATAAAGATGAACCCAAAACAACTTATAACTAGAATGGGGACCTAGATAACATCATTTATCAACCAAGATCAAGATTTAATCCCAACTTTCATCAAATCACCATTTTTAACCAAAAACCCAAACTAAATTGCAAATAAATTCCAAACTCAATAAATCATCAAGTATAACAACCCAAGCATTATATAAACATGATATGAACATTTTAGCATAAAAATGGGGGAAAAGCAACTTACTTGAATTTTCTCAAAGATGACAGAATTCGAATATTTTTGGCTTCCTACGATCCTATCGACGATCTAAACAAGTTTCAAGTTTTAAGAAATGAGAAATAATGGAAGGAAGATAGGTAGAATGAAGAGAGAAGGAAAGAGAGAAAACTTACCCAAACAATTGGAGAGAGAGAGAGATTGAGCTGGGAGAGAGAAATGAGGAGTGAGGGTGAAAGAGTAGGGAGGTGAGGGAGAAGAGAGGGAGTAGGGGGAATTATTTCAAAAACTTACACTCAGGCCCCTCCTCTACACTACACACAAATACTTACACTCCCTACTAACAAATAAGACCCAACAATACTACACTAACACAAATGACTCAAATAAAATGCCAGGCATAATTATTATGAAACATAAAATGCACACATAAATATTTAAATAAATAATAATTTAAATAAACAAATAAGCAAATAAATAAATAATAATTATTTATTACTAATAAAATAGAGCCTAGATTTCGGGTCGTGACATTCACTCCCCCTTAAAGAAAATTCGACCCGAATTTTAACGAGACTTACCCGAATTAAAAAGCCACGAATATTTCCTCTAGATCTCAACTCGGAGCTCCCACGTCGACTCCTCGATATTATGATTCCTCCAAAGAACTCTAACCAACGAAATGCTTTTGTTCCTCAACTCTTGGACCTTGGTATCTAAAATCCGAACCGGTCGTTCTTCGTAGGTCATGTCGGGCTCAATATCCTCCGGTACCCTCGGTAACACGTGAGATGGATCATGAACATACTTCCGAAGCATAGAAACGTGAAAAAAATTATGTAATCGGTCCAAAGATGGCGGTAACGCAAGTCGATACGCGAGAAGTCCTACCTTTCCCAAAATCTCAAACGGGCCAATAAACCTCGGAGCCAATTTGCCTTTCTTCCCGAACCTTCAAATACCCACCTTCGGAGATACTTTCAAGAACACAAAATCACCGGTCTGAAAACTAAGATCTCGCCTTCGGTTGTCTGCATAGCTCTTATGTCGACTCTGGGCTGCTTTCAATCTATCCCGGATAACTCTAACTTTCTCAACCGAATCCCGAAGCAAATCAATACCCACGATCTTCGCTTCACCGACCTCATCCCAAAAGATAGGCGATCTACATTTTCTTCCATACAAGGCCTCATACGGTGCCATCTCGATACTAGCCTGATAACTGTTGTTGTAAGAGAATTCCACTAACGGTAGGTGCGAATCCCAAGAATCAGAGAAGTCTATCGCACAAGCTCGCAACATATCCTCAAGAATCTGAATAGTCCTCTCGGATCGACCGTCGGTCTGAGGGTGAAAAGCTGTACTAAAACGCAAATCTGTACCCAAAGCTTCCTGAAACGCCTTCCAGAATCTAGAAGTAAACCTCGGATCTTGATCTGACACAATGCTAACCGGAACCCCATGCAATCTAACGATCTCATCGATATAAAGGGTCGCAAGCTTCTCCATCGAATATCTGATGTCAATAGGCAAGAAATGGGCACTCTTGGACAATCTATCCACTATTACCCAAACACTGTCATACTTCCTACGGGTACGAGGTAGTCCCGTAACGAAATCCATAGTCAGATGCTCCCATTTCCACTCCGGAATCTCTAACGGCTGAAGTAGTCCTGCGGGTCTCTGATGCTCGGCTTTGACCTGCTGACAAGTTAAACATCTCGAAACATACTCGGCTATTTCCCTCTTCATGTTGTTCCACCAAAAGTGTTGCTTCAGATTCTGGTACATCTTCGTACTACCCGGATGAATAGTATACCTCGATTTGTGACCCTCATCTAAAACTTGCCTCTTTATTCCACCAACATCGGGTACGCACAAACGAGCACGGAAAGTCAAAACTCCACTCGAACTCAAAGAAAAATCCTCAAAGTTCTTTTCCTTCAATTTACCCATTACCTTCACTAACTCGGGATCTTCTTTCTGAGCTTCCTTTATCCTCTGAATTAGGGTCGGAAACACCCTAATATTCGCAAAAATAGCCCCATGTCTCGATTCACGAGGAGACCAATCTCGAACATCCTCAAGCATTTTCCATTCCCGAACCATCATCGAAGCCACATAAGACTTCCTACTAATCGCATCGGCTACCACATTCGCCTTCCCCGGATGATAGGAAATCGTACAATCATAATCCTTCAATAATTCCATCCATCGGCGTTGCCTATTATTCAACTCTTTCTGGGAGAAAAGGTATTTCAAACTCTTGTGTTCGGTGAAAATCTCGAACTTCGCTCCATATAGGTAATGCTTCCACTTATGCAACGCAAATACAATAGCCGCTAACTCCATATCATGAGTAGGATAATTCTGTTCACTAGGGGTCAACTTCCTCGAAGCATAGGCAATCACCTTCCTGTTCTGCATCAAAACACAACCCAAACCCTCTTTCAAAGCATCACTATAAATTACTAAATCATCATTCCCATTAGGCAAGGTCAAGATCGGTGCGGTAGTCAACCTTTTCTTCAATTCCTCGAAACTCTTGTCACAATTCTCGGTCCACTCAAACGGGACATTCTTCTGGGTCAGCTGAGTCATCGGAGTAGCAATCCTCGAAAACCCTTCAATAAACCTTCTGTAATAACCGGCTAAACCCAGAAAACTTCTGATCTCGGTTACTGACTCGGGTCTCTTCCAATCCACTATGGCTTCTATTTTCGAAGGATCCACAGAAATCCCATCTTTAGAAACAACATGGCCCAGAAATGACACTTTCTCGAGCCAAAATTTGCATTTACTAAACTTCACAAATAATTTCTCCCTCGCAAGAATGGATAAAACTGTCCTCAAGTGCTGCTCGTGCTCCTCTCGGGATTTAGAGTAGACGAGTATATCATCAATAAAGACCACCACGAACGACTCAAGATAAGGGTGGAAAACCCGGTTCATCAAATCCATAAATACGGCAGGCGCGTTAGTCAACCCAAACGGCATAACCAAGAATTCATAATGACCATAACGGGTGCGAAAGGCAGTCTTCGAAATATCCTCCGATCGAATCTTCAACTGATGGTACCCACTCCTCATATCAAGTTTAGAGAACACAACGGACCCTTGAAGCTGATCAAACAAATCATCAATGTGAGGTAGAGGATACTTGTTCTTCACTGTAACCTGATTCAATTTTCGGTAATCTATACACAATCTCAACGAACCATCTTTCTTCCGCACAAACAAAACCGGTGCTCCCCACGGGGAAACACTAGGGCGGATAAACCCTCGATCAAGCAACTCTTGCAACTGCACCTTTAGCTCCTTCAACTCTGCGGGAGACAACCTATACGGTGCCTTTGAAATCAGAGCCGTACCCGGCAAAAGATCTATGCAAAATTCTATCTCACGATCGGGAGGCATATCATACTCAGAAGAGAAAACATCGGGAAATTCCCTAACTACCCGAACACTCTCCAAACTAGGGGATTCTTTCCTAGTATCAAGAACACTAGCCAAATACCCCTCACAACCACGGTGCAACAATTTTCTCGCTTTCACATAAGAAATTAAATGAACTTTTCTACTCAAAGGGCTAGCCTCAAAAACAAATTTAGGCACATCGGGAATAGAAAAGGTAACAACTTTCTTACGACAATCAACAGAAGCATGAAACTTGCTCAACCAATCCATACCCAAAATAACATCAAAGTCCTGAATAGAAAGGACTACCAAGTCCGCACATAAGACACGACCACATATAACCACATCACAAGCACGAAAGACTCTATCAGTCACCAAACACTCTCCCATAGGAGTAGACACCTCTAACACATAAGGCAATGACTCAGATGCAGCATTTAGCAGAGAAGCAAATTGCACAGAAATGTATGAATGAGATGATCCTGGATCTACTAACGCTCGCGCGCTCACACTAGATATAGAAATAATACCTCCAATAACTGTGGGATCATCAGTGGCTTGTTGTTGATTCATTGCAAACACTTTCCCTTGGACCTTGGGCTTTCCCGTAGCATCTCTTTTCTGACCCTGTGGAGCACCAGCTCCTACCCCAGACGGTTGACCTCTATTCCTCGGACAATACCTCACATAATGCCCCATTTGGCCACAATTGGTGCACCTTCCCTGTTTCTTCCAACACCGGTCCTCTGAATGGCCTTCTTTTTGGCAATAGGAACAAAGTCTCCTATTTTGGTTCCCTTGGTTCCCGGAAGTGGTACCCGGGTTCCTTGTGTTGGGTTTCGTAGACACATGCGCAGCGGAATTTAGCATTTAAAATTTTGAAACCCAAAGCCATGGATCCGTTCATATGATTAAATCAAATACGACATAAGAATAAAGGAATAAACTAACCCTTGATGGCTATCAAATTCTCTTGGTCTTTGGTGGAGGTTTAAAGACTTGATCACGATCACAAAGCTTGAACACGAACTTTGAAGATGATGATTTTCACCCTCTAGCGGTATCCACACTTCGAACGAATATCAAAGGAGGTTCTTTGATCTTGGTTGCTAGACCAAATTGTGAAACACTTTTTCACAATCAAAAGAACTATATGGAATTTATTTTATGTATTATTTTGTTCTTCAACCAAGAATGTCTTAGAACAAAATAAACCTTCTCTCAAACTCTTTGAGACTCACAAAATCATTAGCTTAGAGTGCTGGCCGAATTTGGTCTTTTATACACAAGTATGACCTATTCCAAATAGGAAACTTGTGTCAAAATCCGTCCAAAATTCGTTTCCTAATCAAATTAGGAATCTGCCACCCGACAGTACTGTGCGGCCGCCCAGAATGCACTGTGCAGTCGCACAACTATCTGAAACAAACTAGTACAAATCTGAGCTAAGTGTGCGGCCGCCCAGTCCATTATGTGCGGTCGCCCACTTCCCTAGAATGTCCAGAATTTTCAAAATTCCAATTTAGTCCTTTTAAAGATTCGTTCTATTGTGTGTGACCCTCTAGGATTATACTAAGTTGGCAATGGGTTCAAACATGAAACCATAAGATATGATTAGGTTCTAGCAAACCGTCATACTTACCCAAATAGTATAACTAGATACAAGTTCGCATTCCTTTAGAATATGTCATAATCCCTTTGTCCTCGACGTCATTGAACACAAGTCATGGTCAAACAGTCAACTTGTTTTGTTCAATACTTTCTCGATTCCGAATATGTTGATAATCCAAATGCCATTGATCCAATCAATTCATTTGAGTCCGGCCGAACATTTCATCAACACCATTCCTACGAGAGGCCCAAGCTTGACATCTCTCCGAAGAGGGACAAATCCATTTAGCTTATTATTCTTCCCAACGGGAATCCGATTATGCCAATCATACCCTTTATAACTACCCGGTTAAAGGTAGCGTTTGAATATGTCAAACATAATGTTCATCAAGTGGAAGACTATAATAACTTCATGTCTAAGGATTCAAATGACATAACTAATATGATATATATGTTCGACATAGACCATGACATAAATCTCATACAGCGGGTCATGTCCAGTACCTTGTTCCAAACAAGTACCCATAAATCTAACATGATCATCCCATGATCATTTAGCCTTTATACTAGTGCTTAACAAGTACTAGGGACGGAGATTATTATAAGTAAACATGAACAACAATAATAATCTAAACATCTCTTTTATTGATATGAAATAAATGATAACAATTACAACGTTTGTTAAACGTGCCTAGGGCACCACTACCAACAATCTCCCACTTGCCCTAGGCCCAATCTCCCATGTATCTAATACCCATGGACCTAACATGACCATCATGTTTAGCTTGTGGAAGTCCCTTTGTCAGCGGGTCCGCAACATTGTCATCAGTAGGTACTCTGCATATATTTACGTCTCCCCTATCAACGATCTCTCGAATGATATGAAAACGCCTAAGTATGTGTTTGGATTTCTGATGTGCTCTTGGTTCCTTTGCTTGAGCAATAGCACCATTATTATCGCAATAAAGGTCTATTGGATTAGCAATGCTAGGAACCACTTCAAGTTCAGTTATGAACTTCTTAATCCAAACAGCTTCTTTTGCAGCATCCGATGCAGCAATATACTCAGCTTCTGTTGTAGAATCAGCGGTTGTACTTTGCTTGGAACTCTTCTAGCTTACAGCTCCACCATTTAACATAAACACAAAACCCGATTGCGATCGGCTATCATCTTTGTCGGTTTGGAAGCTTGCATCCGTGTAAGCATTTACAACGAGATCATCTTCCATTCCTCCATAGACCAAAAACGAGTCTTTAGTTCTTCTCAAGTACTTAAGAATCGCTTTTTACAGCTATCCAGTGATTTTTGCCAGGGTCGGATTGGTATCTACTTGTCATGCTCAAAGCATAAGATACATCCGGCCTAGTACAAATCATGGCATACATGATGGACCCAATTGCCGAAGCATATGGAACATCATTCATTTTCTCACGCTCATCGTTTGTCTTAGGACATTGAGTCTTGCTTAGAGAAACTCCATGTAACACGGGCAAGGTGCCTCTCTTAGAATTTTCCATACGGAATCTTCTAATGACCTTGTCAATGTATGTACTTTGGCTTAAACCAAGTAGCCTCCTTGATCTATCTCTATAGATCTTAATGCCAAGAATATATGCGGCTTCACCCATATCTTTCACTGCGAAGCACTTTCCTAACCAAGTCTTCACAGACTGAAGTGTAGGAATGTCGTTTCCAATGAGAAATATGTCATCCACGTATAAAATAAGGAATAGCACTATGCTCCCACTAATCTTCTTGTATACACAAGGCTCATCTTCGTTCTTGATGAAACCAAACTCTTTGACCGATTCATCAAAACAGAGATTCCAACTCCTTGAAGCTTGCTTCAATCCATAGATGGATCTTTGCAATTTGCATACCTTAGAGTCTTGTTCAAAACCTTCTGGTTGTGTCATATACACATCCTCTTGGAGTTTTCCATTCAGGAAAGCGGTTTTGACGTCCATCTGCCATATTTCATAGTCATGATAGGCGGCAATGGCAAGCAAAATTCTTATAAACTTGATCATTGCTACGGGTGAAAAGGTCTCATCATAGTCAATACCATGAACTTGCCTATAACCCTTCGCTACAAGCCTAGCTTTGTAAGTATGCACCTTCCCATCCATGTCAGTCTTCTTCTTGAAGACCCATTTACATCCTATGGTTTTTACACCTTCGGGCGTATCAATCAAATTCCAAACTTGATTGTCTTGCATGGATTGCAATTCGGATTCCATGGCTCCAAGCCACTTATCCGAATCAGGAGAAGACATCGCCTCTTGGTAGGTTGATGGTTCATCATTCTCAATGATTTCTACCTCATTACTATCCGTTACGAGAAATCCATATCTCTCGGGCTCGGATCGTAACCTACTAGATCTGCGAGATGCTTGTGTATTTTGAATAGGTTCCACAACACCTTGTGGTTCTTGTTCTTGTTCCACTATTGGTTCAATGTTATTTTCTGGGTCTCGAATTTCTTCAAGATTTATTTTAGTCCCACTGATTTCTTTGGAGAGAAACTCCTTCTCTAGAAAGACACCAGTTCGGGCAACAAACACTTTGTTGTCCTCTCGGTTGTAAAAGTAATATCCTTTAGTTTCCTTAGGATATCCCACGAAAATACATTTATCAGATTTGTGTGCAAGTTTGTCTGAGATAAGTCTTTTGACAAAAACTTCACAACCCCAAATCTTCATGAAAGATAGACAAGGCTTCTTTCCGCTCCACATCTCATATGGAGTCTTTTGAACCGATTTAGTTGGGACACGATTTAGTGTGAAAGCAGCGGTTTCTAGAGCGTAACCCCAAAAGGATATTGGAAGATCAACTTGACTCATCATTGATCGAACCATGTCTAACAAAGTCCGATTCCTCCTCTCGGACACACCATTCCATTGTGGTGTTCCGGGTGGAGTCAATTGTGAAACTATTCCACAATTCTTTAGATGATCATCAAATTCTTGACTCAAGTATTCTCCACCTCGATCTGATCCAAGTGCCTTAATACTTTTGCCAAGTTGTTTTTCTACTTCATTTTGAAATATTCTAAATATCTCGAATGCTTCACTTTTATGTTTCATTAGGTAAACATACCCAAATCTACTATAATCATCAGTGAAGGTTATGAAGTATTGAAATCCTCCCCTAGCATTGCTACTTAATGGTCCGCATACATCGGAATGTATCAACCCCAATAAGTCGCTTGCCCTTTCACCCAACTTGGTAAAAGGTGTCTTAGTCATTTTTCCAAGAAGACACGACTCACAAGTATCATATGACTCTAAGTCACATGAACCCAAAAGTCCGTCCCCATGGAGTTTTGAGATACGCTTCTCATTAATATGACCAAGATGGCAATGCCACAAATAAGTATGATTTACATCATTAGGTTTAGATTTCTTATTTACATGATAGACATTATTTTCATTCTTGACATCCAAGATATAAAGGCCATTAAATGAATTAGCAATACCATAAAGTACATCATTTAAATAAATAGAAAATTCCTTATTCTCAATAAGAAACTTAAAACCTTCATTATCCAAACAAGAAATTGAAATAATATTTCTGCTTAAATCCGGAACATAATAACAATTGTTCAAAACAAGAATTAATCCGGAAGGTAAAGTGACTTCATAAGTCCCTACGGCTAATGCAGCAACTCTTGCTCCATTCCCCACACGTAGATCTACTTCACCTTCTTTAAGCAGTCTCCTATTCTTTAATCCCTGCACATTTAGACAAATGTGAGAACCACATCCGGTATCCAATACCCAAGAATCAGTGGTAGAAAGGAGAATATCTATCATATAGATACCTGAAGTCGACGCAGCCTTGTTGCTCTTCTTCTTCTTTTGCTCTTCCAAGAAAGCCTTGCAATTACGTTTCCAATGACCAATTTCTTGACAATGGAAACAGATTGCATCCTTTTGTGAATCAGGTTTTGCCTCAGAAGCCTTGGCAACCTTTGCCTTGCTTATTTTGGGTTTGACAACTTTCTTACCCTTTCCTTTGGCACTAGCCTTCTTCCCATCATGAACCAAGAGCACAGGAGAACCTTTCTCCACAATTTTCATCTCTGCAGTTTTGAGCATCCCATGCAACTCAGAGAGATTCTTATCCATTCCATGCATGTTATAATTCATTACAAACTGATTATAACTTTTAGGCAATGAATTAAGAATGAGATCCGTGGCTAGCTCTAATGGGATTGGATAGCCAAGTTTCTCAAGGTGCTCTACATAACCTTTCATTTTAAGAAAGTGATGACTCACTTGTTGCCCTTTATTCATTTTACAAGTAGTGAATGCAACAATGGTCTGGTACCTCTCTTGCCTAGCTTGGTCTTGAAACATAGTTCTCAACTCCACGCCTATCTCATAGGCTTCCAAATGTTCCAAACTTTGATGGAGTTTTGAGCACATAGCAGCAAGCATGAGACAACTTACATCTCTAGAATCATTACGATGTTTCTTGTAATTGTCTCTTTCTGCCCTAGGGGCAGTAGGCGGTGGTTCAGCGGGGAGAGGCCCATCGAGAATGTACAACTTATCTTCTTGCCTAAGATCGATTCTTATGCTACGGATCCAATCCATAAAGTTAGTACCATTCTCTTCGAGCTTATCCTTCTCAAGGATCGATCGCAACGACATTGATTGAGTGTTATTAGTCATTATCTACAAATATGCAAAATTTCCAAAATTTAATAAGTACCGATTTTCATTAGAGAAATAATTAATGGGTTGAGATCCCGCTTTAATCTAATTTTGAGTACGCTTTGGCGCACCGCTCAAAATTAAATCAATTAGGTAGACAACTCTTGTCAATCATATCTCATATGACTCTCAGTTCTTTTCATGAGATTCTTTAAGAAATCCAATTTCAAAAAGCATGTTAAATCTCATCTTTGCCTTAAGTCCAAAACTGTTTTGACGCTTAATTAAGTCCAACCATTTAAACGCATAGGAAACTCTTATTCACTCATCTTGCTCAAACATGAATAAAATCAATGCACCTCGCTTTGGCGAGCCCACATAAAATTACTCATGTATAAACAAGTGTTTTAATCATGGCATGGCAAAAGGACTTAAAACTTTCTTTGAAGGTTCATCACATATAGCATATAACACATTTATGAGCACATAATATAAACATGTTACACATCAAGTTTAGCCACTAAATTAATCTCCATTAATTTAAGCATGGTATATATGTGTCATTAGTTTCTCTATAATTATGAGGATGAGACTATTTCAACTTCGGTTATTATTTCCAAATCATGACAACAAGAAGTGCGGTCGAACTAAGCCATTAGGCAACCACAATCCCGCACTAATTCAAGAAACCAAGAAAGTAGTCCATGTGGCCGAAACTAAGCAATAGATGGTCTCGATGAACGTAGGCCAATTGCATTCACAATTCCACATGGATCTCCAATCATTGAATCAAGAACTTTGTTTCTCAATTTTAGCAATTATGAACTCTTCATAATTCTAACTTCGTTTTATCTTTGAAACTTTGATTGCGATCAAGTTTGGGAAACACAATCTCGATGAACGCAGATTAGCCATCCAAACCTTGAACCAATCTTAGAATCACAAGACTAAACCAAATAGGAAAATCAAACCCCAAAATCCACACACAAACCAACTACCCAAAACCCATTCCAGATCAGCAAGTCTGGACTGGTTATGTTACTGGTTTTGTTGATTTTTTCGAAAAATTCCAGATTCTGTTTTTCAACCAAAATCAGACCTTCTGATCCCCTTGTGCGGCCGCCCAAAAACCCTTGTGCGGTCGCCCAAAACTGTACGGCCGCCCAAGGCGTTTTGTGCGGTCGCCCAGTGCCATCAGAATGTGCAGAATTTTTCAAAGTTCGAAAATTTTGTCTCAAAATCGTTTTTCCCCGATTATTAAAACTTTGATCCAATCAAAAATTAATAATCAACAATTTTGAATCCACCATAATTTATTTATTGCGATTGAATCGTGCGATTAAAGTTGCAAAACGATAAACCACATAAAATCACAAAACACATAAACAACATATATTCCAATATTCAAATCATGCAAGGCACATAAACAATTTATATACACATAACATGATCCAAGTATTGAATTAATCAACATGAACGGGGCTCTGATACCACTGTTGGGTTTCGTAGACACATGCGCAGCGGAATTTAGCATTTAAAATTTTGAAACCCAAAGCCATGGATCCGTTCATATGATTAAATCAAATACAACATAAGAATAAAGGAATAAACTAACCCTTGATGGCTATCAAATTCTCTTGGTCTTTGGTGGAGGTTTGAAGACTTGATCACGATCACAAAGCTTGAACACGAACTTTGAAGATGATGATTTTCACCCTCTAGCGGTATCCACACTTCGAACGAATATCAAAGGAGCTTCTTTGATCTTGGTTGCTAGACCAAATTGTGAAACACTTTTTCACAATCAAAAGAACTATATGGAATTTATTTTGTGTATTATTTTGTTCTTCAACCAAGAATGTCTTAGAACAAAATAAACCTTCTCTCAAACTCTTTGAGACTCACAAAATCATTAGCTTAGAGTGCTGGCCGAATTTGGTCTTTTATACACAAGTATGACCTATTCCAAATAGGAAACTTGTGTCAAAATCCGTCCAAAATTCGTTTCCTAATCAAATTAGGAATCTGCCACCCGACAGTACTGTGCGGCCGCCCAGAATGCACTGTGCGGTCGCACAACTATCTGAAACAAACTAGTACAAATCTGAGCTAAGTGTGCGGCCGCCCAGTCCATTATGTGCGGTCGCCCACTTCCCCAGAATGTCCAGAATTTCCAAAATTCCAATTTAGTCCTTTTAAAGACTCGTTCTATTGTGTGTGACCCTCTAGGATTATACTAAGTTGGCAATGGGTTCAAACATGAAACCATAAGATATGATTAGGTTCTAGCAAACCGTCATACCTACCCAAATAGTTTAACTAGATACAAGTTCGCATTCCTTTAGAATATGTCATAATCCCTTTGTCCTCGACGTCATTGAACACAAGTCATGGTCAAACAGTCAACTTGTTTTGTTCAATACTTTCTCGATTCCGAATATGTTGATAATCCAAATGCCATTGATCCAATCAATTCATTTGAGTCCGGCCGAACATTTCATCAACACCATTCCTACGAGAGGCCCAAGCTTGACATCTCTCCGAAGAGGGACAAATCCATTTAGCTTATTATTCTTCCCAACGGGAATCCGATTATGCCAATCATACCCTTTATAACTTCCCGGTTAAAGGTAGCGTTTGAATATGTCAAACATAATGTTCATCAAGTGGAAGACTATAATAACTTCATGTCTAAGGATTCAAATGACATAACTAATATGAGATATATGTTCGACATAGACCATGACATAAATCTCATACAGCGGGTCATGTCCAGTACCTTGTTCCAAACAAGTACCCATAAATCTAACATGATCATCCCATGATCATTTAGCCTTTATACTAGTGCTTAACAAGTGCTAGGGACGGAGATTATTATAAGTAAACATGAACAACAATAATAATCAAAACATCTCTTTATTGATATGAAATAAATGATAATAATTACAACGTTTGTTAAACGTGCCTAGGGCACCACTACCAACACCTTGGGGTCGGTTGCCCTCGGAACTGAGATTGTCCCCCAAAGTTACCTCGGTTATCACTCCTTGGTTGTGACTTTCTCTGCGCTCCTTGCTTACTCGGGTTAGCTACTTCGGTCTTCCTCTTATGTTCCCCAATATCTTGCTCAATCAAGTATGCACGGTCTACCGCATCCTGAAATGTCACAATCCTCTGGGCTATAATCTGAGTCCGAATAGAAGTCTTCAAACCCCGGATGAATCTCATAGCTTTTTGCTCCTCGGTCCGCACAAGATAGTCACAATACCGGGCTAATTCTGTGAACTTAGCCGAGTACTGAGCTATAGACAACAAACCTTGCTCCAAGTTGAGTAGCTCGATCTCCTTTCGGTTCTGATCCACTACCGGAATGAAATGCTCTTTGAACTTTCGCACAAACAATTCCCATGCATACACTGTGTGAGTGTCATCCCAACTAGCTTTAATTCCTTTCCACCAATGCTCAGCGGCACCCACAAGCTTATAAGCCGCGAACCGGACCCTATCCTCGTCTGTGCATCCAAACACATCATAAATTTTCTCCATAGACTCAATCCACATCTCAGCCTTCTTGACATCCGGCTCACCGTCAAACTCTTTTGGCTTCAATTTCAGAAATTGGTCTAGCCCATATCTCGGTGGTGCCACATGCTCTTCTCGTGGCCCTTGATCATGAATGGCCTTCATAGCGGCCTCAAACATTCCCTGGAACATTGCCCGGTTCTCTTCCCTTAAGTCATTCTGATTATGTGCTCCACTAGAGCCTTCGCCTGCTCTCCTTCTAGCCATTTCAAACAATTACCTGCATAAGATATCAACCGTTACTCACTCCGAACACAACTACCCACCTAGGTCATACTAGTCCACCTAGACTTATACTTAGAGCCAAACCATAGCTCTGATACCAACTGTCGCAACCCCGACCCCGCGGGCCCGGAGTGCGCGAGTTGGACGTCGACTTACTAATCAAAATACCAAAATATCGGAGATAAAAATTTCATTTCATCTCAAAGGATGATAACACAAGGTTTTGGAAAACAATTTAACATCTACAATTAACTAGTGTAAGCCCCATAAGCTCACACTACAAAATAATAAAATATACAAATCTTAGTGACGTCAAAGTGTGGGGCTTACCAGTTGGGCCACCTTGATTCGAAGCATCTGTTAATTCAACTTACCACCGGAGCTGATTACCAAAGGTTATGGATGAAGGAAGTTTGGTATGTGGAAAAATTCCCTATGTGTACATTGGCTTGGTCCCCATCATGGAGGGCAGAACAAGAATCCTCAATTGTCCCGGTTTGGGTTGGTCTTCCGGGTTTGCCGGTGCATTTGTTCAACAAGTCTTTCTTATTTTCCTTGGCAAAGGCAATTGGCACTCCCCTCTCTATCAATAAGGCGACGGCAGAATTGTCTAGGCCTAGTATTGCTAAGGTATTAGTACAAGTTGATGTGCTTAAAAAATTGCCTAGAGAAGTGTTTATTGATTGTGGTGATTCTCTTCCTAGCTTTTTTCAAAAAGTGGAATATGATAACATACCTCAGTATTGCAAGCATTGCTTTGTGCTTGGGCATAATATCAATGATTGCCGAAGAGCTAACCCTAATGCAGGTGGGATGAAAAAGCATGGCCATGATAAGGAAACTGATTCTCAGCCTCAAAAGGTTGAAGTGACTAAGGAGGCTATGAACATGAAGAATGGGCAGGCTATCCCCCCTATATCTTCCAGTAGTGGATCTAAGGGGAATGGTAATGCTATAGAGCCTGAGGTCATTGAGGTTGGGGCTCTAACTAAACTCGGGGTTCCTAAAATGGCTAAGAGAGGTGAACCCATTCCTGCTGTCGTGAATTTGGCTCTTCAGAAATCAACTACTGTTAGTAATCAAAAGTCTCCAGATGGGGATGCTCATCCTATGGGCAATGCTTCTATCAAAGGAAATTTAGATGTTGTCTTGCAGAAAGTTGCCCAATATAAGGAGCAAAATGCCAACACTAATATTGAGGTTACTCCTGATGTTACAGTTAATGATCCTTTGGTGAGTTCTAATGAAGTGGTTAAGGATCTGAATTTATCTCCCCGTGCTCCCCCTCTACCAATTTTGTTACTGAATTGGCGGGTTCCACTCCGTTTGCAAATCAATCTACATCAGATGTTGATGCTGATGGGTTTCAATGGGTGAAAGTGAGAAAACATGGTAGTAGGTCTGCTTCTCCGCCCCTCTAATTCTCCTCGTAAATCTCTTATTCTTCTCTATTTTGTTTAATAATGGTAGCTCTAATTTCTTGGAATATCCGGGGTATCGGTAATAAAGCTTCGATTAGGATAGTCAAGAGGTTGCTTCGATTGCATGGAGCATCTTTTCTTGCTATCTCTGAACCCAAAATTTCTTCCTCTCAGATTGTGAGGTTTCAAAGGAAGCTTGGCTGTATTGGTAGCACTTTTAATTGTAATGGTAAAATCTGGTTCTTTTGGAAGTATGGGTTTGACTGTAGGGTAATCCATGATTCTACTCAGGCTCTCACTCTCCAAGTGTCCCATTCCCAATGGGATACCATTATCTTTATAACAGTTGTTTATGCGAGCTGCAATCGCTTTGAAAGAAGAGATTTATGGGATAATCTGATGGATTTTAGTTCTTGTTCTGATCCGTGGCTTGTCATTGGGGATTTTTATTGCGTTCTGGACCAATCTGAAACAAGGGGTGGTAATGTCGCGACCCCGAACCCCGCGGGCCCGAGACCGCGAGCTGGACGTCGACTTAAAACCAAAACTATGAAATACCGAAGCTAAAAATTCCATTTGATACCAAAAGGTAAGGATCCAAAGTTTTACAAAACCAAGTTTGATAAAAACCAATTACAACTATCATAAACTCCCACAAGTTTATGCACAACAAAATACAAATACACAAATCCTAATGACGTCAAAGTTTGGTACAAATACCCCAAAAGGTTATACATTTAAAGAATGTAAACCGATCCATAACAACCTGCCCCAAAATCTCAATCCTCTCGACGTCCTCCTCGATCCGCAAATCCTAATCCTTTTCCTCCTGGGGGGGGGTTAAGGAAAAACAAAGATGGAAATAAACGGGGTGAGATAAAATCTCAGTAAGTTACTAATGCAACTACATGGCATGCTAATATGCAATGACCAATAGCAATTAACATAAGACAGATAGCAGCGGAATAATAAGTGACATTGTAGTCAAACAGTAATAACCAATAATCAATCATATAAATAACCATATAACAACAAATGAGAGGCTCCCTATCGCCAACCGTCCCATACCGGTTGGAAATAACGACCAGCTCATCATGCAACACATAAAGCTGAAATAAACACTCAATGTGGATACATAGCCAAGGTTTCATCCAACTGAAAGAACCAAATAAAGGTCGCTGCGCAGCTTCAATAATCAACAATCAACATCTTCATAGCAGCATGAAAGCTCGAAGAGAAAACCCCGGTACCGGAACCAATAACCATAAGAGTGTCACAAAGGACAAGGACCATGACACAAAGTCATGCCCATTAGCTAGATACATTCACAGAGGAACGCTAACTTATCCTTTCCAAGGCCAATCTGGAGAAGGGGTATAGTAAGGGCAAAACAATGGTCAACATTATAATGGACTTGGCTTTGCCATTATAATCTTTCCCATCGCCCGATGCAACAAATATGCCAGCTGGGCTTCCAAGTAAATGCTAAGTAATAATATTTTAGCATGAATAAGCAACTTAAGGTTCCAAAGTAGGGAACCACACCAATTAATCACCATAAGGATGCAAACGATTACTCATGAAGAGTTCAACAACAATGAACACAAGAAGTTTCTCATAAAAGAGCACAACAACGATAAACGGAATCTCTCATAAAGAGCACAACAACATTGATCATTAAAATAAGATGATTCCAAGACAAGGACCCATACCAAACACGTCCTAAATATGATACCCACGAGTTAATCATAAAGAGCACAACCCAAACGGTCGCTCACCAATGGCACAATGACTATTACCACAATGACCCTAAACATTTACTCATAAAGATATACTAGGACTATGAACTCAACCATCTCATCACACCTGGAATTCCAAAGTAGGAAATCAGAATGGATACACCTTAAGGTTAATCAAACCATAAGTACCCAATCGCCAATTCACACTTTATCTCCGTTCATAACGAACCCATTCTAAACACCCCAAACGAATCCGAAAGGTTACCCTTATTAGAACATGATCACGACAGGACTAAACCCTACACCTTGGTGTTCAATAACAACCCTCTAGGTACTATAGGACATCGCCTAAAACCTAGACCAAGTCTTACGCGAAATTCAATTCGGTTGGAACAAACACGAACACATCATAAGATGCCCAAACAATACTTGATCAAATTACATAGCTCTATTGTTCACAAAGGAACCAATTTTAATTACTAAAGTGTTCCACGGTGTTATCTTAAGTTAATTAGAAGAAGGAAACCTAAACTAGGTAAGCCATTAGTCTTAAACCAAGCAAAAAGGTCAAATTCCTGGAACAGGGGGCGGGCGGGCGCCTGGCATGGGGCGAGCGGGCGCCTGAATGACCAGAAGGTCTGGTCATCAGAAAATGACATGTAGGCGGGCGCCTGGAGGGGGTCGGGCGGGCGCCTGGTCTGGATTCCAGTCGGGAAAACAGAGCTGGGTTCCTTAAGTTCGAACCAAAATCACCCCAATCTCTAAAATACTCCAAACCAATCCTTCTAACAAATTCCACAATGAACCAAAACCACATTTAAGCTAAGAGGGGACCTAAATCACATCATCTAACAACTCCAATCCAAGATTAAATCCCAAAATCATAATATCACCATTTTGCCCAAAAACTCAAATAAATTCCAAATAAATCTCAAACTCAATCAAACTTCATATATAACAACTAAAGCATTATATGAACATGAAAGGAACATTTTAGCATAAAAATGGGGGAAAAGTAACTTACCCGGATTTTCTCAAAGTTGATGGATTTCAAATATTTTTGGCTTCCAACGATCCTATCGACGATCTAAACAAGATTCATGTTTTAAGAAATGAGAAATAATGAGGGGAAGAGAAAGAAAATGAAGAGAGAAGAGAGAAAAGAAAAACTTACCCAATTGCTTAGAGAGAGAGAGAGAGTTGGCTGGAATGGAGTGGGGGGTGAGGGGGAAGAGTGAGGGAGAAGAGAAGGAGTAGGGAGGGAGTAGGGAAAAATGATTAAAGAATTTACACTTAGGCCCCCTCCTCTACACTACACACAAATACTCCCCACTAAGAAATAAGACTCGACAATTCTACACTAGCACAAATGACCCAAATAAAATGCGAGGCAAATTTTTATAACACATAAATTGCACACATAAATATTTAAATAAATAATAATTTAAATAAATAAATAAGCAAATAATTAAATAAAAATCTTTTAATTACTAATAAAATAGAGCCTATATTTCGGGTCGTGACAGGTAAAGGTATTCGTGAAAGTGTGGTAGCAGAATTTTCGGATATGGTGCAATTCTCGGGCCTAATTGATGCAGGTTACTCTGGTAATATGTTCACTTGGGTGGATAAACCTAAAGGCAAACCAACTATTTTACAACGTCTTGATAGAGCTCTATATAATAACCAATGGCTTGAAAGGATCCATTTAACTTCAGTTTCGCATATTTTCACACTTGCTCTGATCATAATCCTCTTGTGGTCCAAGTTCAGGTACATGCCGAGACTACTAGAAGTGCTTTTCGGTTTATTAATGCGTGGATTAAACACCCTTCGTTTATAGGCCTTATTTCTGATTCGTGGAATCAGTATATGGATGGGAGGCCTATGGTTCGGTTTGCAAAAAAATTAGGTCGTTTACGAAAAGTCATCTCTACTTGGAATAAAGAAGTCTTTGGTCGGGTTGACCAACAAGTTCGTAATGCTGAGGATGAGGTAACTCAAAGGGAGCTTGATTTCCAGAATGATCCTTCGAATTCTAATAGGGCAGCCTTGAGCCTTTCTCAGGCTAATCTATTGTCCAAATTGAAGATTGAGGATGATTTTTGGTCTCAAAAAGCAAATATATTTTGGTTAAAAGATGGGGATCGGAATACAAAATTTTTTCAATCTTATGTTCGCAAAAAGAGACAAAAGCTTCACATTCATAGAATCCAAAATGGTCATGGTCAGTGGCTGACTTCAAAGGATGATATCCAGAAAGAAGCTGTTCAATTCTTTACAAATCAACTTCAGAATCCTCTAAATAATCCTACGGAGGACATTCTTGAAGTCATTCCAAGGTTGGTCACCTTTGAGGATAATGAGATGCTCACGTCAGCCCCCACTCTTCTTGAGGTATATGATATTGTGTGTTCTATGAATGGGAATCGTGCAGCAGGTCCGGACGGATTTTCTGGTGAGTTCTATAAAGCTTGTTGGGATGTTATTAAGCTTGATTTCCATGGAGCTATTAATGATTTCTTTGCTGGGTTCCCAATGCCGAGAAGCTGGACATCTACGTCTATTGTGTTGATTCCTAAAGTAAGTGCTCCTACTTCTTTTTCGGAAATGCGCCCAATTAGTCTCTGTAATTTTTCTAATAAAGTTATTACCAAGCTGTTAACTTGTCGGCTGGCCCCTATCCTTCCTAGAATTATTTGTCCGCAGCAAAGTGGTTTTGTGAAGGGTCGGATTATTCATGAAAATGTTTTGTTGGCTCAAGAACTGATGCAATCCTTTGAAAAGAAAGTTTGGGGTTCTAATGTTAGTCTTAAGCTGGATATGGCTAAGGCTTATGACAGGATTTCTTGGTTTGCCTTAATCAAAGTTATGAGAAAGTTTGGTTTTTCTGAAATTTGGAATGATATGATTTTTCGGTGTATTTCCTCTTGTTGGTTTTCTGTCCTAGTCAATGGGGAGAGCTCGGGTTTTTTCCATTCTTCTCGGGGTCTTAGACAAGGAGATCCTATCTCTCCCACCTTGTTTATTATTGCTGCAGAAGTGTTGAGTAGAGGTCTAAATTTGCTTCATAACGATTTTCCTCAATATCGTTATAGAGCTCATATTCATACTCCTATGATCTCTCACCTCTCTTACACGGATGACATTATTATCTTTTGTAATGGCTCAAAATATTCTCTCGAGGCTCACATGAGATGTTTACGTTGTTATCAATCCTTCTCGGGTCATCTTGTTAACACGGACAAGTCTTGTTTTATCACTGGTGCGCATGATGACACTAGAGATGCTACTATTGCTGCAGTGACAGGATTTGGTAAGAAATCCTTCCTATTACCTATCTTGGCTGTCCATTATATGTGGGAAAAAAACGTATATCTTTGTTTGATCCGGTGATTAAAAAAATGGAAGACCGCTTAGCTACTTGGCAAGGGAAAATTCTGTCTTTTGGAGCTAAATTAATTCTTATTCGGACTTGTCTTCAGGCCATCCCTCTCTATTATATCTCCTTGCTTGATCCCCCGAAGGGTGTCATCTCTGCGATGTATAGACTAATCGCTAATTTCTTTTGGTGCAATGAAGAAGGCCACAAGAAATGTCATTGGGTACGTAAAGACTTGATGTTTATGCCAACGGATGAAGAGGGTCTAGGGCTGCGTCGATTTGAAGATCTAGCTATGGCTTTTTCAATGAAATTGTGGTGGCGTTTTCGGAGTACTCAATCCTTATGGACTGATTTCATGATGGACAAATATTGCTTTGGATCTCACCCGATTGATGCTACTAAGCCAACTTATGCTTCTCACATATGGGCCCGTATGATTCAAGCAAAAGACCTGGTTGAACCGCATATTGGATGGAGGATTGGGCATGGGAGAATATCTATTCATGAGAGATGGTTAGATGGTCCCTCTCTTTCTCTCCCAAGGAATCATGTCGAAATCTCTTCTATCTTTGAAGAAGGCCAGATCAAAGAACATTTTGTTCGGGAAACTTATGGTGAGCAGCTTCTTCAGTTAATGCAAGAGCAAAATATTCGGGTTTCTAATGTCCCGGATCAGATCTATTGGCTTCCCTCTTCCAAAGGTAATTTCTCAGTCTCTTCGGCTTGGCAAATTTGTAGAGAGAAAGGTATTAGTAGTCTGCTCTTTGACTACTGTTGGCATAAGCATTTGCCTCCTAAGATTTCTGTTTTCTTATGGCGGCTGATTCATAATGGCCTTCCTACGGATTTGGCTGTCCAACATAGAGGTATCCCCATTGTCTCTTCTTGTGATTGCTGCAGTCGGCATTCTCTTGAAGATAATCATCATTTATTTGCTCATAGTATGGTGGCAACTGAGATCTGGTCTTATTTTTCTCGAGTTATGGGACTCTCTATTGTTATGTATAGTCCTCGGTCCATTCTATCTTCTTGGTGGTTCAGAAGGAAGAAAGGTCATAAAGGTTTTCAATGGTTGTGCAGAATTCTTCCTTGTTTTATTTTTTGGGAAATATGGATTAGTCGAAACAAGGCCAGATTTGAAGGTATTACGATGACGTCTCGGGCTATTATTGGGGCTGTTTTCTCGTATATTCTGAATGTGGTCAAAGCTTTTAAAGTTTCATTCCCCTCTTCCTCGGATAAAAATCATTTTATTGATTTATTTCAGATCCCTCTGTCCACTCCCCCCCTCGGAAAATTAGGTTAGTCCATTGGATTTTCCCTGATTTTGAGCATGTTAAGTTAAATACGGATGGGGCTGCGAAAGGAAACCCTGGTTGTATCTCGGGTGGGGGTATCTTTCGGAATAAAGATGGAGAAATCATTTTTGCTTTCTCTACGTATTAAGGAGTTGGTACTAATCTCATGGCCGAAACCAGGGCTGTCTTGACTGGTCTTACTTTTGCTTTTGAGTTTGGTATTTCGGCTTTATGGCTTGAAATAGACTCCAAAATTCTGCTCAAAATCCTCATTCAAGATTATCACATCCCTTGGAGCATCTGGTACGAGATTCATCAAATTAAACGTCTTATGTCTCATATTGTTGTTCGTGTTACTCACGTCCTTCGCGAGGGAAATAGGGTGGCCGATGGCCTTGCTAATGTGGCGGCCATCTCGAAACGTAACCTTTTTGTCTATGATTCTCATAACCTCCCCCATAGTTGTAAAGGTGCTTATCACTTAGATAAAGCATCTACTCCTTATATTAGAAGTCATTAGGTCCTCATGGCTGATCTTTTGTTTAGGTTTGTTTCTATTTTGAATTCTCCCCATCCTTTTTGTAGAGGTCTTATGGCTTGTATAAGTACCTCCCCCCTTGTCTTTATTTTCCGGTGGTTAAGGCCGTCACATCCCCCACCATTGTTTTGTACCTTTTTCTTAATCAATAAAACCTAGGGAGTACCGTCTCCTTTCGCCAAAAAAAATAAAATAAATAAAACCAAAGGAAGAATGGACTGAAGAAGAAATAAGAAGAGTTGCAAATGATGGGAAAGCAAGAAACATTCTTCTAAGCACTCTAAGCACGGCTATGAAACAACAAGTCATGCATTGTGCTACCGCAAATGAATTATAGGATGCTATTGAAGAGCATATTGAAGGAGACACTGTTTTCAAAGAAAACAAGAGATACGAAGTTCAAAAGAGATTCAATAATTTCTCTCAACTCCCTGGTGAAACCTAAAGACAGACTTATGAACGTTACTGTAAAATTATCAATCTCTGTATTTTACTTGGAAAGAAGTTCTATAATAAGGAATTAAATGTTAATTTCCTTGCTGCTTTTGGATCTAGATATCTCCATAAATCTAGCGTCATTGAAGACTCTGGAACTTTGGATGATTGGACTTTAACGGACCTTTATGCTAATATCAAGGTTTATGAGCTCAAACTTCAGCGTATAAGTGAAACTGAAGGAAAATCAAAATCCATTGCTATGGTGGCGCAAAGAGAGGAAGCACCAGTGCCAGTACAAGTTGAGAAAAGTTCTGACCCCAAAATTTTTACTTCTGAGTTATTGGATATGGATGACGAAGACTTCGCTTTATTTGTGAAGAGATTCCAGAAGTTAAAAAAATTCTCAAAACTCAGCTCTTTCAGCAAAGCTCAAGGATCTACAAGCAGAGCTCCTCCAAAGTTCACAAGGAGCAGTGATTCTAAAAGGAAAGAAGATCTTGTTTGTTTTAATTGCAAGAAACCAGGACATTTTGCATCGAGCTGCCCAATTCCCAAGTTTGAGTACATGCAGAAACAGAGCAGCCACACTCCAAAATTCAATCATCACAAAGGAATGGTTGCTGAGGAAGAATCTCCATCAAATGATCGCAATACGTGGATTGAAACAGACTCGGAAGAAAGCGATGAAGATTCTGATGATGGACTCGTATGCTTGGTGGCAAAAGATGATGATGTTTCTGATTCTGATGATGACTTCTCAAAAGATGTTCCTGATATGAAAATCTTGAACAAACCCATTAGAAAGTCTGCAAGTCATCAAGAAGTGAAGAAGAAAAAAGGACCAACCATCAGCGAGCTCATTGAACAAGGATGTCTTACTCCAGCTCAAAGCGATGTTGGATTATTATTTTCCAGATGTGACCTGAGCGCAAGAAGCAAACTCAGAAAGAGTGATTACATCAGACTTCAAGTTGTATCAATTCCAAAAATCAATCATGATGAGGACATTGAAAAGCAAGAAAAATTGTTCAAAGAGGCTGAAAAGGTAATAAGTCATTTTAGTGATATGAAGGAAGCTTTAGCACTATCATGTGATGAAATTTCCCAGCTTAAGACCGAGAAATCTCTATTAAAATCTGAACTCGCCCTCCTTAAGGACCAGATAAAGAGCATGACTCCTCTTACTGTTAAAAACACTTTTCTAACAGAACAAAACTCATTACTTAAAGTTCAAAACGATGAATTAGTCACTCAAATTATTGATCTTAAAAAGATTACAAATGAGTGGTCCAATTCTCGTGTCACTATGGACAACATCTTTGAGTCCCAAAAATCCAATGGTGATAAAGGTGGCTTGGGATTCACATCAACTAGTGACAACTTTAAGTGTGATGTCTGTGCTGAAAGAGACAGTGAATTTACCCTTCTATAAATTCGTGAAATTCCCAAGGAAAAACATTCAAATTCAATGGGTAAAGGACAGGAACAAGTCAAGAGACAAACATTCCATTATGTCTACCCAACGAAACAATTTGGGAAAGCTAAATAGAAGGAAATAGCTACAGATGAATCATCCTCTAGCAAAATCATTCTTGAAACAAGGCGCGCTCCTTCTACGAGAGAACATTATGCGCCTAGGAGCCATGCGCATCGTCGCCATGCGCCTCCTAGCCCTATGCGTGCTCCTAGAAAAAGAGCTCCAAAATTTCAAAGAAAAATTTTGTTAAGGCAAATTCATCTGACCCAATCAAGAATGCAATCCCTAAGAAAAGTAAGGAGTTTGTGAAAACTCACATGATTGGTGGCTTTCATCATTGTTCCATTTGTGATTGCTCAGGACATAAGGCCGTGGAATGCCTTTTGCCATTCACTCCCAATGCCAAAGGACGTAAAAATCCTAAGGTCAAGCAAGAGTGGATTGTCAAGAGTTTCTAACTCTAGGACCCAAAAGGAATAAAGGGGACCTGCTTAAATGTCTAAATTTCAGGTTCTTTGCTTCATGGCTGGATCTTCAAAAGCTAAAATGTATGAATGGATTCTCGATAGTGGGTGCTCACGACACATGACTAGAGATGAATCTTTACTTGAAGATGTTCATGAGAAGTGGTCCCTCAGTAACATTTGGTGATAATAACAAAGGTCAAGTTGTTGCATATGGAAAGCTCAAGAAAGACAAAGTGTGCATTTCAAGAGTCTCTCTATTCGAAGGACTCAAGCACAACTTATTATCCATATCTCAATTCTGTGATAAAGGATTAGAATGCCATTTTACTTCAAAGAAATGTCTTATTAAGGATGGCATTACTCACCGGTTATCGTAAGACAAATATTTATATTATTGATTTCCAAAATATGAACTCTAGTACTAATCTTTGTTTTGTATCTAAAAGTGTGAGCGAGAATAGTTGGATATGGCATAAGTGCTTGAGTCACTTGAACTTCAAATATCTATCGAAACTCAGCAGGGACAATCTTGTCAAAGGACTTCCCAAGGTTGCTGATCATCATGACAACAAATGTGCTGCGTGTCAACTTGGCAAACAATCAAAGCAGTCTTTCTCCAGCAAGACAAATCCCTCAACTTCTTTTTTTTTTTTTTTTTTTTTTTTTTGGCGAAAGGAGACGGTACTCCCTAGGTTTTATTGATTAAGTGAAAAGGTACAAAACAATGGTGGGGGACGTGACGGCCTTAACCACCGGAAAATAAAGACAAGGGGGGAGGTACTTATACAAGCCATAAGACCTCTACAAAAAGGATGGGGAGAATTCAAAATAGAAACAAACCTAAACAAAAGATCAGCCATGAGGACCTAATGACTTCTAATATAAGGGGTAGATGCTTTATCTAAGTGATAAGCACCTTTACAACTATGAGGGTTTTTTTTTTTTTTTTTAAATCTTTGTCAAACTTTAATATCAATGTCATTTCATTTACACTTTTACAACAAAAATCCCTCAACTTCTAGATGTTTGCAACTGCTGCACATTGATCTATTTGGACCAGTTACCACTGCAAGCATTAGAGGAAACAAATATACTCTAGTTATAGTGGATGATTGTTCAAGATATGCGTGGGTGGAAATGATGATCTCTAAAGAAAATTGTTATGACATTCTCACCACTCTATCCAGACTGCTCCAAACCCAAAAAAAAGATGACATCGTTAGTGTTCGATCTGATAATGGAACAGAATTCAAGAACAACGGTGTTGCTCGATACTGCAAAGATCATGGGATAGATCACAACTTCTCAACAGCTGGAGTTCCTCAACAGAATGGTGTTGTGGAAAGGAAAAATAGGACATTGATTGAAGCGGGGAAGACGATGATAGCTGAAGCCAAATTGCCTAAGTACTTTTGGGAAGAATCTATCAACACCGCATGCTTTACTCAAACTCATTCCCTCATCAACAAATGCCACAACAAGACTCCGTATGAACTTTGGCGTGGTAGAACTCCCAACATTGCATTCTTCAAAATCTTTGGCTGCAAATGCTATATCCTCTACAACAGAAACGAACATAGAGGTAAATTCGATGCCAAAGCTGACGAAGGTATTTTTGTTGGGTATGCTAAAAATTCTAAAGCTTTTCGTGTTTTCAATAGATCTACTTTAGTGATAGTTGAATCTGTACATGTTACATTTGATGAACACTCTCTCCTTGAGCCACATTTGGCTCCAAATGTTGTTGATGATTTTGTTGAGTCCATTGAGACAGGTTCGCACATTCCAGTTGCGCCTACACTAGATCAGAATGCATCAACTCAAGAAAATCCATCTACATCAGTTGCGCAAAGCTTTGTCAATAGCGCACCAAGTGAAGCTTCAGTTGCATCGTACAATGCACTGAAGATTCCACTCATGCGCCTCATTCTAATGCTGCGCCTGGTGTCACTCCTACTTTCAATTCTGAACCAGTTCAACCCCCTAACTTTAATGATTTTGAAGCTGGTGAAGATGTACCAATTGAAGACCTTCAAGTTACTTCAACTCAACCTAACTTACCTCCTGAAATTCGTGAAGTTAGAGATCACCCAATCACAAATATCATTGGTGATCTACATGTTGGGGTTCGTACAAGGAGAGCTACAAACTTTGATGCGTACACTGCATTTATCTCTCAAATTAAACAAAAAGAGGCTGATGAAGCGCTCCAAGATCCAAATTGGGTTGTTGCAATGCAAGAAGAACTCAATCAATTTGAACGTTATAAGGTTTGGACTCTTGTTCCAAGACCTCATGATCAAGGAGTGATTGGTACGAAATGGGTGTTCAGAAACAAGATGTACGAGAATGGAACCATCACAAGAAACAAAGCAAGATTGGTTGCGCAAGGCTATAGGCAAGAAGAAGGAATCGATTACGATGAAACTTTTGCGCCCGTAGCAAGACTTGAAGCTATAAGGATCTTTCTAGCTTACGATGCTCACAAGAACTTCAAGTTATATCAAATGGATGTGAAGAGCGCGTTTCTAAATGGTGAACTCCAAGAACAATTCTACTCTTTTCATTGCCAAACATAATGATCATAAATTACTTGTTCAAATTTACGTCGATGATATTATTTTTGGATCTACTAATGAATTGTTGTGTAAGCGCTTTGAGAAACTAATGAAGAGCAAGTTTGAGATGAGCATGATGGGAGAACTCACATTCTTCCTCGGGATTCAAATCAAGCAAATAAATGAAGGCATATTTATCAACCAAGCAAAGTATACAAGGGATCTAAGCAAGAAGTTTGGACTAGATAATGCTAAAGCATATGATACTCCAATGGCTACCGGCAACAAACTCGACAAAGACTTTAAATGTAAACGGGTTGATCAAACACTCTACCGAGGTATGATTGGCTCACTCCTTTATCTTACTGCTAGTAGGCCCGATATAATGTTTAGTGTTTGTGTTTGCGCTCGTTATCAATCTGACCATAGAGAAGCGCACTTGATTACTGTGAAACATATTATACGATATCTCTCTGGCACTGTTAACCTTGGACTTTGGTACACCAAAGATTCGAATTTTAAACTTGTAGGTTACTCAGATGAGGATTATGCAGCGTGCACGATTGACAGGAAAAGCACAAGTGGCACTTGTCATTTCCTTAGATATCGACTTGTGTCATGGGCAAGTAAGAAACAAGCTGCATTATATGTCTCAACTACGGAAGCAGAATATATCGATGCTGGAAGTTGTAGCTGTCAGATTCTAAAGATGAAGCAGCAATTGGTGGACTACGACATCATTGAAGAAAATTGTTTTTTTTTTTTTTTTTTTTGGCGAAAGGAGGGCGGCACCTCCCTAGATTTTATTAAATAAATAAAGAAAATACAAACATGGTGGGGGACATGACAACCTCAACCACCAGAAAAAAAAACCTAGGGGAAGGCCATACACACATCGTATGGTCCTCTACAATAGAAGGGGGGTGACTACAATAAACAGAGAACAACAAGTATAAAAACCTGGCCATAAAACTAATTAAACCGAGCATGGGGAATCCTAGCCTTGTCCAAGGCAAAAGAACCTTTACAAGACCTAGGAATTTTACTAAGAGCGGTGAATGTGAAATTTCTTTCCTCATTTGCCGCAATGTTAGCTAATCCATCAGCTACTCCATTGCCTTCCCGAAGAATATGAGTGATCCAAACATCCATTTGAGCCATTAATCTATGAATATGGGAGATAACATACCAAATGGACCATGGGATATGGTACTCCCGAATTATGATACGCATCAAAACCTGAGAGTCAACCTCTAACCAAACACGATGGTACCCATGCGTTGAAGCTAAAATAAGCCCATCCCTAGCAGCCAAAGCCTCCGCCATCATGTTGGATTGGCAGCCATAATAATGAGAAAATCCAAGAACAAAATCCCCTTTATGATCCCTAAAAATACCACCCCCTGAAGCAATTCCGGGGTTACCCCTAGAGGCTCCATCCGTGTTAAGCTTAATCTCATCAACATATGGGAAATCCCAATACACCATTCGGATTTTAGGCATCACATAGGGTTTAGGATCCAAATGAAACAAGTCCATAATATAGTCATTATCTTGACTTCTCGGAAAGGAGATGGAGAAGGAAGATGCGATATTTGAAGTTTGAGTACGAACCTTGTGAATAATAGCAGTTGAGGTCATATGAACATCTTCAAATCTGCTCTTGTTTCTAGCACACCAAATTTCCCATAATATAAGGGCCGGGAGAAGGCGAGAAAGCCAAGGAAAGTTATTAGGATCAGCATTAGAATGCCCTTGCCACCAACAAATGAGAACCTGATTCAAGCTACCCATGGAACAACGAATGCCACACAAGCCACTAAAGAAATCCCAAACTGTCCTGGCGATATCCCCCTGAACCAGAATATGCACAATGGATTCTTCCCTTGCAGCCATACAACAATTACATTTAGAGGCAAGGAAAATACCTTTAGACCGTATTCTCTCATCCGTAGGAAGGCCGTTATGTAAAGCACGCCAAAGAAAAACCGAAATCTTTTTAGGGATAAACTTGCTCCAGCAAGAGGAATAAATAATAGAGTGAGTTCGACTAGAACGACATTCTCTCCAAGCAGAAGTAACTGTGAATTTCCCATTAGAAGAAGGCTTCCAAATAGGGACATCGTCCTTGTCTGAAAGCGAAATGGCCTGAGAATTTATAAGAGACAGAAGTTGCTGGCCATAAGTCTCTCGAATATGATCATTGCGAGGAATCCCATTGAGGAAAAGGGAAGAGACTTCCACGTGAGCAAAAGGAAGAGGACCCATATCTCCATCCAACCATTTTTCATGAATGGTAATGTCCCCTCTCCTAACCCTCCATGCTAATCTATCCTCCACCAACGGCTTCGCAGCAATTAATCTCTTCCAAATATGAGAAGAATACGAGGTGAGAGCAGCGTCCATAGGGTGTATTTCCCAGCAATATTTAGCCAACATAAGATCACTCCATAAGGATTTCGAGCTACGCAAACGCCACCAAAGTTTCATGGAGAAAGCCATAGCCATGTCTTCAAATTTCCGGATCCCCAAACCTCCCTCTTCAATCGGCCAGCTCATTTTATCCCATGAAAGCCAATAACATTTCTTCTCCCCATCATTAGAATTCCAAAAAAATCTCATAATAATTCGTTCCAAAGCATGATAGACCCCTTTAGGAGGATCAATGAGAGATAAATAATAGAGAGGCATTGCGGAAAGGCAAGATTGAATAAGGGTGAGTTTGGCTCCAAAAGAGAGTAATTTACCTTTCCAAGACGCAAGTCTAGATTCCATTTTCCTAATGAGAGGAGCAAAGAGGCTGATCTTCTTTCTGCCAGTATATAATGGACATCCCAAGTACAACAAAGGGAGATCTTGTTTTACAAAACCCGTAATGGCTGCCACAATCTCATCCCTATCAACATTTTTACCCGTAATGAAGCAAGATTTGTGGATATTAACTAGCTGCCCCGAGAAATTCTGGTACCAGTCCAAATATTTCATGTGCGCCTCTAAGGAAGATTTCGACCCATTGCAGAAAATAATCACATCGTCCGCATAAGCAAGGTGAGAGATTAAAGGAGAATTGATGTGAATACGATACCGGTATTGAGGAAACATAGAATGGAGCTGATTAAGGCCCCTACTCATCATTTCAGCCGCAATAATGAAGAGATAAGGAGATAAGGGGTCGCCTTGTCTAAGTCCCCTTGTAGAATGAAAGAAGCCACAACTCTCACCATTGACAAGGACCGAAAACCAGCTATTGGAGATACATCGGAAGATCAGGTCAATCCAAGTCTCATTAAAACCAAATTGGCGCATAACCTTAATAAGCCCAAACCATGATAACCGGTCGTATGCTTTAGCCATATCAAGCTTGAGAGCCACATTAGAGCCTCGAATCTTTTTGTTAATAGATTGCATAATTTCCTGAGCCAATAAAACGTTCTCATGAATGACTCTCCCTTGAACAAACCCACTTTGCTCTGGGGAAATAATGCGAGGAAGAATAGGGGCTAGACGGCAAGTTAACAACTTTGTAACCACCTTATTACAAAAGTTACAGAGACTAATCGGTCTCAAGTCCGAGAAGGATGAAGGAGACTCTACCTTTGGGATTGTAACAATTAAGGTGCTTGTCCAGCTTCTTGGCATTTGAAACCCAGAAAAGAAATCTCCAATAGCACGAACCAGATCAGCCTTTATAATATCCCAACAGCCCTTATAAAATTCACCCGAGAAACCATCCGGACCAGCAGCACTTTTACCATTCATGGAAAATATCACCTGTCGAACTTCCTCCTCATTAGGGACAGCCGTGAGCGAAGTGTTATCCTCTTCTGTGATCAATCTAGGAATAAGAAACAAGAAATCATCGGAAGGAACCTCACAGTGACCTTGAAGCTGATCCGAATAAAATCTTATAGCCTCCTCTTTAATCTCCCTTTTCTCTTTAAGCCACACTCCATCGCTATTCTTGATTTTGTGAATACATAATTTCTGCCTCTTTTTCTTTACAACAGAATGAAAAAACTTCGTATTTCTATCCCCCTCCTTTAACCACTTTAAGTTAGCTTTTTGAGCCCATAGGTCTTCATCTAATTTCAACTTCGAAAGTAATTGAGCTTGGGCTATATTAAGAGCAGCCCTAGATTCCTCATCACCAAGGGTTTGATATTGAACTTCTTTAGCCAAAACTTCATCTTCTGCGTTTTTAATTTGCTGATCAATTCTCCCAAAGACTCGCTTGTTCCAATCCGAAATTGTTTTCCGAAGACGCCCTAGTTTCTTAGCAAAGCAAACCATAGGTTTTCCATCCATAGGGATATCCCAAGAAGTTTTAACCAGCTCGAAAAATGAGTGATGTTTCAGCCACACATTAAGAAACCTAAAAGAGCCATGTTTCACTTCAGCTTCAAGATTCAAAGTAATAAGAATAGGAGCATGATCAGAACATATTCTCGCTAAATGAGTAGCACGGGTAGAATGAAACAAATTCAACCATTGATCATTATACAAAGCTCTGTCTAACCTTTGATAGATAGCCCTTCTCCCCATTCGATTATTAGACCATGTCATAACATTACCTTCATATCCAGCATCCATAAGGTTAGAAGCTTGGATCATATCTGAAAATTCCGTGACAGCCATCCCATTAATAGGTTTCCCCCCAACCTTCTCACTTTGATCAAGAACACAGTTAAAATCACCCACAACCAACCAAGGGAAATTAACCTCACTAATTGTCATTAACTCTTCCCATAAAGAAATCCGAGAGATTCTGTTGCAACTAGCATGAACAAAAGAGACCCAAACGGCCGCTTCCCAAAGCGGATGAGAAATTTGCAAAGTCAAAGCTTGATCTGAGTCATGAATAACCTCACAATTCATCCCATGCTTCCATAATACCCAAACACGATTATTTCTATTAACTACCCCATCATCACAACCCAACTTACGAACTATAGAGACCATAGAGGAAATTTCAGATTTTGGCTCATAAATAGCCATAAGAGAGACATTGTGAGAACGAAACAAACGTTTAATTCTACGGATTGAGGCCATATTAGCTATGCCACGAGCATTCCAACTTATGAAGCACACCATTAAAAACAGAAGAAAAGAGAGTAAACGGGAGAGAAATAAGAGCAGCCACTTACAAGGAGGGGGATTTCTCCCTACTTTTCTTTTTCTTATAGGAAACTGTTGTAAAGCCATTATTATCATCCTCATCCTTATAAGCAGCCATAGCCATTCTTTCTTTGTAGTCCAGCTGAAAATCAATCACCTGATTAAGAGATGTTACTTTTGGAGCTCTTGGAGAGAGGTTTAAAGAGCTAAAAGCATTCCGTGTTACTTGAGACGAAAGTTTAGCTCGCATTGCTGAATCATCTCTCAAAGGCGTACATAATTTTTTAGGGTCTTGTAACTCCGGAATTGGGACTTTGACATCACCATCATGGGGAGGATTGAAACCACTTTTAGTCTTAATGGCTGCAAGTTTCTTTGACAATGCATCATTAACCGCCTTAGGGAGAAAAACTCCTCTTTTGGCAATAAGAGGAACCTTAGGAGCAGCAGCATCCTTTTTGGTCAAATCAACCATATTATTCTCATCCCTCTTGCTGGTACCTTCTTGTCGATCCTTGTCTTTTGTCTTGTCTTTCTTAATCCACACTTCAACTTTGGTATCCCCCTTCTTTTGATCCTCCTTATGCATATCAGAATCCCTTTGATCATCATTTTTCTTCCCTTGATCAACCTTCTTATGGCCATCCCCATCACTATTTTTCTTATACTCAGAATTGAGAATGCGGCAATTAAAGTTATCATGGCCTAACAGGGAGCAATGACTGCAATACATGGGCATATTATCATACTCAACAGGTTGGACAAAGCTAGGCATACAATCTCCACAATCTATGTGTATTTTCTCAGGAAGTCGTTTGAGCAAATCCACTTGCACCAGAATTTTAGCCACGCTTGGCCTAGACAATTCAGCGGTAGCTTTATCAAGAGACATAGGTTTTCCAAAGATGCGAGCCAATGAGAATAAAAATATTTTATTAAATAAGTGTACCGGCAACCCAGGTAAACTCACCCACACAGGAACAACTGAAGAGTCCGTTTGTGGCTTCCATGATGGGGTCCAAACTGAAGTACGCATTGGAAAGCGATTAACATACCATACCTCTCTTGTCCAAAGGCGTTGGAAATCTTCTTCGTTGGTTAATTGAATCAGCATATGACGGCTATCAAGATGACCCAATTTATATGCCCCCTTCAAATGAAACGTAGCAAAAGCAATTCTCGCAGCCTCCATTGTAGGACGCCCATTAGTGAATTTGCCCACCAATGTCCAAGCAAAAGGTCTCGCAAAGGCCTCAATAGCCTCCTTCGATAGCTTCAGCGATGGGAGACCTTTATGGGTAGCGGCTGGAAGTAAAGGTATGTCAAGGATCGGGGTAGATTGATTCGGGTTGAGAAGCGATGCAAAGGATTTGCTAGGGTTAGGAGCAGGCGGCGCAATAGAGGGATTAGGGTTTGCATGGGAATTAGGGTTTTGGATAGGCAATGGCGGCGGCAAGGAGGATGAGCTAGGGTTTCCTTGAGGTAATTGATGAGTGGATGCGGAAGGTTGTAGAGGAGGAAAATTCACCGGATCAGCCATGATCATTGAAGAAAATTGTCCCATCTACTGCGACAATACATCAACAATTGCGGTTTCTAAAAATCCTGTCATGCACTCAAAGACTAAGCACATAGACATCAAGTATCACTTCTTCAAAGACCACGTGGAGAAACAAAACATTCATTTGGAACACGTGGGAACCGACTATCAAATTGCCGATATTCTTACAAAAGCACTAGATGCTAAAAGGTTCATCTTTTTGAGAGGTGAAATGAATATGCTTGAACTTAGCTAAATATGGTCCATATGATTTGTCAATACTAATGATTTTGTGTTTACTTGATAAATTTTCTAAGTTAGAAATGCCTCATGCGCCTGCGCATTTCAAGCGCATATGGTGTTGCGCATAAGGCAAAACATTTCTGAGTTTTCTAAGAAACTCTGCGCATTATAGTACTGCGCATAAGCTTCATGCGTATGCCACGTGGATCTCAGGTAAGTTCACTTTTTATTAATTGCACCTAGGGCCTTGACTCGCTGAGTCAGCATATAATTCACAAGGGTACTTGTGCAATTATTTTTCCCTCGTCCTTATTTTTGAATTTTTGGGAAATTACTATTTTACCCCTGCGCATGTCCCAGTCCAATTAATGCTAAAAGCATTGAGTGACACGCCATTAATGCTCATTGAGTGACGCGCCATTAATGCCCCTCTTCACTAAAAGACTGACGTTTATCCTTCCATCCTACATTAATTCTTCAGCAACGCAGAAGAAATAGAGCGCGTATATTATGACTCTACTGTCCCCTGCTTGAAAAGCTCAATTCGTGGAGTTTTTGTCACAATCAACTACGCGCACATCCGTCAGACCATGGGACTTCCTGCGTGCAATAGAAAGAAGCTATCTCAAGATGCGCAAGATAAGGTTGCGCAGAAGCTAATCAAAATTCCTACTCTAGTTGGTCAATACAACAACCATGATAGGAAAGAATTTGGAGAATTGATGTACCATCTCTGCACGCTCATCGGTGACATCATCAACTGCAAGAATGGCAATAAGTCAAACTTCATAAGTAAGCAGTGGATGTGTTGCGCTGCAATCTATAAGAAGAAGAAGTTAAGTTGGGCTGAAATTATTTTTGATGAGCTAGTACGATTGGTGCGTGTTTATAAGAAAAAAGCTGCAGATTCCAAGAAGCCACCCAAGTACAAGACTCACTGCAGAATTCTTACTGCGGTCTGATGTAATCTCATTTAGGAGCTTAAGTCCAAGCACAACAGATCCATTGAAAGAGTTTGTTCCAGCCCAAGAAAAGCTTAGAGAATGGAGTCCAATTGAATGCAACATGAAGTTTTGTGGTGGAGAATGTTGGCCTACTGAAAGAACACAATTTGAAGCCCAAATTGAGTCCAAAATAAGTCTCTTCAAGTCAGCCCAAAGAGAGATCCGAATTTCTCAAGTTGCATGAAGATTCTAGAATGAAGATAAGGTTGATACATTCTCCACATGCTCTTGGAAAGCTGGAAAGTCTTTGGATTTCATCATAATAATTGTAGTCTTTATCTTGTAATTTAAAGCTTATTGCTTACATCATAGATGATATCATCTACTTAGGAATCATCACCATTCCAACCTATAAATAGGCCATTTTTGTACTCAATTACAAACAATTGAGATTTAATACATTTGAGAGATTTATTCTACTCTTTGGTTCTTTGAAAAACTTATTTTATTTAAATTTTTTTGGCGAAAGGAGGGCGGTACCTCCCTAGGTTTTATTAAAAGAAATAAAAATTACAAAATGATGGGGGAGGCCTTACACAAGTTGTAACGTCCTCTACAATAAAGGGAGGGATGACTACAAATGAAAGATAAAAGTCTATACAAGAATCTAGCCATCAAACTAAGTTCGGAGGGAGGGCACTTGAGCTTTATCAAGCTTAAAGGCCCCCTTACAAGTGTTGGGGAGTTCTTCGAAGCGTGGGAAATCTTTATTAGATCCATAATTTGCCAAAGTGTCAGCGACCTTGTTTCCCTCTCTGTATATGTGCGTTATTCGAGTGGTCATTGAGGAAAGGAGCTGCCCAATACGACGAATCAGATAAAAAAATCTGCCAAGGGATGTGGTATTCTCGCAAGAGGATTCTCACCAAAACCTGTGAATCAAGCTCAACACATAACGAAGAAATGCCAAGATGATGAACCATGACTAACCCGTCTAATAATGCATGAGTTTCAGCCCACATATTCGAATGATGTCCATAGGTTCGAGCAAAGGCAGAAATAAAATCACCATTTAAATTTCAAATAATGCCCCCTCCTGAGGCAAAGCCCAGATTACCTTTAGATGCCCCATCCGTATTTAATTTGAATTGCTCGTTTATAGGGAATTTCCACATCACCACTTTAGGAATTTTTGGCATTGGATCAGATCTGGGAACATTGAAGACGGTAGCTAAAGAGTGATCTTGAGGCAAACCTAAAAATTGAAGCTTGGTTGCACGGATGATAGAGGAGATTCCATATATAATTCCTTGCTGAACTTCTCGAGATGGGATGATAATGCCTTCAAATCTTGCTTTATTTCTGAATTTCCAAAGTTCCCAGCAAATAAAAAGTGGGATTACAGCCCGAAGCCATTTGCTCAAATCAGAAGTCACCTTTGAAGAACTATACCACCAAGCAATAATAATCTGCCTTAGAGTAGTCCCACTTGAGTGAATGCCAAGAAGGTTACCAAAGACTTGCCAAATGTATGAGGCAAGCTCCCCATGAACCAGAATATGCTCAATATCTTCACCCCTTGGGTTAGAACAACAATGGCACTTAGAAGCCAAAAAAATACCTCGTCGCATACAATTATAATCTGTGGGAAGACCATTATGAAGAGCCCTCCAAAGAAAAACAGAAATCTTTATAGGGACATTTTTATGCCAACAAGATGCCAAGACCATGCTTTTGGGATGGGATTTTCTAATTTCCCTCCATGCCGAGGAGGTAGAAAACTTACCTGAAGGTGAAGGAGTCCAGGAGAGGCGGTCATTATCATCCGAGAGTTGAACATGATGGTCTTGGATAGCTGAAAGTAATTGCTGGCCAAAATTTTCCCGAATAAAGTCCGCTCGTGGCAGCCCATTATGAAACAGAGAGGACACCACCGAATGCTCATATGGGAGATTATCAATCTGTCCAATCCAGTTCTCATGAATAGAAATGTTTCCTTGGCCAATATTCTAGGTTATACGGGGTTCCACAAACTCTTTAGCTTTTAACATTCTCCTCCATATATGTGAATCAGAAGTTCTAGGAAATGTATCTATCGGATGAGTATTCGGGCAGTATTTTGCATGTAAGAACTCCGTCCATAAAGAGGTTGATCCTCTAAATCTCCACCACAGCTTCATTGCAAAGGCCGTAGAGATATCTTCAAATTTTCGAAGACCAAGCCCTCCTTCCTCCGTAGGCAAGAACATATGGTGATGGGCGACCCAATGACACTTCTTTTACCCATCTATGCCACTCCAGAAAAACCGAGCAATCAAACTATAAAGGGCCTTGATTATACCCTTAGGGGGTTCCATCAAGGCCATGTAATATAGAGGAATAGACTGGAGACAAGCTTTAATCAGAATAATTTTTGCCCCTAGGGAAAGTATTTTACCTCGCCAAGAGTGGAGTCTGTCTTCAAGCTTACGGATGATAGGCTGAAAGAACACATTCTTTTTTCTTCCTACATAAAGGGGACACCCAAGATAAGTGATAGGAAGCTCTTTCTTAATGAATCCCGTGGCATGCTGAATTATTGCATCTCTAGCCGTGTCTTGCTTCCCAGTCACAAAGCAAGATTTTGAATTATTAATAATCCGCCCGGAAAATTGTTGGTACCACTCCATACACCTCATATGCATACTCAGCGAATTCTTACTCCCATTACAGAAAATCATCACATCGTCTGCATAAGCAAGGTGTGAAATCATTGGGACATTGTGGTGAGAGGTGTGATATCTATAATGCTCAAACTGGGAGTGGAGATTATTTAAGCCCCTGCTCAATACTTCAGCCATGATGATAAAAAGAGTGGGTGACAAGGGATCCCCTTGCCTAAGACCCTGAGTGGAGTGGAAAAATCCATGACTCTCGCCATTCACAAGAATAGAATACCAACACGATGAAATGCAATGATAGATCATATCTATCCATATCTCTGAGAACCCAAACCTGCGAAGAACTTTGATAAGGCTAAACCAAG
Source organism: Campanula takesimana (assembly GCA_026119855.1). NCBI lineage: Eukaryota > Viridiplantae > Streptophyta > Magnoliopsida > Asterales > Campanulaceae > Campanula > Campanula takesimana. The sequence continues at coordinate 1,461,021 of JAOWBW010000214.1, forward strand.
AGACGCGGTCATACGCCTTAGACATGTCCAGTTTGAGCACCACATTGGAGCCTCTGACTTTTTTTTGTTAAGGAGCAGAAAAGTTCCTGTGCAAGTAGGGCATTGTCATGAATAAGCCTACCTTGTACGAAACCACTTTGTTGTGGGGATATTATCCGAGGGAGAATTCCAGCCAATCTACGAGTAATTAGCTTTGTGAGAATTTTATTGGAGAAATTGCACAAGCTAATCAGCCTAAGCTCACCAAAAGCCGAGGGGATTTCCACCTTAGGGATAAGAATAATGAGGGTGCTAGTCCAGCTCCGTGGCATTTGAAAACCTGAGAAAAAATCACCAATAGCCTTGACAAGATCTTGCTGAATTATATCCCAGCACACTTTAGAAAACTCTCCTGTAAAACCGCCCGGTCCAGCTGCACTTGTGCCATTCATGCTCAAGATAGTAGCATATATCTCTTCTCTAGTGGGAACCATAGTTAAGGCATCATTATCAGCCTCATTTATAAGCCGATGTATGACCTGTAACAGTTCATCCGAAGAAGATTCATGTGGCTCGGTTAAGAGTGTAGAAAAGAAGTTCACCGCCTCTTCCTTGATTTCTGCCTTGTCCGTTATCCACTCCCCATTAGAATTTCTGATCCTATGGATATGCGAACAATGTCTCTTTTTCCTCACACAGGCATGAAAGTAAGAGGTATTACGATCCCCATCTTTTATCCATTTTAGATTTGCCTTTTGCTGCCAAAATTCCTCCTCAACTTTTAAACGATGATTGAGGTTTGCTTGGGATAGATGAAGCTCTGCTCTATTTTCCTCTGAAGGGGTCTCTTGATAAATCAATTCTTTAGCTTTCACTTCATTTTCTGCAAGAATAACCTGTTGATCAATTCTCCCAAAGGTTTCTTTGTTCCACTGACCTAGAGCTTTCCTAAGAAGCCCTAACTTGTTTGCAAACCTGACCATAGGCCTCCCTCCAACCACGCTATTCCAAGTATCCCTAACAAGAGGTAGAAACGACTCATGTTTGACCCAAGCATCGATGAATCTGAAAGCTCCCCATGTCTTTTCTTCTTGGCATTGAATAGTAGTATGCAGTGGGAAATGATCCGAACAAGTCTTGTTTAGGTGGGAAACTGAGGTAGAATGAAAGGTTCTAAGCCATTTTTCATTGTATTAGATTATCAAGTGTAATTTTCTATACTTGTGGCGTCTTCCTAGCTTATCAACCAACTTGGGTGTATTGGTTGTGGCGCTTCTAAACCAAGTATCCTATCTTCTTAGGTAGGGGTGCGGTTTTACACCTACGAACGACTTTACTTTGAGCGATCCTTGGCTACAAGGTAATTCTGATCATATTCCTTGTAGAAATCACATCACGGTCTTCATGCGCTTTCCTTCTGTGTGAAAGTTGGTGGATGAGGACCCATCTCTGAAAGTTGATGTCACTTCAACGCGCACTTATACTCGCGTTTATCTTCAAAACTTTCGCCGTGAAGTCAACAATTTTGATTATTGTATGTGCTGGGCTGCGGATCCCATTGAGGTGTTTGAAGACATTCACCCTGAAGATCAAGGATCCCCTCCTGTTTCTGATAATGAGGTGGAAGAAGCATCCTCATCTGACTCTGACTCTGAAGATAAGTCAGTCTATGAGCCTGTTTTGAATAAGGTGGGTGACAAGGAGAAGGGTAAGGCTGCTGCTGATGCATCGCGCAAGACAAAGAAAGCAAATAAATCTACTTCTGCACCTAAGATTACTATTCAAGAGCCTACTGCGCCTGCTCCTAAGCGCAAGGCTGTTGCTGAGCCTGAGCCTCCTAAGAAATCCAAAAAGGCTAAGGCTCCTGTGCTAGAGAAGAAGAAGAAGAAAAAGAAAGTTAAGGCATCGAGGACCTTACTGGATGAATCTGATGAAGAGATTCAAGTTGAAGATGATGTTGTTGCGCCCCCTCCTCCTGTACCTAAGTCAACGCGCGCATCTATCTCTACTCCTACGCCCCAAGAAGAAGACATTTTTTAAGGTGCCTCTAATGACCCTCTCATTAGCCCTTCTGAATCTACTGCTGCTGGTCCCTCAACTACTGCACCAACTCAGGGGGAGATTCACAAGGAAACATCAAGTGAGGATGAAATTTCTCTATCTACTAAGAAGAGCAAGACAAAGCGCCGCGTGAAGAAGCGTGCTACTAAGAGGTCTATAAAAGACTTATCTGATATAGAGCCTGATTCTCCAAGGCATTCTCCTCCACGCTCTGACTTATCTGCGTGTGAAATTGCAAGGCAAGCGAGGCTGGATGCCATTGCGCAAAGATATGTTGCGCAGCAAACCCCACCTATCTACATTCATGGTGAAGGTTTTGCTTTTGATGCGCCTGACCCAACTGTTGATCCAAATGCGCCAATAGTTGAGGATGCTGCTGATTCAAGTTCTGAGGACTACGCTCTGCCCCTCTCTCCTATTCATGCGTAAGGAACTTCTACTCCTACTCCTGCTGCTGCTGCTATTCATGCGCACACTACCGATGCTTCTCAGACTTCACAGCCAGTAGTGCCTCCAACTCCTATCTCCTCTGATCCATCAGGTTCTTCAATGGACATGCGCCAGATCATAGCCATGCTCCAAACCATTCAAGCCAAACAGTTTGCCGCGCAAACCCAGCACTTCCAAGTGGTCACTGCGCAAGCTAAAATTCAAGAACAACTGGATGCACAGTCTGCTAGGCTAGATGCGTAAACCAGTTTACTTCAGGCATTTGATTGTGCCATTAAGGGGGAGAATTCCACAACAAAGGCAACCAGTTCTGAAGCTGCGCCTGCAACCAGTTCTGAAGCTGCGCCTGCGCCTCCCAACTTTGATGAACTACGTCAAGACCTTGAGCATGACTTTGGTGTTCTTACCACTGCGCTCTCCAAGATTCACTCTATGCATGGTCTGAATGAAGACTTATGTCAATCAGACTGTGGAATACAACGCCAAGTTTTAGCAACTGAAGATTGAGTTGATGAACAAGTTCACGAGCCTGCAGAATGAGCTAAGGGAAGCGCTGTCAAGAATCAACATAGATTAGAATTGTAATCTTTTGTTTGCTGCGCATATGTAAGTTTTTTATGCGCATAATTTTTTCTTTTGATTTTGCTTCCATGTAAAACTTGTATTCTGTAACTCTTATATTTCAAGTTTTAATGAGAAGAATGCATCATTGCGTTTTCACAAAACCTTGTTCAATTCAAACAATTCGTTTGTGGAACAATGAATGCATGATTTAACTGAACTTCATGCGCGTATTTATATCTGCTCATATTTTATTGCATGATGTTTAAACATTCAGTTTAAACGCATAATTAAACTTAAACTCATAATATTTTGTATGCGCTGAATGATATTTCTGTCTTTCCCATACTGTAAGTTCATCTCTTTTGGATAGACTAAAAATCTATAACACTGGCTAGTGTGTGCATTGACTAGAAATCTATAACACTTTAAACATTCAGTAGGTAATGGCATCAATCATTTAGGGGGAGATTGTTAGGTATGCTTATTACTTAACCCTCCTATTTATGTTAGAATTGATTGATACCATCACCTAAATTTATTTTAAAGACTTTAGAACCCTATGTAAGAAGTATTATAACTTAAATTTTTAACTAAGTCCTCTTTATAGACTAGGCTTAGTAGTTAGGGCTTTTACTTTGATTTTGAGGTGTCATGTGCAAATGTCTAAACGTGACGCGCATGACTCCCATGCGCAGCACCCTTCTGCACAACTCAATGCGCATGGCCTCCATGCGCGCGCAGATTTGCCTTGGTCAATTTCTCTCATTTCCTGATCTCATATTCTAGAAGCTTGGAAAGCGTCAAGTCAAGCTACGCTTTTGGGAATGAGCCAAAGTGATAATGTGTACATATGACAAAACAAGCACACTCAGCATACAGGTAGATGGAGACGCGCCTCAGTTTGAAAATTCAAAATGAAGACAATTGTCATCCTTCTAGAAGAAGTTTGAATCTTGTCCTCTTGCTCTGTCTCCAACGGCTATAAAGGACACCTGCGCACCAATCACATTGTGCCAGCTCAAAGCTCCAACAGCTAGTTTTTGAAGCTCTACTATAAATAGCCTGCTCATCCTCATTTCCAAGCTGCTTGTGTTTTGCTTTCAGAAAGAAACTTTGAAGATTTCTTGCTCATTTCCAGAATTCTCAAGAACAACCTTTATACCTTACCAAGCCCTGATCCTAAAAGCCTTGTTACACCAGAATATCTTATGCTCTCCATCTCATAGATTTATAGAGCCCAGATTTCTGACACACACACACCTCTTGAAGTTCCGATCTCATCGATCATACTTATAGAGATACTCCGGTTTTGTCTAGGATTTGTTCATTCATAGATTATAGATCTTTGAGTTAGTTTTGTTCTCAATCATTGTAACTTGTAACACTCTCTCATATTATAAGATCTCTATTAGAAATCCAAGACTAACCATCTTGGTAGAGGACGTAGATCTTTTCCCGATCGAACCTCTCAAAATAGCTTGTCTTGTTATTGTGCTTTTCATTCTACATTTAAGCTTTTCTGATATATTGCTTTGTTTGATCTTTGTAGATTGTCTTGCACTGTTTGTATTGTGTTTGTGTGCTTTCTGCCTTAGTTCCATTTTACGCCACTCTTTAAGCCAAACTTAGCGCGTGCGTTTTTACACTACTGCGCATATACCTGCGCATTAGTGATTGCTTTAAGTTTCCGTTGTGCATTTCACACTCTTGTTACGCGCTATACTTAGCCAAAATTAGAGATGTACGCATTAGCCATTGATTTGCAAAAGGGTTTGAAAAGAATTTTAAAACGCTATTCACCCCCCCCTCTAGCATTTTTTATACCCTTGTTGCCCTTTTAGGACCAACAAGTCATCAAAGTGTTCCTTTTCGCACGGAGGGTTGTTCGTAACTGCTTGGACATCAAAGACGGAGTTGTCTTGAACCATACTTACTTGACCGGCAACCTCTTTAGCCTTAGGAGAGGTGCTTGTTGGTGCTTTGTAGTGGAAGGAGTTGTTCCCACTTTTAGTGGTCTCTTTGGTAATACCAGTGATACCGTGTTCATGTCTTACTCCAGCGTCGACCATTTCTTGTAGATCGGGAAAGTAGCCATTACCGATTGCCACCCTAAGCTCAGGCAATAAACACTTGTTGAAGATCTGTTTCTGCTCCTTTGCCTTAGGGGGGTATTGTACCTCAGCTAGCTTGTAGTTCCACCTCTGTAGAAATCATAAATAGGCTCGCCGGGCCTCTGCATATTGTTCCCCAAATCGGTACGGTTGACGTGCCAATCGAGGTTTGACTGATACTTCTCACAAAAAGTGGTGGTGATCTGGTTCCATGTCTCTCTCTCAGAGGGATCTAAGCTCAAGAACCAATGGAGGGAAATCCCATCTAGAGTGGTGTGGAAGACTCGAGCCATATGTTCATTGGTGCAGTCTCGGGCTCTCATAGCTAGCACATAACTATCAAGGTGAGTCTTGGGGCAAGTAGTGCCATGGAAAGTGGAGACCTTCGGCATTTTTAATTCTCTAGGGAGACCTGTCAAGCCGCTGAAAAATTGCCCTTCGACCTCTTCTTTTGTTTGTCCAAGTGGCCATATTTCCATAGTAGCCCGCATCCATAAGATTCGCATATTGAATCATATCAGAAAAATCCGTCACAGCCCTATCATTTATTGGTTTGCCACCAATTTTTTCAGATTGATTAAGAACCACATTAAAGTCCCCAACTACCATCCATGGATATTCCACCTCACTAATATTCATAAGTTCCTCCCATAAAGAAATCCGAGACAGCCTAGTACAATTTGCATGAACAAAAGAAATCCACACATTCTCATGCCATATAGGATGAACAATTTGAACAGTCATAGCCTCAATAGAGTCATTAATAACCGAGAATTGCAGACCATGTTTCCAAAAAATCCACACCCGATTACTCATATTCGCCATACCCCCCTCACATCCCAGTTTTCGAATATAGGAGGCCAAATTGCTACTACAGACTTTAGGTTCATAGATAGCTATTAAAGAGACATTATACGAACGAAATAAACGCTTTAATCTTCTCACCGTAGCACTATTAGAGATACCACGTGCATTCCAACTAATGAACGATACCATTAAAACTCAAAGAAAGGAAATAACTGAAAGCTTTGGTAAAAAGAACTCACAACGAGTATTAAGTTGGGGGGGTTGATGACTTGCTGTGATTTTTCCTTGATCTCACTTTGGTGAAGCCATCTGCATCAACCTTCTTTGAAGAGTTAGAGGCAAAAGGGGTGGAACCAGCCATCTCAGTGATAAATGAACTAGATGGAGGGCCACGAGGAGATAAATTCAAGCCATCACTATTTGATATTGCTGCAAAACCTGCATTGTCCAGATTTGTATTATCAACACTATGGGATTGCTGCGACACCCTTATAGTCTCAACAGCCACAGCACATGCCTTTTGAAGAGCTATGTTGACAGCTTCCGGAAGAACATTACCCCGTTTAGCTAAAGTAGGGAAGACAGTCCCACTTTTGCCATTAGAGTTAGCCTTACTACCTTCTTTCATTTCTGAAACCTTCAGCTCACCATTTGGTTTAGCATTGTTAACATTACCACCCAAGTCAATGATTTCAATATCCAACGATATACCATTAACCTTAGCACCACTAGTAGCACCAGATTTTGGTTCACTAGTCACCCCCTTTGTTGGACCACCATTTTCCATCAAAACCGAAGATTTTATAGTCCCTTTGTCTATATCATTTTTCTCCTTAGATTTCTCTTTGTACACCATATCATTAACCTTTGGCACATGACCAGTCTTTTTTTCTAAACCAGGATTAACCCGTCGACATGAGCGAACATCATGGTCAAGAACATAGCAATGCTTACAATACCGGGGTAGGTTATCATATTCCACTTTTTGGTAAAAACTTGGAATAGAATCACCACAATCAATATAAATTTCATAGGGAAGCTTTTTAGTAACATCAACTTGAACTAACACCTTGGCAATGCTTGGTCTAGAAAGATCAGCAGTCGCCTTATCCAAAGATAGGGGAGTACCAATAGCCTTAGCTAATGAAAAAAATAAAAGATTTGTTAAACAAATGCACAGGTAAACCAGGTAGACCTACCCACACAGGAACTATGGGGGATTCTTGAGTTGGACGCCATGCCGGTGACCAAGCCAAAGTCCTCACAGGGAATTTATCAATGTACCTTGTTTCCCTCATCCACAATCTCTGATAATCAGTTTCCGTAGTCAGTTGAATCAAAAGATGTTTGGAGTCAAGATGACCCAACTTATAAACACCCTTTAACTGAAATTTAGCAAAGGCGAGCCTAGTAGCTTCCATAGTCGGCCTGCTATGGGAGAATTTTCCAACAAGTGTCCACTGAAAAGGTCGAGCAAATTGCTCAATTGCCTCCTTCGACAACTTAATAGATGGTGTACCCTTATGAGTCGCCGGAACTATGGGGAAGGCATTTGACTGCGTAAATTGAGAGGGGACAAAATAAATCTGCAAATGATTTAGTGCCCATCGACGATGTTGGAGGCTGTGATGGTAAGGGGTTGGTTTGCTGCGTGGGATTTGTTTGCGGCGCCCTAGGGAGTGAAGGCGGCGCATCTAGACACCTTTTGGGGGTGATTGATAGATCTGTACGGACCTTGCAAGTAGGTTGATCTTTGCTCGTGTGTCATATGGAGACTGTGGTATTTTCATGGATTCTGCGAAGATTTTGGCTAGAGATAATGGTGGAGATTTAAATAGACCAGAGTCATATTTTCCTAGAAGAGAAGCTTCTAGAGACAGTTCTTCTAATGACAGCATATAACAAGAAGGATAACTATCATTAATGAAATTTGAAGTACAAACTATCTCATTGCCACTAGATGACTCGCAGTCTGCCACAATAGGTTCGACCAGATCAATGAGGTTTTTCTCTACTTCTATCATAGCCACACTTCTTTTGTCTAGGAAGAGTCGGGGATCTTCGAGAGAACCATCATGAATGAGCTTCAGGATGTCTTTCTTTCAGGCGAACCATTCCCTTGTTCTGTGACCAGTGGCTTGGTGGTAATGGCAGTATTTCCATGCATTGCTTCGTATATTTGGAGAGTAACCTTTGAGTTGTCTGAGTAGTCCTTTGTTCACGAGGTCGCATAGGAACTTCTTCATTGAGATTTTTAGCTGCTCGATGGAGTCTTCAAGCTCTAGCATGGTGATCCAATCTGTCCCCACCATATTGACATCCATGGCGATGATCTTTCTCAGGTTGGCTATAACATTGTCTTTGATGAGTTTCTGTATAATCTGCTTAATGGTGAAGCACTGGTTGTTGGTGTGTCCGGATACTCTATGGTAGCCACAGAACTTTGACATGTCGCACCCATGCTTAGGCCAACGGAAGTGGTGCCCCACTGGAGTTATCAATCCGATTCTGACTAGTCCTCCGAACAAAGCATTCATGTCTAGCCCCAGTTCAGTGAAAGCATCTACCATCTCGAGGATACCAATGTCACCTCCTATAAGCTCGACCATGTTCATACCTCCATTGTTTGGGAGCGGCTTTGCTATGGTGTTTGGACCCTTAGGCTTCTCAACCTTCCCTTCAGCGGTTAACTTTTGGATGGAACGCTTGAGTTGTAAGCAGTTGTCGGTGTTGTGGCCGATGTACTTGTGATACTTGCAAAACTTGGTCACATCGAGCCCTCTTGACCACCGGTTCATAATTCTCAAGCGGCATGATCAAACCATTTTTCATAGTACTTTAAACACTCGGCCAGTAGACATGCTGAAGTCGTGTTGGGTATGCTTATTACTTAACCCTCCTATTTATGTTAGAATTGATTGATACCATCAACTAAGTTTATTTTAAGGACTTTAGGACCCTATGTAAGAAGTTTTATAACTTAAATTTTTAGCTAAGTCCTCTTTATAGACTAGGCTTAGTGGTTAGGGTTTTTACTTTGATTTTGAGGTCTCATGTGCAAATGTCTAAACGTGACGCGCATGACTCCCATGCACAGCACCCTTCTGCGCAACTCAATGCGCATGGCCTCCATGCGCGCGCAGATTTGCCTTTGTCAATTTCTCTCATTTCCTGATCTCATATTCTAGAAGCTTAGAAAGCGTCAAGTCAAGCTACGCTTTTTGGAATGAGCCAAAGTGCTGATGTATACATACGACAAAACAAGCACACTCAGTATACACGTAGATGGAATGCGCCTCAGTTTGAAAATTCAAAATGAAGACAGCTGTCATCCTTCTAGAAGAAGTTTGAATCTTGTCCTCTTGCTCTGTCTCCAACGGCTATAAAGGACACCTGCGCACCAATCACATTGTGCCAGCTCATTGTCCTTGCTCAAAGCTCCAACGGCTAGTTTTTGAAGCTCTACTATAAATAGCCTGCTCATCCTCATTTCCAAGCTGCTTGTGTTTTGATTTCAGAAAGAAACTTTAAAGATTTGAAGATTGCTTGCTCATTTCCAGAATTCTCAAGAACAACCTTCATACCTTACCAAACCCTGATCCCAAAAGCCTTGTAACACCAGAATATCTTGTGCTCTCCATCTCATAAATTTATAGAGCCCAGATTTCTGACACACACACACACCTCTTGATGTTCCGATCTCATAGATCATACTTCTAGAGATACACCGGTTTTATTTAGGATTTGTTCGTTCATAGATTATAGATCTTTGAGTTAGTTTTGTTCTCAATCGTTGTAACTTGTAACACTCTCTCATATTATAAGATCTCCATTAGAAATCCAAGACTAACCATCTTGGTAGAGGACGTAGATCTTTTCCCGATCGAACCTCTCCAAATAGCTTGTCTTGTTATTGTGCTTTTCATTCTACATTTAAGATTTTCTGATATATTGTTTTGTTTGATCTTTGTAGATTGTCTTGCACTGTTTGTATTGTGTTTGTGTGCTTTCTGCCTTAGTTCCATTTTGCGCCACTCTTTAAGCCAAACTTAGCGCGTGCGTTTTTACACTAATGCACATATACCTGCGCATTAGTGATTGCTTTAAGTTTCTGCTGTGCATTTCACACTCTTTTTGCGCGCTATACTTTGCCAAAATTAGAGCTGTTCGCATTAGCCATTGATTTGGAAAAGGGTTTGAAAAGAATTTTAAAATGCTATTCACCCCCCCCTAGCATTTTTCATACCCTTGTTGCCCCTTTGGGGACCAACAAGTGGTATCAGAGAAAACACCTTTATAAAACGTTTTTGTTTTTCAAGCTTAACAGCTTGGGTGCCGAATCGAAATGGCAAACTCAAAACCTATGGCAACTGCAAACTACACTCATGTTCCAGTCTTTGATGAAGATCATTTTGACGTGTGGAAATTCAGCATCTTGACCCATCTCATCTCAATCAATGAATATTGTTGCTTTAAGTATCGCCAAGGCTGCTTTGTTGGGGAAGCTGAAATTAGAAGAAGAATTCTGGCGTCAAAAGGCCAACATCTCCTGGATTAAAGATGGGGATAAAAACACGAAGTTCTTTCACTCTTATGTTCGGAAAAAGAGACAAAAACTCTATATTCGTCGAATCAGAAATTCCAATGGGGCTTGGATTCATTCGAAGGATGATATCAAGAATGAGGCGGTCTCCTTTTATTCTAATCAGTTACAAAAACCACTCGAGAACCCTAATGACGATATCTTAGATGTCATCCCTACCTTGATCACGGAGGAAGATAACTTGCAGCTCACGGCTCTACCTTCGTTGGAGGAATTAAAACAGGTTGTTTGGTCTATGAATGATCAAAGCGCTGCAGGTTCGGACGGATACAATGGGGCTTTCTATAAATCTTGTTGGGATATTATTAAAGATGACTTCTTTCGTGCTATTAAGGAATTCTTCTCGGGTCATGCAATGCCTCGAAGCTGGACTAGCACTCTTATTGTTACCATCCCCAAGGTTGTCTCTCCTACCTCTTTTTCTGATTTGCGTCCCATTAGCCTTTGTAATTTCTCAATAAAGTTATTACCAAATTGCTTAATGGTCGCCTTGCTCCCATTCTTCCTCGGATTATTTCTCCGCAGCAAAGTGGCTTTGTTCAGGGTAGATTAATTCATGAGAATGTTCTCCTGGCTCAAGAACTTATGCAATCTCTTAAGAAGAAAGTTTGGGGTACAAACGTCACTTTAAAGCTCGATATGGCCAAGGCTTATGATCGTATTTCTTGGTTTGCTTTGATTAAAGTTTTGAGGAAATTTGGTTTTAATGAAGTTTGGAATGATCTTATTTTCCGCTGCATTTCTTCTTGCTGGTTTTTGGTGCTTGTGAATGGTGAGAGTAGTGGTTTTTTCACTCTTCTCGAGGGCTTCGACAAGGAGATCCTATTTCCCCCACGCTTTTTATTATAGCTGTAGAGGTGTTAAGTCGAGGGCTTAATCTGCTTCATTCTGATTTTCCCCAATATCGATACCGGGCTCATATTCATACCCCTTTAATCTATCATTTGGCATATGCAGATGATATAATTATTTTATGTAATGGTTCTAAAGACTCCCTTGATGCTCATGTGAGGTGTTTGAATTGGTACCAGAATTTTTCTGGACAGCTTGTTAGCTCGGCTAAGTCTTGTTTCATTACCGGGGTTGGAAATGCTGCTAGGGATGCTATAATCTCAGAGGCTACAGGATTCCAAAAGAAGGATCTCCCAATTATTTATCTGGGATGCCCTTTGTATGTTGGTCGTAAGAAAACTTCCTTGTTTGATTCGGTTTTGAGAAAGATGGAAGCTCGCTTGGCAACTTGGCAAGGTAAATTATTATCCTTTGGGGCGAAGTTAACTCTTATCAGAACGTGTCTTCAAGCTATCCCTTTATACTACATTGCCCTTTTAGATCCTCCTAAAGGTGTGATAAATTCCATGTATCGTCTTATCTCTAATTTCTTTTGGTGTAATGATGAAGGGAATCATAAGTGCCATTGGGTTCGTCATTCTATCCTGTTTCTTCCAACCTCGGAAGGAGGCCTTGGGCTTAGAAAATTTGAAGATTTGGCATTTGCGTTAGCTATGAATTTATGGTGGAAATTTCGAAGTAGTTCATCTCTTTGGACTGAATTTTTGGAGGCGAAATATTGTCATGGCAGCCACCTTATGGATGCCACTAATTCCTCTTATGCCTCCCATATTTGGCGTAGAATGATTCAAGCCAAACCTCTGGTTGAGAGTAACATTGGTTGGAGAATTGGGCGAGGGGATATATCTATTCATGATCATTGGATGGCTGCTCCTAGTTTATTGCATGGTAATCATATTGAAGTCTCTTCTCTTTTTCTCAATGGTCAGCCTCGTGTGGATTACATTGTCAATGAATTTGGTGTTCAGCTCTATAATTTCATTCGGGATAATCACATTCAAATCATGGACAAACCGGATACGTTATTTTGGCTCCCTAATGCCTCGGGTAAGTTTACTATATCCTTGGCCTGGAATATTTGTAGGGATAAAGGTCCTTCTCTGCCTATTTTTGAACATTGTTGGCACAAACATCTTCCTTTAAAAATCTCGGTTTTCATGTGGCGTACTCTCCACCGAGGTCTTCCAACTGATTGTGCTTTTCAGAAAAGAGGTATTCTTATTGCTTCAGCTTGTAGCTTCTGCTCCCTTTGTTCTATTGAAGATCTGGATCATCTCTTTGTGCATGGAGACATTGCTAGGGAAGTTTGGGACTTCTTTTCACATTGTTTAGGCATTAGATGGTATTCTTTCTCTATTCATTCCATTCTGTCCAGCTGGTGGTTTTGCAACACAAAGCATGACTCTAGAGGTATCTCTTTGCTTCGGCACATCCTCCCTTGCTTTATTCTTTGGGAAATTTGGAAAAGTAGAAATAAGGCCAGATTTAATAATCTTAAAATGGCTGCTGCTCGTATTATTTATTTGGTTGTTGCCTCAATTAAAGCTGTTGCTAAAGCTTTTGATATTCAGTTCTCGGGATCTTGGATTGCCAATCAAATTTTTACTTTCTTTGGTATCACGGGTTATACTAAGTTAAGTAAGAAGATGAGACTTGTTTCCTGGCTTCCCCCTTCTCTGGAGCATTTCAAACTGAATACTGATGGTGCTTCGAAAGGTAACCCTGGTACTATTACTGGGGGCGGAATTATTAGGGATGCAAAAGGTGATCTTATTTTTGCTTTTTCCCACTTCTATGGTCATGGCACTAATATGGTGGCAGAGGCTAAGGCTGTTAGGGATGGCTTAGCTTTTGCTTGGGGTTTGGCATTGCCTCCTTGTGGTTAGAAATTGATTTAGAAGTCCTTCTCAAAATAATTGTCGATGAATATCATATTCCTTGGTCCATTTGGTACGATATCCTAGAAATTAAACGTTTCTTGAGCCTCATGACAGTTCGGATCTCGCATATTCTCAGAGAAGGTAATAAGGTTGCTGATAGTCTTGCTAATGCTGCTGTAGCATCTCGTGCTAATACTCTCTATTACTCTTTTGATGCCCTTCCTTCTGATTGTAAGGGCCCCATTGTGTTAGATCGCCTCTCTACATCTTATATTCTGATTAGATAGTTTTTTGTTTATGGCTAGATATTTGTATAGGTTGCTATCTTTATTTAGTAGTCACCCTTCCCTTTATTGTAGAGGACCTTACAGATTGTGTAAGGCCTCCTCCCCTAGTATTTATTTCCAGGTGGTTAAGGCCGTCAAGTCCCCCACCTCGTTTGTATTTATTTTGTTTCATATTAATAAAATCTAGGGAGTACCGTCTCCTTTCGCAAAAAAAAATAAATAGCTCAATCAATGAAAGGCTTCATGACAGCGTGGTTTATGGACCTTACATCCTAATGAAAGCGAATCCAAATCTGAGCACAAACGCTGCTCAACCGTCAATTCTAAAACCAAAGGAAGAACCTTTTGCTGATTTATTTTCACAACCTACTCAGCCGTCTCTAATATTCATACACATAAGATCTCTGATATTCCTATCTCTACTCACAAAGGTACCCCCGCTATTAAACTTTCCAAGGAAGTTCTTGATCAGTTTGTGAAGCCATTCACATGGACTTTAGTGGGCAAATTTTCTCATGGTCGTCCATCTATGGAGGCTACTAGAATTGCTTTCACCAAATTCAATTTGAAGGGGGCTTACAAGTTGGGCCACCTTGATTCGAAGCATCTGTTAATTCAACTTACCACCGGAGCTGATTACCAAAGGTTATGGATGAAGGAAGTTTGGTATGTGGAAAAATTCCCTATGGGTACATTGGCTTGGTCCCCATCATGGAGGGCAAAACAAGAATCCTCAATTGTCCCGGTTTGGGTTGGTCTTCCGGGTTTGCCGGTGCATTTGTTCAACAAGTCTTTCTTATTTTCCTTGGCAAAGGCAATTGGCACTCCCCTCTCTATCAATAAGGCGACGGCAGAATTGTCTAGGCCTAGTATTGCTAAGGTATTAATACAAGTTGATGTGCTTAAAAAATTGCCTAGAGAAGTGTTTATTGATTGTGGTGATTCTCTTCCTAGCTTTTTTCAAAAAGTGGAATATGATAACATACCTCAGTATTGCAAGCATTGCTTTGTGCTTGGGCATAATATCAATGATTGCCGAAGAGCTAACCCTAATGCAGGTGGGATGAAAAAGCATGGCCATGATAAGGAAACTGATTCTCAGCCTCAAAAGGTTGAAGTGACTAAGGAGGCTATGAACATGAAGAATGGGCAAGCTATCCCCCCTATATCTTCCAGTAGTGGATCTAAAGGGAATGGTAATGCTATAGAGCCTGAGGTCATTGAGGTTGGGGCTCTAACTAAACTCGGGGTTCCTAAAATGGCTAAGAGAGGTGAACCCATTCCTGCTGTCGTGAATTTGGCTCTTCAGAAATCAACTACTGTTAGTAATCAAAAGTCTCCAGATGGGGATGCTCATCCTATGGGCAATGCTTCTATCAAAGGAAATTTAGATGTTGTCTTGCAGAAAGTTGCCCAATATAAGGAGCAAAATGCCAACACTAATATTGAGGTTACTCCTGATGTTACAGTTAATGATCCTTTGGTGAGTTCTAATGAAGTGGTTAAGGATCTGAATTTATCTCCCCGTGCTCCCCCCTCTACCAATTTTGTTACTGAATTGGCGGGTTCCACTCCGTTTGCAAATCAATCTACATCAGATGTTGATGCTGATGGGTTTCAATGGGTGAAAGTGAGAAAACATGGTAGTGGGTCTGCTTCTCCGCCCCTCTTATTCTCCTCGTAAATCTCTTATTCTTCTCTATTTTGTTTAATAATGGTAGCTCTAATTTCTTGGAATATCCGGGGTATCGGTAATAAAGCTTCGATTAGGAGAGTCAAGAGGTTGCTTCGATTGCATGGAGCATCTTTTCTTGCTATCTCTGAACCCAAAATTTCTTACTCTCAGATTGTGAGGTTTCAAAGGAAGCTTGGCTGTACTGGTAGCACTTTTAATTGTAATGGTAAAATCTGGTTCTTTTGGAAGTATGGGTTTGACTGTAGGGTTATCCATGATTCTACTCAGGCTCTCACTCTCCAAGTGTCCCATTCCCAATGGGATACCATTATCTTTATAACAGTTGTTTATGCGAGCTGCAATCGCTTTGAAAGAAGAGATTTATGGGATAATCTGATGGATTTTAGTTCTTGTTCTGATCCGTGGCTTGTCATTGGGGATTTTTATTGCGTTCTGGACCAATCTGAAAAAAGGGGTGGTAAAGGTATTCGTGAAAGTGTGGTAGCAGAATTTTCGGATATGGTGCAATTCTCGGGCCTAATTGATGCAGGTTACTCTGGTAATATGTTCACTTGGGTGGATAAACCTAAAGGCAAACCAACTATTTTACAACGTCTTGATAGAGCTCTATATAATAACCAATGGCTTGAAAGGATCCATTTAACTTCAGTTTCGCATATTTTCGCACTTGCTCTGATCATAATCCTCTTGTGGTCCAAGTTTAGGTACATGCCGAGACTACTAGAAGTGCTTTTCGGTTTATTAATGCGTGGATTAAACACCCTTCGTTTATAGGCCTTATTTCTGATTCGTAGAATCAGTATATGGATGGGAGGCCTATGGTTCGGTTTGCAAAAAAATTATGTCGTTTACGAAAAGTCATCTCTACTTGGAATAAAGAAGTCTTTGGTCGGGTTGACCAACAAGTTCGTAATGCTGAGGATGAGGTAACTCAAAGGGAGCTTGATTTCCAGAATGATCCTTTGAATTCTAATAGGGCAGCCTTGAGCCTTTCTCAAGCTAATCTATTGTCCAAATTGAAGATTGAGGATGATTTTTGGTCTCAAAAAGCAAATATATTTTGGTTAAAAGATGGGGATCGGAATACAAAATTTTTTCAATCTTATGTTCGCAAAAAGAGACAAAAGCTTCACATTCATAGAATCCGAAATGGTCATGGTCAGTGGCTGACATCAAAGGATGATATCCAGAAAGAAGCTGTTCAATTCTTTACAAATCAACTTCAGAATCCTCTAAATAATCCTACGGAGGACATTCTTTAAGTCATTCCAAGGTTGGTCACCTTTGAGGATAATGAGATGCTCACGTCAGCCCCCACTCTTCTTGAGGTATATGATATTGTGTGTTCTATGAATGGGAATCGTGCAGTAGGTCCGGACGGATTTTCTGGTGAGTTCTATAAAGCTTGTTGGGATGTTATTAAGCTTGATTTCCATAGAGCTATTAATGAGTTCTTTGCTGGGTTCCCAATGCCGAGAAGCTGGACATCTACGTCTATTGTGTTGATTCCTAAAGTAAGTGCTCCTACTTCTTTTTCGGAAATGCGCCCAATTAGTCTCTGTAATTTTTCTAATAAAGTTATTACCAAGCTGTTAACTTGTCGGCTGGCCCCTATCCTTCCTAGAATTATTTGTCCGCAGCAAAGTGGTTTTGTGAAGGGTCGGATTATTCATGAAAATGTTTTGTTGGCTCAAGAACTGATGCAATCCATTAAAAAGAAAGTTTGGGGTTCTAATGTTAGTTTTAAGCTGGATATGGCTAAGGCTTATTATGACAGGATTTCTTGGTTTGCCTTAATCAAAGTTATGAGAAAGTTTGGTTTTTCTGAAATTTGGAATGATATGATTTTTCGGTGTATTTCCTCTTGTTGGTTTTCTGTCCTAGTCAATGGGGAGAGCTTGGGTTTTTTCCATTCTTCTCGGGGTCTTAGACAAGGAGATCCTATCTCTCCCACCTTGTTTATTATTGCTGCAGAAGTGTTGAGTAGAGGTCTAAATTTGCTTCATAACGATTTTCCTCAATATCGTTATAGAGCTCATATTCATACTCCTATGATCTCTCACCTCTCTTACACGGATGACATTATTATCTTTTGCAATGGCTCAAAAGATTCTCTCGAGGCTCACATGAGATGTTTACGTTGGTATCAATCCTTCTCGGGTCATCTTGTTAACACGGACAAGTCTTGTTTTATCACTGGTGCGCATGATGACACTAGAGATGCTACTATTGCTGCAGTGACAGGATTTGGTAAGAAATCCTTCCTATTACCTATCTTGGCTGTCTATTATATGTGGGAAAAAACGTATATCTTTATTTGATCCGGTGATTAAAAAAATGGAAGACCGCTTAGCTACTTGGCAAGGGAAAATTCTGTCTTTTGGAGCTAAATTAATTCTTATTCGGACTTGTCTTCAGGCCATCCCTCTCTATTATATCTCCTTGCTTGATCCCCCGAAGGGTGTCATCTCTGCGATGTATAGACTAATCGCTAATTTCTTTTGGTGCAATGAAGAATTCCACAAGAAATGTCATTGGGTACGTAAAGACTTGATGTTTATGCCAACGGATGAAGAGGGTCTAGGGCTGCGTCGATTTGAAGATCTAGCTATGGCTTTTTCAATGAAATTGTGGTGGCGTTTTCGGAGTACTCAATCCTTATGGACTGATTTCATGATGGACAAATATTGCTTTGGATCTCACCCCATTGATGCTACTAAGCCAACTTATGCTTCTCACATATGGGCCCGTATGATTCAAGCAAATGACCTGGTTGAACCGCATATTGGATGGAGGATTGGGCATGGGAGAATATCTATTCATGAGAGATGGTTAGATGGTCCCTCTCTTTCTCTCCCAAGGAATCATGTCGAAATCTCTTCTATCTTTGAAGAAGGCCAGATCAAAGAACATTTTGTTAGGGAAACTTATGGTGAGCAGCTTCTTCAGTTAATGCAAGAGCAAAATATTCGGGTTTCTAATGTCCCGGATCAGATCTATTGGCTTCCCTCTTCCAAAGGTAATTTCTCAGTCTCTTCGGCTTGGCAAATTTGTAGAGAGAAAGGTATTAGTAGTCTGCTCTTTGACTACTGTTGGCATAAGCATTTGCCTCCTAAGATTTCTGTTTTCTTATGGTGGCTGATTCATAATGGCCTTCCTACGGATTTGGCTGTCCAACATAGAGGTATCCCCATTGTCTCTTCTTGTGATTGCTGCAGTCGGCATTCTCTTGAAGATAATCATCATTTATTTGCTCATAGTATGGTGGCAACTGAGATCTGGTCTTATTTTTCTCGAGTTATAGGACTCTCTATTGTTATGTATAGTCCTCGGTCCATTCTATCTTCTTGGTGGTTCAGAAGGAAGAAAGGTCATAAAGGTTTTCAATGGTTGTGCAGAATTCTTCCTTGTTTTATTTTTTGGGAAATATGGATTAGTCGAAACAAGGCCAGATTTGAAGGTATTACGATGACGTCTCGGGCTATTATTGGGGCTGTTTTCTCGCATATTCTGAATGTGGTCAAATCTTTTAAAGTTTCTTTCCCCTCTTCCTCGGATAAAAATCATTTTATTGATTTATTTCAGATCCCTCTGTCCACTCCCCCCCCCCCTCGGAAAATTAGGTTAGTCCATTGGATTTTCCCTGATTTTGAGCATGTTAAGTTAAATACGGATGGGGCTGCGAAAGGAAACCCTGGTTGTTTCTCGGGTGGGGGTATCTTTCGGAATAAAGATGGAGAAATCATTTTTGCTTTCTCTACATATTAAGGAGTTGGTACTAATCTCATGGCCGAAACCAGGGCTGTCTTGACTGGTCTTACTTTTGCTTTTGAGTTTGGTATTTCGGCTTTATGGCTTGAAATAGACTCCGAAATTCTGCTCAAAATCCTCATTCAAGATTATCACATCCCTTGGAGCATCTGGTACGAGATTCATCAAATTAAACGTCTTATGTCTCATATTGTTGTTCGTGTTACTCACGTCCTTCGCGAGGGAAATAGGGTGGCCGATGGCCTTGATAATGTGGCGGCCATCTCGAAACGTAACCTTTTTGTCTATGATTCTCATAACCTCCCCCATAGTTGTAAAGGTGCTTATCACTTAGATAAAGTATCTACCCCTTATATCAGAAGTCATTAGGTCCTCATGGCTGATCTTTTGTTTAGGTTTGTTTCTATTTTGAATTCTCCCCATCCTTTTTGTAGAGGTCTTATGGCTTGTAGAAGTACCTCCCCCCTTGTCTTTATTTTCCGGTGGTTAAGGCCGTCACATCCCCCACCATTGTTTTGTACCTTTTTCTTAATCAATAAAACCTAGGGAGTACCGTCTCCTTTCGCCAAAAAAATAAAAAAATAAATAAAACCAAAGGAAGAATGGACTGAAGAAGAAATAAGAAGAGTTGCAAATGATGGGAAAGCAAGAAACATTCTTCTAAGAACTCTAAGCACGGCTATGAAACAACAAGTCATGCATTGTGCTACCGCAAATGAATTATAGGATGCTATTGAAGAGCATATTGAAGGAGACACTGTTTTCAAAGAAAACAAGAGATACGAAGTTCAAAAGAGATTCAATAATTTCTCTCAACTCCCTGGTGAAACCTAAAGACAAACTTTTGAACGTTACTGTAAAATTATCAATCTCTGTATTTTACTTGGAAAGAAGTTCTCTAATAAGGAATTAAATGTTAATTTCCTTGCTGCTTTTGGATCTAGATATATCCATAAATCTAGCGTCATTGAAGACTCTGGAACTTTGGATGATTGGACTTTAAGGAACCTTTATGCTAATATCAAGGTTTATGAGCTCAAACTTCAGCGTATAAGTGAAACTGAAGGAAAATCAAAATCTATTGCTATGGTGGCGCAAAGAGAGGAAGCACCAGTGCCAGTACAAGTTGAGAAAAGTTCTGACCCCAAACTTTTTACTTCTGAGTTATTGGATATGGATGACGAAGACTTCGCTTTATTTGTGAAGAGATTCCAGAAGTTCAAAAAATTCTCAAAACTCAGCTCATTCAGCAAAGCTCAAGGATCTACAAGCAGAGCTCCTCCAAAGTTCACAAGGAGCAGTGATTCTAAAAGGAAAGAAGATCTTGTTTGTTTTAATTGCAAGAAACCAGGACATTTTGCATCGAACTGCCCAATTCCCAAGTTCGAGTACATACAGAAACAGAGCAGCCACACTCCAAAATTCAATCATCACAAAGGAATGGTTGCTGAGGAAGAATCTCCATCAAATGATCGCAATACGTGGATTGAAACAGACTCGGAAGAAAGCGATGAAGATTCTGATGATGGACTCGTATGCTTGGTGGCAAAAGATGATGATGTTTCTAATTCTGATGATGACTTCTCAAAAGATGTTCCTGATATGAAAATCTTGAACAAACCCATTAGAAAGTCTGCAAGTCATCAAGAAGTGAAGAAGAAAAAAGGACCAACCATCAGCGAGCTCATTGAACAAGGATGTCTTACTCCAGCTCAAAGCGATGTTGGATTATTATTTTCCAGATGTGACCTGAGCGCAAGAAGCAAACTCAGAAAGAGTGATTACATCAGACTTCAAGTTGTATCAATTCCAAAAATCAATCATGATGAGGACATTGAAAAGCAAGAAAAATTGTTCAAAGAGGCTGAAAAGGTAATAAGTCATTTTAGTGATATGAAGGAAGCTTTAGCACTATCATGTGATGAAATTTCCCAGCTTAAGACCGAGAAATCTCTATTAAAATCTGAACTCGCCCTCCTTAAGGACCAGATAAAGAGCATGACTCCTCTTACTGTTAAAAACACTTTTCTAACAGAACAAAACTCATTACTTAAAGTTCAAAACGATGAATTAGTCACTCAAATTACTGATCTTAAAAAGATTACAAATGAGTGGTCCAATTCTCGTGTCACTATGGACAACAGCTTTGAGTCCCAAAAATCCAATGGTGATAAAGGTGGCTTGGGATTCACATCAACTAGTGACAACTTTAAGTGTGATGTCTGTGCTGAAAGAGACAGTGAATTTACCCTTCTGCAAACTCGTGAAATTCCCAAGGAAAAATATTCAAATTCAATGGGTAAAGGACAGGAACAAGTCAAGAGACAAACATTCCATTATGTCTACCCAACGAAACAATTTGGGAAAGCTAAATAGAAGGAAATAGCTACAGATGAATCATCCTCTAGCAAAATCATTCTTGAAACAAGGCGCGCTCCTTCTACGAGAGAACATTATGCGCCTAGGAGCCATGCGCATCGTCTCCATGCGCCTCCTAGCCCTATGCGTGCTCCTAGAAAAAGAGCTCCAAAATTTCAAAAGAAAAATTTTGTTAAGGCAAATTCATCTGACCCAATCAAGAATGCAATCCCTAAGAAAAGTAAGGAGTTTGTGAAAACTCACATGATTGGTGGCTTTCATCATTGTTCCATTTGTGATTGCTCAGGACATAAGGCCGTGGAATGCCTTTTGCGATTCACTCCCAATGCCAAAGGACGTAAAAATCCTAAGGTCAAGCAAGAGTGGGTTGTGAAGAGTTTCTAACTCTAGGACCCAAAAGGAATAAAGGGGACCTGCTTAAATGTCTAAATTTCTGGTTCTTTACTTCATGACTGGATCTTCAAAAGCTAAAATGTATGAATGGATTCTCGATAGTGGGTGCTCACGACACATGACTAGAGATGAATCTTTACTTGAAGATGTTCATGAGAAGTGGTCCCTCAGTAACATTTGGTGATAATAACAAAGGTCAAGTTGTTGCATATGGAAAGCTCAAGAAAGACAAAGTGTGCATTTCAAGAGTCTCTCTATTCGAAAGACTCAAGCACAACTTATTATCCATATCTCAATTCTGTGATAAAGGATTAGAATGCCATTTTACTTCAAAGAAATGTCTTATTAAGGATGGCAAATCTGGAGCTACATTACTCACCGGTTATCGTAAGACAGATATTTATATTATTGATTTCCAAAATATGAACTCTAGTACTAATCTTTGTTTTGTAGCTAAAAGTGTGAGCGAGAATAGTTGGATATGGCATAAGCGCTTGAGTCACTTGAACTTTAAATATCTATCGAAACTCAGCAGGGACAATCTTGTCAAGGGACTTCCCAAGGTTGCTGATCATCATGACAACAAATGTGCTGCGTGTCAACTTGGCAAACAATCAAAGTAGTCTTTCTCCAGCAAGACAAATCCCTCAACTTCTTTTTTTTTTTTTTTTTTTTTTTTTGGCGAAAGGAGACGGTACTCCCTAGGTTTTATTGATTAAGTGAAAAGGTACAAAACAATGGCGGGGGACGTGACGGCCTTAACCACCGGAAAATAAAGACAAGGGGGGAGGTACTTATACAAGCCATAAGACCTCTACAAAAAGGATGGGGAGAATTCAAATTAGAAACAAACCTAAACAAAAGATCAGCCATGAGGACCTGATGACTTCTAATATAAGGGGTAGATGCTTTATCTAAGTGATAAGCACCTTTACAACTATGAGGGTTTTTTTTTTAAAATCTTTGTCAAACTTTAATATCAATGTCATTTCATTTACACTTTTACAACAAAAATCCCTCAACTTCTAGATGTTTGCAACTGCTGCACATTGATCTATTTGGACCAGTTACCACTGCAAGCATTAGAGGAAACAAATATACTCTAGTTATAGTGGATGATTATTCAAGATATGCGTGGGTGGAAATGATGATCTCTAAAGAAAATTGTTATGACATTCTCACCACTCTATCCAGACTGCTCCAAACCCAAAAAAAAAGATGACATCGTTAGTGTTCGATCTGATAATGGAACAGAATTCAAGAACAATGGTGTTGCTCGATACTGCAAAGATCATGGGATAGATCACAACTTCTCAACAGCTGGAGTTCCTCAACAGAATGGTGTTGTGGAAAGGAAAAATAGGACATTGATTGAAGCGGGGAAGACGATGATAGCTGAAGCCAAATTGCCTAAGTACTTTTGGGAAGAATCTATCAACACCGCATGCTTTACTCAAAATCATTCCCTCATCAACAAATGCCACAACAAGACTCCGTATGAACTTTGGCGTGGTAGAACTCCCAACATTGCATTCTTCAAAATCTTTGGCTGCAAATGCTATATCCTCTACAACGGAAACGAACATAGAGGTAAATTCGATGCCAAAGCTGACGAAGATATTTTTGTTGGGTATGCTAAAAATTCCAAAGCTTTTCGTGTTTTCAATAGATCTACTTTAGTGATAGTTGAATCTATACATGTTACATTTGATGAACACTCTTTCCTTGAGCCACATTTGGCTCCAAATGTTGTTGATGATTCTGTTGAGTCCATTGAGACAGGTTCGCACATTCCAGTTGCGCCTACACTAGATCAGAATGCATCAACTCAAGAAAATCCATCTACATCAGTTGCGTAAAGCTTTGTCAATAGCGCACCAAGTGAAGCTTCAGTTGCATCGTACAATGCACTGAAGATTCCACTCATGCGCCTCATTCTAATGCTGCGCCTGGTGTCACTCCTAATTTCAATTCTGAACCAGTTCAACCCCCTAACTTTAATGATTTTGAAGCTGGTGAAGATGTACCAATTGAAGACCTTCAAGTTACTTCAACTCAACCTAACTTACCTCCTGAAATTCGTGAAGTTAGAGATCACCCAATCACAAATATCATTGGTGATCTACATGTTGGGGTTCGTACAAGGAGAGCTACAAACTTTGATGCGTACACTGCATTTATCTCTCAAATTAAACCAAAAAAGGCTGATGAAGTGCTCCAAGATCCAAATTAGGTTGTTGCAATGCAAGAAGAACTCAATCAATTTGAACGTTATAAGGTTTGGACTCTTGTTCCAAGACCTAATGATCAAGGAGTGATTGGTACGAAATGGGTGTTCAGAAACAAGATGTACGAGAATGGAACCATCACAAGAAACAAAGCAAGATTGGTTGCGCAAGCCTATAGGCAAAAAGAAGGAATCGATTACGATGAAACTTTTGCGCCCGTAGCAAGACTTGAAGCTATAAGGATCTTTCTAGCTTACGCTGCTCACAAGAACTTCAAGTTATATCAAATGGATGTGAAGAGCGCATTTCTAAATGGTGAACTCCAAGAACAATTCTACTCTTTTCATTGCCAAACATAATGATCATAAATTACTTGTTCAAATTTACGTCGATGATATTATTTTTGGATCTACTAATGAATTGTTGTGTAAGCGCTTTGAGAAACTAATGAAGAGCAAGTTTGAGATGAGCATGATGGGAGAACTCACATTCTTCCTCGGGATTCAAATCAAGCAAATAAATGAAGGCATATTTATCAACCAAGCAAATTATACAAGGGATCTAAGCAAGAAGTTTGGACTAGATAATGCTAAACAATATGATACCCCAATGGCTACCGGCAACAAACTCGACAAAGACTTTAAATGTAAACGGGTTGATCAAACACTCTACCGAGGTATGATTGGCTCACTCCTTTATCTTACTGCTAGTAGGCCCGATATAATGTTTAGTGTTTGTGTTTGCGCTCGTTATCAATCTGACCCTAGAGAAGCGCACTTGATTACTGTGAAACATATTATACGATATCTCTCCGGCACTGTTAACCTTGGACTTTGGTACACCAAAGATTCGAATTTTAAACTTGTAGGTTACTCAGATGAGGATTATGCAGCGTGCACGATTGACAGGAAAAGCACAAGTGGCACTTGTCATTTCCTTAGATATCGACTTGTGTCATGGGCAAGTAAGAAACAAGCTGCATTATATGTCTCAACTACGGAAGCAGAATATATCGATGCTGGAAGTTGTTGCTGTCAGATTCTAAAGATGAAGCAGCAATTGGTGGACTACGACATCATTGAAGAAAATTGTCCCATCTACTGCGACAATACATCAACAATTGCGGTTTCTAAAAATCTTGTCATGCACTCAAAGACTAAGCACATAGACATCAAGTATCACTTCCTCAAAGACCACGTGGAGAAACGAAACATTCATTTGGAACATGTGGGAACCGACTATCAAATTGCCGATATTCTTACAAAAGCACTAGATGCTAAAAGGTTCATCTTTTTGAGAGGTGAAATGGATATGCTTGAACTTAGCTAAATATGGTCCATATGATTTGTCAATACTAATGATTTTGTGTTTACTTGATAAATTTTCTAAGTTAGAAATGCCTCATGCGCCTGCGCATTTCAAGCGCATATGGTGTTGCGCATAAGGCAAAACATTTCTGAGTTTTCTAAGAAACTCTGCGCATTATAGTACTGCGCATAAGCTTCATGCGTATGCCACGTGGATCTCAGGTAAGTTCACTTTTTATTAATTGCACCTAGGGCCTTGACTCGCTGAGTCAGCATATAATTCACAAGGGTACTTGTGCAATTATTTTTCCCTCGTCCTTATTTTTGAATTTTTGGGAAATTACTATTTTACCCCTGCGCATGTCCCAGTCCAATTAATGCTAAAAGCATTGAGTGACGCGCCATTAATGCTCATTGAGTGACGCGCCATTAATGCCCCTCTTCACTAAAAGACTGACGTTTATCCTTCCATCCTACATTAATTCTTCAGCAACGCAGAAGAAATAGAGCGCGTATTTGATGACTCTACTGTCCCCTGCTTGAAAAGTTCAATTCGTGGAGTTTTTGTCACAATCAACTACGCGCACATCCGTCAGACCGTGGGACTTCCTGCGTGCAACAGAAAGAAGCTATCTCAAGATGCGCAAGATAAGGTTGCGCAGAAGCTAATCAAAATTCCTACTCTGGTTGGTCAATACAACAACCATGATAGGAAAGAATTTGGAGAATTGATGTACCATATATGCACGCTCATCGGTGACACCATCAACTGCAAGAATGGCAATAAGTCAACCTTCATAAGTAAGCAGTGGATGTGTTGCACTGCAATCTACAAGAAGAAGAAGTTAAGTTGGGCTGAAATTATTTTTGATGAGCTAGTACGATGGGTGCGTGTTTATAAGAAAAAAGCTGCAGATTCCAAGAAGCCACCCAAGTACAAGACTCACTGCAGAATTCTTACTGCGGTCTGATGTAATCTCATTTAGGAGCTTAAGTCCAAGCACAACAGATCCATTGAAAGAGTTTGTTCCAGCCCAAGAAAAGCTTAGAGAATGGAGTCCAATTGAATGCAACATGAAGTTTTGTGGTGGAGAATGTTGGCCTACTGAAAGAACACAATTTGAAGCCCAAATTGAGTCCAAAATAAGTCTCTTCAAGTCATCCCAAAGAGAGATCCGAATTTCTCAAGTTGCATGAAGATTCTAGAATGAAGATAAGGTTGATACATTCTCCACATGCTCTTGGAAAGCTGGAAAGTCTTTGGATTTCATCATAATAATTGTAGTCTTTATCTTGTAATTTAAAGCTTATTGCTTACATCATAGATGATATCATCTACTTAGGAATCATCACCATTCCAACCTATAAATAGGCCATTTTTGTACTCAATTACAAACAATTGAGATTTAATACATTTGAGAGATTTATTCTACTCTTTGGTTCTTTGAAAAACTTATTTTATTTAATTTTTTTTGGCGAAAGGAGGGCGGTACCTCCCTAGGTTTTATTAAAAGAAATCAAAATTACAAAATGATGGGGGAGGCCTTACACAAGTTGTAAGGTCCTCTACAATAAAGGGAGGGATGACTACAAATGAAAGATAAAAGTCTATACAAGAATCTAGCCATCAAACTAAGTTCGGAGGGAGGGCACTTGAGCTTTATCAAGCTTAAAGGCCCCCTTACAAGTGTTGGGGAGTTCTTCGAAGCGTGGGAAATCTTTATTAGATCCATAATTTGCCAAAGTATCAGCGACCTTGTTTCCCTCTCTGTATATGTGCGTTATTCGAGTGGTCATTGAGGAAAGGAGCTGCCCAATACGACGAATCAGATAAAAAAATCTGCCAAGGGATGTGGTATTCTCGCAAGAGGATTCTCACCAAAACCTGTGAATCAAGCTCAACACATAACGAAGAAATGCCAAGATGATGAACCATGACTAACCCGTCTAATAATGCATGAGTTTCAGCCCACATATTCGAATGATGTCCATAGGTTCGAGCAAAGGCAGAAATAAAATCACCATTTAAATTTCGAATAATGCCCCCTCCTGAGGCAAAGCCCAGATTACCTTTAGATGCCCCATCCGTATTTAATTTGAATTATTCGTTTATAGGGAATTTCCACATCACCACTTTAGGAATTTTTGGCATTGGATCAGATCTGGGAACATTGAAGACGGTAGCTAAAGAGTGATCTTGAGGCAAACCTAAAAATTGAAGCTTGGTTGCACGGATGATAGAGGAGATTCCATATATAATTCCTTGCTGAACTTCTCGAGATGGGATGATAATGCCTTCAAATCTTGCTTTATTTCTGAATTTCCAAAGTTCCCAGCAAATAAAAAGTGGGATTACAGCCCGAAGCCATTTGCTCAAATCAGAAGTCACCTTTGAAGAACTATACCACCAAGCAATAATAATCTGCCTTAGAGTAGTCCCACTTGAGTGAATGCCAAGAAGGTTACCAAAGACTTGCCAAATGTATGAGGCAAGCTCCCCATGAACCAGAATATGCTCAATATCTTCACCCCTTGGGTTAGAACAACAATGGCACTTAGAAGCCAAAAAAATACCTCGTCGCATACAATTATAATCTGTGGGAAGACCATTATGAAGAGCCCTGCAAAGAAAAACAGAAATCTTTATAGGGACATTTTTATGCCAACAAGATGCCAAGACCATGCTTTTGGGATGGGATTTTCTAATTTCCCTCCATGCCGAGGAGGTAGAAAACTTACCTGAAGGTGAAGGAGTCCAGGAGAGGCGGTCATTATCATCCGAGAGTTGAACATGATGGTCTTGGATAGCTGAAAGTAATTGCTGGCCAAAATTTTCCCGAATAATGTCCGCTCGTGGCAGCCCATTATGAAACAGAGAGGACACCACCGAATGCTCATATGGGAGATTATCAATCTGTCCAATCCAGTTCTCATGAATAGAAATGTTTCCTTGGCCAATATTCCAGGTTATACGGGGTTCCACAAACTCTTTAGCTTTTAACATTCTCCTCCATATATGTGAATCAGAAGTTCTAGGAAATGAGTCTATCGGATGAGTATTCGGGCAGTATTTTGCATGTAAGAACTCCGTCCATAAAGAGGTTGATCCTCTAAATCTCCACCACAGCTTCATTGCAAAGGCCGTAGAGATATCTTCAAATTTTCGAAGACCAAGCCCTCCTTCCTCCGTAGGCAAGAACATATGGTGATGGGCGACCCAATGACACTTCTTTTACCCATCTATGCCACTCCAGAAAAACCGAGCAATAAAACTATAAAGGGCCTTGATTATACCCTTAGGGGGTTCCATCAAGGCCATGTAATATAGAGGAATAGACTGGAGACAAGCTTTAATCTGAATAATTTTTGCCCCTAGGGAAAGTATTTTACCTCGCCAAGAGTGGAGTCTGTCTTCAAGCTTATGGATGATAGGCTGAAAGAACACATTCTTTTTTCTTCCTACATAAAGGGGACACCCAAGATAAGTGATAGGAAGCTCTTTCTTAATGAATCCCGTGGCATGCTGAATTATTGCATCTCTAGCCGTGTCTTGCTTCCCAGTCACAAAGCAAGATTTTGAATTATTAATAATCCGCCCGGAAAATTGTTGGTACCACTCCATACACCTCATATGCATACTCAGCGAATTCTTACTCCCATTACAGAAAATCATCACATCGTCTGCATAAGCAAGGTGTGAAATCATTGGGACATTGTGGTGAGAGGTGTGATATCTATAATGCTCAAACTGGGAGTGGAGATTATTTAAGCCCCTGCTCAATACTTCAGCCATGATGATAAAAAGAGTGGGTGACAAGGGATTCCCTTGCCTAAGACCCCGAGTGGAGTGGAAAAAGCCATGACTCTCGCCATTCACAAGAATAGAATACCAACACGATGAAATGCAATGATAGATCATATCTATCCATATCTCCGAGAACCCAAACCTACGAAGAACTTTGATAAGGCTAAACCAAGAGACGCGGTCATACACCTTAGACATGTCCAGTTTGAGCACCACATTGGAGCCTCTGACTTTTTTTTGTTAAGGAGCAGAAAAGTTCCTGTGCAAGTAGGGCATTGTCATGAATAAGCCTACCTTGTACGAAACCACTTTGTTGTGGGGATATTATCCGAGGGAGAATTCCAGCCAATCTACGAGTAATTAGCTTTGTGAGAATTTTATTGGAGAAATTGCACAAGCTAATCAGCCTAAGCTCACCAAAAGCCGAGGGGATTTCCACCTTGGGGATAAGAATAATGAGGGTGCTAGTCCAGCTCCGTGGCATTTGAAAACCTGAGAAAAAATCACCAATAGCCTTGACAAGATCTTGCTGAATTATATCCCAGCACACTTTAGAAAACTCTCCTGTAAAACCGCCCGGTCCAGCTGCACTTGTGCCATTCATGCTCAAGATAGTAGCATATATCTCTTCTCTAGTGGGAACCATAGTTAAGGCATCATTATCAGCCTCATTTATAAGCTGAGGTATGACCTGTAACAGTTCATCCGAAGAAGATTCATGTGGCTCGGTTAAGAGTGTAGAAAAGAAGTTCACCGCCTATTCCTTGATTTCTGCCTTGTCCGTTATCCACTCCCCATTAGAATTTCTGATCCTATGGATATGCAAACAATGTCTCTTTTTCCTCACACAGGCATGAAAGTAAGAGGTATTACGATCCCCATCTTTTATCCATTTTAGATTTGCCTTTTGCTGCCAAAATTCCTCCTCAACTTTTAAACGATGATTGAGGTTTCCTTGGGATAGATGAAGCTCTGCTCTATTTTCCTCTGAAGGGGTCTCTTGATAAATCAATTCTTTAGCTTTCACTTCATTTTCTGCAAGAATAACCTGTTGATCAATTCTCCCAAAGGTTTCTTTGTTCCACTGACCTAGAGCTTTCCTAAGAAGCCCTAACTTGTTTGCAAACCTGACCATAGGCCTCCCTCCAACCACGCTATTCCAAGTATCCCTAACAAGAGGTAGAAACGACTCATGTTTGACCCAAGCATTGATGAATCTGAAAGCTCCCCATGTCTTTTCTTCTTGGCATTGAATAGTAGTATGCAGTGGGCAATGATCCGAACAAGTCTTGTTTAGGTGGGAAACTGAGGTAGAATGAAAGGTTCTAAGCCATCTTTCATTGTATTAGATTATCAAGTGTAATTTTCTATACATGTGGCGTCTTCCTAGCTTATCAGCCAACTTGGGTGTATTGGTTGTGGCGCTTCTAAACCAAGTATCCTATCTTCTTAGGTAGGGGTGCGGTTTTACACCTACAAACGACTTTACTTTGAGCGATCCTTGGCTACATGGTAATTCTGATCATATTCCTTGTAGAAATCACATCACGGTCTTCATGCGCTTTCCTTCTGTGTGAAAGTTGGTGGATGAGGACCAATCTCTAAAAGTTGATGTCACTTCAACGCGCACTTATACTCGCGTTTATCTTTAAAACTTTTGCCGTGAAGTCAACAATTTTGATTATTGTATGTGCTGGGCTGCGGATCCCATTGAGGTGTTTGAAGACATTCACCCTAAAGATCAAGGATCCCCTCCTGTTTCTGATAATGAGGTGGAAGAAGCATCCTCATCTGACTCTGACTCTGAAGATGAGTCAATCTATGAGCCTGTTTTGAATAAGGTGGGTGACAAGGAGAAGGGTAAGGCTGCTGCTGATGCGTCGCGCAAGACAAAGAAAGAAAATAAATCTACTTCTACGCCTAAGATTACTATTCAAGAGCCTACTGCGCCTGCTCCTAAGCGCAAGGCTGTTGCTGAGCCTGAGCCTCCTAAGAAATCCAAAAAGGCTAAGGCTCCTGTGCTAGAGAAGAAGAAGAAGAAAAAGAAAGTTAAGGCATCGAGGACCTCACTGGATGAATCTGATGAAGAGATTCAAGTTAAAGATGATGTTGCTGCGCCCCCTCCTCCTGCACCTAAGTCAACGCGCGCATCTATCTCTACTCCTACGCCCCAAGAAGAAGACAATTTTGAAGGTGCCTCTAATGACCCTCTCATTAGCCCTTCTGAATCTACTGCTGCTGGTCCCTCAACTACTGCACCAACTCAGGGGGAGATTCACAAGGAAACATCAAGTGAGGATGAAATTTCTCTATCTACTAAGAAGAACAAGACAAAGCGCCGCGTGAAGAAGCGCGCTACTAAGAGGTCTATAAAAGACTTATCTGATATAGAGCCTGATTCTCCAAGGCATTCTCCTCCACGCACTGACTTATCTGCATGTGAAATTGCAAGGCAAGCGAGGCTGGATGCCATTGCGCAAAGATATGTTGCGCAGCAAACCCTACCTATCTACATTCATGGTGAAGGTTTTGCTTTTGATGCGCCTGACCCAACTGTTGATCCAAATGCGCCAATAGTTGAGGATGCTGCTGATTCAAGTTCTGAGGACTACGCTCTGCCCCTCTCTCCTATTCATGCGTAAGGAACTTCTACTCCTACTCCTGCTGCTGCTATTCATGCGCACACTACCGATGCTTCTCAGACTTCATAGCCAGTAGTGCCTCCAGCTCCTATCTCCTCTGATCCATCAGGTTCTTCAATGGACATGCGCCAGATCATAGCCATGCTCCAAACCATTCAAGCCAAACAGTTTGCCGCGCAAACCCAGCACTTCCAAGTGGTCACTGCGCAAGCTAAAATTCAAGAACAACTGGATGCACAGTCTGCTAGGCTAGATGCGTAAACCAGTTTACTTCAGGCAATTGATTGTGCCATTAAGGTGGAGAATTCCACAACAAAGGCAACCAGTTCTGAAGCTGCGCCTGCAACCAGTTCTGAAGCTGCGCCTGCGCCTCCCAACTTTGATGCACTACGTCAAGACCTTGAGCATGACTTTGGTGTTCTTACCACTGCTCTCTCCAAGATTCACTCTATGCATGGTCTGAATGAAGACTTATGTCAATTAGACTGTGGAATACAACGCCAAGTTTTAGCAACTGAAGATTGAGTTGATGAACAAGTTCACGAGCCTGCAGAATGAGCTAAGGGAAGCGCTGTCAAGAATCAACATAGATTAGAATTGTAATCTTTTGTTTGCTGCGCATATGTAAGTTTTTTATGCGCATAATTTTTTCTTTTGATTTTTCTTCCATGTAAAACTTGTATTCTGTAACTCTTATATTTCAAGTTTTAATGAGAAGAATGCATCATTGCGTTTTCACAAAACCTTGTTCAATTCAAACAATTCGTTTGTGGAACAATGAATGCATGATTTAACTGAACTTCATGCGGTATTTATATCTGCTCATATTTTATTGCATGATGTTTAAACATTCAGTTTAAACGCATAATTAAACTTAAACTCATAATATTTTGTATGCGCTGAATGATATTTCTATCTTTCCCATACTGTAAGTTCATCTCTTTGGGATAGACTAGAAATCTATAACACTGGCTAGTGTGTGTATTGACTAGAAATCTATAACACTTTAAACATTCAGTAGGTAATGGCATCAATCATTTAGGGGGAGATTGTTGGGTATGCTTATTACTTAACCCTCCTATTTATGTTAGAATTGATTGATACCATCACCTAAATTTATTTTAAAGACTTTAGAACCCTATGTAAAAAGTTTTATAACTTAAATTTTTAGCTAAGTCCTCTTTATAGATTAGGCTTAGTAGTTAGGGCTTTTACTTTGATTTTGAGGTGTCATGTGCAAATGTCTAAACGTGACGCGCATGACTCCCATGCGCAGCACCCTTCTGCACAACTCAATGCGCATGGCCTCCATGCGCGCGCAGATTTGCCTTGGTCAATTTCTCTCATTTCCTGATCTCATATTCTAGAAGCTTGGAAAGCGTCAAGTCAAGCTACGCTTTTGGGAATGAGCCAAAGTGCTAATGTGTACATATGACAAAACAAGCACACTCAGCATACAGGTAGATGGAGACGCGCCTCAGTTTGAAAATTCAAAATGAAGACAATTGTCATCCTTCTAGAAGAAGTTTGAATCTTGTCCTCTTGCTCTGTCTCCAACGGCTATAAAGGACACCTGCGCACCAATCACATTGTGCCAGCTCATTGTCCTTGCTCAAAGCTCCAACAGCTAGTTTTTGAAGCTCTACTATAAATAGCCTGCTCATCCTCATTTCCAAGCTGCTTGTGTTTTGCTTTCAGAAAGAAACTTTGAAGATTTCTTGCTCATTTCCAGAATTCTCAAGAACAACCTTCATACCTTACCAAGCCCTGATCCTAAAAGCCTTGTTACACCAGAATATCTTATGCTCTCCATCTCATAGATTTATAGAGCCCAGATTTCTGACACACACACACCTCTTGAAGTTCCGATCTCATCGATCATACTTCTAGAGATACTCCGGTTTTATCTAGGATTTGTTCATTCATAGATTATAGATCTTTGAGTTAGTTTTGTTCTCAATCATTGTAAGTTGTAACACTCTCTCATATTATAAGATCTCCATTAGAAATCCAAGACTAACCATCTTGGTAGAGGACGTAGATCTTTTCCCGATCGAACCTCTCCAAATAGCTTGTCTTGTTATTGTGCTTTTCATTCTACATTTAAGCTTTTCTGATATATTTCTTTGTTTGATCTTTGTAGATTGTCTTGCACTGTTTGTATTGTGTTTGTGTGCTTTCTGCCTTAGTTCCATTTTGCGCCACTCTTTAAGCCAAACTTAGCGCGTGCGTTTTTACACTACTGCGCATATACCTGCGCATTAGTGATTGCTTTAAGTTTCCGCTGTACATTTCACACTCTTGTTACGCGCTATACTTAGCCAAAATTAGAGATGTACGCATTAGCCATTGATTTGCAAAAGGGTTTGAAAAGAATTTTAAAACGCTATTCACCCCCCCCTCTAGCATTTTTTATACCCTTGTTGCCCTTTTAGGACCAACAAGTCGTCAAAGTGTTCCTTTTCGCGCGGAGGGTTGTTCGTAACTGCTTGGACATCAAAGACGGAGTTGTCTTGAACCATACTTACTTGACCGGCAACCTCTTTAGCCTTAGGAGCGGTGCTTGTTGGTGCTTTGTAGTGGAAGGAGTTGTTCCCACTTTTAGTGGTCTCTTTGGTAATACCAGTGATACCGTGTTCATGTCTTACTCCAGCGTCGACCATTTCTCGTAGATCGGGAAAGTAGCCATTACCGATTGCCACCCTAAGCTCAGGCAATAAACACTTGTTGAAGATCTGTTTCTGCTCCTTTGCCTTAGGGGGGGTATTGTACCTCAGCTAGCTTGTAGTTCCACCTCTGTAGAAATCATAAATAGGCTCGCCGGGCCTCTGCATATTGTTCCCCAAATCGGTACGGTTGACGTGCCAATCGAGGTTTGACTGATACTTCTCACAAAAAGTGGTGGTGATCTGGTTCCATGTCTCTCTCTCAGAGGGATCTAAGCTCAAGAACCAATGGAGGGAAATCCCATCTAGAGTGGTGTGGAAGACTCGAGCCATCTGTTCATTGGTGCAGTCTCGGGCTCTCATAGCTAGCACATAACTATCAAGGTGAGTCTTGGGGCAAGTAGTGCCATGGAAAGTGGAGACCTTCGGCATTTTTAAGTCTCTAGGGAGACCTGTCAAGCCGCTGAAAAATTGCCCTTCGACCTCTTCTTTTGTTTGTCCAAGTGGCCATATTTCCATAGTAGCTCGCATCCATAAGATTCGCATATTGAATCATATCAGAAAAATCCGTCACAGCCCTATCATTTATTGGTTTGCCACCAATTTTTTCAGATTGATTAAGAACCACATTAAAGTCCCCAACTACCATCCATGGATATTCCACCTCACTAATATTCATAAGTTCCTCCCATAAATAAATCCGAGACAGCCTAGTACAATTTACATGAACAAAAGAAATCCACACATTCTCATGCCATATAGGATGAACAATTTGAACAGTCATAGCCTCAATAGAGTCATTAATAACCGAGAATTGCAGACCATGTTTCCAAAAAATCCACACCCGATTACTCATATTCGCCATACCCCCCTCACATCCCAGTTTCCGAATATAGGAGGCCAAATTGCTACTAAAGACTTTAGGTTCATAGATAGCTATTAAAGAGACATTATACGAATGAAATAAACGCTTTAATCTTCTCACCGTAGCACCATTAGAGATACCACGTGCATTCCAACTAATGAACGATACCATTAAAACTCAAAGAAAGGAAATAACTGAAAGCTTTGGTAAAAAGAACTCACAACGAGTATTAAGATGGGGGGGTTGATGGCTTGCTGTGATTTTTCCTTGATCTCACTTTGGTGAAGCCATCTGCATCAACCTTCTTTGAAGAGTTAGAGGCAAATGGGGTGGAACCAGCCATCTCAGTGATAAATGAACTAGATAGAGGGCCACGAGGAGATAAATTCAAGCCATCACTATTTGATATTGCTGCAAAACCTGCATTGTCCAGATTTGTATTATCAACACTATGGGATTTCTGCGACACCCTTACAGTCTCAACAGCCACAGCACATGCCTTTTGAAGAGCTATGTTGACAGCTTCCGGAAGAACATTACCCCGTTTAGCTAAAGTAGGGAAGACAGTCCCACTTTTGCCATTAGAGTTAGCCTTACTACCTTCT
Organism: Campanula takesimana; assembly: GCA_026119855.1. Classification (NCBI taxonomy): domain Eukaryota; kingdom Viridiplantae; phylum Streptophyta; class Magnoliopsida; order Asterales; family Campanulaceae; genus Campanula; species Campanula takesimana. The sequence continues at coordinate 1,496,972 of JAOWBW010000214.1, forward strand.
TTCATTTCTGAAACCTTCAGCTCACCATTTGGTTTAGCATTGTTAACATTACCACCCAATTCAATGATTTCAATATCCGACGATATACCATTAACCTTAGCACCACTAGTAGCACCAGATTTTAGTTCACTAGTCACCCCCTTTGTTGGACCACCATTTTCCATCAAAACCGAAGAGTTTATAGTCCCTTTGTCTATATCATTTTTCTCCTTAGATTTCTCTTTGTACACCATATCATTAACCTTTGGCACATGACCAGTCTTTTTTTCTAAACCAGGATTAACCCGTCGATATGAGCGAACATCATGGCCAAGAACATAGCAATGCTTACAATACCGGGGTAGGTTATCATATTCCACCTTTTGGTAAAAACTTGGAATAGAATCACCACAATCAATATAAATTTCATAGGGAAGCTTTTTAGTAACATCAACTTGAACTAACACCTTGGCAATGCTTGGTCTAGAAAGATCAGCAGTCGCCTTATCCAAAGATAGGGGAGTACCAATAGCCTTAGCTAATGACAAAATAAAATATTTGTTAAACAAATGCACAGGTAAACCAGGTAGACCTACCCACACAGGAACTATGGGGGATTCTTGAGTTGGACGCCATGCCGGTGACCAAGCCAAAGTCCTCATAGGGAATTTATCAACGTACCTTGTTTCCCTCATCCACAATCTCTGATAATCAGCTTCCGTAGTCAGTTGAATCAAAAGATGTTTGGAGTCAAGATTACCCAACTTATAAACACCCTTTAACTGAAATTTAGCAAAGGCGAGCCTAGTAGCTTCCATAGTCGGCCTGCTATGGGAGAATTTTCCAAAAAGTGTCCACTGAAAAGGTCGAGCAAATTGCTCAATTGCCTCCTTCGACAACTTAATAGATGGTGTACCCTTATGAGTCGCCGGAACTATGGGGAAGGTATTTGACTGCGTAAATAGAGAGGGGACAAAATAAATCTGCAAATGATTTAGTGCCCATCGACGATGTTGGAGGCTGTGATGGTAAGGGGTTGTTTGCGGCGTGGGATTTGTTTGCGGCGCCCTAGGGAGTGAAGGCGGCGTATCTAGACACCTTTTAGGTCTGATTGATAGATCTGTACGGACCTTGCAAGTAGGTTGATCTTTGCTCGTGTGTCATATGGAGACTGTGGTATTTTCATGGATTCTGCGAAGATTTTGGCTAGAGATAATGGTGGAGATTTAAGTAGACCAGAGTCATATTTTCCTAGAAGAGAAGCTTCTAGAGACAGTTCTTCTAATGACAGCATATAACAAGATGGATTACTATCATTAATGAAATTTGAAGTACAAACTATCTCATTGCCACTAGATGACTCGCAGTCTGCCACAATAGGTTCGACCAGATCAATGAGGTTTTTCTCTACTTCTATCATAGCCACACTTCCTTTGTCTAGGAAGAGTCGGGGATCTTCGAGAGAACCATCATGAATGAGCTTCAGGATGTCTTTCTTTAAGGCGAACCATTCCCTTGTTCTGTGACCAGTGGCTTGGTGGTAATGGCAGTACTTCCATGCATTGCTTCACTTATTTGGAGAGTAACCTTTGAGTTATCTGAGTAGTCCTTTGTTCACGAGGTCGCATAGGAACTTCTTCATTGAGATTTTTAGCTGCTCGATGGAGTCTTCAAGATCTAGCATGGTGATCCGATCTGTCCCCACTATATTGACATCCATGGCGATGATCTTTCTCAGGTTGGCTATAACATTGTCTTTGATGAGCTTCTGTATAATCTGCTTAATGGTGAAGCACTGGTTGTTGGTGTGTCCGGATACTCTATGGTAGCCACAGAACTTTGACATGTCGCACCCATGCTTAGGCCAACGGAAGTGGTGCCCCACAGGAGTTATCAATCCGATTCTGACTAGTCCTCCGAACAAAGCATTCATGTCTAGCCCCAGTTCAGTGAAAGCATCTACCATCTCAAGGATACCAATGTCGCCTCCTATAAGCTTGACCATGTTCATACCTCCATTGTTTGGGAGCGGGTTTGCTATGGTGTTTGGACCCTTAGGCTTCTCAACCTTCCCTTCGGCGGTTAACTTTTGGATGGAACGCTTGAGTTGTAAGCAGTTGTCGGTGTCGTGGCCGATGTACTTGTGATACTTGTAAAACTTGGTCACATCGAGCCCTCTTGACCACCGGTTCATAATTCTCAAGCATCTTGATCAAACCCTTTTTCATTAGTACTTCAAACACTCGGCCAGTAGACATGCCGAAGTCGTGTTGGGTATGCTTATTACTTAACCCTCCTATTTATGTTAGAATTGATTGATACCATCAACTAAGTTTATTTATAGGACTTTAGGACCCTATGTAAGAAGTTTGATAACTTAAATTTTTAGCTAAGTCCTCTTTATAGACTAGGCTTAGTAGTTAGGGCTTTTACTTTGATTTTGAGGTCTCATGTGCAAATGTCTAAACATGACGCGCATGACTCCCATGCACAGCACCCTTCTGCGTAACTCAATGCGCATGGCCTCCATGCGCGCGCAGATTTGCCTTAGTCAATTTCTCTCATTTCCTGATATCATATTCTAGAAGCTTAGAAAGCATCAAGTCAAGCTACGCTTTTTGGAATGAGCCAAAGTGCTGATGTGTACATACGACAAACACAAGCACACTCAGCATACACGTAGATGGAATGCGCCTCAGTTTGAAAATTCAAAATGAAGACAGCTGTCATCCTTCTAGAAGAAGTTTGAATCTTGTCCTCTTGCGCTGTCTCCAACGGCTATAAAGGATACCTGCGTACCAATCACATTGTGCCAGCTCATTATGCTTGCTCAGAGATCCAACGGCTAGTTTTTGAAGCTCTACTATAAATAGCCTGCTCATCCTCATTTCCAAGCTGCTTGTGTTTTGATTTCAGAAAGAAACTTTGAAGATTTGAAGATTGCTTGCTCATTTCCAGAATTCTCAAGAACAACCTTCATACCTTACCAAGCCCTGATCCCAAAAGCCTTGTAACACCAGAATATCTTGTGCTCTCCATCTCATAAATTTATAGAGCCCAGATTTCTGACACACACACACACCTCTTAAAGTTCCGATCTCATCGATCATACTTCTAGAGATACACCGGTTTTATTTAGGATTTGTTCGTTCATAGATTATAGATCTTTGAGTTAGTTTTGTTCTCAATCGTTGTAACTTGTAACACTCTCTCATATTATAAGACCTCCATTAGAAATCCAAGACTAACCATCTTGGTAGAGGACGTAGATCTTTTCCCGATCGAACCTCTCCAAATAGCTTGTCTTGTTATTGTGCTTTTCATTCTACATTTAAGATTTTCTGATATATTGTTTTGTTTGATCTTTGTAGATTGTCTTGCACTGTTTGTATTGTGTTTGTGTGCTTTCTGCCTTAGTTCCATTTTGCACCACTCTTTAAGCCAAACTTAGCGCGTACGTTTTTACACTACTGCGCATATACCTGCGCATTAGTGATTGCTTTAAGTTTCTGCTGTGCATTTCACACTCTTGTTGCGCGCTATACTTTGCCAAAATTAGAGCTGTTCGCATTAGCCATTGATTTGCAAAAGGGTTTGAAAAGAATTTTAAAATGCTATTCACCCCCCAAGCATTTTTCATACCCTTGTTGCCCCTTTGGGACCAACAAGTGGTATCAGAGAAAACACCTTTATAAAACATTTTTGTTTTTCAAGCTTAACAGCTTGGGTGCCGATTCGAAATGGCAAACTCAAAACCTATGGCAACTGCAAACTACACTCATGTTCCAGTCTCTGATGAAGATCATTTTGACGTGTGGAAATTCAGCATCTTGACCCATCTCAGCTCAATCAATGAAAGGCTTCATGACAGCGTGGTTTATGGACCTTACATCCCAATGAAAGCGAATCCAAATCTGCGCACAAACGCTGCTCAACCGTCAATTCTAAAACCAAAGGAAGAATGGACTGAAGAAGAAATAAGAAGAGTTGCAAATGATGGGAAAGCAAGAAACATTCTCCTAAGCACTCTAAGCACGGCTATGAAACAACAAGTCATGCATTGTGCTACCGCAAATGAATTATAGGATGCTATTGAAGAGCATATTGAAGGAGACACTGTTTTCAAAGAAAACAAGAGATACGAAGTTCAAAAGAGATTCAATAATTTCTCTCAACTCCCTGGTGAAACCTAAACACAGACTTATGAACGTTACTGTAAAATTATCAATCTCTGTATTTTACTTGGAAAGAAGTTCTCTAATAAGGAATTAAACGTTAATTTCCTTGCTGCTTTTGGATCTAGATATCTCCATAAATCTAGCGTCATTGAAGACTCTGGAACTTTGGATGATTGGACTTTAAGGAACCTTTATGCTAATCTCAAGGTTTATGAGCTCAAACTTCAGCGTATAAGTGAAACTGAAGGAAAATCAAAATCCATTGCTATGGTGGCGCAAAGAGAGGAAGCGCCTGTGCCAGTACAAGTTGAGAAAATTACTTCTGAGTTATTGGATATGGATGACGAAGACTTCGCTTTATTTGTGAAGAGATTCCAGAAGTTCAAAAAATTCTCAAAACTCAGCTCTTTCAGCAAAGCTCAAGGATCTACAAGCAGAGCTCCTCCAAAGTTCACAAGGAGCAGTGATTCTAAAAGGAAAGAAGATCTTGTTTGTTTTAATTGCAAGAAACCAGGACATTTTGCATCGAGCTGCCCAATTCCCAAGTTCGAGTACATACAGAAACAGAGCAGCCACACTCCAAAATTCAATAGTCACAAAGGAATGGTTGCTGAGGAAGAATCTCCATCAAATGATCGCAATACGTGGATTGAAACAGACTCGGAAGAAAGCGATGAAGATTCTGATGATGGACTCATATGCTTGGTGGAAAAAGATGATGATGTTTCTGATTCTGATGATGACTTCTCAAAAGATGTTCCTGATATGAAAATCTTGAACAAACCCATTAGAAAGTCTGCACGTCATCAAGAAGTGAAGAAGAAAAAAGGACCAACATCAGCGAGCTCATTGAACAAGGATGTCTTACTCCAGCTCAGAGCGATGTTGGATTATTATTTTCCAGATGTGACCTGAGCGCAAGAAGCAAACTCAGAAAGAATGATTACATCAGACCTCAAGTTGTATCAATTCCAAAAATCAATCATGATGAGGACATTGAAAAGCAAAAAAAATTGTTCAAAGAGGCTGAAAAGGTAATAAGTCATTTTAGTGATATGAAGGAAGCTTTAGCACTATCATGTGATGAAATTTCCCAGCTTAAGACCGAAAAATCTCTATTAAAATCTGAACTCGCCATCCTTAAGGACCAGATAAAGAGCATGACTCCTCTTACTGTTAAAAACATTTTTCTAACAGAACAGAACTCATTACTTAAAGTTCAAAACGATGAATTAGTCACTCAAATTACTGATCTTAAAAAGATTACAAATGAGTGGTCCAATTCTCGTGTCACTATGGACAGCATCTTTGAGTCCCAAAAATCCAAAGGTGATAAAGGTGGCTTGGGATTCACATCAACTAGTGACAACTTTAAGTGTGATGTCTGTGCTGAAAGAGACAGTGAATTTACCCTTCTGCAAACTCGTGAAATTCCCAAGGAAAAACATTCAAATTCAATGGGTAAAGGATAGGAACAAGTCAAGAGACAAACCTTCCATTATGTCTACCCAACAAAATAATTTGGGAAAGCTAAATAGAAGGAAATAGCTACAGATGAATCATCCTCTAGCAAAATCATTCTTGAAACAAGGCGCGCTCCTTCTACGAGAGAACATTATGCGCCTAGGAGCCATGCGCATCGTCGCCATGCGCCTCCTAGCCCTAGCGCGCTCCTAGAAAAAGAGCTCCAAGGCAAGCGAGGCTGGATGCCATTGCGCAAAGATATGTTGCGCAGCAAACCCCACCTATCTACATTCATGGTGAAGGTTTTTCTTTTGATGCGCCTGACCCAACTGTTGGTCCAAATGCGCCAATAGTTGAGGATGCTGCTGATTCAAGTTCTGGGGACTATGCTCTGCCCCTCTCTCCTATTCATGCGCAAGGAACTTCTACTCCTACTCCTGCTGCTGCTGCTGCTGCTATTCCTGCGCACACTACCGATGCTTCTCAAACTTTACAGCCAGTAGTGCCTCCAGCTCCTATCTCCTCTGATCCATCAGGTTCTTCAATGGACATGCGCCAGATCATAGCCATGCTCCAAACCATTCAAGCCAATCAGTTTGCCGTGCAAACCCAGCACTTCCAAGTGGTCACTGCGCAAGCTAAAATTCAAGAACAACTGGATGCACAGTCTGCTAGGCTAGATGCGTAAACCAGTTTACTTCAGGCAATTGATTGTGCCATTAAGGGGGAGAATTCCACAACAAAGGCAACCAGTTCGGAAGCTGCGCCTGCAACCAGTTCTGAAGCTGCGCATGCGCCTCCCAACTTTGATGCACTACGTCAAGACCTTGAGCATGACTTTGGTGTTTTTACCACTGTGCTTTCCAAGATTCACTCTATGCATGGTCTGAATGAAGACTTATGTCAATCAGGCTGTAGAATACAACGCCAAGTTTCAGCAACTGAAGATTGAGTTGATGAACAAGATCACGAGCCTACAGAATGAGCTAATGGAAGCACTGTCAAGAATCAACATAGATGAGAATTGTAATCTTTTGTTTGCTGCGCATATGTAAGTTTGAAAATTCAAAATGAAGACAATTGTCATCCTTCTAGAAGAAGTTTGAATCTTGTCCTCTTGCTCTGTCTCCAACGGCTATAAAGGACACCTGCGCACCAATCACATTGTGCCAGCTCATTTTTCTTGCTCAGAGCTCCAACGGCTAGTTTTTGAAGCTCTACTTAAATAGCCTGCTCATCCTTATTTCCAAGCTGCTTGTGTTTTGCTTTCAGAAAGAAACTTTGAAGATTTCTTTCTCATTTCCAGAATTCTGAAGAACAACCTTCATACCTTACCAAGCCCTGATCCTAAAAGCCTTGTTACACCAGAATATCTTATGCTCTCCATCTCATAGATTTGTAGATTGTCTTGCACTGTTTATATTGTGTTTGTGTGCTTTCTGCCTTAGTTCCATTTTGCGCCACTCTTTAAGCCAAACTTAGCGCGTGCGTTTTTACACTACTGCGCATATACCTGCGCATTAGTGATTGCTTTAAGTTTCCGCTGTGCATTTTACACTCTTGTTACGCGCTATACTTAGCCAAAATTAGAGATGTGCGCATTAGCCATTGATTTGCAAAAGGGTTTGAAAAGAATTTTAAAACGCTATTCACCCCCCTAGCATTTTTTATACCCTTGTTGCCCCTTTAGGACCAACAAGTCGTCAAAATGTTCCTTTTCGTGCGGAGGGTTGTTCGTAACTGCTTGGACATCAAAGACGGAGTTGTCTTGAACCATACATACTTCACCGGCAACCTCTTTAGCCTTAGGAGCGGTGCTTGTTGGAGCTTTATAGCGGAAGGAGTTGTTCCCACTTTTAGTGGTCTCTTTGGTAATACCAGTGATACCGTGTTCATGTCTTACTCCAGCGTCGACCATTTCTCGTAGATCGGGAAAGTAGCCATTACCGATTGCCACCCTAAGCTCAGGCAACAAACACTTGTAAAAGATATGTTTCTTCTCCTTTGCCTTAGGGGGGGGTATTGTACCTCAGCTAGCTTGTGGTTCCACGTCTTGTAGAAATCATAAATAGGCTCGCCGGGCCTCTGCATATTGTTCCCCAAATCGGTACGGTTGACGTGCCAATCGAGGTTTAACTGATACTTCTCACAAAAAGTGGTGGTTATCTGGTTCCATGTCTCTCTCTCAGAGGGATCTAAACTCAAGAACCAATGGAGGGAAATCCCATCTAGAGTGGTGTGGAAGACTCAAGCCATCTGTTCATTGGTGCAGTCTCGGGCTGTCATAGCTAGCACATAACTGTCAAGGTGAGTCTTGGGGCAAGTAGTGCCATGGAAAGTGGAGACCTTTGGCATTTTTAAGTCTCTAGGGAGAGCACCCACATTGCTAGGGTTGATGATTTTTACTACAGGAGTGGCTTGCTTGCTGACAGTGTCAGAGAGCTTGCAGATCTGTTCTTGCATGGCGATCACTAGAGGGTGACTGGAGAAATTCAAGCCGTAGTTGACTTGAGCGGCAGGAGAAGTAGTGGAGATTGCAAGCATGGCAGCACCGATGCTTAGTGGCAATGATGGAGGAGGCAACTTGGTAGAAGACAAGTAGCTACCCATTAACTCTGATGATGTCTCGTACGGACCTTTGCTGGAGTTTTCTTTAGTACCATAAACTGGAGGAGGAACCCTTTGGTAGTTGGGCACTTTGAGAGGAACAGCGTCCTTATTGGAGGGGTAAGTGATAGGCACCTCTTCGTCCTTGACGAAAACAACTTCTTCATTATGGAAGCTAGTTTCCACACTTTTCTTCAATTCAGTATGAAGATAGTCTTTGAGCTCTTGGTTGTGTTTCTCTAGAGCATGGCTTCTATCCTCGAGCTTTGAGATTTGCAACATGACATTAGCAAAGAAGGGATGGAGATGTTGCGGGATATCGGAGGGCTTAATGCCGGCGACGACCTCTGGATCAGTAAAAGCAGTGGAGACTTGCGGAGCAGAAGTGTTGGGAGTGGAAGGCTCAGGTGATGGAGACATTGTTGAAGTAGAGACTGTAGACTGAGGTTGCGGGAAGCTCGAACGTTGCAGTCGACCACCGGAACGGACCCAAACTCGCTTCTCTGTAGAGGTATGGTAGGTGAAGTTTAGGACGGGTTAGGCTCATGCAATGTATTTTGTTATTTACAAAACAGTACATTATTTACATCCTAATTGGTTGGAAGGGTACCCCTTTTTTGGGTTACTATCTACAAAACTTGGATCAGTGGAGGTCATCACTACGTCTATAGACCCCTCATTTTTCACCTGCATTGCACACCCCCAAATGGACAATTCGGCCGAGGGTCCTATAGGGCAAGCGACTTCCACCGACCTAACGGATCCTAATGACTAACCCTTGTTTAAAGGCATTTAACGTAACGTCGATGTTACTTCCGTTAAGTTTTTAACGAGTTGAGATCCTTCTACAAAGTATCACCTTTTTTTTGGCGAAAGGAGGACGGTACCTTCCTAGGATTTATTAATTAACAAGAAAAGTACAAAAAGGTGGGGGGATATTACGGCCTTAACCACCAGCAAAAAGAAACTAAGGGGGAGGCTAAACATAAGAATGTACCTCTACAAAAGTAGGAGGGGATACTACCATACATCAAGCATAAAAAATAAAGGAATCTAGCCATCAGAAACAAAGTTCTAACATAAGGGATAGCAGAACTATCTAAGGTATAAGCACCTTTGCAAGAGTAGGGGAGATCACTAAAGGACAAATACTCCGAGTTTGCTCTTGAAACTGCAGCAACAGTAGCCAACCCATCAGCAACCTGATTTCCTTCGCGAAGGATATGAGTAACTCTAACTCCAATATGGGAAATAAGCCTTTTAATATGAACAACCTCATACCAAATACTCCAAGGTATATGATAATCACAGATTAACACATTTAAAAGAACTTCAGAATCAATTTCCAACCAAAGAGAAGAAATGCCAACTGAGATGCATAGAGAAGCCCATCCAAAACAGCCTTAGCTTCAGCAATCATATTCGAACCATGACCATAGAATTTAGAGTAGGCAAACAAAAACTTACCTTTTCTATTTCTGGAAATACCACCACCAGAGATTATACCCGGATTTCCTTTTGCCGCCCCATCCGTATTAATTTGAGAATTTCAGATTTAGGAGCTTTCCAAAGAACAAACCTCATAAGCTGAGATCTATGAACAGCCATAGGAATATTAAAGGCTTGAAAAACATGAGCTTCCATATCAGAACAAGGAAAGCTCAAATTATAAGCCTTAATAATAGAACCAATCTGCTCAACCACAGCCCGGATAATTGCTGAAGAAGACATATAGATATTATCGAATTTGGCTTTGTTTTGACTCTTCCATAACTCCCAGGTGATGAAACAAGGGAGAACACGACAAAGGCAACTAATCCCCTTATTTTTCCCCACAGCCGTATTAAACCACCAACTCGCAAGAATAGATTTAACATTATGGAATATTATGTGAACGCCAAGCAGTCTAGAAAACCAATCCCAAGTCTCAAATGCCACTTGACTATGAACAAAGAGATGCGTAATATCCTCCATGGAACGAGAAGAACAACAAACACAAGACGAGACAAGGGATATACCACGGGACTGAATAGCCAAATCGGTAGGGAGGCCATTATATAACATTCGCCAAAGAAAGATGGAGACTTTCAATGGGACATGTTTATTCCAGCAATATTCAAAGATTAAACTCCGAGGATTATCCACTCTACAAACTTGCCAAGCCGAGGAAATAGTAAACTGGCCTTTAGAAGAAGGAAGCCAATACATGCGATCCAGCATATCCGAGAGGAAAATATTCTGATTTTGAATAGTATGGAGGGCCTCCATCCCATAAGAATCACGAATATGATTGAGCCTAAGTTGTCCCTCATGAAACAAGGAAGAAACTTCAATATGATTACCTGGGAGATGAAGACGAGGCCCCTCCATCCATTTTTCATGAATAGAGGTAGCCCCTCTACCAATCCTCCAAGCACTATGGTACAATATCTTTAGCTTGAACCATACGGCACCAAATATGAGAAGCATAAGTAGGTTTGTCCGCATCCATAGGATGAGTACCCAAACAATACTTGTCAAGCATAAAATCAGACCAAAGAGAATGAGAAATTCTAAATCGCCACCAAAGATTCATAGCAAAAGCCATAGAAATATCTTCAAAACGACGAAGACCCAAACCACCTTCACAGATAGGCCGAAACATCAACTCCCTTCTCACCCAATGGCATTTGGACTGACCTTCTTCATTACACCAAAAAAAAAATTGCAATAAGCCGGTAAATGGCTTTGATAACACTCTTAGGAGGTTCCACCAAAGAGATATAATAAAGAGGTATAGATTGCAAGCAAGATTGAATAAGAGTGACCTTAGCACCAAAAGAGAGAATCTTGCCTTGCCAATTAGCAAGCCGGGCAGCCATTTTTTAAAGAACCATATCAAAAAGGGCAACTTTTTTCCTCCCAACATAAAGAGGGCAGCCAAGATAACATATAGGGAGAGATTTCTTTTCAAAGGATGTAGCTGCCTCAATAATACCATCTGTAATCTCATCATGAATGCCGGTAATAAAGCAAGACTTCCGAATATTAACAAGCTGGCCCGAAAAGGCTTGATACCAATTCAAACATCTCATATGAGCCTCTAGAGAGTCTTTGGATCCATTGCAAAAAATGATAATATCGTCAGAATGAAGCCGGTTAAGACCCCTACTTAGCACCTCAGCTGCAATAATAAAAAGAGTAGGGGATATAGGATCTCCTTGTCGAAGGCCGTGAGAGGAGTGAAAAAACCAGAACTTTCCCCGTTTACAAGAACCGAAAACCAGCAAGAAGAAATACAGCGATAGATCAAGTCATTCCAAACTTCAGAAAATCCAAACCTTCTCATCACTTTAATCAACGCAAACCAAGAGATACGATCATAGGCTTTAGCCATGTCTAACTTAAGACTAACATTTGAGCCTCTCACCATTTTCCGAATCGAATACATGAGCTCTTGAGCTAAAATAACATTTTCATGGATCAAACGCCCTTTCACAAAACCACTTTCCTGAGGAGAAATAATTCTTGAAAGAATTGGAGCTAGCCAAGAATTAAGGAGCTTTCGTGACAATTTTATTAGAGAAATTGCATAAGCTAATGGGTCTCATCTCCGTATAAGAAGTAGGAGCATCAACTTTAGGAATAAGAACAATAAGAGTCGAAGACCAGCTCCTTGGCATAGGAAAACCAGCAAAAAAATTCCATAATAGCTCTATAAAAATCATCCTTAATGATGTCCCAACAGCCTTTAGAAAGCTCCAGTAAATCCATCCGGACCAGCAGCACTCTGTTCATTCATGGACCAAATAATCTCTTTTATCTCCTCCAAAGACGGAACAGCCATTGCCGAGGCATTATGAGAATAAAATAACTTTTTGGCGGCTAGGTTTTTCTCTCTAAAACACACACAAAAGGTGCGATTACTGTGTGTTATCTTCCCCGTCTTCCCTAGGGTTAATCCCTAGGGTTTTTGTTCTGACAACATGATCGGCCATGGCTGGTCCGACATCCATCTTCTCTTCTTTGAATTCTAGTGCCCGTAATCCGTATTACAATCCCTCCGTATTGCAGAATTCGACTTGTCATGCTGCAAACCCTAGTATGGTGCCGCCCCCTAACCCTAATTCCCATGCACCGCCGTCTTCCCCTCATGGAAACCCTAATGGTATTGCGACTCAACAGCAGCCCCCCAATCGCAAATCATCCCCTCATCCGCTATGAATCAAATCCCCTCATCGACCGTTTCTAAATCTTTTGCAGACTTATTCTCTCAACCTGCAACCCCTTCCTCTCAAGGAGATCCAAATGCTGCTCAGAACAATATCCCTCTCTCGGCTATTCAAACTGGATCTCATAAAGGTTTGCCGTCAATAAAGCTTTCTAAGGAAATTCTTGCCGCATTTGCTAAGTCGTTTCAGTTCACTTTGGTTGGTAAATTCATGAATGGCAGACCTTTCTAGACCTAGTATTGCTAAAATTCTTATCCAAATTGATGCTACTAAGAAGCTCCCCCATGAGATTTTCATTGACTGTGGTGATGCTTGTCCGTGTTTTTTTTCAAAAGGTAGACTATGACAATGTTCCTAAGTATTGCAAGCATTGCTTTATCTTGGGTCATGATATTTCTGTTTGTCGAAAGGCCAATCCCTCTCTTAATACCCAAAAGTCTGTTTATCCTAATTCAAAACCTAAGGATTCAAAATCAGCTTTGCAAGTGGAGAAGGGTGAAAAGGTTGATGTTCCAAAGCAGGTTGAATCTAATCCTCCAAAGGTTGCAACTTGTGTGGTGCGAAAATTGATGGTGTTGCTCAAGAAATTGAGGTTGTTGATCTAGATGGGGGGATTGTTCAATCTAATGAGCAGTAAGCCGGTAATGGTAGTGGTGATAAAATAAATGGGTCAGATACTGTGAGAGGTGGTGCTAGTAAAATCCCTTTTATGGCAAAGAGAGGACAACCTCTTCCAAAGGCAGTTAATAGGGCTCCTTCGAAGGCTAGTGAGGAGGCTTTTAATACTACTAAGGATATCCCTTCAAATGAAAGTAATACCACAGCTTCTGAACAAGATGGTGGTACTAATATTAATTTGAATGCTGTTATTCAAAATATAGCTTCTCATAAAGCTCAAGTTGATAGTATTGGGGTGTCTGCGCAGATTGTGAATTCGGTTGAGATGGCTCCTCTTGCTAGTCCTAGCTTGAGGACTGAGGGGCTGAATCTCTCCCCTCGCACCCCTCCTACTACTTCATTTGTTACTGAAATGACTGGTTCTACTCCTTTTGCTCATACAGGCGATAGTAAGGTTGATGATGATGGCTTTACTAAGGTTATGTCGAAGAGGAATCGTAGCAGGTCTTCTTCTCCCCTTTCTTAATTGCCTCGGGTATCTCTTATTCTGAATTTTATTGTTTTTTAATGGCCGCTTTGATTTATTGAAATGTTAGAGGTATTGGTAATGGTGCTACTTTCAGAAGTGTAAAAAGGCTGCTCCGTCTTCATGGTGCTTCCTTTTTTGCTATGTCTGAACCAAAAGTTGGTAATTTTCAGCGTTGTACTACGCAAAAGAAGTTGGGTTGTGGAGGTAGTGTTGCGAATTGTAATGGTAAGATTTGGTTCTTCTGGAAGCATGGATTTGACTGCCATGTTATTGTTGATTCTTGTCAAGCGATTACACTCCAAATTTCTCATGCTCTTTGGGAATCTCCTATTCATATAACTGTGGTTTATGCAAGCTGTAATAGATTTGATCGTCGGGAATTATGGGACTCTCTTATGGATTTCAGCTCTTGCACTACTCCTTGGATGGTTATTGGAGACTTTAATTGTGTGTTGAATCAATCTGAAAAGGTTGGTGGCAAACCGATTAATAGAAGGGCAGTTCGAGAATTCTCTGACATGATTCAATTCTCTGGGCTCAATGATGCTGGCTTCTTAGGTAATTCTTTTACTTGGGTGGATAAACCTAGAGGTAAGCCTAATATTTACCAGCGGTTGGATAAAGCTCTTTATAATTATATATGGATGGATCAATTCTATATAACTTCTGTCACTCATCTTAATCGAACATGTTTTGGTCATTTGCCTCTTCTGGTTCAAGTTAAAACCAAAAATGAAGTCTCTAAAGGATCCTTTCGTTTTCTTAATGTTTGGATTAAGCACAACTCCTTTCTTTCTGTGGTCGAAAAATCTTGGAAGGATTATATGGATGGTAGGCCTATGGTTGGATTTGCTAAAAATCTTGCCCGGCTTCGTAAAGCTATTTCTGCATGGAATAAAGAGGTTTTTGGTCGAGTGGATCAACACGTTCGGAAGGCTGAGGATGATGTCTGTCTCAATGAGTTGATTTTTCAGAATGACAGTTCGGATGCTAATAGGGCTGCCCTTAACTTGGCTCAAGCAAATCTTCTTGCGAGGCTGAAAGTTGAGGAGGATTTATGGCACCAAAAGGCTAATATCAAATGTCTTAAGGAGGGAGATTGTAATACAAAGTTTTTTCACTCTTATGTGAAGAAAAAAAGGCAGCAGCTTCATATTCATCGCACTCAAGATCGCAATGGAACTTGGCTTCACGCTAAGGAGGATATTCAAGAGGAGGTTGTTTCTTTTTTCTCGGATCAGATCCAATCCCCTCATGATATTCCTTCCGATGACATCTTGGATGTGATTCCAAGGCTGATTAATGATGATGATAATGATATGCTCACGGCTGTTCCGTCATTGGATGATTTGAAGGCTATTATTTGGTCCATGAATGAGCTAAGTGCTGCTGGTCCAGATGGTTTTAATGGGCTTTTTAATAGGAGTTACTGGGATATTATCAAGGATGACCTTTATAGAGCCATTAAGGAATTCTTTTCAGGTTTTCCTTTACCAAGAAGCTGGACTTCAACCCTTATTGTTTTAATTCCAAAGGTTAGTTCTCCTACTTCTTTTACGGAGATGCGTCCAATTAGCCTTTGCAATTTTTCTAACAAAATTGTTACTAAGCTCCTCAATTCTCGGCTTGCTACAATTCTCCCTCGTATAATTTCCCCTCAACAAAGTGGTTTTGTGCAAGGGCGGTTAATTCATGAAAATGTCCTTTTAGCGCAAGAGCTTATACACTCTCTACGGAAAAAAGTGAGATGGTCAAATGTCAGCCTTAAATTGGACATGGCCAAAGCTTATGACCGGATATCCTGGTTTGCCTTGATTAAAGTGATGAGAAGGTTTGGATTCTCTGAAATTTGGAATGATCTAATTTTTCGATGCATATCTTCTTGCTGGTTTTCTGTGCTTGTGAATGGGGAAAGCTCGGGTTTTTTTCATTCATCTCGTGGCCTTCGTCAAGGAGATCCTATTTCCCCGACTCTTTTTATTATTGCAGCCGAGGTGTTGAGTAGAGGGTTAAATCATCTTCATTCAGATTTCCCCCAATATCGCTACCGTGCCCACATTCATACTCCTATTATTTCCCATCTTTCTTATGCTGACGACATCATTATTTTTTGTAACGGGTCTAAAGACTCGTTAGAGGCTCATATGAGGTGTTTAAATTGGTACCAAAAATTTTCGGGTCAGCTTGTCAATACAAGGAAGTCTTGTTTTGTTACTGGGAAAAATGATGATGTTCGGGATGACATTATTATGGCTGCTACGTCCTTTGAAAAGAAAACCCTTCCTATCAATTACCTTGGCTTCCCTCTTTATGTCGGGAGGAAAACGATTTCTTTATTTGATTCGGTTCTCCAAAAAATGGCTGCTCGGCTTGCTTCTTGGCAAGGGAAGATTCTCTCGTTTGGGGCCAAGTTAACTCTTATTCTGTCATGTCTTCAAGCTATCCCTATCTACTATATTTCTTTGGTGGAACCCCCTAAAGGGGTGTTTAAAGCTATGTACCGCCTCATTGCTAACTTCTTTTGGAGTAATGAAGAAGGTCAAAAGAAATGTCATTGGGTTAATAGGGATCTTATGTTTCGGCCTACTGATGAGGGTGGCCTTGGTCTCCGTCGTTTTGAGGATATTTCTATGGCGTTTGCCATGAAGCTTTGGTGGCGTTTTAGAAGCTCTTCTTCCCTATGGGCTGATTTTTTGAATGATAAATACTGTTTTGGTACCCACCCTATGGATGCGGATAAGCCTTCCTTCGCTTCTCATATTTGGTGTCGTATGCTTCAAGCAAAGGATATTGTTGAAGGTCTTATCATTTGGAGAATTGGGCGGGGTTCTATTTCGATTCATGAGCAATGGATGGAGGGGGTTCGGCCTAATATTCCTGGGGATCACATTGAATTCTCTTCTTTATTTGCTGATGGGATTCCAAGTTTAGAGTTCATTCAGAATAATTATGGCATGGATGTTCTTCAATTAATTCAACATCAAAATATTGTTCTTTCTGACGACCTGGATTGCCCTTTTTGGACTCCTTCTCCTAAAGGTCAGTTTTCTATATCTTCGGCATGCAAAGTCTATCGAAAGAAGTTTCACCATAGCCCTATTTTTTGAGTTTTGTTGGAACAAGGTGATTCCAACTAAGATTTCTATTTTTCTATGGAGAATGTTGCATAATGTTCTCCCTACGGACTTGGCTATTCAATCTAGGGGAATTCTTCTTGCCTCTTCTTGTGTTTGCTGCTCTCACCATTCTAATGAAGATATAGATCATCTTTTTGTTCATAGTCAAGTGGCGACTGAAACTTGGGAGTTTTTTGCTCGAATGTTTGGTTTTCCAGTAATGCTCTACAATGTTAAGTCTATTCTTGCTAGCTGGTGGTTCTCTTCAAATTCGGGTGATAGTAAGGGGATTCGTTGACTTAGTAGAATCCTCCCTTGTTTCATTTTTTGGAATTTATGGAAGTGCAGAAATAAAGCTAAGTTTGAAGCCTTACGGATGTCTTCTTGTGAGGTTACTCAAAGTGTTATTGATCAGATTTCAAAGGTTGTCTCGGCATATAATGTGAGCTTTAACTATTCAAGCTTAGAGGGATACATTTTTTGGATTTTTAAAATCCCTACGGCTGGTCTCTCCTCTCGATGTCTGAGACTAGTTCATTGGTGGTCTCCTAGTCCGGGCTTCATCAAGCTTAACACTGACGGGGCATCAAAAGGTAATCCGGGTCCAATCTCTGGTGGGGGTATTTTCAGAGATAGTCAAGGGAAGATGTTATTTGCTTTCTCAAAATTTTATGGTCATGGTTCTAATATGGTTGCTGAAGCTAAGGCTGTCCTTGATGGGCTGCTTTATGCCTCTCATTTTGGTATTTCCTCTCTTTGGCTTGAGATCGACTCTGAAGTCCTTTTGAATATCCTAATTCATCAATATCAGATTCCATGGAGTATTTGGTATGAGGTTTTGCATATTAAAAGGCTTCTTTCCCAGATTAGCTTTCGTGCTACTCACATCCTCCATGAAGGAAATCAAGTTGCTAATGGTCTTGCTAATACTGCTGCGATTTCAAGAACAAATTCGGAATTCTTCTCCATTGGTGATCTCCCTCTCTCTTGCAAAGGCGCTTACATCCTGGATAGAGCTGCTATTCCTTATGTTAGAATTTGATTAGTTATGGCTAGATTCCTGTATAGGTTTTTGTGTTTTGGTAGCCTCCCCTCCTATTTTTGTAGAGGTCATTACAACTTGTGTAAGACCTCCTCCCTAGTCTTTTCCTTTTGGTGGTTAAGGCCGTCATGTCCCCCACCTTGCGTGTATTTAATTTCTATCTTTAATAAAATCTAGGGAGTACCGTCTCCTTTCGCCAAAAAAGAAAAAGACAGAACAGCCGTAAGCATAACATTATCCTCATCATTGATCAGCCGCGGGATGACCTCTAGAATATCATCATTAGGGTTATCAAGGGAAGATTGAAGCTGATCCGAAAAGAAAGAAACAGCCTCATCTTGGATCTCTTCTTTATCATGTAACCAATTCCCATTACGATCTCTAATTCTGTGAATATAGAGTTGCTGCCTTTTTTTCTTAACATACGAATGAAAAAACTTAGTATTACGATCACCCTCCTTGATCCACTTAATATTAGCTTTTTGATACCACAAATCTTCCTCAGTTTTCAGCTTGGCAAGAAGGTTTGCTTGAGCCAAATTAAGGGCTGCCCTATTGTCATCAGAATTGTTGCTTTCGAAAGCCAATTCTCTTTGACACACCTCATCTTCAGCCATTCGAACATGTTGGTCTACCTTACCAAAAACCTCCTTATTCCAAAGGGAGATGCATTTCCGAAGACGAGCAAGTTTCTTTGCAAAACGAACCATTGGACGACCATCCATATAATCCTTCCAAGAATTTTCAACCAACGACATAAAAGAGGAGTGCTTGAGCCAGATGTTAAGAAAACGAAAAGACCCTCGAGTTACTTCAGCCGAAACCTTAATTTGAACCAAAAGGGGATTGTGGTCAGAACAAGTACGATTAAGATGAGAGACAGAAGTAACATGAAAGGTGTTCATCCATTAAGAATTATAAAGGGTCAATGACATATTAGGGCCTGAACTCCAGGGGGCGTCTAAAAGGGGCCTGTGTTTTTTTTCGCTAGATCAGGGCTCAATATCATAATTTTTCGGCAGTTAAGGGCTTTTTGACAGAAATCGTTAGAAAAGTCAGTTAAATCACATGTGCCTCGAACGTGATCATAAAAATTGATGGATTTGTAATGAAAATTTGTCAAAAAGGGTCAAACTGTAAATTTCAAAATTTGAAAGGTTAAATCCGAAAATGCCTAAATCCCTCTCCCCCCTTCCTGTAATTCCCCAGATCTCTCTCTCTCTCACAAAACACACACACATAGTAAATCTCTCATCCTCTCCAAACCCAAACCCCAACCTCACTAGCTTCAAGAACGGCGTGACATTCATAACACCCAGAAAGCTTCCATAATTGCATGCCTCGTGAACCTCCCTTATTGTTCCCCTGACCACCGCCGCCGGATCTCGCCGAACACCCCAACGACTTCGACGACGACGTTGACCCATGATGAACATTCGTCCGTTTTCGATTCAGAAGCCAGGTTTCTCGACCGACGATGTCACCGCTACTCTCCGGCGAGTTATCAGCTCGATGAACCACCCTCGTATTACCATTAACAACATCTCTAAAAGTACAAATTGAGCTACAATTAGATCCCAATTTCGAGTACCCATTTGTGGGGTTTTTTGAAGATGGGTCGTGGATTTTGGAATCATCGATTTGCTTGCAAGTGAACATGTTCTTGATTTGGTCCCATGAAGATGGCTGCTTCATCTTCAGTTTCTCTTTGGGCTTGTTTCTCTTGCGTTTGGAGTGGGATTGTTTTAGGGTCGGGTTTTCGGATTCAGGTATGAAAGTGAGGACTGCCATGAAAAGGAGAAAGAGAGATAGTTAGTGAAGGAATTTTAGATTTGCAGAAGAAGCTCTCTCTTATTCATGGAAACAGAGAGAGAAGTGTGTGTGTGTGTGTGTGTTTATAATTTTCTTAATTTTAAATTTATTATTTAGAAAATAATCTAAATCCTTTTATATTTAATATAGCTATTAGATTAATTTGTTTAATAACTTTGATTTGTTTTTAATAAATTTATTTTATACTCCCTCCGTCTTTTTAGCCTGTTCACTTTTTGCCATTTTGGGTGTCCCATTTGATTGTTCACACTCCCAAAGAGGAAGGTTTATATTATTTTTTATTCAATGGGACCCAATTGTCATACTCACAACAACTATCCCACTCACAATTCCAACCCCACTCACATATCACATCATAATTTTCATACTCACAACACCCACTCAACTACTAATATAAAATATTTTTCCTTAAAACCCGTGCATTGGTCAAAGTGTGAACAAATTAAAAAGACTGAGGGAGTATATGATAATTACTTATTTTATTATATACTTGATTATTTAGAAAAAATATTATTTTTTTAGAGAAAATATTTATTTCATTTTTAAACCTTTTGATTTCAAAAATTTCACTAAAACCCTTACTAACTAATATCGTTACAAATCCATCCATTTTTTTTTTTGCGAAAGGAGACGGTACTCCCTAGATTTTATTAATGGGAAATAAAAGGTTCAAAAAAGGTGGGGGACATGACGGCCTTAACCACCAAGAAAAGAGCTAGAGGGTGGGTCTTATACATTCCATAAGAACTTCTACAGAAAGGAAGGGGGTCCTACCAAAAACAATAAAAACAAGGCAACTATGGCCTAAGATTTGGGTACAAAATCCTATCAAAAAATAATAAACTTTGACAGAGTCTAGGACAAGAATCCAAAGTCGGAAACTCAAAATCATCTTGAGTGTTTGCTGAATGATTAGCCAAAAAATCTGCCACTTTGTTGCCTTCACGGTAAACATGGGAAATTTTCACCTCCATAACCTCCATAATTCTGAAAATGGATTGAATAACGTACCAAATCTCCCATGGAATAGAGTATTTGCGAAGAAGAATAAAGGCTAACACTTCAGAGTCTACCTCAAGCCAAACAAAGTGAAGGCCCATCCTTCGAGCATGAGAAAGGCCATCAAGAGCAGCCCTAGCCTCTGCAATCATGTTTGTACCATGGCCATAGAAACAAGAGAACGCATATAAGAAAGAACCATCATGCCTACGGAACACTCCACCCCCCAAGGAAGTACCAGGATTTCCACGCGAAGCCCCATCCGTATTTAGCTTAACTTGATCCAAGGTTGGGGTAAGCCAAGTAACAAGCTTAGCCCGGGGAATAGTATGAACAGCCTTTTGAATGCCAAAGAACTGAACAATATGCATATCCGAGGAAGAGTAGCTGAATCGGACCTTATTAGCATGAAGAATATCCACAATTTGGTGCCGAACACTATGAATCACATTATCAATTCTTGGAACAATCCCATCAAATCGGCATCTATTTCTAAGCTTCCAAAGGTCCCAACAAATGAAACCGGGTAATATATCACTCAACCATGAACTAATTTTGCTACATTTAGCTGATTTACATGCATGCCATGCAATAAGCCTTTGAGAGAGGGACAGCCCCGTTACACTAAAACCAATCATAGAACCATAGTACAACCATACTTTCAAGGCAATCTCACCATTGATGAGAAAAATCTGGACTAAAACAACAGTGGCATTTAGAAGCAAGAGGGATACCTTTGCGAGACACATTGTCATCCATAGGAAGAGCAGCCTTGAGGGCTTTCCAAAGAAAAATAGAGATTTTGAGAGGTAGAAATTTTCCCCAGCACCAAGAATAGACATGACTTCTAATTAGAGAGACTCTACATTCTTTCCATGCCGACGAAATAGAAAATTTTCCTGAAGAAGAAGGGGTCCAAAAGGGAGTATCCATGCTATCCATGAGGCGAATGTCTTTAGCTTGAATGGCCATCAAGCATTCAGCCCCAAAAGTGTCTCTAACATAGTCTTCTTGGAGAACACCATCAACAAAGAGAGAGAAAATCTGGTCATGCCGAGGATCAAGGAGTGTAATATCATGAGACGACCATTTTTCTTGGATGGAAATCTCACCAATACCAACTCCCCACCGTATCCTTTCTTCAACCAGATTTTTGGCAGCAATCATGCGCCTCCAAATATGAGAGCATCCAATTCGAACCGAGGCATCCATAGGGTGAGAATCCCGGCAATACTTAGCAGCAAGGAACTCGGTCCATAAAGAATCAGAAGTTCTAAATCTCCACCAAATTTTCATGGAGAAGGCTAAAGACATCTCATCAAACTTTCGAAGACCTAAACCTCCTTCATGAATTGGCCAAAAAAACTCCTTCCTTGACACCCAATGACATTTATGCCCCCCTTCCGGGCTGCTCCAAAAGAAGTTAGCAATAAGGCGATTCATGGCTGTAATGACACCTTTGGGAGGCTCAAGTAAGGATATATAATAAATAGGAATGGCTTGTAAACAAGCTTTAATAAGAACAAACTTGGCCTCAGCTGAGAGAAGCTTCCCTTGCCAAGAATCAAGTCTATTACGAAGCTTTTGCATCACGGGGTCAAACAGAGATTGGACCTTTCTACCAATATAAAGAGGGCATCCAAGATAAACAATAGGGAGTTGTTTCTTTTGGAACCCGGTCACATGAGCAATAGCATTATCCAAATTAGCATTATCCTTCTTAGTTAGGAAACAAGATTTAGAAATACTAATAAGTTGCCCGGAAAAGTGCTGGTAGGACTCAAGAAAGCTCATATGAAGCTCAAGAGAATGAATGCTCCCATTACAAAAAATAATAATATCGTCAGCATACGAAAGATGTGATATAATAGGAACACCAACATTACCCGATATATATGTTGGTAGTGGTGCCCTAGGCACGTTTAACAAACGTTGTAATTGTTATCATTTATTTCATATCAATAAAGAGATGTTTTGATTATTATTGTCGTTCATGTTTACTTATAATAATCTCCGTCCCTAGTACTTGTTAAGCACTAGTATAAAGGCTAAATGATCATGGGATGATCATGTTAGATTTATGGGTACTTGTTTGGAACAAGGTACTGGACATGACCCGCTGTATGAGATTTATGTCATGGTCTATGTCGAACATATATCTCATATTAGTTATGTCATTTGAATCCTTAGACATGAAGTTATTATAGTCTTCCACTTGATGAACATTATGTTTGACATATTCAAACGTTACCTTTAACCGGGAAGTTATAAAGGGTATGATTGGCATAATCGGATTCCCGTTGGGAAGAATAATAAGCTAAATGGATTTGTCCCTCTTCGGAGAGATGTCAAGCTTGGGCCTCTCGTAGGAATGGTGTTGATGAAATGTTCGGCCGGACTCAAATGAATTGATTGGATCAATGGCATTTGGATTATCAACATATTCGGAATCGAGAAAGTATTGAACAAAACAAGTTGACTGTTTGACCATGACTTGTGTTCAATGACGTCGAGGACAAAGGGATTATGACATATTCTAAAGGAATGCGAACTTGTATCTAGTTATACTATTTGGGTAGGTATGACGGTTTGCTAGAACCTAATCATATCTTATGGTTTCATGTTTGAACCATTGCCAACTTAGTATAATCCTAGAGGGTCACACACAATAGAACGAATCTTTAAAAGGACTAAATTGGAATTTTGGAAATTCTGGACATTCTGGGGAAGTGGGCGACCGCACATAATGGACTGGGCGGCCGCACACTTAGCTCAGATTTGTACTAGTTTGTTTCAGATAGTTGTGCGACCGCACAGTGCATTCTGGGCGGCCGCACAGTACTGTCGGGTGGCAGATTCCTAATTTGATTAGGAAACGAATTTTGGACGGATTTTGACACAAGTTTCCTATTTGGAATAGGTCATACTTGTGTATAAAAGACCAAATTCGGCCAGCACTCTAAGCTAATGATTTTGTGAGTCTCAAAGAGTTTGAGAGAAGGTTTATTTTGTTCTAAGACATTCTTGGTTGAAGAACAAAATAATACACAAAATAAATTTCATATAGTTCTTTTGATTGTGAAAAAGTGTTTCACAATTTGGTCTAGCAACCAAGATCAAAGAAGCTCCTAGGGTGAAAATCATCATCTTCAAAGTTCGTGTTCAAGCTTTGTGATCGTGATCAAGTCTTCAAACCTCCACCAAAGACCAAGAGAATTTGATAGCCATCAAGGGTTAGTTTATTCCTTTATTCTTATGTTGTATTTGATTTAATCATATGAACGGATCCATGGCTTTGGGTTTCAAAATTTTAAATGCTAAATTCCGCTGCGAATGTGTCTACGAAACCCAACAATATAGTTCACATGAGGATGGAGATCATGAAGATTATTCAGCCCACGACTTAAAACCTCCGCAGCAACTATGAAAAGTCTTGGGGAAATTGGGTCACCTTGTCGCAGCCCTTGGGAAGAAGAGAAGTAGCCACAAGCTGAACCATTGATGAGCACCGAAAACCAACAAGAATTAATACATCTGAAGATCATGTCAAGCCATTCCTCAGAAAAACCAAACCGCCTCATAACTTTTATAAGAGCAAACCAAGAAAGCCTATCATACGCTTTAGCCATGTCCAGCTTCAAAGCGATATTAGAACCAAAAACTTTCCTTTTAAGAGAATGGAAAAGTTCTTGAGCAAGCAATACGTTTTCATGAATCATTCTCCCTTTAACAAAACCACTTTGCTGAGGCAAGATAATACGGGGAAGAACATTCTGAAGTCTAAGACATAATAGTTTGGTAATAACTTTATTAGAGAAGTTACACAAACTAATAGGTCTTAAATCAGAAAAAGAGTTAGGTACTTCCACTTTTGGAATTGTAACAATGAGCGTGCTAGTCCAAATTCGAGGGAGATGAAAACCAGAAAAAAAATTCCACAACGGCACGATGTAAGTCTCTATAAACAATATCCCAGCAAGAGTGATAGAAAGAACCCGTAAAACCATCTGGCCCCGCTGGACTAGAACCACTCATACTAAAAACCATGGAGTGGAGCTCTTCTAAAGAAGGAGGAGCAATAAGCATCAGATTTTCCTCATTAGTAATTAACCGAGGAATAACATTCAACAAATCATCCGGAGGATTTTCCACATGACCATTAAGTTGGTCAGAATAGAACCTGATAGCCTCATCTCTAATCTGCCCTTGGTCCATAATAAAATTACCATGACCATCTCGGATACGATGAATGTAAAGTTTTTGCCTTTTTTTCTTAACATAAGCATTGAAAAATCTGGTATTACAATCACCATCTTTCACCCAAGCCAAGTTAGCTTTCTGCATCCAAAATTCCTCTTCAATCTGAAGACGGTAGGATAGATTAGCTTGAGCAAGATGGAGGGCAGCCCTATTCTCCGCACTTGGATCATTTTCAAACTCAAGCTCCTTACCACAAACATCATCCTCTGCATTTTTAACATGTTGGTCTACTTTCCCAAAAGTGTTACGATTCCAGATTTGTAAATCATGTTTAAGATTTGTAAGCTTCTTTGCAAACTTTAATAACGGCCTACCATAAATTTTAACATTCCAAGAGGACAACACTACAGATTTAAACGTTTCATGCCTAGCCCACACATTTAAGAATCTGAAAACACCTTTACGTACCTCATCAACTAACCGGATATTAACCAACAAAGGGGCATGGTCAGAACAAGTCTGACTAAGATGGTCAATAGAAGTTTGAGAAAAACTTTGAAGCCATTGATCATTGTATAAAGCACGATCCAGCCTTTGAAGAATAGTAGCCCTTTGCTTCCGCTTATTCCACCAAGTGTAAATGTGACCGCGATAACCACCATCAATCAAATTAGAAACCTGAATCATATCCACAAATTCAGCCACTTTAGAGTCAACAACAGGCTTGCCCCCTAGCTTCTCGGATTGATCAACAATGGCATTGAAGTCCCCTACAATCAGCCAGGCTTCATTAGTAGCACTCCCATCAATAATGTAATCCCAAAGGCCTCTCCTAACATATTTGCTACAGTTCGCATGAACAAAGGAAAGCAAAACAGGAGTAGGCCAAAGAGTATGAGTAGCTCGGACAGTTACAACTTGATCATCTAGATAGAGTAAGGTGCAAGTAACACCATGCCTCCACACAACCCAAATATTCCCTTTATCATTAGAAAAACCACCAACACATCTTAACTTACTAATATAAGAAGGAATAACTAAAGGATCAACTTTAGGTTCATATATTCCACAAACTGAAACATCATGCATCCTTATGAGTCTTTTCACACGCCTTATAGAAGACGCTATTCCAATCCCACGGATATTCCAACTCAAAACTCCTACCATTAAAACAGATTAGGAAAGAAAAAAAAGGAAGAGAAGGGATTTTAAGCCAAGGAAGTACTTTTGCTCCCAGAAATAGGAGCATTGTTTTCCAAATCAACTTCATTTGCATGGGAGGAGAGCTCTTGAATGTCAAAATCTGATGTAACACGTGGAGCGAGAGGAGATAAATTCAAATTATCAATAGTACCATCACTAGATTTCTTAAGAATGGCCGAATCCTCAACTTCCAATTCAGAATCAAATTCAAATTTTCCATCTACCAGCTCATTATTATCATCAACATTAATAACTTTAGACCTTGGCTCCTTAACAGCCCTTTGAGAACCATTCTGATCGCAATTTGCATGTGGGATTTGTCCCTCTACGGATGATTGACCTTTTGACTTTTTCTCTCTACTCTTTCCTCTAGCCGCCTCCTTGTTCTTGCTGAAACCCTAATTAGGGTTTCGGTTTTCTTGATTGCTGCAGTTTAATGGCTTCCCCATCGCTTGTTGTTAATGGTGCTAATCAAAATCCTAGATCGTTTGGGAATCATGGAGGACAAGGAAACCCTAGTGATGCTTCTATTAATCCCGTCTTTGTCCAGATTCCTAATATGGCTTCCCCTCAAGACGCATTTTCCTTGGGCTAACAAGAAAACCTAGCGCCGCCGTCCCCTACACAGAAGAAATACTTTGCCGATTTGCTAAAGGATAAACCTGTTATTCCTCCTCCGAATATTAATATGATTCCGATGCCCAATTACAAAGGTGAACCAGCTCTTAAACTCTCCAAGGATGTCATTAATGCCCTCGCCCAGCCATTCAAGTTTACTCTTATAGGGAAATTCTCCCATGGCAGACCTAATATGGAGACTACTCGTCATTATTTTGTCAAGTTTGGTTTAAAGTCTGAATTTCAATTAGGTCATGTGGACTCAAAGCATATTATGATCAGATTGGCGCATGAAGGTGATTTTAACAGATTGTGGTCGAAGGAATCATGGAAATTGGGTCGTCATCCTATGAGAGTCTTTCGTTTGACTCCTTCTTGGCATCCGGAGAAGGAATCTTCGCTGTTTCCGATTTGGGTTGGTCTTCCAGGTTTGCCTTTTCATATGTTCAACAAAGTTTGTTTATTTTCTATTGCCAAGATTTTTGGGGAGCCCCTTTCTATAGATCAGCCTACAGCTAATCTTTCTAGGCCTAGTGAAGCTAGGGTATTGGTTCAGGTGGACTTGTTAAAAAATCTCCCTTCTAGGGTTTTCATTGATTGTGGTGACGATTTTGAGAGCTTTTACCAGAAGCTGGTCTATATTAATCTTCCTCAATATTGTAAACATTGCTACAAGCTTGGTCATGACATGGATTCTTGTTAGTTTCTGCACCCACGCCAAGAGGGGCCAAAAGATGAAAGGAAAAACCCTAATCATGTTGCTGGGCAAGGGAATACTTTATCTAGATCAGATGGTATAGTTCAAGAAGCCTCCAAATCAGTTCTTCATGGTAAACCAAGTCAAATTTATGTGGAGAAACAGAAACTAAGTGATCAAGGTATTGGTAAAACCCTCAACCAGCCCAATGGAAACTCTAAGGATAAGAACGCTCAAGATACTGTTGGTAAAGACTCTTTGCAGCAAGACTCTACTAATACAAGTTCTAAGGGTAAGATGGTTCAAACTGGTCCGTCTACTATTATCCACCAGGTTATTAATTCTGGTTCTCCTTTGGCACGGAAGCCCTCATCCCCTAAAGGTCCTAAGATTATATTCTCTAATTTGGTTACAAGCGGATTTAGCTTTCTTCCGCAAAGAAGTGCTCCTTTTGTTTCACCTGGTTCTCTTAAGGCTTCAAGTTTAGTGGCACAAGAAAACCTACAAGGATCAAAGACTTGTAGTGGTGTTATTTTTGAAGATGGTTCCATTGGTTTAGATGAACAAATCCATCCATTTTTATGATCACGTGCGAGGCACATGCGATTTAACTGACTTTTCTAACGATTTCCGTCAAAAAGCCCTTAACTGCCGAAAAATTATGATATTGAGCCCTGATCTAGCGAAAAAAAAAAACCAAGCCCCTTTTAGACGCCCCCCCTGGAGTTCAGGCCCTAATCTATCATTAACCCAATTATAAAGGGCTCTATCCAAACGTTGGAGAATAGTAGACCTACCCCTTGGTTTATTAACCCAAGTGAATTTGTTTCCAAGGAAACCATCATCTATCAAACCAGAGAATTGCATCATGTCGGAGAACTCATTCACAGCCTTTCTATGGATTGGCTTGCCACCTACCTTTTCCGACTGCTCCAAAACACAATTAAAATCACCAATAACCATCCAAGGAGTTGTACAAGAACTGAATTCCATAAGATTATCCCAAAGATCTCTACGCTCAAATCTATCACAGCTAGCATAGACCACAGTCACATGAATAAACGAGTCCCATTGAGCATGAGAAATAAGGGCTTGATCAGAATCTTGAATTACACGGCAAATAAAGCCATGTTTCCAAAAAAAACAAATTTTCCCATGGCAATTAGAAAGACTACCAGCACAACCCATTTTCCTTTGCGTAGAGACACGCTGAAACTGATTAACTTTAGGCTCAGACATAGCAAAAAAGGAGGCACCATGAAGACGGAAAAGCCTTTTAGCACGTCTAAAACTTGCACCATTACCAATACCTCGAACATTCAAGAAAAGCATAGCTACCATTGAAAAAGCTGAAAAAAAATAAATGACTCACCAAAAGAATTAAGATACGGGGGAAGAGGATCTGCCACGATTCCTCTTAGATATCACTTTAGTAAAGCCATCTGCATCAACCTCTTTATTAGAAATATTAGCAAAGGACGTAGAACCAGCCCTTTCAGTAACAAAAGCATTAGATGGAGGACCTCGAGGGGAAAAACACAGCCCTTCAATCTGATCATTCTTTTTCCCTAAAGTTATTTTTAGGGAGAAAACAGAGAGTTTTTTTTTTGTATTTACATGTATGCAATGCAAGATAGTACAAGGAGAAATAGTTAAGATGTTAACGCACTAAAGTAAAAGGAAAGCAGATATGCACAAGAGATAAGGTACAAGGGAAGAAAGATAAAGTATGTACAATCATGATATTGACGAATGTTTGACCCTCTATGTTTGAAAAGTTCAAAGCTAGTCCCCAGCAGAGTCGCCACTGTGAATACCCCTTTCCGAATGCAGGCGACGCATGGGAAGTTTCTTATTATTTATCTTATTTTATCTTTTCTATGGGATTAGGATATTCAAGTTGGCATTCAATTTATTACGAGTCGCCGCGCCGTTTTTTGAGCCAAAACATACAGAGAGGGTTCGGGGGTCAAGTTACGATAAGAGAAAAATATAACAGTGATCACTCCTATCGCCCGATAGATCGGACTTTCTATCATGATAAATGTGTTAGTAGTATGTTAGTGATTTTGACCAGATCCGAAGATTGCCTATGTTCCTCTCGTATGAGAACCTTAGGTCGATGTAGTTCGAACATAATCAGAATAGAGAGAAGAAGTGGGATCATGCATAATGATGGGGGAGGAGAAAGAATCATACAAGATGATCGCATCCTAGAATAATGATTATAAGTTAAATGTCTACTATTGTGGTGCGTATTACCCATATTTTTCGAGAGGCGAATAAGGTGGCGGATTCTTTGGCAAATGTTGCTGCTCGGCTATACTTGTGGCGTCTTTCTAGTGTTTGTGTTTGTGGGAAAAACCCGTTCTCTCTCTAGCTTTCTCTCTCTAGATAGTTTCCTCCTCCCGTCGCTAGGGTTTCCTCCCTAGGGGCTCTTGGCTGGCGGCCATGGCTGCTACGGTCTCTCTTTTACCCTCTTTGAATTCGAGCAATAAGAATCCGTACTATGTTCCTCCATCGCAACCTGCTTTCGTGAACCCTAAACCTGTTAATCCCTACTCTTGTGTCGGCGCTACCTAACCCTACTGGACCGCCCTCTAAGCCAAACACGTATTCTGCCCCTTCTAACCCTAATCTGAATCAAATCCCTTCCACGTCTCAATCCAAATCTTTTGCTGATCTTTTTACCTAGCCTACTAATCCGTCTCCACAAAGGACTTCAACAGATACAAATAATGTCTCTCTCTCAGCTATTCAAATTGGATTCCATAAAGGTACGCCGGCTATTAAGCTTTCAAAGGAAATTCTGGTTGAATATGCTAAGCCGTTTAAGTTTACTTTAGTTGGTAAATTTGCAAATGGAAGGCCTTCTATGGAAGATGCTAGAATTGCCTTTGCAAAATTCCATTTAAAAGGTAATTATAAACTTGGCCATTTAGATAATCGCCATATGCTTATTCAATTATCAACAGAAGAAGATTATCAACGGTTATTTATGAAGGATGTGTGGTATGTTGATCGGTTTCCTATGCGTACTCTTGCATGGTCACCATCAAGGAGACCTGAGCAAGAGTCTCCTATTGTCCCGGTTTGGGTAGGGTTCCCTGGCCTCCCGATCCACTTGATGAACAAGCCTTTTTTGTTTGCGGCTGCCTCAATGATTGGTACCCCTCTTTCTCTCGACAAGGCCACCGCTGAATTTTCTAGACCAAGCATTGTGAAAATCCTAATTCAAGTGGATGCCACTAAGAAGTTTCCTCCTGAAATCTTCATTGACTGTGGGGATGTGTCTCCTAGTTTTTACCAAAAGGTGGAATATGATAATGTTCCAAAGTATTGTAAACATTGTTTCATTTTTGGGCATGACATTACCAATTGTAGGAAGGCAAATCCCAACCCTATTACTCACAAGTCTGAAGATAGCAAGACAAAATCAACCCCGGTTGCAAAGATTGACAAGATTTATATTCCTAAACAAAGTGTGAAGGAGAATAAGCAGTTGAATGATCAAAATAAGGGAGGCTTGAAGACTGGAGATTTAAATAAGGAGGCTTCTAGTAGTGTTGCTAAAGTTGGTGGTGCAGCTATTGAACCCAAAACAATTGATATTGATGCCTCGGTTAATGTGACAAACATTCCCAAGATGGCTAAACGAGGATCTCCTCTCCCTGATTTGGTGATTTCGCCAAATAATGGGATAGATAGTACGGTTAACCCCTAGTGATCCTAATCATGGTCACACAGAGGGGGCCCCTAAGGTTAATACCTTAGATATTATAGTGAAGAAGGTGGAGCAACATAAGGAAAATAATATTTCACTTAATGTGAGTGCACCTAGTGATGTTTTAGAGACTGGGACAGACCTGAGTTATAAGAGGTCTGGTTTTATTGAGAATTTGAATCTTTCTCCGCGGGCACCCTCTTCTACTGCTTTTGTGACTGACAGGGCTGGCTCTATGCCATTTGCAAGTCAAGGATCATCGAATATTGATGCTGATGGGTTCCAAAAGGTTAAATCCAGAAAGCATCGTAGCAGATCTGTTTCTCCATCTCATTAGTTCTCCTTTGGTGAGATTCTCTTATTTTTTTCCCCTTGGTTTCCAATGGTAGCTATGTTATTTTGGAATGTTCGTGGTATTGGTAATAAGGCTTCGATCAGAAGGGTTAAAAGGCTGCTCCGTTTACATGGTGCATCTTTATTTTCCCTAGCTGAACCTATGATCCCTTCGACCCAGATTTTGATGTTTCAAAGAAAGTTTGGTTGTAATGGTAGTATTTTTAATTGCAATGGTAAGATCTGGATTTTTTGGAAGGATGGTTTTGATTGTCGCGTGGTCCATGATACAAATCAAGCTCTTACTCTTCAGGTTTCTCACAGTTGTTGGGATACTCATGTTTTCCTTACAATTGTGTATGCTAGTTGTAACCGATATGATAGAAGGGATTTGTGGGATTACTTGATGAATTTTAGCTCTTGTTCTGATCCTTGGTTTGTTATTGGGGACTTTAATTGTGTTCTTGATCAATCGGAAAAGGTGGGAGGTAAACCTATTCGAAATAGAGTGGTGGCAGAATTCTCTAACACAATTCAATTCTCTGGTTTAATAGATGCTGGGTATATTGGTAGTAAATTTACTTGGGTTGACAAGCCTAGAGGAAAGCCTTCTATTTCTCAACGATTGGATAGAGCCTTTTACAACAATGAATGGATGAATAAGTTTCACTTAACTTCAGTTTCTCATATCAATAGAACCTGTTCTGATCATAGTCCTCTTGTTCTCCAGGTTAAATTGCATGCTGATATTACTAGAGGTGCCTTCCGTTTCCTAAATGTGTGGCTAAAACATCATTCATTTGTGAAGATGGTTCAAGTCTCTTGGGATGAAAATATGGATGGCAGGCCGTTGGTTCGCGCGTCTTAGAAAGGTTATTTCAACTTGGAATAAAGAGGTTTTTGGTAGAATTGACAAACATATTAAAGATGCAGAAGATGATGTTTGTCAAAGAGAAATTGAGTTGCAAAATGATCCTTCTGAGGATAGGTTACAGCTCTTAATTTCTGGTGCCAAAAAGCGAATATTTCGTGGATAAAAGATGGGGATCGAAATACTAAATTCTTTCATTCTTATGTGCAGACAAAAAGACAGCAACTTCACATTCATCGAATTAAGGATGAGAATGGTATTTGGGTGGAGACAAAGGATGATATTCAAAATGCTGCTGTATCTTTCTTTTCAAACCAACTTCAAAGCCCTCATAATAATCCTTCGGGGGAAATTCTGGATGTTATCCCTTCTCTTATTACTAATGCCGAGAATGAAATGCTTACGGCAGCCCCTACGCTTATGGAAATCAAGAATACAGTTTGGTCAATGAGTTGTCAAAGTGCAGCGGGTCCGGATGGGTATACAGGTGAGTTCTTCAAGGTTTGTTGGGACATTATCAAGCTTGATTTTCATAGAGCTATTCTGGAGTTTTTCTCTGGTCATCCCATGCCTCGAAGTTGGACCTCTACTACTATTGTCTTGATTCCGAAAATTAGTGCTCCTACCTCTTTCTCCGAGATGAGACCTATTAGCTTATGCAATTTTGCTAACAAGGTTATCACCAAGCTTCTTAACAATCGGTTGGCTTCTATTCTCCCTAGGATTATTTCCCCCCAACAAAGTGGTTTTGTTAAGGGGCGTTTAATCCATGAGAATATTCTTTTGGCCCAAGAATTAATGCAGTCTCTAAGGAAGAAAGCTCGGGGATCAAATGTTTGTCTAAAGCTCGACATGGCTTTTCTGAGATTTGGAATGATTTGATTTTCCGGTGCATCTCCTCTTGTTGGTTTTCGGTTCTAGTAAATGGTGAAAGTGCTGGTTTCTTCCCCTCCGCTAGGACCCTCTCTCCCCTACTCTTTTTATTATTGCGGCTGAAGTTTTGAGTAGAGGTCTAAATAGATTGCACACTGATCATCCTCATTTCCGATATAGAGCTCATATTCACACTCCCATGGTCTCGCACCTTTCTTATGCGGATGATATCATCATTTTCTGTAATGGAGCCAAGAACTCTTTAGAAGGCCATATGCGATGTTTGAGGTGGTACCAAGACTTTTCGGGACAGCTTGTTAGCGTGCATAAATCTTGTTTTCTCACAGGCGTAAATGACGATAAAAAAGATACTCTTATCTCGGCTGCAACGGGTTTTGAAAAGAAAGTTCTTCCTATTATGTATTTGGGATGCCCTCTCTATGTGGGAAGAAAGAGAATTTCCCTTTTTGCTCCGGTCATTAAGAAGATGGAAGATAGATTAGCTACTTGGCAAGGTAAGATTTTAACGTTCGGGGCTAAGCTCACCCTTATAAAGACTTGTCTCGAAGCTATTCCTCTTTATTTCATCTCGTTTCTTGATCCTCCTAAAACTGTCATCAAGTCTATGTATAGATTGATCTCCAATTTCTTTTGGTGTGATGAAGAGGGTCAAAGGAAGTGGTTGGGTAAAGAAAGATTTAATGTTTCATCCTTTTGATGAAGGAGGCCTTGGTTTACGCAGTTTTGAGGAGATTTCTCTAGCTTTTGCAATGAAACTTTGGTGGCGGTTTCGTGGCAACCCCTCTATTTGGTCTGATTTTATGAATGCTAAATACTGTTTCGGGACTCATCCTATGGATGCCGATAAACCTTCTTATGCTTCTCACATTTGGTCTCGTACGATTTATGCTAAAGACTTTGTTGAACCAAATATTGGATGGAGAATTCGAGACGGGAATATCTCTGTTCACGAAAATTGGGTGGATGGTCCTCGTTTAGCCCTTCCTGTTGGTGTTGGTGCCCTAGGCACGTTTGTTAAACGTTGTATAAGTTATCATTTTATTCATGATGATAAAGAGATAATAAGATTACTATTGTTGCTCATGTTTGCTTATAATAATCTCCGTCCCTAGAGCTTGTTAAGCACTAGTATAAAGGCTAAATGATCATGGGATGATCATGTTAGATTTATGGGTACTTGTTTGGAACAAGGTACTGGACATGACCCGCGGTATGAGATTTATGTCATGGTCGATGTCATATATAAATCTCATATTAGTTATGTCATTTGAATCCTTAGACATGAAGTTATTATAGTCTTCCACTTGATGAACATTATGTTTGACATATTCAAACGCTGCCTTAACACGGTTGTTATAAAGGGTATGATTGGCATGATTGGATTCACGTAGGGAAGAATAATAAGCCAAATGGATTTGTCCCTCTTCGGAGAGATGTCAAGCTTGGGCCCCTCGAAGGAATGATGTTGGTGAAATGTTTGGCCAAACTCAAATGGATTAATTGGATCAATGTCATTTGGATTATCAACATATTCGGGATCGAGAAAAGTATTGAACAATACAAGTTGACTTGTTGACCATGACTTGTGTTCAATGACATCGTGGACAAAGGGATTATGACATGTTCTAAAAGGAATGCGAACTTGTATCTAGTTACACTATTTGGGTAGGTATGACGGTTTGCTAGAACCTAATCATATCTTATGGGTTCATGTTTGGGCTCATTGCCAACTTAGTGTAATCCTAGAGGGTCACACACGAATAGAACGAATCATGAAGGACTGAATTGGAATTATGGAAAATGCCTAAAAGTTGAACTGGCACGGCCGTGCGCCTTAAAGGGCACGACCGTGCCATAAATCAAAAAAAAGGCAAAGTCTTGCGGGGTGACTGGCACGACCGTGCCTAGTTTAAAGCACGACCGTGCCAATATTGGGCGGCTGGTGGCAACATGCGCACCTATTGGCACGACCGTGCGCCTTAAAGGGCACGACCGTGCCAGTGCAGTCGGGCCAGAAACTCTGCAGCTTAATTTTGTGACGGGATTTAGGTTTCCTAAGTCCTTAAGGGTTAAGGATTAGGACCTATTTAAGGATCCTTTCAGCAGTCATTAAGCACATGATTATGAGTGCCTCCATAAGGTTTTTGAGAGGTTATTTTCTTGTTCTAAGATCCAAAAGTGAAGAACAAGAATATTCATAATTCCATATAGTTCTTACAATTGTGAAAGCGTGTTTCATAATTTGGTCTAGCAACCAAGATCAAGTGTTCTTGATATTCGTTCGTGGTGTGGATACCGCTAGAGGGTGAAACTTATCATCTTCATAAGTTCGTGATTCTTGCTTTGTTCGTGATCAAGATTTCAAACCTCCATCAAATTCAAGGTTGCAAAATCAAAGGCATCAAGGGTTAGTATTCTAGTATTCATTATGTTGTATTTGACTTAATCATATGAATGGATCTATGGGCTTTGGGTTTCATAAATTTTAAATGCTTAATTCCGCTGCGCACGTTACTACGAAACCCAACAGTGGTATCAGAGCCCCGTTCATGTTGATTATTTCAATACATAATCATGTTGTGTGTATATAAATTGTTTATGTGCCTAGCATGATTTGAATATTGGGATTATGATGTTTATGTGGTCTATGCGTTTTATGTGGTTTATTGTTTTATAAACTTTAATCGCACTGTTCAATCGCAATTAAAATTATGGTGGATTTAAAATTGTTTGGATTATCAATTTTTGATTGGATCAAAGTTTTGATATTCTAGGGATTCAAGAATAAATCGTTTATTCAAGGTTTTGATGATCATGGTGATTGGATCACCAAGAACACCAAATCCTAATTGAATCGGGAAAAACAATTTTGAGATAAATATTGGAACTTTAAAAATTTGGATTTTTCGCAAGGGGTCCGACCGGACCCAAGCCTTGACCCGGCCGGACCTAGGGTTTGGCGTGGGGGTAGGGTTTGGGTTTTGGGTGTGGATCTTGGGTTTAAATCTCCTATTTGTTTTAGTCTTGTGATTCTAAGATTAGTTCAAGGTTTGGATGGCTAATCTACGTTCATCGAGATTGTGTTTCCCAAACTTGATCGCAATCAAGGTTTCAAAGATAAAACGAAATTAGAATTATGAAGAGTTCAAAATTGCTAAAATTGAGAAACAAAGTTCTTGATTCAATGATTGGAGATCCATGTGGAATTGTGAATGCAATTGGCCTACGTTCATCGAGACCATCTATTGCTTAGTTTCGGCCACATGGACTACTTTCTTGGTCTCTTGAATTAGTGCGGAATTGTGGTTGCCAATGGCTTAGTTCGGCCGCACTTCTTGTTGTCTTGATTTGGAGATGATGACCAAAGTTCAAATAATCTCATCCTCATAATAATAGAGAAACTAATGACACATAAATATTATGCTTAAATTAATGGAGATTAATTTAGTGGCTAAACTTGATGCGTAACATGTTTATCTTGTGTGCTCATAAATGTGTTGTATGCTATATGGTGATGAACCTTCAAGAAAGTTTTAAGTCCTTTTTGCCATGCCATGATTAAAACACTTGTAAGTACACGGGTATTTTCATGTGGGCTCGCCAAAGAGAGGTGCATTGATTTTATCTTTGTATGAGCAAGATGAGTGAATAAGAGTTTCCTATGCGTTTAAAATGGTTGGACTTAATTAGGCGTCAAAACAGTTTTGGGCCTAGGCAAAGATGAGATTAAACATGCTTTTGAAATTGGAACCCTAAGAATCATATTGGATATGATTGACAAGAAATTGTCTACCTAATTAATTTATTTTTGAGCGGTCTGCCTCCGTGGACTCAAGATTAAATTAAAGTTGGATCTTAGCCCAATTTAAAAGAATCTCAGAAAAGGATCTAAGGGTCATATGGGATATGATTGACAAGAGTTGTCTACCTAATTAATTTGATTTTGAGCGGTGCGCCAAAGCGTACTCAAAATTAAATTAAAGTTGGATCTTAGCCCATTTAAATTATATTATACATTGGATGTATATGAAAGTTATATAATTTAGTGGGAGTATTTTTGGAAAATACATTATTTATCTCTTTAATGAGATTGGTACTTGTAAAATTTTGGAAATTCTGCATAAGTTGTAGATGACAACTAAAATCATTGCGATTAATCCTTGATAAGGATATGCTTCAAAAGAATGGTAGAAACTTCATGGATTGGATCCTGAGCCTAAGAATCATTCTAAGGCAAGAAGATGGGTTGTACATTCTTGATGGGCCTATTGCTAAAAGAACCAATGCCGGAGTAGACAATCACAAGAATCATGAGTATGATTCTAGGAATGTGAGTTGTCTTATGCTCGTGATTATGTGCTCAAAACTCCAACAAAGTTTGGAACTTGTAGAAGCCTATTAGATAGGCGTGGAGTTGAGTTACATGTTTCAAAGAGCAATCTAAGCAAGAGAGGTATAAAACCATTGTTGCATTCACTCATTGCAAAATGAGTAAAGGGCAATAAATGGAACTTCACATGCTTAAGATAAAGGCTACGTAGAGCATCTTGAGAAACTTGGTTGTCCAATTGGATTGGAGCAAGCCATGGATCTCATTCTTGATTCATTGTTTAAATGTTATGATCACTTAGTGATGGAATATAACATGCTTAAAATGAATAAGAATTTCTTCGAATTGCATTAACATGCTGAAAAACTGCGAAGATGAAGATATTGGAGAATGGTTCTCCAATGCTCATAGTTCATGATGAAAAGAGGCCAAATGCCAAAAGAAAAGTAAGACAAGAGTTGTCAAACCTAAAGGAAATAATTTTGGTTATAATAGTAACTCTAATAGATGCAATTTGGTAAAATGGAAATTGGATTGACCATTTAGAATTGTAGTCAAAATTTTGGGTGATCAATAAAAGGAATGGTAGTGGGACTACCACTCGGAATATTTATGTTATAAATTATTCTTTCTAAATTTAATTATTGGGTATTGGATACCAGAATAATTAGTAAGATGAAAGACTACTTATAGTAAAGTTTTATCTACAAACAGTAATGATGCAATGGTTGCAACATCGTTCGTAGAACACTTGTAAAGTGACTTTACTGATGAAGTAGAAAACATTATTTTGTTATAAGATAATGAAGGATATTAATTTCTTATTTGGAATAAGAAAAATGCTTTATTTATTATGATTTACTTCATTGTGTTATCATATAAATAAATCTTATATCCTAAATCTTGAAGAACAAAATAATAAAGACTATAACATAAATAATTAAAATTCTTTATACATTATTGTTTTGATCAAATAAATGAGAAATGCATATCTAAAATTCTATTGGACGGAGTTTTAAGTCATATGATTTGGAATCACATGATTTATGCAAGTCTTATTTACTTGGATCAAGACATCTTTTACTATGATTGGTAAAAAGGATAATGTATTAATTGACCTAATACATTTTGATGTGTATGGTGCATTAAGAAGAAATGCTAAAAGAGAATTTTGGTTATACTTGGTAAAACTATTCAAAAATTATGATTGGATCATGATGATGGATAATTAAACCGAAAATTTGACAGTCATCATTAAAGTTGTGAAATGGTTTCACAAATTAACTTCACTAAGAATACCATTCTAAATGATATGTCTGCGTGAAAATATAAGAACCTTATTGGATATGGTTCATTAGATGATAAAGTCAAATTGATCTTCCATTATTAATTTTGGGGTTATGTATTTGAAACCGCTATGATTATACTAATCTGAATTCCAGCTTGAGAGGTTAAAAGATGAAAGAAAACTCGGTTTGCCTTTCGCAAAGATTTAAGATGGTGAGACCTTTTGGAAAGGAGTTGTCTGGGACACACTCACATTTAAATCTAATAAATATATTTTCATGGGATATCCTAAGGAAACTTGAGGATATAATTTTACTCATAAGAAACAAATGGTTTGTTGATTATGATGATACTTTTCTAGATAAATGGTTTATCTCTAAAAGAATCAATGGGAGTAAAATGTATCTCGAATGGTTCGAGACCTAGAAAATATATATATTTTAACCTAAGATGGAAGTTGAACAAGTTTTCACAAGGGGTTGTGAAAATCCGTTCAAGATATACAAGTACTTGCACACATGATAAAATACAATCTATTAGAAGAAATATTGGGTATTTCGAGATAGAAAGTATTGAGGTAAAGTTCATTTAGAATGAAGTATTTACCACCTATCAAAGATGCAATATCAACTCCACATTTAGATTAATCGCTTGGAGTCATAAAATCTAAAAGGCAATTCATGTATAATAATCAAGTTTGGAACTTGATAATTCTAACCTAAGGTGTAAAAACCAAAGGAGATGAATGACTTTTCTTGGAGAAAAACTTACATGGGTAGCAATAAACTTATTAGAATTTTCATAGTCACATGTTCATATTTGGAATATGAAATTTGGCAAAATGATGTCAAAACAAGCGTTCCTCAACGGGAACTCATTTAAGGATGTATTGGATACAACCTAAAGGTTTTGATAGTCAAGAAAATTCTAAAAGGTATGAAAGTTGCGAAGATTCATTGGATGGATTGAAGCAAGCTTTTGGGAGTTGGAATCTCCGTTTTGATAAGTCATAGAGCTTGGCTTGATCAAGAACGAAGATGAATCTTGTATATACAAGAAGATTAGTGGGAGCATAGTGCTATTCCTTATTTAATATATGTGGATGACATATTGCTCATTGGAAACGACATTCCTACACGTTAATCTGTAAAGACTTTGTTAAGAAAGTGTTTCGCAATGAAGAATATGGATGAAGCTACATATGTTCTTGGCATTAAGATCTATAGAGATAGATCAAGGAGGCTAATTGGTTTAAGCCAAAGTACATACATTGACAAAGTCATTAGAAGATTCCGCATGGAAAATTCTAAGAGAGGACCATTGCCAGTGTTACATGGAGTTTCTCTAAGCAAGACTCAATGTCCTAAAGACAAAAGATGACCATAAGAAAAACGAATGAGATGTCATTTGCTTCGGCAATTGGATCCATGATGCCATGATAAGTACTAAGGCGGATATATCTAATGCTTGGAGCATGACGAGTAGATATTAATCCGATAACCGGTGAGAGTCATTGGATGGCTGTGAAACAATTCTTAAAGCACTTTAGAAGGACTGAAGAATTGTTTTGATCTATGAAGGGATGGAAGATGATCTCGTCGTATATGGGTACGCGGATGCATGCTTCCAAACCGACAAAGATGATAAAAGATCGCAATTGAGTTTTATAAATAATAGTGAAGCTGTAAGTTGGAATGGTTCCAAGCAGAGTCACTAAATTCTACATACTAAATCTAAGTATATTGCCGCATTGGATGCTGCAAAGGAAGTGGTTTGGATTAAGAAGTTCATTGTGAACTTAAGATGGTTCCTAGCATTGCTAATTCAATAGACTTTATTAGTGATAATAGTCGTGCTATTGATCAAGCAAAGGAACCAAGGGCACATCCTAAATCCAAACACATACTTAGGCGTTTTCGTATCGTTCGAGAAATCGTTGATAAGAGAGACGTACATATATGCAAAGTACCTACTGATGATAACGTTACGGACACACTAAACAATGGGACTTCCACAAGCTAAGACATGATGGTCATGTTAGGTCCATGGGTATTGGATACCTAGGGAATTGGGCCTAGGGCAAGTGGGAGATTGTTGGTGTTGGTGCCCTAGGCACGTTTGTTAAACGTTGTATAAGTTATCATTTTATTCATGATGATAAAGAGATAATAAGATTATTATTGTTGCTCATGTTTGCTTATAATAATCTCCATCCCTAGAGCTTGTTAAGGACTAGTATAAAGGCTAAATGATCATGGGATGATCATGTTAGATTTATGGGTACTTGTTTGGAACAAGGTACTGGACATGACCCGCGGTATGAGATTTATGTCATGGTCGATGTCATATATAAATCTCATATTAGTTATGTCATTTGAATCCTTAGACATGAAGTTATTATAGTCTTCCACTTGATGAACATTATGTTTGACATATTCAAACGCTACCTTAACACGGTAGTTATAAAGGGTATGATTGGCATGATTGGATTCACGTAGGGAAGAATAATAAGCCAAATGGATTTGTCCCTCTTCGGAGAGATGTCAAGCTTGGGCCCCTCGAAGGAATGATGTTGGTGAAATGTTTGGCCAAACTCAAATGGATTGATTGGATCAATGTCATTTGGATTATCAACATATTCGGGATCGAGAAAAGTATTGAACAATACAAGTTGACTTGTTGACCATGACTTGTGTTCAATGACATCGTGGACAAAGGGATTATGACATGTTCTAAAAGGAATGCGAACTTGTATCTAGTTACACTATTTGGGTAGGTATGACGGTTTGCTAGAACCTAATCATATCTTATGGGTTCATGTTTGGGCTCATTGCCAACTTAGTGTAATCCTAGAGGGTCACACACGAATAGAACGAATCAT
This sequence comes from Campanula takesimana, assembly GCA_026119855.1. Taxonomy (NCBI): domain Eukaryota; kingdom Viridiplantae; phylum Streptophyta; class Magnoliopsida; order Asterales; family Campanulaceae; genus Campanula; species Campanula takesimana. Next base: position 1,538,586 of record JAOWBW010000214.1, read on the forward strand.
GAAGGACTGAACTGGAATTATGGAAAAATGCCTAAAAGTTGAACTGGCACGGCCGTGCGCCTTAAAGGGCACGACCGTGCCATAAATAAAAAAAAAGGCAAAGTCTTGCGGGGTGACTGGCACGACCGTGCCTAGTTTAAAGCACGACCGTGCCAATATTGGGCGGCTGGTGGCAACATGCGCACCTATTGGCACGACCGTGCGCCTTAAAGGGCACGACCGTGCCAGTGCAGTCGGGCCAGAAACTCTGCAGCTTAATTTTGTGACGGGATTTAGGTTTCCTAAGTCCTTAAGGGTTAAGGATTAGGACCTATTTAAGGATCCTTTCAGCAGTCATTAAGCACATGATTATGAGTGCCTCCATAAGGTTTTTGAGAGGTTATTTTCTTGTTCTAAGATCCAAAAGTGAAGAACAAGAATATTCATAATTCCATATAGTTCTTACAATTGTGAAAGCGTGTTTCATAATTTGGTCTAGCAACCAAGATCAAGTGTTCTTGATATTCGTTCGTGGTGTGGATACCGCTAGAGGGTGAAACTTATCATCTTCATAAGTTCGTGATTCTTGCTTTGTTCGTGATCAAGATTTCAAGCCTCCATCGAATTCAAGGTTGCAAAATCAAAGGCATCAAGGGTTAGTATTCTAGTATTCATTATGTTGTATTTGACTTAATCATATGAATGGATCTATGGGCTTTGGGTTTCATAAATTTTAAATGCTTAATTCCGCTGCGCACGTTACTACGAAACCCAACACTTCCGGGAAATCATGTGGAGGTCTCTTCTTTATTTGATAATGGGGTTCTTCGAGCTACACACGTCCGTGATACTTATGGGCCCCAATTTCTTCATCAAATCCAAGAGCAGCAATCCATTTTATCGAATGGTCCGGATCAGATTTATTGGCTTCCCTCATCTAAAGGCAATTTCTCAATATCCTCGGCTTGGCAAATTTGTAAACAAACTGGTACAGCTTCTCCTCTCTTTGGCTTTTGTTGGCACAAACACATCCCTCCAAAAATATCGGTTTTCTTATGGCGTCTTCTCCATAATGGGCTTCCAACCGATATGGCAATTCAAAATAGAGGAATTCAACTAGTTTCATCTTGTGTTTGCTGCACTCGTGGGGAACCACTATCGATCCTCTTTAAAAAAAAAAAACAAAAAACTCATCCCTCTATAGAAGATGGAAATCATTTGTTTGCTCAGAGTTTGGTGGCGCATGAAATCTGGAATTTTTTTGGACAGCTCTTAGGAGTAAATATCTATCTTTTTAGTGCTCGTTCCATTCTTTCTAGTTGGTGGTTTGGGAATCAGAATCATTTTGGTAAAGGCGTGAAATGGTTGTTGTTGGGTTTCCAAGTAACATGCGCAGCGGAAAATAGCAATTAAATTTTTTATGAAACCCAAAGCCATGGATCCGTTCATATGATTAAATCAAATAAAACATAATGAATAGAGGAAAAACTAACCCTTGATGTCTATGAATTCTAGCTTTGATTTTGGTGAAGAACTTGAAGCTTTATCACGGACAAAATTCACGAACTTTGAAGATGATAAAATTCACCCTCTAGCGGTATCCACACCACGAACGAATATCAAGGAGCTTCTTGATCTTGGTTGCTAGACCAATAATTATGAAACACACTTTCACAATTTAATAAAGAACTATATGGAATTATTTTGTTCTTCAATCCAAGATGTCTTGGAACAAAATAATAACTCTCTCAAACTCTTTGGAGGCACACAAAACACTAGGGCTAATGGTCTGGCCGAACTTGGCTTTTTATACACAATTAAGACTTATTCCAAATAGGAACCTTGTGCCAAAAACCTTCCCAAATCGAATTAGGAAATTTTCTGCCGCCAGACCAAGCGCCCGCCTGGTCCAGACCGAGCGCCCGCTCGCTGTCCAGAAAACCCAGAATTTTCCAAAAATTCCTTTGAGGTCCTTCGACCCTAAATTCCAATACAGTCCTTTTATTTAAGATTCGTTCTATTGTGTGTGACCCTCTAGGATTATACTAAGTTGGCAATGGGCTCAAACATGAAACCATAAGATATGATTAGGTTCTAGCAAACCGTCATACCTACCCAAATAGTATAACTAGATACAAGTTCGCATTCCTTTAGAATATGTCACAATCCTTTTGTCCACGATGTCATTGAACACAAGTCATGGACAAACAGTCAACTTGTCTTGTTCAATACTTTCTCGATTCTGAATATGTTGATAATTCAAATGCTATTGATCCAATCAATCCATTTGAGTCCGGCCGAACATTTCATCAACATCATTCCTTCGAGGGGCCCAAGCTTGACATCTCTCCGTGGAAGGACAAATCCATTTAGCTTATTATTCTTCCCAACGGGAATCCGATTATGCCAATCATACCCTTTATAACTACCATGTTAAGGTAGCGTTTGAATATGTCAAACACAATGTTCATCAAGTGGAAGACTATAATAACTTCATGTCTAAGGATTCAAATGACATAACTAATATGAGATATATGTTCGACATAGACCATGACATAAATCTCATACAGCGGGTCATGTCCAGTACCTTGTTCCAAACAAGTACCCATAAATCTAACATGATCATCCCATGATCATTTAGCCTTTATACTAGTGCTTAACAAGTACTAGGGACGGGGATTATTATAAGTAAACATGAACAACAATAATAATCAAAACATCTCTTTATTGATATGAAATAAATGATAACAATTACAACGTTTATTAAACGTGCCTAGGGCACCACTACCAACAGTTGTGCCGTACCCTTCCTTGCTACATCCTTTGGGAATTACCGAAGCATCGAAATAAGGCCAGGTTTGAAGCATTAAGATGTCTGCTAGAGCTATTATTGCCGCTGTCTTTAAGCATGTCTCGGATGTGACAACGGCCTTTAATCTTTCCTTCCCTCAACATGTTTTTGACCGCCTGTTCTGGAAAGTTTAAAATTCCGATGGCTGGTTGTTCTTCGTATCATTTGAGGTTTCTTCTTTGGAAATCCCCCGTTTTTGAGAAAATAAAGCTAAACACGGACGGTGCTGCAAAAGGTAACCCGGGGCTGATCTCGGGTGTAGGCATCCTCCGTAAACAAAATGGGGATCTTCTATTTGCATTCTCTAATTTCTATGGTGTTGGTACAAACATGAGGGCTGAAACTTTGGCGGTTTTGGATGGTCTTCGCTTTGGTTTGGAGTTCGGCATTTCTTCGCTTTGGCTTGAGATAGACTCCGAAATTCTGCTCAAGATTTTAATTCAGGAATATCATATCCCTTGGAGTATCTGGTATGAAATCCACCATATAAAGAGGATAATGTCCCAAATGCAGGTTCGTGTTTCTCATATCCTTCGTGAAGGCAACCGGGTGGCTGACAGGCTCGCTAATGAGGCTGCTACTTACAAACGGAATTCTGTTTATTATGCAACTAAAGATCTTCCCCATGATTGCATAGGTGCCTATCGGCTTGATAAAGCATCGATTCCCTATATCCGTCTCTCTTAATTTGTTAATGGCTAGAAGTTTTAAGGTTTTCTTTATGGTTCTAGGGCCCTCCGTCCTTTAATTGTAGAGGTGCTTTCGATTTGTGCAAAGCCCTCATTTTCTTTTGGGTAGGTCCCCCTCCTTTTTGTAGAGGTCTTATGGCTTGTATAATACCTCCCCCTAGTTTTTTAATTATTCCGGTGGTTAAGGCCGTCATGTCCCCCACCTTGTTCTGTACCTTTTTCTTTTTAACCAATAAAATCTAGGGAGTACCGTCTCCTTTCGCTAATAAAAAAAAATTGTTGCTGCTCGGAAAAAATCAGATGTCTTTTATTACTCTTTTGTGGATCTACCTCTTGATTGTAAGGGTGCTTATCGTCTCAATCAAGCCTCTATTCCATATACCTGAATCTGATGTTTCTAGATGGCTAGGTTTTATTTTATCTTTTTTCATTGTATTGTAGTCATCCCCTCCTTTATTGTAGAGGTTCTTACAACATGTGTAAGACCTCCCCCTTAGCTTTTCTTTTGGTGGTAAGGTTTGTCATGTCCCCCACCTTGTTTGTAATTTTTCCTTTCATTATTAATAAAATCTAGGGAGTACCGTCTCCTTTCGCTAAAAAAAAAAATAGAATAATGATTATACCATCGATAGGATCAATGTGTAGTCATCACCACTCATCATATGAGAGTTAATGATCATGGGAATATTTACCTAAAGTTTAGGGTTTAAAAGTAGTTCCTAGATCTTGTCGATCATCATCGGCTATGCATATATTTAGGGATTACAATCCTAGATCTAGTATGTTACACATGGATAAGTCGTAGATCTAGCATAATAATAAGAACATCATGAATAATATGAATAAACACATAAACATGAAGATCGCTACCCTATATATAGAGCATAATATGAATTCTAGCTAAGAACATGAAGAACACATTATGAATCATATGAATATGGATGCATAAACATAATGAAAATATGCATAAACCAGATATATACTAGAAAAACATAGTAAAAACCTTACCAATCTTGACAAGAACGAAGCCGAATCTAGGATGTGGATTCGCCAGACCTTCGGGATTGCTAGAAAGGCTTGGGAAGAGAGTTCTGTCGTCAGTTTCGACTCTGGAACTCGGGAGAGGGAATTGTGTGTCGAAATTATGAATTGAGGTCACCTATTTATAGGGATTTGGGCCGGAAACACTTGCCGCCCGGCCAAGGAATTACTGGCCGCCCGGCCAATCTAGTAGATTGGCGTGGTTCCCAAGGTTGTGATCAGACTTTGACTCTAGAGAAACCCTAGATAACGTTCATCTTTGAGAATAAACTAATTAGTCGAGAATATCTTCTTATCTGGGCTTTTCAGGAAATTCTAGATATGTCCCGCGCAGTTTGTAAATACCTGTGAGGTCCCTGTGAGTTCTGGAATGTGTAACAGCTCATTTTTCATACCGGGTACTAACACTAGCCCACTTTAAAAAATGTCCCCAGCAAAGTCGCCACTGTGAGAGCCCGCACTCAAAACCTTTTACAATCCGCGCTCAGTTTCATACGATGGTTTCCTCTCGAAGTTTTAAAATAATTGCAAGAGTCGCAACCTCGATTTATTTTAGGAAAACCGAAGACAAAACCTTTTTGTTTGAGAAAATGGGTTCGGGGGCTAAGTTACGAGAAAAGAAGGGGTTAGACACTCTCCTCGACCATGATGGTCTCTAGCATGCATGCCTCTTAAGTTCATTTTATACCTTGTCTTTATGCCTTAACAAAAGTGGTGATTTTATGTACAAAGGAGTCTTCCTATTCTAGGTATGTTTGCTTAAACTCACAAATGAGAGTCAGTTTGGGTGGACTATGTAGACACCCGCCTTGGACCACTCACCCCGATTGCACATTTGATTTTTGTGTTTCTCTTTGTTTTAAATATTTTCCGTTAGTTTTTGTTACTTTCGTTAAGTTCCTGACTGACTCTGTTAAGTCCAGGGACTAAACTGAATAACAGTTCTAACTTTCCAGTCCATTCTGTCGAAATTGCCTTTTTAGAGTCAAGCGTCTCTGCCCCTTTATGTCAGACGTGTGCGCCTTCCGCCCCAAAGGCAGGAGCCACGCGCTTCTGGGCGTCAGTTACAGATTCTCTCGAAGAATCCCTCCCTTGCTCAAATTATATGATTTTGCCCGGGGATTCTGTCTTTGTTGACTCTATTTTGGCACCAAAAACATTCTCTTTTCACCTATAAAAACCCCATTCTCAACCATTTCAAAGGAGGACAATTTTAACATAAGGAAACTATACCAAAAACTCTCTTAAAAGGCATCTTCAAGTACTCTCCAAAGAAGTCATTGAAGTTTAGGTATTTTCTTATTCTTCTATTTCTCTCTAATCATCTCTACTTCTTTTATATTTATCAAAGTGTGCAATCAACCCAACCCATTTTGGGACATGACACCAAAGGCAACTTCATTACATTGAAGTTGGCCAAGGAGTTATCTCCCAACATTCCAACCTCTTTCAAACCCCTCTTTAATTCATTTTCAAAGTATAGGAAGAACATGTTTTATTATGTAGACTATGAACAAGTAAGACCAACTTTAGTTGGGTAAAATGGGTGTTTAAGTACTTCCCATTTAGTAACCTAACCTCCGAACCTCAAATACACGAATCTCTGGTTTTCATAAACAAAACTTAGGACATTATTAGGTTTTTCCTATGTTCCTCTAAAACATAGGTGGTGACTCTAACAAAACAAAATAAGAAACAAAAATGGCGCGTTGACCGAAGCCTGTCGTGGGATCGACCCCGCTCGCGCCGGGGCATCTACAGTGGCGACTCCGCTGGGGATGTTTGAGGTTAAACTTGCATTTTGTACATAGTCTACAATCTTTCTAGGCATTCTGGTTCCTGATGGTGGGAAGCGTGCGCCTCTAGCCTTCCTGGCCTAAGGCGTGCGCGTCTCACATCAGTTACCAGAAGCGCCCGCTTCCTGTGTGTTCTTCCTATTATTTCTTTTCTGTGCAGTTCTGCAAGGGTTACAAGGTATATTCAGGACCAGGACAATCCCCTGAGTCCAAATGTCTGACAGGTTCTACCCAGAAGCGGGCGCCTCTCAGTTATTGGGCGCAATGCGGGCGCTTCCCATCTTGCAAGCCAGAGGCGCACGCTTCTGGGCAATTTTCTAGAACACAAACAGAGTCCAGAACAGGGCAGAATGATAGGGTGTGGGCACATTTGCCTGCATCAGGATTGATTTGGACCCCTTAACTGTTTTTTTTTATATTCTCTTTTTATCCGTCACACGGGTGATTCGAAAGTTGTAAATATGTGCTTTTCTTTTCTTTTTAAAAAAAATGTTTTGTCACATGTGTTTGACCTCAGACTACGTGCACTCAACTCCTATGAATTGCTCACTATCGAGGCCCGTCCTAGGAAATTTCAAGCTCCACTCGACCTTGACTCTTCCAAAGCGGTAAACCTCAGCCCGTGGCGTAGTTCATGACTACATGCTGGGGGTGACCTTTAAGCCTTTATTTAGCCGAGCACAAGCCAACACATTCTAGTTAGGGTCTAACATTCTGTGACCAAGTCGATTTTCATGAGCCGAGATTTCCCTAAAGTAATGTTTTCAAATCATACATGTCATTTCCAAAAAAAACAAATGGTTATTATGGACAAAATAAAAAATCCGTCCCGCATGTATGCTTTACTACATTGATTTAGTTTAATCCCATAACGTGTAGGATTCACAAACGTGGTGGAATCCGATGAGTATATGGGACCGCGAGAAGGTCTATATACTAGTGTGACGATTCCACTATTCTTCTTAGAAACCCCAAAAGGGACCCCGTCCCTCCGACTTATAAAAAAAAGTTGTTTTCTTTATGTGGTTCGAGTCGTGTGCCCATTGTGTGTTCAAAGCCTCTCCATGGACCGAAAGTGTTACTCAAGACTGACAAGGGTCTCTTCTTCAATTTAGGTCCGATTGGTACTCACCGCATCTACCGAGATGCAACAAACCGGCTAGTTCGTGAATTGATCACTCCAACGACTCCAATAGTATCAATGGCCGGTCATGTTGCAAATGACTCTAACACTAACAACACCTTGTCCTCGAACAACTCTCAGCTTTGGTCCAATCTCTCCAAGAGCAAGTCTCCACTCTCAACAAGGAGGCTCAAAACAAAGATGACTTTTGGCAAGGTCACCTAGAAAATCAAAGGGGGGCTCACAAAGCCGAAATGGATCAAATGAAAGCTAAACTCATCAAGCTTTCCAAAGGCAAGGACAAGGATGACACCGAGGAATCCGAGTGGACCAAGGGTTTGTTTGAAAGCCCCTATGTTAGTGTCCACAACAAGAGGGTGGGGGAATCTAGCACCAAGAGCAATGATCACAAAATGGTCGACCCAATCATGGCGTACATCGACCAACGCTTCAATGGGCTCAATTTGGGAAAAAGCTCCGACACAAGCCTTTATCAGTCATCAATCCTCATGAGCACAATGGCTGCTCTCCCCGTCAAGTTCAAGATGCCCGACATCAGCAAGTTCAAGGGAAACTCTTGCCCTATAGCCCACATTGAAACTTATATATGGGCCATTGTTCCAAAAAAGGTCTCCCCAAAAGTGATGACACAATGCTTTCCACTTACTCTCGAGGGGGCCGCAAAGGATTGGTTTGCAACTCTCCCACTCACCATCCGTCTTGATTGGGATGCCGCCATGCTTGCCTTCAAAAGTCAATATCAAGGCAACACTACCCACCGCCCAACAAAGAAGGAGCTCGAAAGTACCACCCAAAGGGACAATGAGTCCTTTATTGACTTTACAAGGAGGTTGATGAGAACCTAGCCAAGGATGACTAGACCAAAATCAAACGCAGAATTGTCAGATCGTTCTAATTCGGTTTCGATATGTGGAACCTCGACCTAATGCCTATTAGAGACGCAAACCTCGGTATACGTGAAGATGATGGAAGGTGGAACCTTGACCCGTTGTCTATATGTAGACAAGAACCATGGTATAAGTGAAGATGCCACAAACGGGGATGGAAAACCGTTTGATAAGTCAAGGAAACGAGCGCCACTAGAATCCTCTCGATAAGCTCAAAAAAAAAAGAGAAACACTCTCAATTTATCATAAAACTCCTTACCTTTCTTGTATTTGATGACGTACGGAAATGACTCAATGAATTCCAACCATTTTGCATGTCTTTTGTTGAGCTTTTGCTGTCCTTTTAAGAACTTTAAAGACTCATGGTCGGTGTGAATCAAAAATTCTTTGGCCCATAGATAATGTTGCCAAGTTTCTAAAGCTCTTACCAACGCGTACAACTCTTTGTCATAGGTAGGGTAGTTGAGACTCGCCCCACCTAGTTTCTCACTGAAATATGCTACAGGCCTTCCTTCTTGCATCAATACGGCACCAATACCTATACCAGAAGCATCACATTCAATTTCAAATGTTTTATCAAAATTAGGTAAAGTTAAAAGAGGAGCATGTCAATTCAAACTTTAAATTTTGAAATGCTTTCTCTTGTTCCTTTCCCCACTTGAATCCAACATTCTTTTTAATCACTTCGGCTAAAGGTGCTGCTAGAGTGCTAAAGTTCTTCACAAACCTGCGATAGAAACTTGCTAACCCATGGAAACTTCTTACCTCACTCACATTTCTTGGACTAGGCCAATCTTGAATTGCTTTTACCTTTTCCATGTCAACCGAAATGCCCTCGCTGCTTACAATATAGCCAAGAAAACTTACTTCCTTTGTGCAAAATTCACACTTCTTCAAATTGACATAGAGCTTTTCCTCCCTAAGAACACTCAAAACAAGAGTTAAATGTTCATGATGTTCCTCCAAACTTTTGGAGTAAATCAAAATATCGTCAAAATACACAACCACAAATTTTTCAATGAAATTTCTCAAAATGTGATTCATTAGTCACATGAAAGTGCTAGGTGCGTTAGTAAGGCCGAAAGGCATAACTAACCATTCATACAACCCATGCTTTGTTTTGAATGCGGTTTTCCACTCATCACCTTCTTTCATGCGAATCTGATGGTATCCACTTTTTAAATCAATTTTTGAGAAAATTGTGGAACCATGCAATTCATCTAACATATCATCAAGCCTAGGAATAGGATGACGATATTTGATGGTTATGTTGTTTATTGCACGACAATCAACACATAACCTCCATGTTCCATCTTTTTTAGGTACTAAAAGAATGGGTACCGCACAAGGACTAAGACTTTCTCTTACGAATCCCTTACCTAACAATTCTTCAACTTGACGTTGAATCTCCTTACTCTCCTCGGGACTAGTTCTGTATGTCGGTTTGTTGGGAATTGATGCTCCAGGAACAAAGTCTATTTGATGCTCGATTCCTCGAATTGGTGGTAATCCCTTTGGAACATCTTCGGAGAAAAGATCTTCGAATTCGTGCAAAAGTGAATGTATGCTGCTCGGTATTTCACCGGCTATCTTATTAGTCTCCAATTTTTCTTCTTTAAAAACAAGAAGTACTAATGGTAAACCACAATCGATAGCTTCTTTGATGTCACTTTTTGTTGCTAACATACACATCTTTTCTTTCGATTCAGGGGATTGACTTTTTTTCTTCCCTTCTTTTTCTTTTTTTTTCTCTCACTCTCATTTTTCTTTTCTCCCCCTCTCTCTTTTTCTTTTTCTCTCTCTATTTTTTTCTCTCTCTCTTTTTCATATTTTTGGATCCTCACTTGATCAGCATACACTTGTGTTGGTGTCATGGGCACAAGGGTAACATTTCGATCATTGTGAACAAATGAATACTTGTTTGTGTATGCTTAACTCGCTTATCAAATTGCCACGGCCTTCCCAAAAGCATATGACATGTCACGACCCGAAATCTAGGCTCTATTTTATTGGTAATAAATAATTATTATTTATTTATTTGCTTATTTATTTATTTTAAATTATTATTTATTTAAATATTTATGTGTGCATTTTATGTGTTATATTAATTTATGCCTAGCATTTTATTTGGGTCATTTGTGTTAGTGTAGTGTTGTTGGGTCTTAATAATTAGTGGGAGTTTTATAGTTGAGCTAGTTAGTGGGGGAAGGGGGGTAAGTGTAACATTTTCAAATAATTCATCTCCCGTAGGAAGTATGACAGTGTTTGGGTAATAGTGGATAGATTGACCAAGAGTGCACATTTCTTGCCTATTGACATCAGATATTCGATGGAGAAGCTTGCAACCCTTTACATTGATGAGATTGTGAGATTGCATGGGGTTCCGGTTAGCATCGTGTCAGATCGAGACTCGAGGTTTACTTCTAGATTCTGGAAGGCGTTTCAGAAGCTTTGGGTACAGATTTGCGATTCAGCACAGCTTTTCACCCTCAGACCGACGGTCAATCCGAGAGGACTATTCAGATTCTTAAGGATATGTTGCGAGCTTGTGCGATAGACTTCTCCGATTCTTGGGATTCGCACCTACCGTTAGTGGAATTCTCTTACAACAACAGTTATCAGGCTAGTATCGAGATGGCACCGTATGAGGCTTTGTATGGGAGAAATGTAGATCGCCTATCTGTTGGGATGAGGTCGGTGAAACGAAGATCGTGGGTATTGATTTGCTTCAGGATTCGGTTGAGAAAGCTAGAGTTATCCGGGATCGATTGAAAACAGCCCAGAGTCGACATAAGAGCTATGCAGATAACCAAAGGCGAGATCTTAGTTTTCAGACCGGTGATTTTGTGTTCTTGAAGGTGTCTCCGAAGGTGGGTATCCGAAGGTTTGGGAAGAAAGGCAAATTGGCTCTGTTTGAGGTTATTGGTCCGTTCGAGATTTTGGGAAAGGTTGGACTTCTAGCGTATCGTCTTGCGTTACCGCCATCTTTGGACCGGTTACATAATGTTTTTCACGTTTCTATGCTTCGGAAGTATGTTCATGATTCATCTCACGTGTTACCGAGGGTATAGAGCCAGATATGACTTATGAGGAACGACCGGTTTGGATTTTAGATGCAAAGTCCAAGAGTTGAGAAACAAAAGCATTGCGTTGGTTCGGGTTCTTTGGAGGAATCATAATGTCGAGGAGTCGACGTGGGAGCTTCGAGATGAGATCGAGAGGAAATATCCGTGGCTTTTTAATTCGGGTAAGTCTTGTTAAAATTCGAGTCGAATTTTCTTTAAGGGGGAGTGAATGTCACGACCCGAAATCTAGGCTCTATTTTATTGGTAATAAATAATTATTTATTTATTTATTTGCTTATTTATTTATTTAAATTATTATTTATTTAAATATTTATGTGTGCATTTTATGTGTTATATTAATTTATGCCTAGCATTTTATTTGGGTCATTTGTGTTAGTGTAGTGTTGTTGGGTCTTAATAATTAGTGGGAGATTTATAGTTGAGCTAGTTAGTGGGGGAAGGGGGCTAAGTGTAACATTTTCAAATAATTCATCTCCCTACTCCCTCTCTTCTCCCTCACCTCCCTCACCCTATCACCCTCACTCACACTCAACATCTCTCCCAGCTCATTTCTCTCTCTCTCTTCCATAGCAAGGTAAGCTTTTTCTCTCTATCTTCTCTATTCATTTTCTTCCTCTTCCTCTCATTATTTCTCATTTCTTAAAGCGTGAAACATGTTTAGATCGTCGATAGGATCGTTGGAAGCAAAAATATTTGAAATCCATCAACTTTGAGAAATCCGGGTAAGTTGTTTTTCCCCCATTTTTATGCTAAAATGTTCATATCATGTTTAGATTATGCTTGATGTGTTATATTTGAAGTTTGGAATTTATTTGGAATTTATTTTGAGTTTTGGTCAAAAATGGTGATTTTAGGAATGTTGGGTTTGAATCTTGATCTTGGTTGATAAATGGTATTATTTGAGTCCCCATTCTAGCTATAAGTTTTTTGGTTCATCTTTATGCTTGGTGGAAGGTTGATTATGTTTGATTTTGATTGTTATATGAAATGGGTAAGAAAAAGGGTAGAAACCCAGATTTTTAGCCGGAATTTGCCTTTCCGGGCAAGGAGGCGCGCGCACCCTCCCATAGGAGGCGCGCGCACCCTTATGCCCCTCTTGAACAAATACCTCCTGTTTCTTGGAGGCGCGCGCACCCTCCCCCCTTCCAATTATTGATTTCCTTCTGATGCAAGGAGGCGTGCGCCCCTTTTGGTTGAAGCACGCGCACCCTCATCCATTGAATTCTAGCATTTCCTTCTGATCATATGAAGCGCGCGCCCTCTTCCCTATGAAGCGTGCGCACCCCTCCCTCCCCTGTTCCAAATTGATTTGTTTTCGTGCTATCTTCCGAAAGTCATAACTCTCTCGTCTGAACTCCGATTTAGGTGTATAAACAATCGTTTTAAAGCTCTCCTTGAGCTCTTCGAGATGAGTGAGTAGTTGTAGTTGGATTCCTAGAATTGAATTGGATCCTTTGTGATTGAATGCGTTATAGTAATTGAGTATTCTTACTTTGGAAGTATTGGAACACCTTTATTGTGTATTGTTGGTTCATTTCATCTTCTTGGTAATTATTTGGCATGATTCCCTACTTTGGAATCCATGGCTATTTATCGTGCTAGTATTTTATTACTTGGCCTACGTTTGAAAGTCCAGCTGGTTAATTGTGTTTGTTTCGGGCGATGCGAAATATTATAATGGCACGGCCAAGTCCATTATGATGTTGACCATTGTTTTGCCCCATTATTACCCTCCTCCAGATTGGCCTTGGATGTGAGAAGAGCTAGCTCCTTTGTGTGCATTTTAGCTTTACTTGGAGCATGACTTTGTGGCATGTCTCCCGTCCTTTGTGACACTCTTATGGTTATTGGTTCCGGTACCGGGGATTTCTCTTCAACTTTTATGCTATTATGAAGATGTGATTTGTTGATTATTGAAGCTGCGCAGCGACCTTTATTTGGTTTATCAGTTTGAAAACCGGGATACTGGTTTATCCTGCCTTTGTTATGTGTTTATTTCCGCTGCTATCTGTTATGTGATAACTGCTATGTGCTATCTATGATTTATTATTGTATATTGCATCATAGCATGTCATGTAGTTGCATTAGTGACTTATTGAGATTTATCTCACCCCCTTTCTTCATCTTTTTGTTTTTCCTTAACCCCCCAGGTGCTAAGGATTAGTCTCGCTGATCACGAGAAAGAGGACGTCGAGTGTGGATACATTCTTTTGGGGAAAGTTGTTATAGGTTGGTTTACATTATATAAATGTGTAACCTTTTTGGGATAGTTGTACCAAACAATGACGTCATTAAGAATTGTACATTTATCTTCTGTTGGGCATAAACTTGTGGAAGTTTATGATAGTTGTATTTGGTTATTATCAAACTTGGATTTGTAAAACTTTGGATCATCACCTTTTGGTATCAAATGGAATTTTTAACTTCGGTATTTCACAATTTTGGTTTTAAGTCGACGTCCAGCTCGCGATCTCAGGCCCGCGGGGTTCGGGGTCGCGACAGTTGGTATCAGAGCCATGGTTTGGCTCTAAGTATAAGTCTAGGTGGACTAGTATGACCTAGGAGGGTAGTTGTGTTCGGAGTGAGTAACGGTTGTTGTTTTATGCAGGTAATTGTCTCCAATGGCTAGGAGGAGAACAGGTGAAGGCTCTAGTGGAGCACAGAATCAGAATGACACAAGGGAAGAAGCACGTGCTATGTTTCAAGGCATGTTCGAGGCGGCCATGAAGGCCATACATGATCAAGGTCCGAGGGTAGAGCAAGCACCACCCCGCTATGGATTGGAGCAATTTCTCAAACTGAAACCGGTCGAATTTAATGGGGAACCAAATGTAAGGAAAGCTGAGTTATGGATTGAGTCGATGGAGAAGATTTATGAGGTATTTGGTTGCACGGATGAGGATAAGGTCCGGTTCGCAGCTTATAACTTGTGGGTGCCGCCGAGCACTGGTGGAAGGGTGTTAAAGCTAGTTGGGATGATACTCACACGGTGTATGCGTGGGAGTTGTTTGTGCGTAAGTTCAAGGAGCATTTCATTCCGGGTTGTTGATCAAACCAAAGGAGATCGAGCTCCTCAATTTGGAGCAAGGCTTGTTGTCTATAGCACAGTACTCGGCTAAGTTCACAGAATTAGCCCGGTACTGTGGCTATTTGGTGAGGACTGAGGAGGAAAAGGCCATGAGATTCATCCGCGGGTTGAAGACATCCATCCGTACTCAACTGATAGCCCAAAAGATTGTGACTTTTCAGGATGCGGTAGATCGAGCCTACTTGATTGAACAGGACATTGGGGAACACAAAAGAAAGACCGAAGTCGTGAATACGGGCAAACAAGGAGGCCATGCTAAGTCTCAACCACAACACCGTTCCGATAACTGAGGTAACTTTGGGGACAATCTCAGTTTCGAGGGCAACCGATCCCAAGGAACCCGGGTACCACTTCCGGGAACCAAGGGAACCAAATTAGGAGGCTTTGTTCGTATTGTCAAAAGGAAGGTCATTCAGAGGACCGGTGTTGAAGAAGCAGGGAAGGTGTACCAATTTGTGGTCAAATGGGTCATTTTGCAAAGGATTGCACTAGAGGCAGAGGTCAACCGACTGGGGTAGGAGCTGGGGCTCCACAGGGTCAGAAAAGGGACGCTACGGGAAAGCCCAAGGTCCAAGGAAAAGTGTTTGCAATGAATCAACAACAAGCCACAGATGATCCCAGAGTTATTGGAGGTATTATTTCTATATCTAGTGTGAGCGCACGAGCGTTAGTAGATCCAGGATCAATCTCATTCATACATTTCTGTGCAATTTTCTTCTCTGTTAAATGCTGCATTTGAGTCTTTACCCTATGTACTAGAGGTGTCGACCCCTATAGGAGAATGCTTGATATCTGATCGAGTCTTTCGTGCTTGTGATGTGGTTATATGTGGCCGTACCTTATGTACGGATTTGGTAGTCCTTCCCATTCAAGACTTTGATGTTATTTTGGGTATGGATTGGTTGAGCAAGTTTCATGCTTCTGTTGACTGTCGTATAAAGGTCGTTAATTTTTCCATCCCTGATGTGCCTAAGTTTACTTTTGAGGCTATGCCTTTTGGTAGAATTTTCGTATCATTTCTATGTGAAAGCGAGAAAGTTATTGCACCGTGGTTGTGAGGGTTATTTGGCTAGTGTTCTTGATACTAGGAAAGCATCCCCTAGTTTGGATAGTGTTCGGGTAGTTCGGGAATTTCCCGATGTTTTCTCTACCGAGTATGTTATGCCGCCCGATCGTGAGATTGAGTTTTGTATAGACCTTTTGCCGGGTACGGCTCCAATTTCGAAAGCACCGTATAGGTTGGCTCTCGCAGAATTGAAGAATTAAAGGTCCAGTTGCAAGAGTTGCTTGATCGAGGGTTTATCCGCCCTAGTGTTTCCCCGTGGGGAGCACCGGTTTTGTTTGTGCGGAAGAAAGATGGTTCGTTGAGATTGTATCGATTACAGAAAGTTGAATCAGGTTACGGTGAAGAATAAGTATCCTCTACCCCACATTGACGATTTATTTGATCAACTTCAAGGGTCCGTGGTTTTCTCTAAACTTGATTTGAAAAGTGGGTACCATCAGTTGAAGGTTCGATCGGAGGATATACCGAAGACTGCCTTTCGCACTCGGTATGGTCATTACGAGTTCTTGGTTATGCCGTTTGGTTGACTAACGCGCCTGCAGTATTTATGGATTTGATTAACCGGGTTTTCCATCCTTATCTTGATTCGTTCGTGGTAGTCTTCATCGACGACATTCTTGTTTATTCGAAATCTCGAGAGGAGCATGAACAACACTTGAGGACAGTCTTATCCGTTCTTGCGAGGGAGCAGTTGTTTGCAAAGTTTACCAAGTGTGAGTTTTGCTCGAGAAGGTGTCATTTCTGGGTCATGTGATTTCTAAAGACGGGATTTCTGTGGACCCGTCAAAGATTGAAGCCATAGTGGATTGGAAGAGACCCGAATCAGTGACAGAGATTAGAAGCTTTCTGGGTTTGGCCGGGTATTACCAAAGATTTATTGAGGGGTTTTCGAGGATTGCTACTCCGATGACTCAGTTGACCCGGAAGAATGTCCCGTTTGAATGGACCGAGAAATGTGACAAGAGTTTCGAGGAATGAAAAAGAGGTTGACTACCGCACCGATCTTGACCTTGCCTAATGGGAATGATGATTTAGTAATTTATAGTGATGCTTCGAAAGAGGGTTTGGGTTGTGTTTTGCTGCAGAACAGGAAGGTGATTGCCTATGCTTCGAGGAAGTTGACCCCTAGTGAACAGAATACCCCACTCATGATATGGAGTTGGCTGCGATAGTATTTGCGTTGCACAAATGGAAACATTACCTTTATGGGGCGAAGTTTGAAATTTTTACCGATCACAAGAGTTTGAAATACCTCTTCTCTCAAAAGGAACTGAACAACCGGCAGCGTAGGTGGATGGAGCTTTTAAAGGATTACGATTGTACGATTTCTTATCATCCGGGGAAGGCGAATGTGGTAGCCGATGCGATTAGTAGAAAATCTTATGTGGCTTCGATGATGGTCCGTGAGTGGAAAATTCTTGAGGATGTGCGAGATTGGTCCCTCGTGAATCGAGAACATGGGGCGATTTTTGCGAATATTAGGGTGTCTCCGACCCTAATTCAGTGGATAAAGGAAGCTCAGAAAGAAGATCCCGAGTTGGTGAAGATAATGGGTAAATTGAAGGAAAAGAACTTCGAGGATTTTTCTTTGAGTTCGAGTGGAGTGTTGACTTTCTGTGGTCGTTTGTGCGTACCCGATTGGTGGAATAAAGAGGCAAGTTTTAGATGAAGGTCACAAATCAAGATATACTATTCATCCGGGTAGTACGAAGATGTATCAGAATTTGAAACAGCATTTTTGGTGGAATAATATGAAAAGGGAAATAGCGGAGTATGTTTCGAAATGTTTAACTTGTCAGCAGGTCAAAGTCAGAGACCAGCGGGACTACTTCAGCCGTTAGAGATTCCCGAGTGGAAATGGGAGCATGTGACCATGGATTTCATTACGGGACTACCTCGTACCCGTAGAAGTATGACAGTGTTTGGGTAATAGTGGATAGATGACCAAGAGTGCACATTTCTTGCCTATTGACATCAGATATTCGATGGAGAAGCTTGCAACCCTTTACATTGATGAGATTGTGAGATTGCATGGGTTCCGTTTAGCATCGTGTCAGATCGAGACTCGAGGTTTACTTCTAGATTCTGGAAGGCGTTT